>OX451740.1:471666400-472345767 GCA_948472305.1 Vicia faba
TGCTTTGGCCACTGGATTGATAGTTGCAGCTCTTTTATTTGGTGTTGTGGTTATTGTTTAAACCGCTGATTCCAATTAGAACTGACAGTTCTGTCTTTCTGAATCCAGAGATGTCTTTCAGGGGATGGTTTGGACGAACACTTCGTAATACACACGGTAATTTACATTGAGAATAATATTCATACACTGTCAGTGTAAAGTTTTTTTACACAATCAACCAATAGAAAATCAACAAACTTCTATGTCATTAAATTGTTTTAGAAATAAAAGTGGGGTATAATTGGATACATGGTTGTGATTGGTTGACCGTGTAAAACTATTTTACACTATCAGTGCATCACTTCTTTCCTCATTTACATTTGTATATAATGAAATATGCTTTTTATACTGTATTTATTCTATCTTCATTCTTGATCCATCTTGCACTAGATCTGTTCGAAAGCTTGTATATATGTTTTTCCCTCATTTCTGAACCCTTTTGATTCACCAATAGCTGCTTTTGCTACTTTACGAAACGTATTTTAATCAATAATATTGTTTTGCCAAGCTGTGTGCATATAAAAGTAACCACCCCTTGACCAGCACAAGACCCTTTTTACACATAATGGGTTTTTCCCTCAAATTTTATATGGAGAAAAAGTGGAAATCTCTGGCCACAACTAGGTTTAATTTCAACTATATTCAATAGCTGTAGTGTTTTTTAGTTAGACAGTTTATTATGAAAAAAGGTAAAGAAAATGGGTTTTAATAATTTAATGAGTTTTTCACGAGTCTTGCTGATGAGGGCCTCAGTACCATAAGTTTACATCCCAAGGAATAAAAAATGAAAAATATTCAATCAGTATATACCACATACCATTTAATACATCGGAAACTTAAAAATGTCCTGCTTTGTGTATAATTTCAACTAGGTATAATTTCAACTAGGTTTAATTTCAACTATATTCAATAGCTGTAGTGTTTTTTAGTTAGACAGTTTATTATGAAAAAAGGTAAAGAAAATGGGTTTTAATAATTTAATGAGTTTTTCACGAGTCTTGCTGATGAGGGCCTCAGTATCATAAGTTTACATCCCAAGGAATAAAAAATGAAAAATATTCAATCAGTATATAGCCACATAATTTTTCAATTAATAATTAAAAAAAGTTTCAAAGAAATTTAAAATTATTAGCCCGCTCCGGCAGTAACTAAAACCATAAACTGGCTCCGACAACAACCAAAACCATAAACTGTAAGTTACAAGTGATTATGCGAAAATTGTTAGCATTTTGCTTCTCCATAAAATGGAAACTTGGTACTATAAAGCTCTCGCCTTTTCATAAAATGGCAACTTAGTACTATAAAGCTCTTGTCTGAGTCTAGGGAAGAGAGGATGAGTCTAGGGAAGAAAGGGTCTTTTGATCCCGTTACGGATCTACTGTACATTACCCTGCATTTGCAAGAGGTTGATTACACGACTTGAATACAGGATCACCTAGTCACATAGCGACAACTCCCATTTTGAGCATTTGGGTTTTCATATTTCATATAAATGGAAGAGACTTAAGTGAACCTGGATGCTTTGGAAGTTTTCCCTGTAGTGTATAATATATCAACCTGGAAACAGAAGTGAACTTTGGTTATATAACTTTTCTTATGTATCTATCTTTGGGTTTATTTCTTTCTAATACTTTTTCTTATTGAGTTTTTTTTTTTTTTTTAAATCTTACAGAGTCTCTCTTTTCTTTTGTCTGTTTCAGGAAGGTGTTAACATATTGGCTGTCAATTATGGTGCTCCAGGGGCTTGTCCTTATCCCCGGCAACTGAAGCTTGTAAGTTATGTTTTCTTTGGGCAGCTGCACTCATTTCTTGTATTGTTAATTGAATAATGCTCAACTCCAGAACTTTTCAAATTTTTTGTTGTCATCTATATTCTCATCTTCTTAACGTCTTTCTTGTTTGCACAAGGTGATATTTAATAATACTATCTTTCCATAACCTTCATAAATTGATATAAATATAAAACTATCCAATGTTATATTTGTTTCTTCCATACTTCATTTGCTTGAGCATCTAGAATATTTGCAGTATGTCAGCATTAAGAAGGGTTATTTTAAGATCTTCAATTCCTTGGAGATGATGTGATTAGATCCAAAACTGGCAGGTAGAGTGGAAGTTTAGACTGAAGACGAGTTACCTTGTTAACAAATATTATGGGATCCGATCCATGCTTTGTTTTAAAGAGTCATTTTTTGTGTGCAATGAACCCTTCTATAAACTTGGTCTACCTGAGTATTCAATATACATGTCCTGGTTGGTTTTGTTATCTGCAATGCTCCAATTTGTTCATAATTTGTGCAAACTTAAAAGATGTTGTAAAACCTGATTTTTATATTGTGAAGGCTTATTTCATACATGTTTTTTTTTGGACGTTAGCCTTCAAAGTGGTCTTTCAAGTCACACACGCTTTTGAAGAACACTGAACAGGCGCCAAGGTATGTACTAGGACTGACATTTCCAGTTTTAATTGTAATTATTTTTTTAACTCAAAACAACTAATAACAGAAGACGGACAGCGTACAAAGTGCTCCTATTAAGGTTGCTTCGAGAGCAATTTGTTATGAATAACTTTCTAAAATTTTGAATGCTATTCTCCTAAAGGAAACACATAAATTTTGAAAACTATTTTCTATGTCAAACTGAAAATTCAAGTCTGCATAATGCTGGCTTTTTGTCATATTTATTATGGTTTATATAAAGTCTGATCGGATGAAGTTGACAGTGAATAAAGGGCCTTATCTAGCTTTCATTATTCTGCACAATCATTTTCATTTTGAAGTTTAGGCAGCATAATTTATTTTCCAGTCTGATACATAACTGTCATGATGGCAGGCTTGACAAATTTTATATGTTTTCTAATCAACCATTCTTTCACTTAGTCTTGTCTTATTTCACTTTAGTGCATATGCAGTCAACTCAACAACCAATCCACTTGGTTTAGAGGAAGATCTGTCTCAGGATTAAAGCTCGTTTAGGTCAAACTTAAATAAAATTGGGTTATTTGGTGTTATGCCTTGTTCTGATTTTCAAAGGGTATGGAATAGCCATGATTCCACAAACTATTTTAATCTTACAATCATTTTGGACACAGTTGACAAAAATAAGTGGCCAACCACTAAGTTTAGGTAATGATTCATTAGAATGAATTGAGATTCATCTCAGCGAACAATAATTTATCTTAATGAGTTGAGATTTAAGACGAGATTCATGTCCAAAGTAGATACACACCAGAGATTCATATTGATTGAGTTTAAGTTTTTATCAAATCGAATTATGACCTGCATGTGTTGTAAGATATTGATAATCATTGCTTCATCTTTATGACCAGTTTTTACTTGTGTACTTAAGTATTTTTTTAACAAATATTATTTGCTCAGGACACCAATATTTACAGAAGAGGTATTTGGTGGAGAGGGGATAGAAGGTGAAATTGTACAGCCAATAGAAAGATCTTTTTGGGCTAAATACGTGAGTATACAACATACATGCTGCTGGCTTGATCTTTAAGCCAGTTTTTATTTTATTTAATTGTTTAATTAAACTATATATGCATACTAATTTTTCTATATGGAACCTTTCTTGATATCAGTGGATGTATGTGATCCCTCTCGGACTCATTGTAATGAACGCCGTTACCCAAGCAATGAATATGCCTGAGGAACAGGCTGGTGGGCAAGCTGGGGCACCAACACAGCCAGGAACTGCAGTACAGAGGGGATCAAATTCTGGTGTGCGCAGAAGATGATAATTTTGGTTTCATCTACCTAAGAAAACATTATTTAGGGACAATGAAATTTAGATTTTCCTTTTATGTAACATTTCAAAATAATTTAGTTACATGTATTAGCTCTGTATTGGGGAACTTTGAAACAGCAGGGGTAAAATTTTCCAGTTAGATTGAGTAATTAATGTCGTTTAAATTTTAACATGAAAATCCAGTCTGGTTTTGGTGATGATTCTGGGGCTATGTTATATGATGTGAAGAAATATTAAATAGTTTTTGAATTGTATGAAGTTTATAGGCTTGGTTTTGTTAATTGATAGTTTAAATTCAATAGTTAGTTAAATTCTTTTTCAATTTTGTGAAGTTGAGCATGTCAATTTCGACTTGTGTAAACTACATATTTTAGTGCAAACTGTAACAAAAACAAAGCGACATGCTACTTCCTCTTGTCCTTGAGGAGTAAAGCGTCGGCTTGTTTTTTCTTGACAAAATTGCTGCTATCCCGCCTCTTTTGTTGAACGTTACAGATGTGTGTTTTTGTGAGGAGATAGAAAGGGTTGATTTTCTCTGGCGTATATTTTTAGGTTACATATTAACTTTATGCATATGGGGCACTGGACAGCTACGATGAGGGTGTGGTGGTTAGATGTAACTGATTGTTATGTGCTTAATTTGTATTTTGCATCATAAAAATAAAATGTGTCTTGGGGATCTTTATTGACATGGAATTAACAGTTTATCTTCTGAATGATTGTCTTCTTGCAATGGGAATATGGCTAAACGTGGTGAACATATCATAGCACAACCTTTTCTCTGTATGTGATTAATCTCAGTGGATAGATGCTACCTCAACAAAGAAATTTCGTCGGTATGGTGGCCTTGGGTGGCAAGAATTTTAGGCAATAACATGCCATTCCTTATGGCAATGGAGGAATATGCAATTAAATGCGGATAATTTTCATTATCCTATGAGGCTGTATCCACAGGTTTCTAGGCTGGTTTGCAATTAAAAGAAGTTCTAACTTCTAAGTGGTCAGATATTCAATTCAATAAGATGTCTACTGCTGTGGCGGACCTTCATTGGTGGTCACCAAAGATTAGGTTGGATTAAGCTGTGAGTGTAGACACTGCTGTGAAGGGTGTTAGTGTGTCTGAGTGTGTCTGGGTGTTAATATGAGACGAAAACAATTCTAAAATAAACTCTAGCACGTTTAAATAGTCTTTTCAACAAAGACTCGAACCAACTTCATATCATGATTAGGTTTCAAATAAATTGACAACAGATGGAAAATACAACCAATGTCAAGGTAAACATAATTCATAGCAATACACAAACTAAGATTAGTTCTTCCTCTTCTTCTGCTTAATGCTTTAGAAAGCATTTGTTGGGGATATGCAAGGCATCTGGATTCTTCCAGATAACAAATAAGAAAGGACGCTTCATACGATCAGAGTTCATCCTGCATATTGAAAGAAAGTATTTCTCAGTACAAATATAAAGCTGTCAAAGATTATATATCAATAAATCAATGGAGAAATCACGACTTACATGATAATCGTCCATGTAATCACGGCGATGCTGCACATGGAAGAGAAAACATGTAAGAAAAAATTGTCGTTGTTCCAACACCGAGACATGGAAGAATACCAGACTATTTCTACTGTTTTTGCCAAATAAGTTTGTTATCTAGTATCTACTAGAGCATGACTTCTTCCATGAATAAAAATGAATATAACTTCTATTCTAATCCAGTATAATACAAACCTTTCTATATCTGTCTCTATGTCTGTTCCGGTGTCGATCATAACCTCTATCTTTTCTCCTCCTTTCACCTTCTTCTCTTGCTCTTTGAGCCTCCTGCACAAATAATTTAGAGTTAAGATTCTGTAAGCAAAACAAGGTTGAGTCAAGAAAGAAAGAAAATGGAACGAAATAGTGTATGTTCACGTACCTCCTCTTCTTGGGCTTTCTTTATTTTCTCTGCTTCCTCAAAACCCTCCTTTTCAATCTGAGATGCCACAAAACTGTTAAGAGCAGCAACTCGGCACGAAAGTTTAACAAATAATGAACAGTGTTTGTTAACGAAGTTTGGCTAATGATCCCCAAATTTCCGACAATATTGAACTAAATCAGACACAAGTCAAATGGAAAAAAACTCACCTCTCTGTTGGCAAAAACTTCATCAACAACTTGTTTTGCATAATCAGGATCATCACAAATCAAAATGTTGTCAAATACCGAACCACCTTTAACCTGAATCACAATATATGCCTTAGTTTTATTAATCATGACCATCTAATTCAGCCTAATGGCTCTACACATTCTAGAGAAAAAGAAAGATATGTAGCAGCATACAAGACATCACTAAATTTGGAAATGTACATTCACTATACCTGCCAAACTTCTATGCCGACATATTTGATAGGCTTAAGCACATAAAGATCGGGGTCATCTTCGAACTCTGAGACACGGAGAATCAAAATTTAAGCATTTACTAATATGCATGAAAGTCTGAAATATACACTAAATTATGACATTTACTAATATGCATGAAAGTCTGAAATATACACTAAATTATGACAGAGAATTAGATATAAACTTGAAAATACCTGGATTATCTAACCATGGAGTTTTCCATTTGCCTTTGTAATTAGGATTCTTGATTTTCTGTCAACATAGAGGTTGAAAGTAAGAGATGATAGTCAATGAAAGGAAACTGATATAATATAAAAAATAAAAAAACTAATTCTTGCAGCCTTATAGCTCCTCTAACTTGACTAACAAACCTTTCGTTTCCATGGTCCTTTGTATGCTGGATTTGGGATCTTCGGCCGTTTCCATATTCCATCTTCATCTTCATCCCAACTATCAGGCTAATTAAGAGGAATAAAATGTGTAAGTTTTCTTTTATATATAAAAAAAAAACCCTCATATATCTTTCTTTTTCGAGGTTATTATATCAGAAAATTTATCGGTAGAGAGGCATTTGTAGATCCACTTTTCCACTCAACTAACCTCTTTAGCCTTCGGGTCAGGAATTTCTGCTGGGATTGAATCATATCCCTGCAATGCAAATGAATGAATAAATGAGTTTTCCATACAAATGGACTAAAATACGATCCTGTTGCCCCGTTATCATTATGAAAAGATTAGAACTTTTGAATACCTCAGGCTTGACCGAATTAGGGTCTTCAATGTATTCTCTGTCATCCCAGTCTGCAGGCTGCGAGTAGCGAGAGGTTTTAATTCAAAATACAAGTTATTTCTATAAAAAAATGCAGCTCAACAACCGAATTAGATGACCAAAAGCATCATGTCTCGCTAAAGGATAATGTTAGAAGTTAACTATTAAGTGAAACAAATCAGAATGAAACCTTTTTTGCCTTGACGTCTTTGATTTTTCGTGGAGGGAGAATATCCCAATCTGTATACATGCTACCGGATTCCCTCTCTCTATTATCAACCAGGACGCTGTATGTAGCATCCGGCCTGAGGATGAATGTGTAGAAATGAGTCAACTTGTCTGTTTCACACTGCAGGTCCTTCTTTATCGGGTAATTTTGACCTTGGTACGAGACTATGACATGGAGCTTCTTCGTGTCCGTGCCGCATAAATCTGGTCCAAACATTACACTGTAGAGAATTTGTCAGCCTAAAACTCTTTTTTGTCGAATAAAAAACAAAGTGAAGAAAATGGAATAAGAAACACACCTATAAGGTGTATCCCCACCAAACTTCTTTTGATTAACAAATCCAGAGAGGAGTTTCATGTAACCTCCTCCACACTCAATCTCTTGTTCGAATTTTATAGAGTACTGAAAAACCAGTGTTCGGTTCTTGTTAGTGAATTCCGGTATCTTCGCAGAGATGGCAAAGTGCTTTGCGTCATTAGATGTTTGGATACCTACCACAAAATCACACAAAAAATGACTAAACATTACAAGAGCAACCAAATTCGTTACTACCATTTTGTACATAACATGCTTGAATCCGTATCAATTAAGGTTTTAAACTGTGGCCTTGGCCGAGATTACAGAGATTCCAAAAACCGAACAAGTACCTTTATCATCGGGATCTCCAGCCCATTTCCCAGCTGTGTGCTTGAACGAACCTGCTTTGCCTTCGCTTCTTTTCCAGTCCGATTTTACCCACCGACTTTGCCATCCATCTTTTCAAAATCCAACACATTAAAACCATGTCATATAATCATTGAAAAAAATTGAGAAAAAAAAAAGCCACAAACTATTTAAGCTGAACTAAACACCATAATCACTTTTTTTGTTTGATATGCTACCTTGCTTAATCTATAATTTCACTACTAACTAACATCATCTTTTGAGTTTTCAACATTTCTATCACAAAATATTTTAAAAAAATAAAACATTCTTATAATCATCAAAAACTATAAACTAAAGCATACAACAAATTAAACATGTAACTAATAAATTTCATCTATTTGAATAACTAACTAACTAACTAACTGTAATTAGTAACTAATTAAACTTAACTAACTTTTCACTTATTTTAACGGTTGAAACTAAAATTTCAGCACAAAAATACCTTCGAATCGCTCTTCAAAAATGATTTCTGAAAAGGAAATTTGAACTAGCAACAAACAGAATAACATAAACATCTTGAGATCAGTTGAAACATTTTCCGCCATTTGCGGAATAAGCTATTTTTGCTCTATCACTGCTAAGTTACAGAATTGAGCTTACTTATAGAAATCTAAACTACTTCATTGCCTCTATACTTCGCTTTAATTACTTTTATGCCACCACACTAAATTCCACTGAAACTTTAATGTTTGATATGCTCTATTCAATCACTTAGTTATAATAAAATAATAGAATTTAATTGAAATACAAATTAATGTGTTGAGATGTTTGATTTTTAATTTATTTTTAAAAAAATAATATATTTGCATGGTTATGATATATGGATGGTGTAAATTTTTTTACATTAAACTCAAAATAATATTATAAAATATGAACTTATGCCCTTAAGAAATTAAAGGTAAAATTTTATTTAAAATTACACATGAAAATTTTTAAGTTTTTTTTTTTTTAAAATAAAGCTTTCTTATTTAGCATATTTGAGTGTTTTAACATTTATTTAAGTAAAAATGATTGTAGATTTTATTTAAATTTATATAATGTGGTGGAATATAGTGGTATAAAATGAAATAACAATAAAATTTTATTGTTTAGGTAATTTAAAATGAATTTAATTAGTTAACACTAACAGTATAAAAAAGTTTGTTTTTTATTTTAATTATTTATAAAATAATATTTATGAATGATTATGATATATTGATCGTATAAAAAAATATATCTTGATGGTATATAATAATTAATCTTATTTAAAATTAGACGAAGAAAAATAAAATTAAGTGATATATTTTTAATTTTTTTTAAAATATATATCTTATTTCATTAGACTTCTTACCATCAAATTTTATACTCCTTATGTCCAAAAATGAATAATTCACCAGAATAAAATAATATTCTAAAATGAATAATTTATTTTAATTTTTAATATACTTTTTTTAATTTTATCTTTTAATCAATAAAATTTCATTATTTTCAATACATAATAAGAGATATTATAATAAAAATATTATTTTCTTTTATTTTTTTTATATTTTTCTTAATAAGTGTGAAATGATAAATTAGATCACTTATTATGATGCAGGATGCACATTTATTTCAAATATATATTATTAATAGAAAAATGTTTGGTAGTTATGAAAAAATAATAATTGAATATAAAATTAATAAAAAAAAGAGTTTTTCAAAATATAAAATTATATGTAATAATCATTTTCATTTAATAGTTATTTTCAATTGGTAATAAATTTAGTCATTGCTAGAACATCATTGATATTTATTATTACTATATGAAAAAAAATAATTAAAATAATAATGATAGTATATATCATTAAATATCATTGTATAATATTTTTTGAACGATAAATATGTTGGAAATCCACCAATACACTATGATGAATTTCGACCACCACTTGATGATAAGTTATGAAACAAACAAATAAAAGAACAATGGAGATATTTCTCCAGAATTTCTATTCTGCCCACAAACTGTGGAAACTTTATTAATTCACTTTGCAACTGCAAAATACTGTGAATGAGTTCAATGACTTGAATTCAAAAATAAGGGTTACTCCCTCTTATTTATAGATTTAGGTTAGCTTGCTCCCTAAGCTAAACCCAAGCCCAAAATATCTCTTTACTAAATCAAATCTAATCTAGATTTAAATTCAAATCTATTTAAATCTAAACAAATCAAATCTTCTTTTGACACCTATGAATTACAATTTAACACACCACCTAATTCATTGTGTCTAAACTGTCTATGTTCATCATGGCCCTTAGCTTTCTGAATACTTCGACTTGCACTCCCTTCGTCATGATGTCTGCAATCTGATTCTCAGTTCTGCAGTGTTCCAAATTCATCTTCCCATCTGCTACCTGCTCTCGAAGATAATGGAACCTCATTTCGATGTGCTTACTTCGACCATGTGCTATTGGGTTCTTCGCCAGGTTGATAGCTGACATGTTGTCTATCTTCATGGTAATTGCTCCATGATTTTTCCCTGTTATCTCTTCGACCAAGTTCACCATCCAGGTTGCTTGGCATGCACAAAGAGAAGCAGCTATGTATTCTGCTTCGCATGATGATAATGCTACTACTGGTTCTTTTCTCGAACTCCAAGCAATTGTTGCACCACCTAGCATAAACACATATCCTGCTGTTGACTTTCGATCTTCAGCATCACTACACCAACTCGAATCAGTGTATCCCACTAACTTGCATTCTTTGCCATAATCGAAAGTTCCTTTGAGATACCTTAGTATCCTCTTCACAGCTGCTAGATGTGATACCTTTGGCTTCTGCATGAATCTACTTACCATACCTACACTGTATGCTAAGTCAGGCCTTGTATGACAAAGGTATCTCAATGATCCAATAAGTCTTCTGTATTGGGTTGGATCAACATCATCTTCATCTGCATCTTTCGACAGTTGCAGTCTTGGTTCTGCAGGTGTCGAAGTTGAGTTGCATTCTTCCATCTCAAACCTCTTGAGAATTTCTCCTGCATATCTTCTTTGATGCATCATCAAACCTCTACTGCTCTTGTAGAATTCGATACCAAGGAAATATGAAATCTCACCCAAATCAGACATTTCGAATTCCTTGCTAAGATCAACTTTGAAGTCTTCGATCTCACTCTTGCAGCTACCTGTTATCAACAAATCATCTACATAGAGACATAGTATAAGCAATTTACTCTTGCTTCTTCTTACATATACTCCATGTTCAGTTATGCACTTCACAAATTCCTTCTCCCTTAGAAAACTATCAATTTTCTTATTCCAAGCCCTTGGAGCTTGTTTCAAACCATACAGGGCTTTATGTAGCTTGTACACCTTTCTTTCTTCGTCATGTTTCACAAACCCAACTGGTTGTTTAACATAAACTTCTTCATCTAAGGGTCCATTTAGGAATGCACACTTCACGTCCATCTAACATATGTGCCAACTGTTGATTTCTGCTAGACCAACAACCAACCTGATTGTTTCGATCCTAGCAACAGGTGCAAAAACTTCGTCGAAGTCTATTCCTTCTTTCTGTAGAAATCCTTTCGCCACAAGTCTTGCTTTGTGTCGAGTTACTTCACCTTTCGAATTAGTCTTCACTTTGTATACCCACTTGACATCAATTGCCTTCTTGCCTTGAGGCAATTCAACAAGTGACCAAGTGTTGTTGTCTTCGATAGACTTTACTTCTTCGTTCATTGCTTTCACCCACTTCGAATCCTTTAATGCTTCAGCTGCATTAACAGGTTCGACATCTGCATAGAAAGCATAATGTACCAGCTCACCTTCATCATCTATTACATCATCTGATGTAATCACACAATCTTGCAATCTTGCAGGCATGCGTCTTGTTCTTTGAGGTCTGCTTGTACTGGGTATATCTGCTGGCTCCTCTTGTCGAACTTCTCTTTCGACTTGAGTTTCTGGCTCTTCGAATAAGATTCCCACTGAATCTTTCTTGACATTTGTAGTCCAATCCCATTCTTTGAACTCATCTATGATCACGTCCCTGCTGATCACAATCTTCTTGTTCTCTGGATCGAATAACTTGTAGCCTCCTGTCGAATGATATCCAACTAGGATCATTTGACTTGACTTGTCATCAAGTTTCTTTCTCAACTGATCTGGCACATGTCTATGTGCAATAGATCCAAATACTTTTAGATGACTCAAGCTAGGCTTCACACCAGACCAACATTCTTCTGGAGTAATTCCTTCTAGCTTCTTTGTAGGACTTCTGTTCAAAATGTATGTTGCAGTCGAAACAGCTTCACCCCAGAACTCTTTGGGTAAGTTCTTGCCTTTCAACATACTTCTCACCATATTCATCATGGTTCGATTTTTCCTTTCTGCAATTCCATTTTGTTGTGGAGTATAGGGTGGCACCACCTCATAAACAATCCCTTCTTTTTCACATAATCTGTCGAAGTCTTTCGACACATATTCTCCTCCACCATCAGTTCTCAAAACTTTGAGTTTTCGTCCACTTTGTCTTTCGACCATGGACTTGAACTTGATAAATACTTCGAACACTTCACTTTTCTTCTTGATCAGGTAAGTCCATAGCTTTCGACTGAAATCATCTATGAATGTAACAAAGTATTTGTTACCTCCCATCGAATCCACCTGGATTGGTCCACATACATCAGAGTATATGACTTCGAGATTAGCCTTCGATCTGCTTCCTGCATCCTTGCTGAAGCTGTTCTTGTGTTGCTTCGCTTGCACACATTCTTCACATACTTCATTTGGAATGTAAATTTCAGGCAATCCTGAAACCATATTTCTTCTCTTCAAATCTCTGATGTCTCTGAAGTTGAGATGACCTAGTCTATAATGCCATATCCATTCATCTCTGCTAGCTGCAGTCGAAATGCACTTGTGCTCCATCACATTTAGTTCAATCTTGAAGGTTCGATTCTGAGACATAGGAGCCTTCAAGATTACTCTCCCATTTGCATCAACAACTCTCATCAACTTATCTTCGATTGATACTTTATAATTCTTTTCGACCAACTGCCCTATACTGAGCAAATTGCTCTTCATGCCTGGTATGTACAATACATTCGAAATTACTGACTTCTTGCCATCTTTCCTCATGATCATAACATCACCAATACCTTCAGTTGCTAGGGTGTTGTCATTCGCAAATTTTACCAAATTTTTCGTTGAGGGTTTTATGTTGACGAACCAGTCTTTCCTTCCAGACATATGTGATGAACATCCTGAATCCAAGTACCATTGGTCCTTGAATCTATCTTCATCTCTTGTTGTGACCATCAGCATCATCTCTTCTTCTTCTTCATGTTTTGCCAGCTTTGCATCACTTTCTTGATTCTTTCGTTTTTCTGGACAATCACTCGAATAGTGACCATACTTCTGACAATTATAACATTGAATGTGACTCTTATCAGGTTTTCGACCACCACCTCTTCCTCTGTTTGCAGCACCACCTCTTTGGTTGCCTTGGTGTGATCTTCTTTGATTTGACACGTCTCTTTCGATTTGGTTTCCTCTGCCATTTGATTTGTTGTAGCCACCTCTACTTCTGTCGAAATACTTTCCTTTGCCTTTGGTCTCTTTTGCTGAATGTGCCTGCAAGGCCACATCACTCTTCGATTTTCCTGCAGCTCTTTCGTTCATTCTTTGTTCATGAGATTCGAGTGTCCCTTGAAGCCCTTCCTTTGTCAATTTCGACAAGTCTTTCCCTTCTTCTATCGCCACCACTATGTGGTCGAACATAGGGGCTAAGGATCTCAGGATCTTCGAAACAACAGCTCTTGTTGTTAATGTTTCTCCACATGTCTTGATTTGATTCACTAGTTTTGTAACTCTAGTGAAGAAATCAGATATGTTTTCACTGTCTTCCATCTGAAGCAGTTCATAGGTCCTTTTGTGAGTTTGTAACCTCACTTCTTTCACCTTCTCAGCGCCTCCAAAAGACTTCTCCAGGATCTCCCAAGCTTCTTTTGCAGATTCTGAATCACCAATCTTCTCGAAATTTTCTGGACTGACACATTGATGAATTATAAACAATGCTTTATAACTCTGTTTCTCAGATTCTGTATATTTCTTCTTTTCTTCTTCTGAAGCGTTTTCGCCAAGCGCTTCGACTCCATCTTTTACAAGGTCCCAAAGGCCTTGACACCTTAATAGGACTTTCATCTGCTTGCACCAATTCTCATAGTTGTCAACTTTCAGAATTGGCAGCGTTGCTGGATAGTTTGCATTCCCATAACTTGTCATCTTGAATTCTTCAATCGTTCTTGATTGATACTTCCCTTGAATCGAAACACAAGCTCTTGATACCAGATGTTGGAAATCCACCAATACACTATGATGAATTTCGACCACCACTTGATGATAAGTTATGAAACAAACAAATAAAAGAACAATGGAGATATTTCTCCAGAATTTCTATTCTGCCCACAAACTGTGGAAACTTTATTAATTCACTTTGCAACTGCAAAATACTGTGAATGAGTTCAATGACTTGAATTCAAAAATAAGGGTTACTCCCTCTTATTTATAGATTTAGGTTAGCTTGCTCCCTAAGCTAAACCCAAGCCCAAAATATCTCTATACTAAATCAAATCTAATCTAGATTTAAATTCAAATCTATTTAAATCTAAACAAATCAAATCTTCTTTTGACACCTATGAATTACAATTTAACAAAATATAGTTCAATATCCTTGCATGTCTCATTGGTAGGGTCTAGTTCATATCCTTGCAAGATATTTGGAGTGATAAAAAATATTACTTTAGTCACTTTTGTATCTATAAGTCTATAACTACCCATGCCTACAATTTTGCTATTTTTCTCAATCATTCTATATATTATCTTTTTTCTTTAAAACTTAGTATTTGTAATATTGTTATAATATTATAAAAAAAACATGTGAGAGTTATATCGTAACTAATATGATATTACAGATTTAAATATATTCAAAAATCAAAAATCAAAAGATTGAAAATCATAAATCTAAAATAAAAATCTACAGAAATTAAAACATTAGTAACAAAATTGTAGATAATTTTTTTTAAAAGTTTAATAAAAAAATAATATGCAATACTTCTTCATCTTTAATTGATCTACAATCTAAAAAAAAGAATGAAAAATCATAAATAATTCAGATCCAAATGCTTCAAATTAAAAAAAAAAATTTAAATTAACACAAATCTCTAATTTAAATCATTTACACCTCTCTAATATAAAAATTGAAAACAAAATACACATGAGATTTACTCCACTTTAATGTGAATCTTTTTCAAATCAAGAAAAATAATATATACATCATTTCGATCCAAATATATTCAAAAATCAAAAATCAAAAAAAATGAAAATCATAGATCTAAAATAGAAATATACAGAAATTAAAACATTAGCAACAAAGTTGCGGATGTTTTTTTTAAAACTTAATAAAACAATAAAAAAATAATCTGCAACGCATCTTCATCTTCAATTCATCTACGATTTTAAAAAATAAAATAAAAATGAAAAGTCATAAATAATTCAGACCTAAATGATTCAAATCTAAAAATAAAATAAAAATTAATATAGGTCTAAAAATAGTCATAGTTGATTACCTTCATTTTTCTCTTCTAATAGAAAATCCCTCTAATTTAAATATTTTACACCTCTCTAATATAAAAATTGAAAGAAAAAAAAAATACATCAGATTTATTCCACTTTAATGTGAATCTTTTTCAAATCAAAAAAAATAATATACACATCATACCGATCCAAATATATTCAAAAATAAAAAATCAAAAGATTGAAAATTATAGATCTAAAATAGAAATCTACATAAATTAAAACATTAGCAACAACTGATAATTTTTTTAAAGCTTATAAAACAATAAAAAAATAATCTACAAGATATTTCCATCTTCAATTGATCTACGATCTTCAAAAAAATAAAAAAAATGAAAAGTTATAAATAATTTAGATCTAAATGATTCAAATTTAAAAAAAAAAAAAAAAAACTAATACAGGTCTAAAAATAATCATAGTTGATCACCTTCATTTTTCTCTTCCCGTAAAAAATTCCTCTAATTTAAATCTTTTACATTTCTCTAATATAAAAGTTGAAATAAAATACATGAGATTTATTCATGATCAGTTATGAACACAGAAGTTGTGCTCTTATCACCGTTGCATATAAATTTTCAGTGTTGTTTTACTATCCATTTTCACTTCAATTGATCTACAATATGAAAAAATTAATTAAAAAAAATGATAAGTCATAAATGATTCAAATCTAAAAAAATTTAAAAAATAGAGAAAATATATAGAGAAAAGAAAGAAAAAAGAACATTAAGAGAAAGAGGAAAAGAAAGAATAAGAGGAAGAGAATGATTATTCTATAACTGAATAAATGAAATATTGGAGTCAAGAGATAGGTGAAATGAGTATGGAGGAGAGATTAGACATTTTAATTGAGAAACCTGAAGATTTGAAAAAGATTTTATCAAATGACAAATTATTGATGTTGAAGTTTAGTGTTAGATGTGCAGATAACTAAAATAGTCTATAGCCGCAATAGGTAGTTGGAGTGTTGTGAGAGACAAAACAAGTATAATTAAATAATAGAAAAACCTACTGTATGCACTAAGAAATTAAATGAAATGATGGAAACATGTAAAGAATAAAATATTTTGATTTTGTCAATTGAACCAACATAAAGCAAGTAGATGTTTTTGTATAATAAAAAAAAAAGTGTTTGTATGATAGAAAAAAAATTGTATTTACTTAAGAAGGTATCCTCGTTACACGCTAATGAAACAGCAGGGTAATTTTAATATTTTCAGAATTACAAATTTTCTTATTGTAAATATTTTGAAGCATTTTTTCATGAGGATAGCAAATACTATACAAAATGAAAAGAAAATAGAGAGCAAATCTCTTTTTTTTTTTTCTCTTTTCAAACCTGACAATAAAAGAGCATGTCCTCAATACTTGGTTTTTCGTTTTCACAACTCGAATTGACCAGAAACCTGAATCAACATGTTTGAATTTTTCTTGCTCTCAATACTTTTTTGATTTGACAAATTGTTTTCACTATTTTATGTTTCACATTAACTCTCTTGTATATTTATTTGATTATACAAAAAATTGATCTTATTCTTATATCAAAAGGAATTTTCATGTTAAAATATCAATGTCTTTTGTTTCTTCCATATACTTGTCTACATTTCATAAGATCTTATAAGTTTGGAGAATATAATTTCTTATGTGTTTGTGTACATAAATTTAACCTCTACAAACCAACAAACTAGTGAACATTCACATTGATGACTAAAAAAATAAAAATATTTAAAAATTTAAAAATTACTTTCGCCTAATCATTTTCAAATTTGTACTCAACTAATATTTTGCTAAAATTACTCCGACAGGCTAGTATGATCACTCAGTCCTTTCTGCTTTTGGCGTGTTTTGTACTGGCAAAAGAAATTTGATGCTGATTGTTGAATACTTGAAAATCATGATGAATATCTTAAATGGTCTGTTGAAATTGTCCAATAGATGGCCAATTTTGACGTAGCAATGGCCAATGAAATCATTATATCTTGCATTTCTATGTATTAATTTTATTCTTGTTTTGAATATGAAAGAAATATCAAGTCAAAGTCTTCGTGACATTCCAAAAGTCAAGAAGTTATGCTTAATCTGTTTCCAAACACCTTCGGGGAAGACTCGTGAATGCGTTTGAATAGTCAATATATTGACTCCAAGTCCACTATCGTTGTGTACCTTTAAATTTTAATCCTCCACTTATTATATCCCACCATCAATGATCATGAAAAGTATACCATCAACTCTCCACAAACTGTATAAACTATGCTATTTTAATGGCCCAATAGGAAAAAAGTCTTACTTTTTGTTTATTGACGTGTATTTGTTGAGCATAAATGGTTACATTTTAATCAAGACCTTGGAAGAGGAACTGTAAAGCCAATGCAGCATAATGTTTGGGGATGTCTTTGGTTTAGTATCATCCTCAAGATAAATATTGTGCGAGTGTCCGTGTTGATTATGTCAAATGGTTTGAAAAATTCAAAAAGATATTTCGATGAAGCTTTATGATGTTTGGTGCTCATTTCTTAAATCATATCAAGCAATTCAGTATTATTGGTTGATATATAAGTTGTTAATGAAGGAAACATGAACAACTTTTATGTATACTTTACAAATAAGTTATCAAAATTGATGGAATGCACAGCTTAATGTTATACTATTCATATTGTTATATGACTACTTTAAAAAGCAATACCAAATTTGGCCTGCACACAGATGCTCAAATTGACCGGCAAATAATCAACTTACGATTTATTATATTTGGTTGTAAAGAAGTTGATCAGTATCAGTTACAAGCTACGTTGATTAGACTGTGACAACTCAAATTAACAACTCTAAGCTCAAATTAACATGATAGAGACGGAATAGCAAGCATATGCAAACAAAAAGAACTGGCCAATAAGAGGAACAAAACTAGAAATAAATTAGAGATTGAAAAAAAAAAAGGCAGAATGAAAACAGATAGGAGAAAAAGATGGAGAAAAAGTGATTGACATGAGAATGGAAGAATGTAAAAACGTGGATTAAAGAGGAAATAATCAAACTTTAATGGATTAATATCATCAAAATGGGTAGGGTGATTGTTGATCATCTTTTTCTCTCTTCTTTCCCCTAGCTTTTTAATCATTTTGCTCGGTTGTGCATGAGATGGGCTCTGCCATGGCTTGCCAGAAAGTGGAAAGCCATGACCTTCATATAGCATTTGGTCAAATTTCTGCCCCACCATGCCACATTTGCTTCTCACTTCATATGCACATATCAAACCGTAATAATACATGTTGAAACCATGATAAAGAACTAACAATTCACAATGGTCCAAAATTGAAAAATGAACAAAATGACAGTTTAAAATGAGTTGATGACAACAGGTTATTAGAGCCCATGACACATAAGAGAAGTTTAGATGACTTGGCGCTAGAGTTGATGCTAGTTTCGTAACAAGTTGACAATGTTCTATCAGTTTGCAGAATACAAATGCTCGGGTCTCGAGATTTGTAGCAAAATGACAATTTGAATTTTGGGGAGTCACTTATCATACTAGGAAGACTAAACATAACTGAACAGCAATGGCAAAGACAAACAAAACAGATAATCAGCTTTCCAGTAATAAGAAAACCAATGAGGGCGATAAAGAGAAGAGTGACAAGAAAGAGATTTAGAACCCCAACATTGCATTAACCAGACTAACATCTGTCATTCAAAAAAGAAACACCAATCAAAGCATGAAATCACTTATCATCAAGTTATCATTCATTCAAACTACACATAACTAAAATACAACATATGAAGAAATAACCTTGTGTAACATGAAACAACACAATCAAGAATAGCACAACTCATAATCATACGATGAGAAGATAGGACAATAATAAGATCTCAAGATTTCATAATCATAAATCTAACAATTTTTATTGACATGAAAAATGGAAGCTTAAAATGCAATGTTTATGATGCCAATATTACCGAAAGTAAAATACCACTCAAGCTGGCATATCCCCAGCCAAACACACATCTGGGATTTAGAGGGATGAGGAAATAAAGTTCGATATTAGTAGCAAACATGTGAGGCAAAAAATGTCTTAAAGTTGGATGATTCTACCCTAATTTATGACAAAGAAAAGAAAGATTTTATAGCTAGCCTCATGGGTTCCACTACTTTGCCTGTGGATGAGATGCAATGAAGTCGATTGCAAGATTAATGGAGTTAATCTTGTCTGCTTCATTATCAGGAATCTCAAATCCAAACTCTTCCTCAAGAGCCATCACAATCTCTACAGCATCTAAACTATCCAATCCAAGGTCGTTCTGGAAATGAGCAGATGGAGTAATCTGACAAAAGCAAATAAGCACAGGCTCAATATTGACAAAAGAACAATAACTTAAATTATAACAGTGCACAATTGCTGGAAGAGGGATTTGAATTCTCAAAAATGATACAAAGTACAAACCCTTTAGACTGAAATGAGGTGTTAATAAACAGATGTAAATGTCTACACTAAGGTCCTTTGTATTGGTAATTGAACTTATCTACTAGCATAAGAATTTACGTGGCTATAGCTTATTGAAACAGCTTATAACATTGTCCAAAACTTCTTTCTACTTATTTTCACAAGCTTTGTAGGGTAGGGAAGCTTATGAAAACATTGATGGTATATTATCTCATGTTATAGAAATAACTTATACAAAAAGACTTAGAGCATCCACATCCATCATACCCATTTGGGTTCTTTAAATGGGACCCACATAATTTTTTATATTATTTCACACTTCTCAATTTTTTAAACAACCCATCTACAATTCTCAAATATCCATGTAGCTCATCAAAAAATCTAAAATGGATCCCACATTTAAAACAAATCAACTACATTCTTGCAATTTTATTTATTAATTTATTATCATGACCCACTTAATTGGAGTGTAGAAGCGTGCTTTAGTATGAGGACGTGCTTTAGTTCAGGAACGTGAAAACAAGTGAAATATCCATTTATTATTGACACAATTTCTTTAATAAATGTGTAGGAACTCTCAAAGAACACCGATAATCATGCTCTTATATCATAATCACACAAAAACTATCCTCCAAAATACAGTCTTCTTAAGAGGGACCAAACCCGTGGCAGTGAATAAATCTTATGTGCCGAAACAATTTATCTTTATACGGATGAAAGATTTCATCATAAAACGCACCTCATATATAACTAAAACAATATTATTATCAGTTGCTCTATCATGTCTAAAAACAAGTATAGCATTAAAATGACATTTGATTTGGTAATTCATTCGCGTATACAATGACTACTACAATGATTTGGTTATATATATATATAACACCAACACCTCTGAAAAAATTCACGACTAAGAGCTGGTAAATAATAGCTTATTTGAGCTTATTAGAGAACCTTCATTTTATCTATTGTTATAAATAACTTATACATAAGCGCTTATATATTGGAAATATGACCTAACTTTTGGGAATATAAATTAGCAATATGACCATTGATCCAAACATGACCTAACAATTGGAAATATAAATTTGCAAAATAAGCGAAAATAAATCAAGAAATAATTGCAAATAAACTATAAAACTTAACATCTGAACCTAGTAATGAACAATAATTAGGTTAAGAAAGGGATAATAGCAGAAGAGTGAATACCTTAGAAGGATCTACTTTCTGGAAGTTTTTTACGCAAGAAACAACGCGATCTGTGACCTCAGATTTATCGAGGAAAGAACCCCTAACCTCTTCGCTAAAGTGGCGGAGGAAGAAATTGGGAAGAAGACGCAGAGGAGATTGGTGGTTGAGCGGAAGAGTATCAACCTGCACTCTAAGGTAATTCATCAGAGGTAAACCGGTTCTTCTCGCCGCCATTGCTGATATCAAAAATCTCACTCTCTCTGTTCAAACCAACACAACGAAGTGAAAAGAAAGACTGTGAAGATAGATGAAATGATACCTGAATCAAACCTTCTTTATAATATTGGGCTTTTGTGTATTTTACCCGTTAGGCCCAAATGCAAGGCTGTGTATGTGAAGTTGCATACGTTCCTTATGTCATATCCATATAATATAGGATTATATAGGATATCTACGTACACAATTTCTCTTCCCACCCTTGTTATTTTTCTCAGATTATTTGTAAATTTTTTAAAATGTCTTCTGTTTTTTGAGATACATCTTTAGGCGCATTATTGATTATTTTTATTATAAAAAATTTTGAAAAGATATTTCTGAATTCTTAAAAGGGTGTGTTCGGAAATGTATTTTCGAACTATACTTTCAGAATCAAAGCAGCATAAATGGAAACACGACAACATAATAAAAACACACCAACATCAATATTTCATTAAATAAAATAGTTTATTACAGATAGTCACGAAAATAGATTCAACTTCCGAATCAGGGAACAAACATGTCACTTCCCTCGCATATCATGGTTACAAATGACTGTCTTCAATTTGAACCATTGTCGGATCTTCTAATTACAATGCCAACCCCCAAGTTCACGGCTATCAGTCGTACCCATTGAATCATATGTTTGAGGGTAGTATATAGTTGTTTATTTATGAAATGTTGACCAGCGTCTATCTCTATCACTTTGAAATCATTTTTCACAATTTTTAGTTTATTGTCCTGCTTAACTTCAACTTGTTTAACATCCTCATTCGCTACATCCTCTTTTACATCGATACATAAAGTTATTTTCAGAAACATATACGAGTGAACCATATCTAATAAGAAGCAAAAAATTTTTTTTTGTAAAACCAGTAACAGTTGAGTTCGGAAATTCATTTTCGAAAAAATATAGGTGAATTCAGAAATGCATTTCTTGATGAAGCGAACGTTTTTCAGCAAAACAAAGGATCAATGCAAGTAATGAGGGATGAAGTGAGGGAACTTTATCTAAAATTGTAGCTTATGATGCTCTGTTTAATGTGATAAAATGCACACAATCTAATTTTGAATCGAAAAGTTGATTGATATTGAGTTTTTTCCGAGGGTTTTTTGGTTGTTGTTGTACTCCAAAATTTTCCCTCTCGTGTTTTCAAAGGTCTTCCCTTACATGGTTGGTCACAAACCCTTGCCTAAGAAAAATAAAGTTTTTTGAAGATGAACAAAATGCCTTTCGATTGGCATCTGGGAAAAGTCTTTGATTGGGCATTTGGCACCCTTCGATCAGGCTTGGTTCACCAGTCTTCGATTGGGCATTTGGCACTCTTCGATCAGGTTTTGGTTCGCCAGTCTTCGATTGGGCATTTGGCACTCTTCAATCAGGCTTGGTTCAGCAGTCTTCGATTGGGCATTTGGCACTCTTCGATCAGGTTTTGGTTCACCAGTCTTCGATTGAGCGTTGGACCTCCTTCGATCAAGCTTTGGTGTGCAAGTCTTCGATTGAGCGCTGGACCTCCTTCGACCAAGCCTTGATGTGCAAGTCTTCGATTGAGCGTTGGACCTCCTTCGACCAAGCCTTGATGTGCAAGTCTTCGATTGAGCGCTAGACCTCCTTCGACCAAGCCTTGATGTGCAAGTCTTCGATTGAGCGCTAGACCCCTTCGATCAAGTCAATTTCACAAATGCTTCGACTAGTACTTCAGAGGGTCCTTCGACTGGAACTTCATATTGTACCTCAATCAGAACATAAGAACGAAATGACCTTCGAATGGCATTTTAGTTCAGAGTTTCCCTTAATAAGAACATCAGAACGAAATGACCTTCGAAGGGCATTTCAGTGCAGAGTTTCGCTTAATCCAAGGTGCTCTGATGAAGGAAGTTCTGGACATTTCGAATCAGAACTCAGACTCATCACAAGGCCAAGGGCTGGGCGAAGTGGTCTAATAGGGAATGTGCTAGATATATTCGAATTGGACTTTGAAGCTGGCAAAGAAGGCAGATTCGAAGGAATGAAGTAGGCTGGCATGACTAGGCAAAAACACATCCTAACCTGTCCAGAATACCCAAAGTTCACAATGGCATGACTAGGCAAAAACACATCCTAACCTGTCCAGAATACCCAAAGTTCACAATGACATGACTAGGCAAAAACACATCCTAACCTGTCCAGAATACCCAAAGTTCACAATGGCATGTGTCCCTTGCAAATATGCAATCGAAGCAGGGGGAGTCTCAATCGAAGGGGTTGTGACTGAAGTAGTTCGAATTGGGACTTTGAAGCAATCGAAGAGAGCAAATTCAAAGGGGGCAAGTCAGCTTTTGATTTCCATCATATTGGAGGCCCAAGACAACTCAGAGCAAGCTGGCAGAAACACATGATTGAATCAAATATAGCAAGTCTTTATGAAAAATCAAATCAAATCTCTTCATCATAATGGACCAAGATTTGATACACAATTATTGACCTAATTTCCTTGGCTATATAAACCTCATGCTCATAAACAAATCAGACATGAAAAACCCTTGCAGACAGACGTGAAAGACAAAAAAAAACACAGAAACTCTGTAGAAACAGCGCCACAGTCTTGCAAAAAACCTTGAAAAGTGTGGGATCAAGAACCACATTGGAGGCAGATTCAGACCAAAAGAAAGACGCAGCTCTCTTGCCAGCAACCTCCTGAAGCGAGGCCAATCAGAAACCAAGCCTTTCGCCGCCTATAACGCACTGTAAGCCCCCATGAACCTTGCTCTGCACATGGAATCGTAATTCAGTTTTTATGCATCTTTATGTTAAATTTCTTGCATATTTGTATTAATCATTAAATTCCTGAGCAAACTGTATTATTTGATTGTATTTTCGTGACCTCTAACCCCATATCCAGAACATAGGGTTCTTGTGTGTGTTTTTTAGGTGTTTTGTGTGCAGGTTAAATCAAGGCCAACAATGGCCATGAATGAATTTAGGGGAGTGAGACGAGTACAGTGGTACTCTTGGGTTCCATTTGTGTGACCTAGGGAGCATTTTAGAACCATCCCACGAAACCTCCTGTGGATAAAAATCCACAGGTAACCGAACCAGGTCTTGTGAAGAAGACGATTACGTGGCTGGGCGTGATTGGTTCGTTTGAATCAATTGCGTGTTTTTGTTATTCTTTGGCCAAGCATAATTATTGTTTGTAAATAATATTTGTTTTCCATTTAACTAACAAATGAAGCAGATTGGCTGGTTGGTGAACGCGTTAGTGCAAGACCCCTTGGGACCTGGATTTGAATCCCAGGTCCGCCAAAAATTTGTTGTGTTTTTCCTTCAGGTATTCACATGCAGCATTTCAGGCAGGGACTACCATACGTCCTCAGATCTCAACGTGCCAGGTGGTTCCTAGGCAGATCCAATGGCTAAGGACAGAGGTTCACCATGAACCTTGGTCAACAAACGTCCAGGTCATCTGAAAGTCAAACGAGGCCTTCGAATTTGGGCCTGGAAATTGCAATTCATACTCCCTTTACGAGCCCAACACCCCTGAGTTTGTTTCTTTATTTTTCTTTTCACTGTTTTTATTTTATTATCATAATTAATTAATTAACTAATTAACTCTTTTTTTCATTAAAAAAATTCAGAAACAACAAAAATACTTTTTGTTTTAATTTTATTACTTATTTTTGTAAATAAACCATTAACCGATTAATTTAGTTTTTAATTAGGTTTAATCTTAACATTTTTTACAATAAATTAAAATTAACTTAGAATTAGGTTTTTTTTTATTTCTGATTTTACTGCCTTAATTAAAATAAAACTCAAAAATATATTTTTTTAATTCTATTATTAATTTAAGACTTAATTCTTAGATCAAAAAGACCAAAAATATGCTTTATTCAATAAAAGGGTCAAAACCCTAAAGGACAATCTGATTCAACTTCTCTCGCGCATATTATTTTGATCTATATTTGTGTAATTGCTCCGAGGATGTAATATTGTTAACTTAGGATTTATTTACCGCTTTTATTTATTTTTCCGCATTTAATTTCAAGGGTTTGTTTTTGGCGATGTAAATACCCGACGCCTTGTAATAGCTTAGCTTTATTTTCCGCAATTTATTTTCCGCAACCATTAACTGTTTAGATGTATGCTAACTAGGCTATGCATGACAAGATTAACTCTTAGCTTAAAATCAACTGTAGCTCACCATGACATGCAAAGATAACATAACTGAAACTTGACACACTTGCACATGCCACTCCTAGGGTACGCCTCACTTGGTTGCCTCGAATGTGGTCCTTAAGTATAGGATGTTTTAGAGGTTGTCCTCCTGTCCAAAGATCAAAGTTGCCTCGAAACAGTTGCCTTGGATAAAAATGATCTAAGGCATTAGGGTTACCGCTAAGGCGTCCTAACGTTGCTTTAGTGACCACACATCCCTAAAATCGAATTGACCCGAAAAACTCCAATGACGGTGCTACCTACTCCTCAATAGTGGGATAGCACTGTCTAAAGGACATTTGCACAGTTTAATTCCTTTTTGAGTAGGTAGATGTTCTTAAGTACTTGCTCCTTTTAAAACAAAACCTTTTTCACACTTACACTATTTTTCGAACAAAGTTTTCAAAAAACACTTCATACGCTCTTGAGGACAGAAGCAAGAGCTAAATCGAAGTTTCAAATAAAAACTTTTTCAAACCCACAAGCACAAAGAAAGAAATTTTGAAAACATAGTGAGCAAGTACCTAAGAGCACGTGGATAACCACGGATAGAAAGGATGCTAACACCTTCCCTTTCTATAATCTACCTCCCGAACCCGAGAAACATCTCGAAAAGGAATTTTTCTGTGCTTTTGTCCTTTCCTTGTTGGATAAAATAAAAGATGGTGGCGACTCTTGCTTACCGCGACATTTTGCGAAACGCGAACGCGAACCAGCATTCCAAAAACAGTCAATTCTATTCCCACCGATCACAGAACTGGCGACTCTGCTGGGGACTTATAAGTGAGGTGTACCTTAGGATTAGATCACTTGTGTTTTCAATTGTATTGCTTTGTATGCTTTTAATTGTGGGCTTGTATCGGAGTTCTATAAATCCTAACCCGAATTTTGGAAATATTCATAGATAGCAATAAGTTGTGGAAACTGTGTGGGGTATACCGACACGGTTGAAGCAATAGCTATGTTGGTGCGACATATTTGTGAGTACCGGTAACCCTTGAGTTAAGTCAAGGAGAGTACGGGGCCGCTGAGTGATGTCACTAAGCACTAATGACCTAGAACCTTACTTGACCCTCTTGGCCTTTATTAGGGGTAGTGAGATGACCAACTTTGGTACAGTGCGAAGTTGGTAGATACTCGATACTACACTCATTGAGGATTGTTTTCTTGGAATATTCTGGTCGCTAGTTAAGTGGCTAAACCAAAATGATGAACATAGAAAACAATCTAATGATATTGAGCTCCTTAGAACCCGGTTACTACTTAGGACAGGTTTTGAGCCAACTACACTCAAGAGGGTACTTACCTATGAAACCTCATGCAAGCCTGAAACTAGGGTCTTTGTGTGACTTGCTTGTACATGTGTTTATGCATACATCATGAACATCATAAAGCATCATATGCATCCACTAACCATTCCAAGGGTTTAGATCTTCATCTTTGTTCTTGTTTTGCAGGACATGGAGTCTCTCCGCAGGAAAACAATTCAAGTCAACCTTGTAAGGATCCCTCCTCAACTCAACGAGCTTACATCCAAGATTCCCGAGAACTCTCTCTTCAGTGAAAGACATGGTAGAATCCTCAGCTTGGTCAACACCAACCTTGAAGAAGACATGATGAAGGTTCTCTTCCAATTCTTTGACCCTCTACACCATTGTTTCACATTCCCTGATTATCAATTGGTGCCTACTTTGGAGGAATTTTCTCAACTCCTGAGAATTCCTATTCTGAGTCAACTACCCTATAACGGTACAGAAAAGGAACCAAGACCTGAAGATATTGCTCAAGCATTATGCTTGCAACCATCCGACATCAAGGGGCATTGGGAAGCTAGAAGTGGTGTCAAGGGATTCTTGGCAAAGTTTCTGTTTGAGAAGGCACGAGAATGCTGGAATTCTCTTAATCTATAAGCCTTTGAAGAGATTGTGGCACTCCTTATCTATGGGCTGGTTTTGTTCCCAAATCCTGATCAACTTATAGATGTAAATGCTGTCAAGATTTTCATGTCCAGGAATCCCCTACCTACATTGCTTGGGGACATCCTCCACTCATTTTACACACGAACAATGAGGAAAAGAGGTGTTCTCATGTGCTGTACTCCTCTCCTAGCAAGGTGATTTATTTCTCACCTTCCACAGTCAGTTTTGAAGAATGAGCAGGGTTTAAGGTGGTCACAGCAATTGATGACCCTCACACATTCTGATGTACATTGGTGTGCTCGGTCCAAAGAAAATGTCACCATCATTGATCGTTATGGAGAATTTCCTAATGTTCCATTACTTGGAATTAGGGGAGGCACTACCTACAACCCCTGTCTAGCTTTGAGACAATTTGGATATGCTCGGAGGGATGACCCTCATGACATGCTGATTCCTGACTTAGTTTTTGACTTCGACAATGATACGCAAGGACTTCGACAAAGGTTCATCAGAGCTTGGAGGATGCCTAACAAAGTGGACAGTAAGACACTAGGACACAAGAATTCCATCCCCCTTGAGCCTTACCTCAGGTGGGTACAAACCCGCGCCCAGAAACTTATGATGCCTTACCCCCACATTCTCCCCTTGATCAAAGAGCCTGTTATGGAAGGAGAGGTTCCATACGCCATCCTACATCCTGACATGCCAACATCTTGGGAAGAAATGCAAAAGAGTTGGATCCAACTCAAGGAAGAACAAAATACTTTTGAAGCCAGCTTCTATGCTAGTGAGAGGAAAGTTTTGGAGCTTACCCGCCGACTTCACGAGGAGGAGACCCTCAACACTTACATCGCTCCAAAAAGGATGCGCAATGTCTTTTTACATTAAGAATTTTGTAATATTTCGCCCATGGGGCACTTATGTACTAAATTTCTTCTTAATATGACGTGTGTTCCTTTTTTGTCTGCAACAAATTTGAATTTTTGAACCCTTGAATGCATTACATAAATAGCATACCATCCATCATATGCATAACAGGTATCCTTTTACAGGTCTCTTATCTTCCTCGCTGTTTATTTCAACAATCATCATGTCTACTGAACCTTCCACTGAGCAAGCCATCAAGGCCCTCCAGGCCCAGAATGCCCAGTTTCAAGAGTTGGTAATGAGCCTAGCTAAGGGTCAGCAGGACTTGAAGACCCTGATTCTAAAAGAGAGGAGGAAGAAGAAGAAGAGGACCGTCTTGTTCAACACTGGACGCATGTTTGGAAACGGGCTGCAAAATGAAGTTGATCTGACTGCCTCATCTGTGGGGAAAGATAGTCCACAAGAAAGGAGGGCTCCTAGCCCTGTGGTCTCCGACAACGAGACGGATTATGATGAAGAACAGTATCCTCCTGCTGAGGATAAGTACAAACAGCTGGAGGACCGTTTGAGTGCCATGGAAATACAGAAGGTGCCCGATCTGGACTTCGGAGATCTAGGTCTATCCTCTGGGGTGGTGATTCCCCATAAGTTTAAGGCACCTGCCTTTGCCAAGTATGACAGAGCTTCCTGCCTAAAGCTGCACCTCCGGTCATATGTAAGGAAGATCCAGCTTTACACCGCTGATAAGAACTTATGGATCCACTTATTTCAAGACAATCTCTCAGGGACTCAGCTTGAGTGGTTCTATCAGCTGGATGGAGCCAGTATCCGTAGCTGGGGAGATTTGGCTACTGCGTTCTATAAGAAGTATCAATATAACTCCGACCTCGCTCCTACGCGTACCCAACTCCAAGGTATGTCAATAGGGACGGGTGAAGGATTTAAAGAGTATGCTCAAAAATGGAGAGACCTTGCCGGAAGGGTGCAACCTCCTTTAGCTGAACGTGAACTTGTTGATATGTTTTTGGGGACCCTGTCTGGTCCATTATTTAACCATTTGATTGGAAGCTCTTCAGCCGGGTTTACAAACCTTATCTTGACTGGTGAGAGGATTGAAGCTGGTATCAAGGCTGGGAAAATACAGAAGGGTGCCTCCTCGGGCACCGAGAAGAAGCCGTTCAAGAAAGAATCCAGTGCTGTCTACGGTTCAAGAAGACAGAATAGACCGGAACACCGCCAAGCTGTCAACGCGATTATTATTTCAAAACCTACTGGTGCTCCTCAGCATCACAACCAACAAAGGGGCGAGAGACCTCGAAGGCAATTCACTCGTCTCAGCATGACCTTGTCTCAGATATTACCACAGTTACTGACGACCAATCTGGTGACTCTAAAAGAAGCTCCGAAGATCTTAAACACAACGTCACCAAAGTATAACCCCAACGCCCGCTGCGCTTATCACTCTGATAGCCCGGGGCATAATACGGATGATTGTTGGGCTTTGAAGAACAAGGTTCAAGACCTAATCGATGCAAAGGAGATTGAGTTTGAGGCGCCCGAGAGGCCTAATGTTGTGACTGCTCCCATGCCCAAACATGGAGTAAATGCCGTAGAGGAAGACTTGTTTGTAGCCTCTGTGGATGATATTGTTACCTCGCTGATGACCGTCAAGAGGAACCTGTTGCTAGCCGGTTTATTTCCGGGTTGTGGTGAAGGTTGCCATATGTGTTCTATTTTACCTACTGGTTGCCCATCTTTGAAGTCAGGCATCCAAAACCTGATGGATAACAAGGAGATCCTGTTTGAGAAGATTGTTGTTCCTGCCACCCCTACTGAAGAAGTTTCCATTATTACCATTTTCAACAATTCTCCCAAGGCTCCCTCGAGGAAGCCTGTCAGAATTACGCTTGCTCAGAAGATTTCACCCATAATCATCACTGTTCTGGGGCCTATTCCCTACACCTCTGACAAAGATGTCCCTTGGCACTATGGGGCAAATGTTTATGTTCTTGGAGTCAAGCAAGAGTTTGATGCTGATACCGGCATCAGTAACATTACCGGGCTTACTAAAGTCACCCGTAGTGGTAGACTTTTCTCACCTGATATTGCTCCACCGACTGCCCGAAGACCTGTTGTCATCACACCAGCAAGTGTGCCTAATGCCATTCCTAATCAAGTTCTTAGTCCTACCTCTGTCGCCGAGTCATCTAACGCTCGGGGCAAAGGGATCACCACTGATATGCCTGCCCAGACGGAGGCACCAAAGACAATCAATGTTGAAGCTTCCAAACAAGAGATGGAAGAAATTCTGAAAATTATTAAGAAGAGTGATTATAATGTAGTTGAGAAACTGGGGCAAACCCCATCCAAGATTTCTATGTTATCACTGTTGTTGTGTTCAGAGGCCCATGCCAAGGCTCTGATTACCTTCCTGAAGACGACCCACGTGCCACAAGAGACATCAGCTGATCAGTTTATCGATTGTGTGGCCAATTTAACTGCTGATAATAGTTTGGGTTTCTCCGATGCTGATCTGACTGCTAAAGGGAAGAACCATAACGATGCCCTGCATGTCTCCATTGAATACAGGGGCACTACTCTTACACATGTGTTGGTTGACACTGGTTCCTCATTGAACGTCTTGCCCAAGAAAGCTCTAGACGGGTTGGATTGCAAAGGGTTTGAGCTAAAGCCAAGTAACATTGTTGTCCGGGCCTTTGATGGGTCCAAGAGGATGGTGTATGGTGAGGTGGATATTCCAATCAAAGTTAGTTCTCAGGTCTTCAATTCTACATTCTACTTGATGGACATTCGACCATCCTATTCTTGTTTGCTGGGTCGTCCAAGGATCCATAAAGCTGGAGCTGTGGCCTCAACACTCCATCAGAAGCTGAAGTACCCGGTCAGGGGGAAGATTGTGATAGTACAAGGGGAGGAAGAGTACTTGGTCAGCCACCTCAACTCTTTCAGATACGTGGAGATGGATGGGGAGTTCATTGAGACTCCATTCCAACACTTTAAAGAGGTTCCTCAGACACTGGCATCAGCTGATGTGATCGGTGGAAATAGAACTGACTGTTTTGAAATGCTGGTTCGCGAAATGTCGCGGTAAGCAAGAGTCGCCACCGTCTTTTATGTTCTCCAACAAGGAAAGGACAAAAGCACAAGAAAATTCCTTTTCGAGATGTTTCTCGGTTCAGGAGGTAGATTATAGAAAGGGAAGGTGTTAGCACCCTTTCTATCCGTGGTTATCCACAGGCTCTTAGGTACTTGCTCACTATGTTTTCAAAAAATGTTTGCTTTTCTTGTGTTTGTGGGTTTTGAAAAAATGTTTGTTTGAAAACTTCGTTTTTACTCTTGTATCAGTCCTCAAGAGTGTGTGAAGTGTTTGTTTGAAAACTTTTATCAGAAAAGTGTAAGTGCGAAAAGTTGTTTTTGTTTTGAAAGAGCAAGTACCTTAGAACCTCTACCTACTCAAAAGAAATTAAGCTGTGTAAATGTCTTTTAGACAATGCTATCCCACTATTGAGAAGTAGGTAGCACCGTCGTTGGAGTTTTCGGGTCAATTCGATTTTAGGGACATGTGTGGTCACTAAAGCAATAGTAGGACGCCTTAGCGGTAACCCTAATGTCTTAGATCGTTTTTTATCGAGGCAACCATTTCGAGGCAACTTTGATCTTTAGACAGGAGGGCGACCTCTAAAACACTCTATACTTAATGACCACGTCGAGGCAACCAAGTGAGGCGTACCCTAAGAGTGGCATGTGCGAGTGTATTGTTTTTCAGTTAATTTTATCTTTGTACATGTCATGGGTTATCTATGTTGATTTTAAGTTCATACATTGGATCTTGTCATGCATTCCCTATTATCAAACATCTAATAGTTAATATTGTGCGGAAATTAAATTGTGGGAAATTAAATCTAAACTATTACAAGGCGTCGGGTATTTACATCGCCAAAAACAACCCTTGAAATAAAATGCGGAAAGTAAAAATAAAGCGATAAATAATTAAAGTCCTAATTAAGAACTATTACATTCCGGAAAACAGATACAATAATATGATAAAATGGATCGCGTGCGGGAAATTAAATCGGATGCGAGTTTTTTTGGGGTTTTGACCCTTTTTTGAAAGAAAGTGATTTTTTTGGTTATTTTTGAATTAAATGGAATTAAATTAAATAATGAAAATATTTTTGGATTTTTGAGTTTTTAAAGAAATAAAATAAATTGAATTAATGCTAATAAAAACCTAATATTCTAAATTGATTTTAAATATTGCAAAAAATATTAAAAGTTAAATCTAATTAAAGCTAAATTGATTAAATTAATTTATTTACAAAAATAAAAGTGATAAAGTTAATTTTAATAAATAAAATATTTTTTGTGTTTTTGATTTTATTAGGAAAAAATGTTAATTGGTTAGTGATTAATAAAAAGAATAACGATTAATTAATTAAAGGAAAATAATAAAAATAGAGAGAGAGTTTAGGAGTATACAAGCCTGATCGGAAGGGTGAAACAACTATTGGCGTCATGTGTAAACTGTTTTGTTTTGGCCATTTGTGTTTTGACTTTTGGCCATTTGTGTTCTGGCTTTTGGCCATTTGTGTTCTGGCCTCAACGTTCCTTAACCTTCTCAGGATGTCTGTCTCGCCATGTATTGGTGTCATGTGTAAGCTGTTCTGTTTTGGCCATTTGGCTTTTGGCTTTTGGCCATTTGTGTTTTGACCTCAACGTTCCTTAATGAACCTGCATGGGATCCTGTCTAAATTTGCAGTGTTGAATCTCATGAACACATTAAATAAATTATTATATCATAAAATACAAATAAAGCCAATATATGAAGAAATTTAATGTTTAGGTCAATATGGCATGTATGAATGATTATACCATTTTGATCATGGAGATCAAATCAACCTTACCCTTATTGGAAAAGTAGTGACATGAATGCTTTTATGCCCTTTTGATCATGGAGATCAAGCCAGCCTTACCCTTACTGAAGAAGTAGTGAGATATTGGTTTGTAACTGAGATGGCTTGTTTGTAGTGAGAGAGCGATTTGTAATAAGGATTTCAAGGTTTTAGGGTTCTTGAAAGAATTTGATATTCTGAAAGTGTTGTGGCAAGGTTTTTTTCTCTCCTCTGGTTTGTGTGAAAAGAATGTGATTATATAACGGAAATTAGGGTAAAGAAAATGGGCTTTGAATGTGCAATTGGGCCTCCAATGTTCACTTGAGTTCGTCACTTTCCAGGCTAAATCGCAGGGACTTAAGTGCAATTTTTGAAGTTGAAATGTAAAAACAAAATGTAGTCGATATCGAGAACTAACTCCTGTCCGAAAATCGGCTCAATCAGATAAACGATGAATTAGTTATGAATTTTTGAAGTTTCAGCTCAGACAAACTTATTTTGGGCTCCAGTGTCGACTCTGACACGTTATTCAATAAAAAACTGGTATTGATCGGAGCATAATCCAGTCTCGACTTTTGAAGCAAAGTTGTAGATCTATGAGCCAGTGACCTTGTGTAAAAATATGAGCCCAATCCGATAAAAATTGACCGAGTTATAAATTTTCTAAGTTACGACCCAGATAAAATAATATTCAGCATTCAGGATTTTCAGCGTGTCACACACTCTGAGCAAAAAACGAAGGCCTTTTGAATACCGTTTGAACTCAATACCTTCTGTGAAAATGTAGCCAACTCAATTTTTGGAATTTTGGCGCCAGAACCAGCTCGATACGATGAAAATCTACCAAGTTATGATTTTCTGAACATGACGCAAATAAACTTCTGTCACAAATTTTATGTACGAAAATACTTGATAAATCTACATTTTTGAAGACCTTCTGGTCAAAATTGGCTTCCAGCTGTGAGAGATGAAAACGTAGATAATGTCAAGACGGAATTTTGGCCACCGGAACGGGTTCAAAACGAGCCACGATCTTCAAGTTATGAATTTTTTAGCGCGTAAAAACTGCACTTTCAGCACACTTTTTTACCATATTTCTTCGAGAAAACTCGCACATTCGGATACCTTCTTTAAAGAATTGACTCTTGAGCCAAACCTGAATTTGAGAATACGTTATCAGAGATATCTTGGCGAAAGAACACCTGAATATGACGCGCCGGGTTGGACTTGTGAATTTTTCTTGAAATGTTTTGAGAAATATGGGAGGGCAAATTTTGGGGTACAACAGTTGCCCATGTTCAATCTTCTTAAACCTGAGGATGTAGATTGGCTTGCGTGCCTTTCGTGATCCGAAGGTGGAAGATGATTGAACACTAAAGTGCCCAAAAATTTGCACTCGCATAGTGGAATATCAACAATGTGATGTCGGGAATGGGCTTACAGATGCCATTTGGAGAGATGATGGATAGGAGGATGGGCTTATAGATGCCACCTGGAGATTGTTGATAGAAGGATGGGCTTATAGATGCCATCTGGAGATGTCGATCGCGTAAGAGATTCCTTAGCGAGAACTTGCGTACTTGAGAAAGAAAGATAATTTCCTGGCCTGTTACAGGTGTTGATCTTCAAACTCTTCATGTAGCTCTTTCCTGGCTAGATATATGTATAGATCTACAATCAATCGTTCATAGATATGCCCTGGCTAGATACAGGTATCGAATCTGGAACTTCAAAAGGTGGATGGGTTGTCTCTACTGACAGATTATCTCAGAAAAAATCTTTAGGAATTTGATTTAACTGAACCAAAGGAGGTTTTGTCTTCTTTGACGAGTTGTCTCTTTTAACGGGTCGTCTTCATGGATGAGTTGTCTTCCTTGACAGGTTGTCTTCACTGACAGGTTGTCTTCAATGACGTGTTGTCTTCAATGACGAGATGTCTTCAATGACGGGTTGTCTTCAATGACGGGTTGTCTTCAATGACGAGTTGTCTTCAATGACGGATTGTCTTTAATGACGAGTTGTCTTCATTGACAGATTGTCTTTAATGACGGATTATCTTCATTGACTGGTTGTCTTTAACGACGGGTTGTCTTTAATGACGGGTGTCTATAACAACGGGTGTCTATAACGACGGGTGTCTATAACGACGGGTGTCTATAACGACGGGTGTCTATAACGACGGGTGTCTATAATGACGGGTGTCTATAACGACGAGTTGTCTTTAACGACGTGTGTCTATATTGATGGGTGTCTATAATAACAAGTGTCTATAATGACGGGTGTCTATAATGACAGGTGTCTATAATGACGGGTGTCTATAATGATAGGTGTCTATAACGACGGGTGTCTATAATGACGGGTGTCTATAACGACGGGTGTCTATGACGACGGGTGTCTATAACGACGGGTGTCTATGACGACGGGTGTCTATAATGACGGGTGTCTATAACGACGGGTGTCTATAACGACGGGTGTCTATGACGACGGGTGTCTATAATGACGGGTGGTCTTTAATGACAGGTTGTCTTTACTGACATGTTGTCTTCAACGACAGGTGTCTATATTGACGGGTGTCTATAACGACGGGTGTCTATAATGACGGGTTGTCTTCAATGACGAGATGTCTTTAATGACGGGATATCTTCAATGACGGGTTGTCTTCAATGACGGGTTGTCTAAAATGACGGGTGTCTATAATGACGGGTGTCTATAATGACAGGTTTGCATCAGAAAAATCTTTAGGAACTGGATTTGTCTTCTTTGACTGGATTTAGAGTTTAACTGCATCTTTCCTGAAAGGTAGAGGTCAGTCATATGCAATGCGTGATATGGATCAAGCAATGATGTTCTCAACATAAATGAGATTGTATGATATGATGCGTATATGCATGTATCATGATGTATGCAAATGTGAATGTGTTTTCATCTGGGAAAATAAATCCTTGACGAATGTCGGGAAGTTCGTTGAATCCTGGGCTGATGTTTGAAGAGTAGAGTTCTTCGCTTCCGTTGGGGATGATGGTTGCAAGAATAAACCGGTAGGAGAAGATGACTCCGTTGGGGAATAAACTTGTTGAAGAGATTACTCTGCAGGGAAATACTCTGTGGGGAATTACTCTGTGGGAAGAGATACTTCGCTGAGGTTTTGGGGATAACTCCACTGGGGATTCCTGTTGATAAGCTTTGTTGGGGAATTTGACGAACTCCGCTGGGGGATAGGGAGAACTTTGTTGAGGACTATCTTTCTGTGGTAATTTGCTGAGGATAACCCAGTTATAGGCTCTGGTGGGGAATAACCTTTGAACATGGCCGGGGAGAGATATTTGTACTCTGCAGGGGACCAGCTTCTAGAATCTACTGGGGATAAGCTTCCAGCATTTACTAGGGAGGATGATTCAACTCTCCTGGGGAAACTTTTGGACTGTACTGGGGAATGGCTCCACTGGGATGTCTGGTATTCCGTCGGGGAATAATCTTATATTAAGACTGTCGGGGATGCTTGTTGAGGAATATCTGTATACTCCGCTGGGGAATATTGAGATCTTCTGGGGATACCCAACTTCTTTAGGGCTGACAATAGCCTAACTCTGCTTGGGGAGAGTATTGCTGACTTGCTGGAGATACTGTGCCTTTTTGGGGCTGATGGGAGACCAACTCTGCTAGGGGAGAGTATTAATGGGTCTTGCCTTACTCTACGGGGAGTGAAGGTATCTTGGTCGTGTTCTTCAGCTGAACTTACCTTGGTACCTCGGTGGACAGAGCAACCAGATCGCTTAGACAATTCTTATTGCCCCAGTTTCTGCGGGAGAAGGTACCTGTGGAGGTCTTGATAACCGCCGATTGACAAATCTTCTTCTGGTAGGCAAGTGACGAGATGACAGGACATAATCGTACGCTTTGATCCCTAATTTTTGCCTGGACCTCCCTTTCGGGTTTTCAGTCCACCGGGATACCCTTTTTTGCCCAAGCCGCCTTTTCAGGTTTTCGACTTGCCGGGTGTACAGATTTTTTCATATTCATCCCTTATTTTGCCCGAACCCTTTTGGTTCGCCGGGAAGCCCTTATTTTTGCCTAGGCCAGTTGACCTAGCGGGTCTTTGATTATGCGTAGTATTTTTTCGACTATGTCCATGCTCTCAGAATGTAGGGGGTTATCACCGTCGGTAGTATTGTGTTGCCATACTACCAGAAGATGTTTGATCATGCGAGATTCGTTGCTGGAAATCATGTCCAATGCCCCAAGCGACTCAGGCGGAGATTTGCCCCTGGCTATTTGGCATCTTGAGAGATTCCTTGACTCTTGACTTGACTACCCTAGATGATGGACTATGATCATGCCGTGCCCCTTGATTGGAAGTGTTTCTTCCACTTGAGATGACTCTTTTGTTGAGAAGATTCTTGTTCACTAGATATTCATCGTGCGAATTTCTCTGCTGTTTGAACAAATGATCATATGCAAACGATGTTATATTAAGAATGCAAAGCTTATGTCTGTCTTGAAATTTTTGAAAATGCATTTTTGGTAAAACAGGCGAATTTTTTGTAAAATGTGATGTCAACTCAAGATTTTACAGCGAGCCTTAAGGAGTCAGGATACCTTTTGTAACAGTATGCTTTCGAACTAACCCATGCTTCAGCTAGGACTTTTTGAGGGTTATAACGTAGCCTGGTTCACGGTTTAAGAAACAAAGGATAAAGGCTTAAATTTTATTTGTACCCACCCGCTCTTCGTGATGTTCTTCCAACCTAAACTCAGCTGATCATGCATTAGACCTTGTTTGAGTCTTTGTCCTGATATTATGGTGATGGTTCGGATATTGACAGTTTATTTTGAATAGGCAGTCATTTCTTTTTTTTTGAGGGTTTGTAGGACCTTTTTCCTCTTTTTTTTTTTTGATTTCGTTATCCCTGTTTTTGCTTGAACTATTTCTTTTATGATTACAGTCAGCGGGATGCCCCAGTTTTGTAAGTCTCCTTCATAGGTTTTGACTTATTGGGCATTTGTTTTGAAAGATAATGACTGTCTGTCTTTATGATTATTCGGAACCATCACGGTCTTTCATTTTGGAAGGACTCCTTTGATGCTATTCGTTATGCACTGAGAAAACTACCCTGCCCCAGGTTATGATTAAGGGTTTTGATTTTTTTGTGAAAATAAAAAACTCCTACTTCTTTGGCTCGAAGGGTTTGACGAGGGATTATCTTCCTTATAACTCCAGTGTTTAGGAACTGAAACAATGCCTGTACCTCATCAGCGGGGTCTGTTCAAAAGCATACTATAAAGATCGTGGTATCGTTTTCGTCATCCTCCCTCAAGAGGTTTAGAACTTTCAATCGAGAGTTGAACATCAAAAATAAAAGCAATTTTGAATATAGTAAACACAATTACTTCAAAACAGACACGTGTAATGCATTAATGAAATAACCAAGTTTGACATGAACAAAGAAAAATACAATATCAAAATTCAAATGAACAAAAGCCTCTCAATCTTAGCCATGTTTTGGCAAGGGAGCAGTGATCACATTGGGAGTCTCGGGCGCTTCGAACTCGACCTCCTTTGCATCGATTAAGTCCTGAACCTTGTTCCTCAAAGTCCAACAGTCATCTGTAGCATGCCCCGGGCTGTCAGAATGATAAGCGCAGCGAACGTTGGGGTTATACCTTGAAGGTGTTTTACTGGGATTTTTAGGAGGGTCCCTTAGAACTACCAGATTGGTCTCCAGCAACTGTGGCAATATCTGGGACAAGGTCATGCTGAGGGGAGTGAATTGCCTTTTAGGTCTCTCTTCCCTTTGTTGGTTGCGATGTTGAGGATCACCGGCCGGTTTTGAAATAACCACCGCGTTGACAGCTTGGCGGTGTTCGGACCTATTCCGCCCTCTTGAACCATAGACAACACTAGATTCTTTCTTGGATGGTTTCTTCTCAGTGTTCGAGGAGTCACCCTTTTGTATCTTCCCCGACTTGATACCAGCTTCTATCCTCTCACCAGTCAAGATCAGATCTGTAAACCCAGCAGAAGAATTCCCAATCAGATGGTTGAAGAACGGACCAGACAGGGTCCCCAAGAACATATCAACAAGCTCACGATCAGTCAAAGGTGGCTGCACCCTTCCAGCCAGGTCTCTCCACTTTTGAGCATACTCTTTAAAGCCTTCGCCTGTACCCATAGACATCCCCTGAAGCTGAGTGCGCGTGGGAGCAAGGTCGGCATTATACTGATACTGCTTGTAGAACGCAGTAGCCAAGTCCTCCCAGTTACGAATACTGGCTCCATCCAGCTGATAGAACCATTCGAGTTGAGTCCCTGAAAAACTATCCTGGAAGAAATGGATCCATAAATTCTTGTCAACTGTATACGGTTGGATCTTCCTCACATATGATCTGAGATGCAGTTTAGGACAGGAAGCTCCATCGTACTTGGCAAAGGCAGACGCCTTGAACTTATGTGGGATCACCACCCCAGAGGATAGACCTAGATCTTCGAAGTCCAGGCCGGGCACTTTCTGTATCTCCATAGCACTTAACCGGTCCTCTAGCTGTTTGTACTTATCCTCAGCAGGAGGATATTGTTCATCATTGTAATTTGTCTCGTTGTCGGAGACCACGAGACTAGGAACCCTTCTCTCTTGGGGACTGTCTTTCCCTACAGAGGAAGTAGCCATATCAACCTCATTTTGCAGTGCATTCCCAAACCTCCGTCCAGTGTTAAACAACACAATCCTCTTCTTCTTCTTCTTCTTCAAAAGCAGAGTCTTCAACTCCTGTTGACCCTGGGCTAAGCTCATGACCAGCTCTTGAAACTGGGCGTTCTGGGCCTAGAGGGCCTTGATGGCTTGTTCAGTAGTAGGTTCAGGATTCATGATGATTGCTGAAATAAACGGCGAAGAAGATTAAGAAACCTGTAGAAAAAGGGTACCTGTAATGCAATGATATGTATGATATGCATACAATGTTTTCAAGGATCTCGCGGGGTAAACAAGAAAAATTGTTAGAACTTGAATTTGGTAGCTTGATTGAAGGAACTTCACGTTGTTGAGAGTCCTTCTTCAAGAGTCAAAGCTCACCATATCCAGTGGGTCATAGCCCCTGACTCAAGTCATCAATCTGGCTAGAGGAAAATAAATCCCCTTTGCCCCTTGCTAGACATCTTGGTTCATCATGACCTGCATCACAAGCCCTTGAGATCCTTGAAATGGGTTAGTCCTTATGCAGGATGTATGCAATGGTATGATGGTATGATGTTATGCTATGCGTGGAGTGATGTAAGTGAACCCCGTTATGAGTCCAGATTAAGGACTGTAAACAAAACCTGCAAGAAACTCGTGTGTCAGATAAGCATATGCAAGTAGTTCAAGTTTTAAGGCACACAAGTCACACAAGACAGCCCTTAGAGTTTAGGCCAGCATGAAGTTTAGGTACTACCCTCTTTCAGTTTCGTTGGTTAAGACCTGTCCTATCAAAAGTAACCGGGTTCTAGAGGATCTCAATATCATCGACTACCCTCAATCGGTCATAACTCCAGCGTCGCAATCTTTTCTTGCGGCCAGAACCATCGCGAGAGTTTAGCCTCAATGAGTGTAGCATACTGCTACTGTTCTATGGCCAAGTTGGGTCAATTTAGGGTTATAAGGTCGGTTGGTGCTTAATGACTCCTCAGAAGACCCATATTCTCCTCGTTGCAACACAAGGGATATCGGTACAGACCAAGGTGTCACACCAACGTAGCCACTGCTTCACCCGTGTCGGTCTATGCCAGACAGGTCCCTCACAGCTTATGCTACCTAAAAGGGTATTCCCCAGATTCGGGTTAGGATCTATGAAACTCCGATGCAAGCCTACAATATTAAAGCAATCAAAGCAAGCAATTGAAAACATAAGAGTGGTCTAATCCTAAGGTACACCTCACTTATACAGTATCCCCAACAGAGTCGCCAGTTCTATGATCGGTGGAAATAGAACTGACTGTTTTGAAATGCTGGTTCGCGAAATGTCGCGGTAAGCAAGAGTCGCCACCATCTTTTATGTTCTCCAACAAGGAAAGGACAAAAGCACAGCAAAATTCCTTTTCGAGATGTTTCTCGGTTCGGGAGGTAGATTATAGAAAGGGAAGGTGTTAACACCCTTTCTATCCGTGGTTATCCACGGGCTCTTAGGTACTTGCTCACTATGTTTTCAAAAAATGTTTTCTTTTCTTGTGTTTGTGGGTTTTGAAAAAAAGTTTGTTTGAAAACTTCGTTTTTACTCTTGTATCAGTCCTCAAGAGTGTATGAAGTGTTTGTTTGAAAACTTTTATCAGAAAAATGTAAGTGTGAAAAGTTGTTTTTATTTTGAAAGAGCAAGTACCTTAGAACCTCTACCTACTCAAAAGAAATTAAGCTGTGTAAATGTCCTTTAGACAATGCTATCCCACTATTGAGAAGTAGGTAGCACCGTCGTTGGAGTTTTCGGGTCAATTCGATTTTAGGGACATGTGTGGTCACTAAAGCAATAATAGGACACCTTAGCGGTAACCCTAATGTCTTAGATCGTTTTTTATCGAGGCAACCGTTTCGAGGCAACTTTGATCTTTAGACAGGAGGGAGACCTCTAAAACACCCTATACTCAATGACCACGTCGAGGCAACCAAGTGAGGCGTATCCTAAGAGTGGCATGTGCGAGTGTATTGTTTTTCAGTTAATTTTATCTTTGTACATGTCATGGGTTATCTATGTTGATTTTAAGTTCATACATTGGATCTTGTCATGCATTCCCTATTATCAAACATCTAACAGTTAATATTGTGCGGAAATTAAATTGCGGGAAATTAAATCTAAACTATTACAAGGCGTCGGGTATTTACATCGCCAAAAACAACCCTTGAAATAAAATGCGGAAAGTAAAAATAAAGCGATAAATAATTAAAGTCCTAATTAAGAACTATTACATTCCGGGAAACAGATACAATAATATGATAAAATGGATCGCGTGCGGGAAATTAAATCGGATGCGAGTTTTTTTGGGGTTTTGACCCTTTTTTTGAAAGAAAGTAATTTTTTTGGTTATTTTTGAATTAAATGGAATTAAATTAAATGAACAATTAAATTAAATTAAATAATAAAAATATTTTTGGATTTTTGAGTTTTTAAAGAAATAAAAAAAATTGAATTAATGCTAATAAAAACCTAATATTCTAAATTGATTTTAAATATTGCAAAAAATATTAAAAGTTAAATCTAATTAAAGCTAAATTGATTAAATTAATTTATTTACAAAAATAAAAGTGATAAAGTTAATTTTAATAAATAAAATATTTTTTGTGTTTTTGATTTTATTAGGAAAAAATGTTAATTGGTTAGTGATTAATAAAAAGAATAACGATTAATTAATTAAAGGAAAATAATAAAAATAGAGAGAGAGTTTAGGAGTATACAAACCTGATTGGAGGGGTGAAACAACTATTGGCGTCATGTGTAAACTGTTTTGTTTTGGCCATTTGTGTTTTGGATTTTGGCCATTTGTGTTCTGGCATCAACGTTCTTTAACCTTCTCAGGATGTCTGTCTCGCCATGTATTAGTGTCATGTGTAAGTTGTTCTGTTTTGGCCATTTGGCTTTTGGCTTTTAGCCATTTGTGTTTTGGCTTCAACGTTCCTTAATGAACCTGCATAGGATCCTGTCTAAATCTGCAGTGTTGAATCTCATGAACACATTAAATAAATTACTATATCATAAAATACAAATAAAGCCAATATATGAAGAAATTTAATGTTTAGGTCAATATGGCATGTATGAATGATTATACTATTTTGATCATGGAGATCAAATCAACCTTACCCTTACTAGAAAAGTAGTGACATGAATGCTTTTATGCCCTTTTGATCATGGAGATCAAGCCAGCCTTACCCTTACTGAAGAAGTAGTGAGATATTGGTTTGTAACTGAGATGACTTGTTTGTAGTGAGAGAGGGATTTGTAATAAGGATTTCAAGGTTTTAGGGTTTTTGAAAGAATTTGATATTCTGACAGTGTTGTGGCAAGGTTTTTTTCTCTCCTCTGGTTTGTGTGAAAAGAATGTGATTATATAATGGAAATTAGGGTAAAGAAAATGGGCTTTGAATATGCAATTGGGCCTCCAATGTTCACTTGAGTTCGTCACTTTCCAGGCTAAATCGCAGGGACTTAAGTGTAATTTTTGAAGTTGAAATGTGAAAACAAAATGTAGCCGATATCGAGAACTAACTTCTATCCGAAAATCGGCTCAATCGGATAAACAGTGAATTAGTTATGAATTTTTGAAGTTTCAGCTCAGACAAACTTATTTTGGGCTCCAGTGTCGACTCTGACACGTTCTTCAATAAAAAACTGGTATTGATTGGAGTATAATCCAGTCTCGACTTTTGAAGCAAAGTTGTAGATCTATGATCCAGTGACCTTGTGTAAAAATATGAGCCCAATCCGATAAAAATTGACCGAGTTATGAATTTTCGAAGTTTCGACCCAGATAAAATAATATTCAGCATTCAGGATTTTCAGCGTGTCACGCACTCTGAGCAAAAAATGAAGGCCTTTTGAATACCGTTTGAACTCAATACCTTCTGCGAAAATGTAGCTAACTCAATTTGTGAAATTTTGGCGCCAGAACCAGCTCGATACGATGAAAATCGACCAAGTTATGATTTTCTGAACATGACGCAAATAAACTTATGTCACAAATTTTCTGTACGAAAATACTTGATAAATCTACATTTTTGAAGACTTTCTGATCAAAATTGGCTTCCAGCTGTGAGAGATGAAAACGTAGATAATGTCAAGACGGAATTTTGGCCACCGGAACGGGTTCAAAAAGAGCCACGATCTTCAAGTTATGAATTTTTTAGCGCGTAAAAACTGCACTTTCAGCACACTTTTTCACCATATTTCTTCGAGAAAACTCGCACATTCGGATACCTTCTTTAAAGAATTGACTCTTGAGCCGAACCTGAATTTGAGAATACGTTATCAGAGATATCTTGGCGAAAGAACACCTGAATATGACGCGTCGGGTTGGACTTGTGAATTTTTCTTGAAATGTTTTGAGAAATATGGGAGAGCAAATTTTGGGGTACAACAGCTGAGACTGTGCTTGAAGATTCTCCTTTGAAGATGGCTTCCTTAAAGGATGGCCGAGCTGTTATTGAGAAGGGTGAGTATGCAAACTGGGGCCGACTTCCTGATTTCACTCAAAAGACTAACAAGTTTGGTTTGGGTTTCACTGCAGAAGCTCAAAGGGCTGTTCGTAGTGCAAGGATTGGAAGACCTCCTGTGTTCATCAGCAACTCGGGAGTAAATGCCATTGAAGATGACGTGGAGGAGTCTGAATTCGACAGTTGGATCTACCCTACGACCAACGGTGGATCAAGCAACTGGACAGTAAAAGACTTCATCTCTATTACTTTTGTTACTCAGTAATGAACTCTTTGTTTTGAATTTGTAACAGACAATATTGTGAAACTTTATGGCCCGGTGTCTTACCCGGGGCACCGTGGCTTCATTTGTGAGGGCTTCTGTGTGCCATTTTCATATATCATTAATAAAAGCATTGGACGTTTTTGCATTTCAAATCTTGCACTCTTTGTTTTTCTTTATTATATATTGCAAAACAACTATTTTACACACACTCACATATACAGGTCTCAATCCACTCTGGATCTTACTGGTAACGACTCTGCTACCGCCAGTTATGACTTCGAAAATCCGATCAACTTAGCCGAAGACGAAGGTGAAGATGATTGCGCAGTGCCAGGTGAACTTGCAAGACTGTTACTCCAGGAAGAGAGGGCTATTCAGCCACATGAAGAGCTAGTGGAAACAGTGAATCTGGGTACTGAGACAGACAAAAAGGAAGTCAAGATCGATGCAAATCTAGAGCTTAGTGTGAAACAACGATTGATTCAGATGCTGCATGACTACGTGGAAATCTTTGCCTGGTCTTACAAAGATATGCCTGGGTTGGATACCGACATTGTGGTTCATCGCCTGCCTATCAGGGAAGACTGTCCTCCGGTAAAACAGAAGGTTCGCCGTATGCGTCCAGAGATGTCCGAGAAAATCAAGGCCGAAGTTATGAAACAGTTTGACGCCGGTTTTCTAGCGGTAACTTCTTACCCTCAGTGGGTCGCCAATGTGGTTCCAGTGCCGAAGAAAGACGGTAAGGTCAGAATGTGTGTTGATTACAGGGATTTGAACAGGGCGATCCCTAAGGACGACTTCCCTCTGCCTCACATTGACGTTCTGGTTGACAATACTGCTCAGCACAAGGTATTCTCCTTTATGGATGGTTTCTCTGGTTATAATCAAATCAAGATGGCTCCTGAAGACATGGAGAAGACCACTTTTGTTACTCAGTGGGGTACCTTTTGTTACAAGGTCATGCCTTTTGGGTTGAAAAATGCCGGGGCAACATACCAACGTGCCATGGTTGCTTTGTTTCATGACATGATCCATCATGAGATTGAAGTATACATCGATGATATGATTGCGAGGTCCCAAACTGAGGAGGAACATCTTGACCATCTACATAAGCTGTTCGACCGGTTGAAGTTGTACAAACTGAGGTTGAACCCAAACAAGTGCACCTTCGGGGTGAGGTCTGGCAAACTGCTAGGTTTCATCGTGAGCGACAAAGGTATTCAAGTGGACCATGCCAAGGTGAAAGCTATACAAGAGATGCCAGCTCCCAAGACAAAGAAAGAGGTCAGAGGCTTTCTAGGACGTCTGAACTACATTGCCCGATTCATCTCACATCTAACTGCTACTTGTGAGCCAATCTTCAAGCTACTGAAGAAAGATCAAGTGGTACGTTGGAACGATGAATGTCAGGCCGCTTTCGAAAGAATCAAAGAGTATCTCCAGGAGCCACCTATTCTTATGCCACCAGTTGAAGGGAAACCTTTGATTTTATACTTAACAGTACTTGACAACTCAATGGGGTGTGTGCTGGGGCAGCATGACGAGTCTGGCCGAAAAGAGCATGCTATTTATTACCTTAGCAAAAAGTTTACCGACTGTGAGACCCGATACTCACTGCTTGAGAAAACCTGTTGCGCTTTGGCATGGGCTGCTCGCCGGCTGAGATAGTATATGCTGACTCACACTACTCTATTGATTTCAAAGATGGATCCAATCAAATATATCTTCGAAAAGCCTGCCTTGTTCGGAAGAATAGCAAGATGGCAGATGATCTTGACTGAGTATGACATCCAGTACACAACTCAAAAAGCAATCAAGGGAAGTGTATTGGCAGACCATTTGGCACATCAGGCAGTGGATGATTACCAGTCTATGAACTTTGAATTCCCGGACGAGAATATCATGTTGATAACTGATTGTGAACCACCTGGACCGGATGAAGGACCTGAGGAAGGATCCCGATGGTCTATGCACTTTGACGGAGCTTCAAACGCCTTGGGTAACAGCATTGGCGCTGTGATCATATCTCCTAACGGCTCACATACTCCACTTACCGCCCGACTATGTTTCAACTACACCAACAACATGGCGGAGTATGAAGCATGCATCTTGGGTCTTCGAGCAGCAATTGACCTAAGGATTAAGTTTCTGAGTGTCTTCGGAGATTTCGCTCTCGTGATCAGTCAGATCAAAGGCGAGTGGGATACGAAACACCCAAATCTTATTCCTTACAAAGAGTATGTATTGATGTTGCTTCCCCATTTCGAGGAGATAACCTTTGAACACTTCCCAAGAGAGGAGAATCAGTTGGCGGACGCGCTAGCTACAATGTCTTCTATGTTCAAAGTCAAGTGGGACAACGAGGCTCCCCGGATCATTATTTGGAAATTGGATGAACCTGCACATTGCTGTGATCTTTAGACCGAAGAGGTAATAGAAAAACCCTGGTATCATGAGGTGAAGAGATACCTTGAAGCTCAAGAATACCCCGAGGGTGCATATGTTAATGACAAGAAGTTTCTGAGGAGGTTCGCGACAAAGTTCTTCATCAACAATGGCATTCTCTACAAACGTAACCATGATTCAACCTTATTGCATTGTGTGGATAAGATGGAAGCAGAAAGGATCATGGCAGAGCTGCATGAAGGTACCTTCGGAACTCATTCCAGTGGACATACCATAGCAAAGAAAATCCTTCAGGCAGGATATTACCGGTCCACAATGGAAGCCGACTGTTATCAGCATTCTCGGACATGTCACAAGTGCCAGGTCTATGCTGATAAGGTGCACATTCCTCCAGTTCCTCTGAATGTTTTGACAACACCTTGGCCTTTTGTAATGTGGGGCATTGATATGATCGGCGAGATCAGACCTACGGCATCCAACGGGCATCGTTTCATCCTGGTAGCGATTGATTACTTTATGAAGTGGGTTGAAGCAGCTTACTTTGCTACGGTAACCAAGAACGTCGTGGCACGGTTCATTCAGCACAACCTGATCTGTCGATACGGTGTACCAGAGAGGATCATTATGGATAATGGTACCAATCTTAACAACAAGATGATCACTGAGCTCTGCGAGCAATTCAAGATACAACACCACAACTCTTCTCCCTACCGGCCGAAGATGAATGAGGCTGTCGAAGCGGAAAATAAGAACATTAAGAAGATTGTGAAGAAGATGACAGTGACCTACAAAGACTGGCACGAGATGTTGCCATTTGCTCTTCATGGGTACCGTACCTCAGCACGGACGTTAACAGGGGCAACACCCTTTTCCTTGGTTTATGGCATGGAAGCGGTTTTGCCTATTGAAGTTCAGATACCCTCTCTCCAGATCATGAAAGATGCAGGCTTGAGCGAAGACGACTGGATCCAGACCCGACTTGATCAGCTGAATCTAATCGATGAAAAGAGACTTACTGCTATTTGTCATGGTCAGGCGTACCAAAAACGGATGATCAAGGCATTTAACAAGAAAGTCAGACGACAAGAGTATCGAGTTGGGGACCTGGTAATCAAGCGTATTATCTTACCTCAAGGTGATCCCAGGGGCAAATGGACCCCTACTTACGAAGGGCCATTTGTGGTTAAGAACATCTTCTCAGGAGGAGCGATGATTCTAACCACCTTGGATAGTGACGAACTTCCTCACCCCGTCAATGGAGACATAGTAAAAAGATACTACGCATAATCAAAGACCCGCTAGGTCGACTAGCCTAGGCAAAAATAAGGGCTTCCCGGCGAACCAAAAGGGGTTCGGGCAAAAATAAGGGATGAAAATAAAAAAATCTGTACACCCGGCAAGTCGAAAACCTGAAAAGGCGGCTTGGGCAAAAATGGGTATCCCGGTGGAGTGAAAACCCGAAAGGGCGGTCCAGGCAAAAGTTAGGGATAAGCGTAACACTATGTCTCATTGGATCACCCTGCATCCAGACTTCGGTATCAACTATCAGGCTCGGACGACACCAATCAATCAGATTCATCTCCAACTAAGCAGCAAAGTGATGAGATGCTCGAAGATATAAAGGCGATAGCAGAGTTGGAACCCAGTGGGATTATTCACATAGCTGTTTTGTTGTCTTTTTACAAATTGTATAAATCCTATTGGTTCGGCGGCGTTCTCTTACTAGGACGTCAGCCTCTTGTACAAAAGCACCTATTTACATGCAAACTTCAAAATCAATACAAATTCATTTTCAGACAAATTTCAAATTGTTTTCCCTTTATCGGTTTTGTTTTGCAAAGAACGTCCAATGTTCGTTTTTGATATATGCATTTGACATTAATTGCTGCTCGTAAATATTTACATGCGAAACAAAGGACTAATTACGGGTGATATCAGAAATAGGGGCAATAAGAATTGTCTGAGCGGTCTAGTTGCTCTGTCCACCAAGGTACCAAGGTAAGTTCAACTGAAGAATGTGACCAAGATACTGTCACTCCCTGCAGAGTAAGACAGTAATGATAGCTCTCTCAGCTGAGACTTGCAACTATGAATGAATCAGTAATACTCTCCCCCAAGCAGAGTTGGTCTATCATCAGCCTTAAAAAGATTGGGTATCCCCAGAAGGTCTCAATATTCCCCAGCGGAGTATAAGAATATTCCCCAGCAAGCATAAGAGTATCCCTGGAAGTCTTAATATTCCTCAACGGAATATAAGAATGTTCCCCGGCAGAATGCAAGATACCTCTAGTGGAGCCATCTCCCCAGCGCAGTCTAAAAAAGTTTCCCCAATGGAGTTAAATCATTTCCCCCGGTAGATTCTGGTAGCTTATCCCCTGTGAAGCACAAATAAGTCTCCCCATCCAAACTCAGAGGCTATCCTCACAAGAGTCTAACCGGGTTATCCTCAGCAGGTTGCAAACTGAAAGATCATCCCCAGCGAAGTTCTTTCTATCCCCAACGGAGTTCATCATCAAAATCCCCAACAGAGCTTATCAATGGAATCCCCAGCGGAGTTTATCGTTAAAATCCTCAGCAGAACATCTCTTCCCCACAGAGTAATTCCCCTCAGAGTAATCTCTTCATCAGTTTATTCCCCAACAGAGTTCTTCTCTCCTGCAGGTTTATTCTCACAATCATCTTCGTTCATCATCCCCAGCGGAAACGAAGAATTAAACTCTATTCTCCAGTAGCCCCGGGATTTATTTTCCCCAGCTAAAACATCACACTTACATACATCATGATACATGCATACACATCATACAACACAAATCTCATTTATTTTGAGAACATCATGACATCATGCATTTCATACATCATGACATTGCATGCAGCTAACGTTTTACCTTTTTCAGGAAAAGGTCAATTAAAAGATGGCTACCATCAACCTTTTTAAGTCCCAGTTGAATACCTGTAGCAAGCCAGGAAGACTATCTGTGGATGACTGATACCTATAACAAGCCAGGAAAATTATCTACATGAAGAGAGTGAAGGTTAACACCTGTAACAAGCCAGGAAGACCATCTTTCTTTCTCAAGTCAGATATTAATACCTGAAACCAGCCAGGACAGCTATCTCCTCGACCAACCTTTTCAAGTCCCAATTGAATACCTGTAGCAAGCCAGGAAGACTATCTGTGGACGACTGATACCTGTAATAAGCCAGGAAAACTATCTACACAAAGAGATTGAAGATCAACACCTGTAACAAGCCAGGAAGACCATCTTTCTTTCTCAGGTATGCAAGTTCTCGCTAAGGAATCTCTTATGCGATCGACACTCCTGCAGATGGCATCTATAAGCCCATCCTCCTACCAACAATCTCCAAATGGCATCTGTAAGCCCATTCCCGACATCACAATGCTGATACTACACCATGCGAGTGAAAATTTCTAGGCACTCTAGTCTTCAATCATCTTCCACCTTCGGATCACGAAAGGCACGCAAGCCAATCTACATCCTCAGGTTTAAGAAAATTGAACAGGGGCAACTGTTGTACCCCAAAATTTTCCCTCTCATGTTTTCAATGGTCTTCCCTTACATGGTTGGTCACAAACCCTTGCCTAAGAAAAATAAAGTTTTTTAAAGATGAACAAAATGCCTTTCGATTGGCATCTAGGAAAAGTCTTCGATTGGGCATTTGGCACCCTTCGACCAGGCTTGGTTCACCAGTCTTCGATTGGGCATTTGGCACTCTTCGATCAGGTTTTGGTTCGCCAGTCTTCGATTGGGCATTTGGAACTCTTCGATCAGGCTTGGTTCACCAGTCTTCGATTGGGAATTTGGCACTCTTCGATCAGGTTTTGGTTCACCAGTCTTCGATTGAGCGTTGGACCTCCTTCGATCAAGCTTTGGTGTGAAAGTCTTCGATTGAGCGCTGGACCTCCTTCGACCAAGCCTTGATGTGCAAGTCTTCGATTGAGCGCTGGACCTCCTTCGACCAAGCCTTGATGTGCAAGTCTTCGATTGAGCGCTGGACCTCCTTCGACCAAGCCTTGATGTGCAAGTCTTCGATTGAGCGCTGGACCCCTTTGATCAAGTCAATTTCACAAATGCTTCGACTAGTACTTCAGAGGGTCCTTCGACTGGAACTTCATATTGTACCTCAATCAGAACATAAGAACGAAATGACCTTCGAATGGCATTTTAGTTCAGAGTTTCCCTTAATAAGAACATCAGAACGAAATGACCTTCGAAGGGCATTTCAGTGCAGAGTTTCTCTTAATCCAAGGTGCTCTGATGAAGGAAGTTCTGGACATTTCGAATCAGAACTCAGACTCATCACAAGGCCAAGGGATGGGCGAAGTGGTCTAATAGGGAATGTGCTAGATATATTCGAATTGGAATTTGAAGCTGGCAAAGAAGGCAAATTTGAAGGAATGAAGTAGGCTGGCATGACTAGGCAAAAACACATCCTAACCTGTCCAGAATATCCAAAGTTCACAATGGCATGACTAGGCAAAAACACATCCTAACCTGTCCAGAATACCCAAAGTTCACAATGGCATGACTAGGCAAAAACACATCCTAACCTGTCCAGAATACCCAAAGTTCACAATGGCATGTGTCCCTTGCAAATATGCAATCGAAGCAGGGGGAGTCTCAATCAAAGGGGTTGTGACTGGAGTAGTTCGAATTGGGACTTTGAAGCAATCGAAGAGAGCAAATTCGAAGGGGGCAAGTCAGCTTTTAATTTCCATCATATTGGAGGCCCAAGACAACTCAGAGCAAGCTGGCAGAAACGCATGATTGAATCAAATATAGCAAGTCTTTATGAAAAATCAAATCAAATCTCTTCATCATAATGGACCAAGATTTGATACACAATTGTTGACCTAATTTCCTTGACTATATAAACCTCATGCTCATAAACAAATCAGACACGAAAAACCCTTGCAGACAGACGTGAAAGACAAAAAAAAAAAACACAGAAACTCTGCAGAAACGGCGCCACAGTCTTGCAAAAAACCTTGAAAAGTGTGGGATCAAGAACCACATTGGAGGCAGATTCAGACCAAAAGAAAGACGCAGCTCTCTTGCCAGCAACCTCCTGAAGCGAGGCCAATCAGAAACCAAGCCTTTCACCGCCTATAACGCACTGTAAGCCCCCATGAACCTTGCTCTGCACATGGAATCGTAATTCAGTTTTTATGCATCTTTATGTTAAATTTCTTGCATATTTGTATTAATCATTAAATTCCTGAGCAAACTGCATTATTTGATTGTATTTTCGTGACCTCTAACCCCATATCCAGAACCTAGGGTTCTTGTGTTTGTTTTTTAGGCGTTTTGCGTGCAGGTTAAATCAAGGCCAACAATGGCCATGAATGAATTCAGGGGAGTGAGATGAGTACAGTGGTACTCTTGGGTTCCATTTGTGTAACCTAGGGAGCATTTTAGAACCATCCCACGAAACCTCTTGTGGATAAAAATTCGCAGGTAACCGAGCCAGGTCTTGTGAAGAAGACGATTACGTGGCTGGGCGTGATTGGTTCGTCTGAATCAATTGCGCATTTTTGTTATTCTTTGACCAGACATAATTATTGTTTGTAAATAATATTTGTTTTCCATTTAACTAACGAATGAAGCAGATTGGCTGATTGGTGAACGCGTTAGTGCAAGACCCCTTGGGACCTGGATTCAAATCCCAGGTCCGCCAAAACTTTGTTGTGTTTTTCCTTCAGGTATTCAGATGCAGCGTTTCAGGCAGGGACTACCATACGTCCTCAGATCTCAACGTGCCAGGTGGTTCCCAGGCAGATCTAATGGCTAAGGATGGAGGTTCACCATGAACCTTGGTCAACAAACGTCCAGGCCATCTGAAAGTCAAATGAGGCCTTCGAATTTGGGCCTGGAAATTGCAATTCATACTCCCTTTACGAGCCCAGCACCCCTGAGTTTGTTTATTTTTCTTTTCACTGTTTTTATTTTATTATCATAATTAATTAATTAATTAATTAACTAATTAACTCTTTTTTTCATAAAAAAAATCAGAAACAACAAAAATACTTTTTGTTTTAATTTTATTAGTTATTTTTGTAAATAAACCATTAACCGATTAATTTAGTTTTTAATTAGGTTTAATCTTAACATTTTTTACAATAAATTAAAATTAACTTAGAATTAGGTTTTTATTTTATTTCTGATTTTACTGCCTTAATTAAAATAAAACTCAAAAATATTTTCTTTTTAATTCCATTATTAATTTAAGACTTAATTCTTAGATCCAAAAGACCAAAAATATGCTTTATTCAATAAAAGGGTCAAAACCCTAAAGGACAATCTGATTCAACTTCTCTCGCGCATATTATTTTGATCTATATTTGTGTAATTGCTCCGAGGATGTAATAGTGTTAACTTAGGATTTATTTACCGCTTTTATTTATTTTTCTGCATTTAATTTCAAGGGTTTTTTTTTGGCGATGTAAATACCTGACGCCTTGTAATAGCTTAGCTTTATTTTCCGCAACCATTAACTGTTTAGATGTATGCTAACTAGGCTATGCATGACAAGATTAACTCTTAGCTTAAAATCAACAGTAGCTCACCATGACATGCAAAGATAACATAACTGAAACTTGACACACTTGCACATGCCACTCCTAGGGTATGCCTCACTTGGTTGCCTCGAATGTGGTCATTAAGTATAGGATGTTTTAGAGGTCGTCCTCCTGTCCAAAGATCAAAGTTGCCTCGGATAAAAATGATCTAATACATTAGGGTTACCGCTAAGGCGTCCTAACGTTGCTTTAGTGACCACACATCCCTAAAATCGAATTGACCCGAAAAACTCCAACGACGGTGCTACCTACTCCTCAATAGTGGGATAGCACTGTCTAAAGGACATTTGCACAGTTTAATTCCTTTTTGAGTAGGTAGATGTTCTTAAGTACTTGCTCCTTTTAAAACAAAACCTTTTTCACACTTACACTATTTTTCGAACAAATTTTTCAAAAAACACTTCATACGCTCTTGAGGACAGAAGTAAGAGCTAAATCGAAGTTTCAAATAAAAACTTTTTCAAACCCACAAGCACAAAGAAAGCAATTTTGAAAACATAGTGAGCAAGTACCTAAGAGCCCGTGGATAACCACTGATAGAAAGGGTGCTAACACCTTCCCTTTCTATAATCTACCTCCCGAACCCGAGAAACATCTCGAAAAGGAATTTTTCTGTGCTTTTGTCCTTTCCTTGTTGGATAAAATGAAAGACGGTGGCGACTCTTGCTTACCGCGACATTTTGCGAAACGCAAACGCGAACCAGCATTCCAAAAACAGTCAATTCTATTCCCACCGATCACAGTTGTGAAGGAGTTAAAAGAGTTTGAAAGAGTGATGAAGATGATCATACAAGGTGGTTGTGATCGGTGGATCTGGAACTGACTGTTTAACGCTGGTTCGCGAAATGTCGCGGAAGCAAGAGTCGCCACCGTCTTTTATTTTCTCCAAAGGGAAAGGACAAAAGCACAGAAAAATTCCTTATAGAGATTGCTCTCGGTTCGGGAGGTAGGTTATAGAAAGGGAAGGTGTTAGCACCCTTTCTATCCATGGTTATCCATGGGCTCTTAGATACTTGCTCAATGTGTTTTCAAAATTGTTTGTTTGCTTTTAAATGTGGGTTTAAAAAGTTTCTTTGAAAAATTTCAGATCGACTCATACGTCAGAGTGTTTGAAAAAATTTGCTTTGAAAGCTTTTGAAAATGTCAGTGTGAAAAGTCTTTTTGTTTCGTTTTGAGATTAGAGCAAGTATCCTTGAGAACCTACCTACCCTAAGGAATTCGTCTGTGTAAGAGTCCTTTAAAGTAGTGCCATCCCACCATTGAGAGGTAGGTAGCACCACCGTTGGAGGTGTTCGGGTCAATTCGAGTTTAGGGACATGGTGATCACCAGAGCAATGGGAAGACACCTTAGAAGCTACCCTCATGCCAGGTTCCCGGATCATGAGGACTTACTAAGACGTCCTCTACTCGACGATCACCTTTCGAGGCAAGGCAACAGTGAGGCGTACCCTAGGGGTGGTGTGTGCGATTTGTGTGTCATGTTTCAATTATTTGTCTTGTCATGTTCATCGGTGTTCTACGCTTGATTTTATTTTAAGTTCATTCATTCTTGCATGCATATTTAACAGTTATAAAGTTTGCGGGAAAATAAATCTAAGGCTATTACAAATGGCGCGGGTCCACATCGCCAAAATTAAACCGGACCCGATTTAGCGGAAAATAAATAAAGCGATAAATAAAAGTGCGAGAAATTTAAATTACAATGCTTTGGGAGAGATACAAAATTATAATGAACGACACAAAGTAAATGCGCAAATTAAATAATTAAGATAATGGGCGTTGGACCCGTTTGCAAAAAATTAAAATTAATAGGAAATTAAAATTAAATGTTTTTGGGAATTTTATGTTTTTTAGGATTTAACAAGAAAAAGGAGTTAATTGAAATTAAATTAAATATTAGACCTAATTCTATTGTTTTTTTAAGTTTATTATGAAAATATTGACTTTTAACCTAATTTAATTCTAAATTAATTTATGTACATTTTTTAATTTATGAAAATAAATAAATAATATTATTATTCTGAAAAAAAGGGAAAAATAAAAAGAAAATAAAAGTTATTAAACCTAAATTCTATTTTTTTGGATTTTTATTAAAAAAAGATTAAAATTATACCCTAATTAAACTAAATAATTTACATACAATTTATTTATGGAAAAAATAAAAATTGTATTTTTTTGTCTTTTTTGTCTTTTTGAATGTTTTTATATTTTTATGAAAATAAATTAATTATGTTAAAACAAAGAAAATAAATAAAATAGCAAAAATAAAATATAAGGAGAAAAATAGAAAAAAAATGCAAACCAGGGGGGGTAGCCCCAAATTAGGAGGTTCAGGCCTTAGAATTCTGGCCCATTTGATTTTGAAGTCGTTTGACTTTTCCAATCATGTGTGATGCAGTTGACCTGATGTATGATGCACCTTGAATCTTGGCCATGGATCTGATGCCCTTTGGACGCGTGGAGATTGGATGAGGATGGAACATGGTGCACCTGGACGTTAGCAAAGCATAGAATTTCATATTGAAAAATAGCATTGAAATTTGCCAGACCTGGGACTTGAACCCAGGTCTTTGATGTCATATGCACAACGTGTTACCACTGAGCCACTGAAGGTTAATTTAATATATTATGGTTAATAAACAACAAAAATCAAAACCAATGCGTAATGGTTAAAACGCGCGCAAATTTGAATTGGCCAGTCAGTACGTGCCACGATTCCACCTTCTTCTTCGTCCCTGTAAAACAAACACAAGAGCAACGGTTTTTATAGCGTTGCATTAGGGGGGCTAGCAGAAAATAGCGAATAGCTCTTCTTGATACATAAATCCATCGCGAGTATGGGGTTATCCTCGTCCAGACCTACTGAATACAACCATGGTAGTCTTGAATCCTAATTTTTCCCCTATGCAAAAGCCCTAATTTAGAAAACCTGCAACCCTAGAATTCTCGCATGGCAGATTCATATATATGGCACAAAAATGCAATCAAACGCATTGGTCAGCTTAGAAACATCATTATGAATATGAATACATAAATAAAAATGCACAAATATGCCTGAATCATGCTATGCGATTTCAGAATTTTTGAGGCACAGTTTGACTTAGGGGTACCAATTCAGGGTGTTTTGGTTGATGTTAATGATTGAGAAACGTTCAGTGGTGCTTCAGGATGCTAATGGAATGAAAGTTGAAGCTTGAATCGACCTTCAAACTGGTTTTCAGTTTTTGTGTTTTATGGAAAATTTTCAATTTGCAAAGGGTTCTTGGGGCGCAGCTTGCAGTGTCTTTGGCTTAGGGTCATGATCTAGGTTATGTAAGGAAGCAATTAGGTTAAGAAAATTGGATCAAATCCAAGGCAATAATTGTTTTGAGTATTTGATTTGTTAAGGATCTTTTCCAATCTTTTTCTCATGTATTTTGTATCAAATCTGATCAATTAGCACCAAATCTTTCCCTATTAACATGTGCACGAATTATAGAAGCCAAATCATGCATAAAAAGATTTTTTTAGGTTAGGTTTATATTTTCCACATATTTAAAATGATTTAAATGAATTAATATTAATATAAATTCAAATAAATAATTAAAATATGAGAAAATACTTCCCTTTGGGCCTAATGGTCGTGCATAGGCTTGGCATGAAGAAACTTGGAAGAAAAATGGGCCCAATAGCAAATTTAGGCCTTTTGCATCAATGTTGACTTTTCAAAATTCCCAAAAATTTCCCAACTTCCACAAGGCATAACTTGCTCAATTTTTAAGCTTTTCACATGTTCTTGGACATTTTGGAAAGGTCTTTGAGTCCTCTAACCAATGCCTTTGGTCCCATGTCATTTTGATTTACCAATCTCAAGTTATGGCCTTTGACTTAAAGTCTCTTTTTGTTGACTTTTGAAAATGACCTATAATGTTGAAATTGATAACTTTTTGTGAGAGAATTTCTTGGACTTGGAATATGAAGATGAGTTGTAGGAAATGTCTTTCTCTTCAAAATGAGCTTTGGATGGAATTTTTCTGATAATCCATGTGAAAGTTATGCCCTGGTCAATTTCAGTTGACTTTTTCAACTGTCCAAATATAGCAACTTTTGCATCTTGATGATTTTCTGAGCCAAATTTTGAGAATCATGATCAAGCATTTATCAAATGATGTTTGTGGCTTCAAAATGATATGTTGACCAAAAATTTGAACTTTTGACTGTCAAATGACCATTTTGCCCCTATAGTTAACTGTAGTGCAATTTAGGGTTTTGACTGTGCAATTTTGAGCTGAATGTCTTGAAACTTGACATGAGGATATTTGACCATCTTTGTAGGCATATGAGACTTGATTGGGCCTTTGAAATCTTCATTTTCTTGATCAGGACTCAAACCCTAGTTTTGACTGTATAGGAGACAGTTGAGCTGCACAACCCTTGGGGAACTTTGTGACCCTGACTTTGACAAATCTTGGAGAATATGGGAGGGCAAATTTTGGGGTACAACAGTTGCCCCTGTTCAATCTTCTTAGACCTGAGGATGCAGATTGACTGACGTGCCTTTCGTAATCCGAGGGTAAAAGATGATTGGACACTAGAGTGCCCAGAAATTTGCGCTCACATAGTGACAGTGATGGGGGAATGGGCTTATAGATGCCATTTGGAGATTGCTGGATAGGATGATGGGCTTATAGATGCCATCTGGATGTTGATCGCGTAGGAGATTCCTTAGCGAGAACCTGTATACTTGCAAAAGAGAAAACGAGTACCTGACACGTTGCAGGAGCTGATTTTAGATGCTTGGTATAGATGTGTCCTGACTGGTTACAGGAGATGAGTCTGGAGCTTCAAACGCTGATGAATGAACCAGGGATGGTTACTACCTTAGCATGAATGGTAAGAGAACCTTGGGCGACTTTAACTTCAACAACGCTCGTTGAGAAAAATCTTGGGTGTCTTCTACTGGGATAAGAATCAGGAAGATCTTAGGGTCGATCTGACTGAACCAGAGGAGGCCTTTGACTGGATAAGAATCAGGAAAATCTTAGGGTCGATTTAACTGAACCGGACAAGGTCTTGAAATATCTTCAACTGGATAAGTATCAGGGAGATCTTAGGGTCGATCTGACTGAACCAAGAGAAGGCCTTGGACTGGGTAAGAATCAGGAAAATCTTAGGGTCGATTTAACTGAACCGGTCTAGGTCTTGAAACATCTTCAACTAGATAAGCATCAGGGAGATCTTAGGGTCGATCTGACCGAACCAGAGAAGGCCTTGGACTGGGTAAGAATCAGGAAAATCTTAGGGTCGATTTAACTGAACCGGTCTAGGTCTTGAAACATCTTCAACTGGATAAGCATCAGGGAGATCTTAGGGTCGATCTGACCGAACCAGAGAAGGCCTTTGACTGGATAAGAATCAGGAAAATCTTAGGGTCGATTTAACTGAACCGGTCTAGGTCTTGAAACATCTTCAACTGGATAAGCATCAGGGAGATCTTAGGGTCGATCTGACTGAACCAGAGAAGGCCTTGGACTGGGTAAGAATCAGGAAAATCTTAGGGTCGATTTAACTGAACCGGTCTAGGTCTTGAAACATCTTCAACTGGATAAGCATCAGGGAGATCTTAGGGTCGATCTGACTGAACCAGAGAAGGCCTTGGACTGGGTAAGAATCAGGAAAATCTTAGGGTCGATTTAACTGAATCGGTCTAGGTCTTGAAACATCTTCAACTGGATAAGCATCAGGGAGATCTTAGGGTCGATCTGACTGAACCAGAGAAGGCCTTGGACTGGGTAAGAATCAGGAAAATCTTAGGGTCGATTTAACTGAACCGGTCTAGGTCTTGAAACATCTTCAACTGGATAAGCATCAGGGAGATCTTAGGGTCGATCTGACTGAACCAGAGAAGGCCTTGGACTGGGTAAGAATCAGGAAAATCTTAGGGTCGATTTAACTGAACCGGTCTAGGTCTTGAAACATCTTCAACTGGACAAGTATCAGGGAGATCTTAGGGTCGATCTGACTGAACCAGAGAAGGCCTTTGACTGGATAAGCATCAGGAAAATCTTAGGGTCGATTTAACTGAACCGGTCAAAGTCTTGAAATGTGATTGAGAATTTAAACTGCATCTTTCCTGAAAGGTAAAAGTCGGTCATATGCAATGTATGATATGGGTCAAGCAATGATGTTCTCAACATAAATGAGATTCGTATGATGCAATGCGTTATGCATGCTATAATGATGTATGTGATGTTTTATGTATGTTTTCGTCTAGGAAAGTAAATCCTTGACGGGTGCCGGGAAATTGTATCCTGGGCTGACGTTGAAGAATAGATTTTGCTTCCGCTGGGGATGATAACTGCAAGAATACCGGTAGGAGAAGATGACTCCGTTGCGGAATAAACTTGGCGAATGGGTTACTCTGCGGGGAGAAAAAAATGCTCTAGCGACCATGCTGGGAAGCTATACTCTGTGGGGATAGAGATGCTTTGCTGATTGTTGATGGTAGTTTGCTGAGGATACCCTTGTTATGTTGGAAGTTTTAACAGACCCTGCTGGGGATAGGAAAGCGCTACGTTGACGACGACCTTTCCGCGGCTTTTGGCTGAGGATAACCCAGTTATATCCTGTTAAGGAAATAACTCTTTAAATAAAGCCGGACGACGCGTTCGTGCTCTGCGAGGGGATAAGCTTCCAGAATATACTGGGGATAAGCTTACTGCTTGGGGATATGAATTCCAACTTTCCTGGGGAAACTGGGTTGGACTCTTCTGGGGAAGTTTTGATATGCTGGGGAAGTGATCCCTTGAATGTTGAGATACCGCCGGGGAACAATCTTTAGACCAAGACTGCCGGGGATGCTTGTTAAGAATATATGTGCTGCTGTTGGGGGAGGTATTGAGGTTTACGGGAGAATACTCAATTTCCTTGATATTTGATGATTTTGCTTGGAGAGGAATGTATTGTTTTGCTGAACTACTCTCTGGGGAATTAAGGTATGCTTGGCTGTATTCTTTAGCTGAACCTACCTTAGTACCTTGGAGGATAGAACAATTAGACTGCTCAGACAACTCTTTATTGCCCCTGTTTCTATTGTCACCTGCAATTAATTCCTTTGTTTCGTATGCAAATATTTATGAGTTAGCAAATTATTGTCAATGCATACATCACAAATTGAACCTTGGACGTTCTTCGCAAAACAAAACAGAAAAAAGAAAAATACTTGGCACATTTAACTGAAGATATATTTTTATTGATTTTTGAATGGCCTGAAAATAGGCGTTTTGTATACAAGAGGCTGACGTCCTAGTAAGAGGTACGTCGCCGAACAAGAGAGTTTATACAAGTTTTGTACAAAAGAAAATAAAACAGCTGTGTGAAAGATGAATGATCCACTGGGTTTCAACTCTGCTATTGCCTTTATAACTCCGAGCGTCTCATCACTTGATGACCTTGGTTGAAGGTGAAGCTGACTGATCGATACCGTCTGAACTTGATGCAGGTACCGGATTTTGGATGCAAAGTGATCAATGAGACATAGTTTTACGCTTTATCCCTAATTTTTGCCTGGACCGCCCTTTCGGGTTTTCAGTCCACCGGGATACCCATTTTTGCCCAAGCCGCCTTTTCAGGTTTTCGACTTGCCGGGTGTACAGATTTTTTCGTTTTCATCCCTACATTTTGCCCGAACCCTTTTGGTTCGACGGGAAGCCCTAATTTTTGCCTAGGCATGTCAGCCTAGCGGGTCATTTTTCATGCGTAGTATTTTTTAACTATGTCTGCATTGGCGGGGTGAGGAAGGTCGTCACCATCCATATTGGTCAATATCATTGCTCCTCCTGAGAACACATGCTTAACCACAAATGGCCCTTCGTACGTAGGGGTCCATTTGCCCCTTGGATCACTCTGAGGAAGGATGATTCTCTTGATTACCAGATCCCCAACTTGATATTCCTGTGGTCTGACCTTTTTGTTAGATGCCCTGATCATTCGTTTCTGATACGTCTGACCATGACAGATAGCAGCAAGTCTTTTTTCGTCAATGAGGTTGAGTTGATCAAGTCGTGTCTGGATCCAATCATCTTCGTTCAGATTTGCATCCTTCATTATCCGGAGAGAGGGAATTTGTACTTCAATCGGCAAGACCGCCTCCATGCCATAGACTAGAGAGAAGGGAGTTGCCCTGGTTGACGTCCTTGCTGAGGTACGGTACCCATGCAGAGCGAACGGTAACATCTCGTGCCAATCTTTGTAAGTTACTGTCATTTTTTGCACGATCTTCTTGATGTTTTTGTTAGCTGCTTCTACAGCCCCATTCATCTTCGGTCTGTAAGGAGAAGAATTGTGGTGCTGTATCTTGAACTGTTCGCAAAGCTCAGCAATCATCTTATTGTTCAAATTGGTACCGTTGTCTGTAATAATCCGCTCAGGGACGCCGTACCGACAGATCAGATTGTGTCGAATAAACCGTGCTACAACAGTCTTGGTTACTGTAGCATAGGATGCTGCCTCAACCCACTTCGTAAAATAGTCAATCGCCACTAGGATGAAGCGATGTCCATTAGATGCCGTAGGTTTGATCTCGCCGATCATGTCTATGCCCCACATTGCAAACGGCCAAGGCGCAGTCAGAACATTCAGGGGAACCGGAGGAACATGCACCTTGTCTGCATAGATCTGGCACTTGTGGCATGTCCTGGAGTGTTGGTAGCAGTCAGCTTCCATTGTGGACCAATAATATCCTGCCCGTAGGATCGTTTTAGCCATAGTATGTCCACTGGAATGCGTACCGAAGGTCCCTTCATGTAGCTCTTCCATGATTCTTTCCGCTTCAGTCTTATCTACACAACGCAGTAAGGTTGAATCATGGTTTCGCTTATACAGGATGCCGTTGCTCAGGAAGAACTTGGCTGCGAACCTCCTCAGGAATTTCTTATCATTGATAGAGGCACCTTCAGGGTACTCCTGAGCTTCCAGATATCTCTTCACTTCGTGGTACCAAGGCTTCTCAGTTACCAATTCAGTTTCGAGATCACAACAGTATGCCGGTTCGTCCAATTTCCAGATGATGATCCGGGGAGCTTCGTTATCCCATTTGACCTTGAACATTGAAGACATTGTAGCTAACGCGTCCGCTAACTGATTCTCTTCTCTTGGAAAGTGCTCGAAGGTTATCTTGGTGAAGTGGGGAATCAGGGTCAACACACATTCTTTGTAAGGAATCAAGTTTGGATGTTTCGTATCCCACTCTCCTTTGATCTGATTGATCACAAGAGCGGAATCTCCGAAGACACTTAGAAATTTGATCCTTAGGTCGATCGCAGCTTGAAGACCCATGATACATGCCTCATACTCCGCCATGTTGTTGGTGCAGTTGAAACATAGCCGGGCAGTGAGTGGAGTATGAGTACCTTGAGGAGATATGATGATGGCGCCGATACCATTTCCCAAAGCATTGGAAGCTCCGTCAAAGTGCATAGACCATCGGGATCCTGGTTCAGGTCCTTCATCCGGTCCAGGTACTTCACAATCAGTTACTATCATGATGCTTTCATCCGGAAACTCGAAGTTCATTGATTGGTAGTCATCTACAGCTTGATGAGCTAAGTGGTCTGCCAATACACTTCCCTTGATGGCTTTCTGGGTTGTGTACTGAATGTCGTATTCCGTCAAGATCATTTGCCATCTTGCAATTCTCCCAGACAGAGCAGGCTTTTCGAATATGTATTTTATCGGATCCATCTTTGAGATCAGCAAGGTAGTGTGAGTCAGCATATACTGTCTCAGCCGGCGAGCAGCCCATACCAAAGCGCAGCAAGTTTTCTCAAGCAGTGAGTATCGGGTCTCACAGTCGGTAAACTTTTTGCTAAGGTAATAAATGGCATGCTCTTTTCGGCCAGACTCGTCATGCTGCCCCAGCACACACCCCATTGAATTGTCTAGCACTGTCAGATATAATATCAGAGGTCTCCCTTCAACCGGTGGCATAAGGATAGGTGGTTCTTGGAGATACTCTTTGATTCTGTCGAAGGCAGCCTGACATTCATCGTTCCAACGTACTACCTGATCTTTCTTCAGTAGCTTGAAGATTGGCTCACAGGTAGCAGTCAGATGAGAGATGAATCGAGCGATGTAATTCAGGCGTCCTAAAAAGCCTCTGACTTCCTTCTCTGTCTTAGGAACTGGCATCTCTTGAATAGCTTTGACCTTAGCAGGGTCCACTTGAATACCTTTATCACTGACCACGAAGCCTAGTAACTTTCCCGATCTTACCCCGAAGGTGCACTTGTTCGGGTTCAATCTCAGCTTGTACAGTTTCAACCGGTCAAACAACTTCTGCAGATGATCTAGATGCTCTTCCTCAGTCTGGGACCTAGCGATCATGTCGTCCACATACACTTCTATCTCGTGATGGATCATATCATGAAATAAGGCAACCATGGCACGTTGGTAGGTTGCCCCGGCATTCTTTAATCCAAACGGCATGACCTTGTAACAGAAGGTGCCCCACTGAGTAACGAATGTAGTCTTTTCCATGTCTTCAGGTGCCATCTTGATCTGATTGTAACCTGAAAAGCCATCCATGAAAGAGAACACTTTGTGCTGAGCAGTATTATCAACAAGGACATCAATGTGAGGTAAGGGGAAGTCATCCTTGGGGCTGGCCCTGTTCAGATCTCTATAATCAACACACATTCTGACCTTACCGTCCTTTTTAGGTACCGGCACCACATTAGCAACCCACTGAGGGTAAGAAGTCACTGCAAGGAAACCGGCATTAAACTGTTTCATGACTTCGGCTTTAATCTTCTTGGACATCTCTGGACGCATCCGACGTACCTTTTGTTTAACTGGAGGGCAGTCTTCCCTAGTCGGCAAATGATGGACAACAATATCGGTATCCAACCCTGGCATGTCTTCGTAGGACCAGGCAAAGATCTCCATATAGTCACGCAGCATCTTGGTTAACCGTTGCTTCACGCTGAGCTCTAGGTTGGCACCAATCTTTACCTCCTTTCTGTCTGCCTCAGTACCCAGGTTTATGGTTTCCACTGGCTCTTCATGGGGTTGAATTGCCCGCTCTTCCTGAAGCAACAGTCTTGCAAGCTCGCCAGGCACTTCGCAATCATCTTCACCTTCATCTTCGGCTAAGTTGATCGGATTTTCGAAGTCATAATTGGCATTAGCAGAGCTGTTATCAGTGAGATCCAGAGTGGATTGGAACCTGTATGAGTGAGTGTGTGTGTAAATACAGCTATTTTGAAAATTATGTAAAGGAAATGAAAGACAGAAAAGGAACACAATATTTGCAATGCGAAAAAATACATCCAAGATTTTCATTCATGATGTATAAAATGACAGTTTGTATGCCCTCGCAAATAGAACCACGGTGCCTCGGGTAAGACACCGGGCCATAGAGTTTATCATGGTTTATTACAAAATAACAAAACAAAGAAATTTATTACTTAGTAACAAAAGAAACAGGGAGATTGTCCTTTGCGCTCCAATTGTTAAGTCCACCATCAGTTGCCGGGTAAATCCAGCTATCAAACTCAGCTTCATCAACTTCCTCTTCATCCCCAACAGCATTAACTCCATGAGCAGGTAGGTGAGCTGTCACCACATTAGGCTTGTCAGACGCCTCAAACTGTACCTCCTTGGCGTCAATGAGGTCCTGCAGCTTGTTCTTTAGTGCCCAACAGTCATCGGTAGAGTGCCCCGGGCTTTCCGAATGGTAAGCACAACGAGCATTCGGGTTGTACTTGGGGGATGCAGTATTTGGAAACTTCGGCGCCTCCCTGACAGTCACTAAATTAGTTGCGAGCAACTGTGGCAGGATCTGCGACAAGGTCATGTTTAAGCGGGTGAATTCTCTCCGGGGTCTTTCCACCTTCTGAGTATTGTTTGGCCGGGGAGCGGCAGCAGGCTTAGCAATCATGACCGCACTGACAGATTGGCGGTGTTCATTTCTCTCTGATCTCCTAGAACCATACACGGCACTAGACTCCTTTTTAAACGGTTTCTTTTCTGAGCCTGATGAGGCACCCTTTGCAATCTTCCCAGATTTCAGCCCAGCTTCAATTCTCTCTCCAGTCAAGATCAAATCAGTGAAACCAGCAGAAGAATTCCCAATGAGATGGTTAAAGAATGGCCCAGATAGGGTCCCCAAGAACATGTCAACCAACTCCCGATCAGTCAATGTTGGCTGCACCCTGCCAGCCAGGTCTCTCCACTTCTGAGCGTACTCCTTAAAACCTTCGCTTGCGCCTAACGCCATACCCTGGAGTTGGGTACGTGTGGGGGCAAGGTCGGCATTATACTGATACTGCTTGTAGAAAGCAGTAGCCAGCTCCTCCCAGTTACGAACTTTGGTCCCATCCAGCTGATAGAACCATTCGAGATGAGTCCCTGAAAGACTCTCCTGGAAGAAGTGGATCCATAGATTCTTGTCCGCAGAGTACGGCTGAATTTTTCGAACATAGGACCTCAAATGCAGCTTGGGACAGGATGCCCCGTCGTACTTGGAGAAGGTGGGTGCTTTGAACTTGTGGGGAATGATCACACCAGTCGACAAACCCAGATCTCCGAAATCCAGCCCAGGTGCCTGTTGCACCTCCATAGCCTTCAACCTGTCCTCCAGTTGTTTGTATCTGTTGTCTTCAGGAGGGTACTGTTCCTCATCAAAATCTGTCTCGTTGTCGGAGACCATTGGAGTAGGAAGCTTTACTTCTGCCTGAGAAGGACTCTTGCCAACAGAAGAAACAGCCTCTTCATGCTGCAGAGTATTACCCAACCTTCGGCCCGAGTTGAATAGAACAGTTCTTCTTTTCTTCTTCTTCTCCTTCTTCAGGAGCATAGTCTTCAATTCTTCTTGGCCTTTAGCTAGACCCATGATTAGTTCTTGAAACTGCGCATTCTGCGCCTGGAGAGCCTTGATTGATGTCTCAGTTGATTCAGATCCGGGATTCATGATGCTGAAATAAACAGCGAAGAACTGTAAGCAACCTGAAAAGGGGAAAAACCTGCTATGCACATGATGTATGAAATGCGTATGCAATGCATTCAAGGGTTCGAAAGTTCAAATTTGTCGTAGACAAAAAGAACACACGTTATCATTAAAGAAATCATTGTTTAATACATCAAGGCCTCATGGGCAAAAGTACAAAAGATAAGTCAATCCCAAAATATACTGCGCATCCTTTTCGGAGCTATGTAGGTGTTGAGATTCTTCTCCTCATGCAACAGACGGGTGAGCTCCAAGACCTTCTTTTCACTGGCATGCAGACTAGTCTCAAGAGAATTCCGTTCTTCCTTTAGCTGGATCCAGCTCTTCTGCATCTCTTCCCAGGATGTGGGCATATCAGGGTGCTGAATAACATGAGACACTTCCCCTTCCAGGACTGGTTCTTTGATTACCGGGAGCATATGAGGATAGGGCATCACCAACTTCTGAGAGCGGGCGCGTACCCATTTGAGATAAGGCTCCAAAGGGATGGAATTCCTGTGCCCCAGTGTCTTGCTGTCTATCCTACTGGGCATCCTCCAAGCTCTGATAAATCTCTGACGAAGTCCTTGAGTATCGCTGTCGAAGTCAAAAACTATGTCGGGAATTAGCATGTCATGAGGACCATCCCTCCGAGCATAACCAAACTGTCTCCAAGCCAGGCATGGGCTATAAGTAATACCTCCTCTGATTCCAAGTAAAGGAACATTAGGGTATTCCCCACAACGATCAATGATAGTGACATCTCCTCTGGATCTAGGACACCAACGTATATCTGCATGTGTAAGAGTCATCAACCGTTGTGACCATCTCAAACCCCGCTCATTCTTCAAGACTGATTGGGGAAGGTGCGAAATAAACCACCTTCCCAGGAGAGGAGTGCAACACATAAGGACACCTCTTTTTCTCATGGTTCGAGTGTAACATGAGTGAAGGATGTCCCGCAGCAATGTAGGTATGGGATTCCTGGACATGAAGATCTGAACGGCACTGATATCAATGAGCTGATCTGGGTTAGGGAACAACACCAAACCATAGACAAGGAGGGCTACAACCTCTTCAAAAGCTTGCAAGTCAAGGGAGTTCCAACATTCATGAGCCTTCTCAAACAGAAACCTGGCTAAGAACCCTTTGATACCACTTCTGACTTCCCAATGTCCCTTGAGGTCAGATGACTGTAGGTGCAAGGCTTTAGCAATCTCTTCAAGCTTAGGTTCCCTTTTTGTACCGCTGAAGGGTAGCTGATCAAGGATAGGGATCTTCAGGAGCCGGGAGAACTCCTCCAATGTAGGTACCAACTGATAGTCCAAGAAGGTGAAACAGTGATGCAGAGGGTCAAAGAATTGGAACAAGACCTTTATCATATCTTCCTCAATGTTGGTGTTGACCAAGCTGATGAGGCTTCCATGCCTGTCACTGAATGAAGAGTTCTCGGGAATCCTGGATATAAGCTCCTTAAGCTGAGGAGGGATCCTTACAAGATTGACCTGAATTGTCTTTCTACGAACAGTTTCCATGTCCTACAAAACAAGAACAAAGATGAAAATTCGAACCCCTGAAATGGTTAGTCAATGCATATGATGCAGGATGATGTCATGATGCTATGATTAAACACACCACAGATATTTACAAAGACAAACATGTAAGGCACACAAGGCACACAAGACAAGCCCTTAAGGTTTAAGGCCAGCATGGGGTCTGGGTAGTAACCTCTTGAAGTTGGTGGGTTCAACCTGTCCTAATCAAAGTAACCGGGTTCTAAGGTTCCCAATATCACAGGATTGCTTTCATTGTTCATCGTTTCGATTTAGCCACTGAACTGGCGACCGAAATATTCCAGGAAAGCAACCCTCAATTGAGTGTAGTATCGAGTATCAACCAACCTCGGACTGCACCAAAGTCAGTTATCTCACTACCCTAAAGAGGCCAAGATAGTTCAATTAAGGTTCCTAAGGTCTGTTGATGCTTTATGACACCACGCGGAGGCCCCGTACTCTCCTTGACTGAACTCAAGGGTTACCGGTACACACCAAAGTGCCACATCAACGTAGTAGACTGTTTCAACCATGTCGGTATACCCCGCACAGTTCCCTCACAGCCTTGTTGCTACTTTCTAAGAAGGTATCCCCAGATCCGGGTTAGGATCTATAGAACTCCCAAGACAGTCCCACAATTTAAAGCAAACAAGGAAAGCAATTGAAAACACAGTTATGAACTAACCCTAAGGTACACCTCACTTTAATTCATCTCCCCAGCAGAGTCGCCAGTTCTGTGATCGATGGATCTGGAACTGACTGTTTAACGCTGGTTCGCGAAATGTCGCGGAAGCAAGAGTCGCCACCGTCTTTTATTTTCTCCAAAGGGAAAGGACAAAAGCACAGAAAAATTCCTTATAGAGATTGCTCTCGGTTCGGGAGGTAGGTTATAGAAAGGGAAGGTGTTAGCACCCTTTCTATCCATGGTTATCCATGGGCTCTTAGATACTTGCTCAATGTGTTTTCAAAATTGTTTGTTTGCTTTTCAATGTGGGTTTAAAAAGTTTCTTTGAAAAATTTCAGATCGACTCATACGTCAGAGTGTTTGAAAAAATTTGCTTTGAAAGCTTTTGAAAATGTCAGTGTGAAAAGTCTTTTTGTTTCGTTTTGAGATTAGAGCAAGTATCCTTGAGAACCTACCTACCCTAAGGAATTCGTCTATGTAAGAGTCCTTTAAAGTAGTGCCATCCCACCATTGAGAGGTAGGTAGCACCACCGTTGGAGGTGTTCGGGTCAATTCGAGTTTAGGGACATGGTGATCACCAGAGCAATGGGAAGACACCTTAGAAGCTACCCTCATGCTAGGTTCCCGGATCATGAGGACTTACTAAGACGTCCTCTACTCGACGATCACCTTTCGAGGCAAGGCAACAGTGAGGCGTACCCTAGGGGTGGTGTGTGCGATTTGTGTGTCATGTTTCAATTATTTGTCTTGTCATGTTCATCGGTGTTCTACGCTTGATTTTATTTTAAGTTCATTCATTCTTGCATGCATATTTAACAGTTATAAAGTTTGCGGGAAAATAAATCTAAGGCTATTACAAATGGCGCGGGTCCACATCGCCAAAATTAAACCGGACCCGATTTAGCGGAAAATAAATAAAGCGATAAATAAAAGTGCGAGAAATTTAAATTACAATGCTTTGGGAGAGATACAAAATTATAATGAACGACACAAAGTAAATGCGCAAATTAAATAATTAAGATAATGGGCGTTGGACCCGTTTGCAAAAAATTAAAATTAATAGGAAATTAAAATTAAATGTTTTTGGGAATTTTATGTTTTTTAGGATTTAACAAGAAAAAGGAGTTAATTGAAATTAAATTAAATATTAGACCTAATTCTATTGTTTTTTTAAGTTTATTATGAAAATATTGACTTTTAACCTAATTTAATTCTAAATTAATTTATGTACATTTTTTAATTTATGAAAATAAATAAATAATATTATTATTCTGAAAAAAAGGGAAAAATAAAAAGAAAATAAAAGTTATTAAACCTAAATTCTATTTTTTTGGATTTTTATTAAAAAAAGATTAAAATTATACCCTAATTAAACTAAATAATTTACATACAATTTATTTATGGAAAAAATAAAAATTGTATTTTTTTGTCTTTTCTGTATTTTTGAATGTTTTTATATTTTTATGAAAATAAATTAATTATGTTAAAACAAAGAAAATAAATAAAATAGCAAAAATAAAATATAAGGAGAAAAATAGAAAAAAAATGCAAACCAGGGGGGGTAGCCCCAAATTAGGAGGTTCAGGCCTTAGAATTCTGGCCCATTTGATTTTGAAGTCGTTTGACTTTTCCAATCATGTGTGATGCAGTTGACCTGATGTATGATGCACCTTGAATCTTGGCCATGGATCTGATGCCCTTTGGACGCGTGGAGATTGGATGAGGATGGAACATGGTGCACCTGGACGTTAGCAAAGCATAGAATTTCATATTGAAAAATAGCATTGAAATTTGCCAGACCTGGGACTTGAACCCAGGTCTTTGATGTCATATGCACAACGTGTTACCACTGAGCCACTGAAGGTTAATTTAATATATTATGGTTAATAAACAACAAAAATCAAAACCAATGCGTAATGGTTAAAACGCGCGCAAATTTGAATTGGCCAGTCAGTACGTGCCACGATTCCACCTTCTTCTTCGTCCCTGTAAAACAAACACAAGAGCAACGGTTTTTATAGCGTTGCATTAGGGGGGCTAGCAGAAAATAGCGAATAGCTCTTCTTGATACATAAATCCATCGCGAGTATGGGGTTATCCTCGTCCAGACCTACTGAATACAACCATGGTAGTCTTGAATCCTAATTTTTCCCCTATGCAAAAGCCCTAATTTAGAAAACCTGCAACCCTAGAATTCTCGCATGGCAGATTCATATATATGGCACAAAAATGCAATCAAACGCATTGGTCAGCTTAGAAACATCATTATGAATATGAATACATAAATAAAAATGCACAAATATGCTTGAATCATGCTATGCGATTTCAGAATTTTTGAGGCACAGTTTGACTTAGGGGTACCAATTCAGGGTGTTTTGGTTGATGTTAATGATTGAGAAACGTTCAGTGGTGCTTCAGGATGCTAATGGAATGAAAGTTGAAGCTTGAATCGACCTTCAAACTGGTTTTCAGTTTTTGTGTTTTATGGAAAATTTTCAATTTGCAAAGGGTTCTTGGGGCGCAGCTTGCAGTGTCTTTGGCTTAGGGTCATGATCTAGGTTATGTAAGGAAGCAATTAGGTTAAGAAAATTGGATCAAATCCAAGGCAATAATTGTTTTGAGTATTTGATTTGTTAAGGATCTTTTCCAATCTTTTTCTCATGTATTTTGTATCAAATCTGATCAATTAGCACCAAATCTTTCCCTATTAACATGTGCACGAATTATAGAAGCCAAATCATGCATAAAAAGATTTTTTTAGGTTAGGTTTATATTTTCCACATATTTAAAATGATTTAAATGAATTAATATTAATATAAATTCAAATAAATAATTAAAATATGAGAAAATACTTCCCTTTGGGCCTAATGGTCGTGCATAGGCTTGGCATGAAGAAACTTGGAAGAAAAATGGGCCCAATAGCAAATTTAGGCCTTTTGCATCAATGTTGACTTTTCAAAATTCCCAAAAATTTCCCAACTTCCACAAGGCATAACTTGCTCAATTTTTAAGCTTTTCACATGTTCTTGGACATTTTGGAAAGGTCTTTGAGTCCTCTAACCAATGCCTTTGGTCCCATGTCATTTTGATTTACCAATCTCAAGTTATGGCCTTTGACTTAAAGTCTCTTTTTGTTGACTTTTGAAAATGACCTATAATGTTGAAATTGATAACTTTTTGTGAGAGAATTTCTTGGACTTGGAATATGAAGATGAGTTGTAGGAAATGTCTTTCTCTTCAAAATGAGCTTTGGATGGAATTTTTCTGATAATCCATGTGAAAGTTATGCCCTGGTCAATTTCAGTTGACTTTTTCAACTGTCCAAATATAGCAACTTTTGCATCTTGATGATTTTCTGAGCCAAATTTTGAGAATCATGATCAAGCATTGATCAAATGATGTTTGTGGCTTCAAAATGATATGTTGACCAAAAATTTGAACTTTTGACTGTCAAATGACCATTTTGCCCCTATAGTTAACTGTAGTGCAATTTAGGGTTTTGACTGTGCAATTTTGAGCTGAATGTCTTGAAACTTGACATGAGGATATTTGACCATCTTTGTAGGCATATGAGACTTGATTGGGCCTTTGAAATCTTCATTTTCTTGATCAGGACTCAAACCCTAGTTTTGACTGTATAGGAGACAGTTGAGCTGCACAACCCTTGGGGAACTTTGTGACCCTGACTTTGACAAATCTTGGAGAATATGGGAGGGCAAATTTTGGGGTACAACAGTGGTCATGTACTCAAATTCTCGCTGGAAATTTTTGAAAAAGCATATCCAAAAATATCACAGGGAGTTTAAAAAAATCTCATATGTTAAGGTGGCTTCAGAGATGCAACTCTGAATTTACCCTTGAGGTGTATTCAGAGATGCATCTCCGAACCAATTTTTTTTTAAAAAAAGTATCTGATGCATTCGGAGATGCATCTCCGAATTTACCCAGGGGCATTTTTGGATTTTCAGAGGTGCGACCCACATAGCAAGAGTGGGATGAGAAATTACCTTTACGTGTATATATGGTATAGAAAAACTAGACCGTTCGGTTCGACGGGTTGGACTGAAAACTGGGCTTGAATCTGGTTCGGTCAAGCCTGAAAACCGCATTCATATTAAATGTGGAAATAAATCGAAAAAACAGAAGAAACAGTGATAAACTTGGAAAGCTGTAGATTTATATAGTTTTACAGGTTTAGCCAACTTCCTGTTGTTGGCTCTTAAATTTGACACCCACGATAAATTGGCCTTATGAGCCAAAAATAGAGCAAATGAAGCCAAGCTGGAAAATGCTTCGACAGGTGGAAAAAACTTAGAGAAGTATCTGAGTTACAGATTGGTCTTCGACCAGACATCGCCATCAAGCCTTCGACTGAAAAGGTACAGTGACCTTCGACTAGAAGAACAACCCTCGTGTCAGCATCAAAGACGAAGGATATTTGAATTTGAAGAAGGGAGGGAAATGCAGTTCGCCTAACAATTAAGGGAAAGTGACGTGGCAGGAAGATAGAGATCGAGTGGAATACAAAGGACACTTGTCTTCATACTAGAGCAAGGCAATCCCTCAACAATTGCATAATTTTAGTATAAAGATAGGAAGTTTGTGTAGATTTTCCGTGTGTTCAATCTATTGTACTAGTCACTCAACATTATTCAAGTACCCGTTGTGTGTGAAAGAATAACTGAAAATGTACGTTGGAAACATCACCTTTTATTAATCAAATCTTTTACATTGCTTTGATCTTCTTTTGCAAAGTTTACGTTTCCTGCATTTTATCTGCATTTCTATTTGCTTTCCAAAACCACAAACACCAACTCCCCGGTCGAACGTGTGTTCTTCCTAGATATTAACTTTTACATCAAACCAGCATAAAAATTAGTATATGTTCTAGGATCAATCTGATCGATCCCGCGAGTAACCAAAGGGATTTCCTTTTTGGAGGATCAGCGATTGTTTACCAAAAACCACGGTAAACAAATTGGCACACCCGGTGGGACTTTGCTAATTTTGGGTCATCTGTCTGTTCATTTATGTTATTGCTTTTCTTTTACACGTATACAGTGTTGCATGTTATTAAGAAGTGGTAGAATAACTACTAACGAGTGTACTGCTAGGAAGAGAAATAGAGAAAGTAGAATGGCTAATCAGTCAAATAATGGAGAAATACCTCCACCAAATACTACAGGAACAACAGTTATAACCACCGTTGGAGAAAATATCTCAACATCTGTTGGTTCAGTACCAACGTTAACCACGAATCAAACAGGACCCATACTTTCGTATGTAGGTCCTAGAGGTCCATTAGGAACACCCCCACCAAGGGCAAATCCAGGATCTCGATCGTACGCTCCCCTAGGATTTTCGACAGCCTGGATGGGTCGAGAACAGTCGTATGGCATGCCAACCACTGAAATGGCTAGCCTTATGAACGTTGCGTCTATATTTTCAGAACCTTTGGTGAGTACGTATTCACCATTACAGGGATCTGGAGCCAGTATGGTAAATTTGGGTAGAAACCAAACTTTAGGAGGTCCATCGCATGCAATACCAAGCCTCACAAATGCTTCTACAGCAATTTTGAGGCAACAGATGGATGAAAGCAACCATGATATGATGCAAATGCTGGCACAAACTCTGAGTACAGTGCCGAACCCCCTAATACAAAATACTACCCAGTCGAATCAACAAATGGAAGCGCAAATGACGCGCATGGCTGAATTTTTTGGGGTTCCCCAAACTATTCGACAACCCCAAAGAATACCAATAAGAGTGAACTAAGGGATAATCTTGGAGGAAGACTTAACCATTAACTAAAATCCACAGATCCCTAGAGTAGAAATAGAACAACCTAAGGTCGAAATACCTCGAGATCCCCCACAGATTCCTAGAGAGGTCGATCAAGGAGTGATTATGGTGAATAGGAACCAAAACGCTGATGAATTGATGCAGCAAGTTCGACACCAAAATTATGGAACATATAATAATCTGACTGCCATGATCGAAAGAATCATGATACAGAATGGGATGAACATTGGTTTTCACAGATCAAACTTCACATCCCCATTGTCAGAATATATTATGCAAACAGATTTATCCCCTAGGGGAAAAGTCCCTAAGTTTACTAAATTTTCAGGGGATACGACAGAGTCTATTGTCGAACATGTGACGAGATATTTGATAGAAGTCAGGGAAATAGCAAACAACGAGAACCTTAGGATTAAATATTTCCCAAGTTCTCTAACAAAAAACGCTTTTACTTGGTTCACTACCCTCCCAGCCAATTCGATCCATAATTGGAATCAATTGGAAAGGTTGTTCCATGAATAATTTTACATGGGATATACCAAAATAAGTTTGAAAGAATTGGCTAGTGTGAAAAGGAGATTCACTGAGCCAATAGATGAGTATCTGAATAGGTTTCGAGTGCTTAAAGTCAGGTGCTTTACACAAGTGCATGAACATGAATTAGTCTAAATGGCAGCAGGGGGCCTAGATTATTCCATTAGGAAAAAATTAGATACCCAATACTTGAGAGACATGGCCCAGTTGGCCGATAGAGTTTGACAAGTAGAACGCCTTAAAGCCTAAAAAGCTAAAGCGACCAAGACTCATCAAAGAGAAAGAGTAGCCTATGTCGAAATGGATAATGACGATCCAGAGACATCTAGTGATCCTATAGATGTTGAAGAAGGCGAAATAGACTTAGCATAATTAAAACAAGGGCCTCCATACTCTTGCAAATTGCTAGTGCCCTCAAATGGGAAGAATCATGTTGAGTCCGAAAGGAACAATGACAGATTCCCAAAGAAAACATATAGTTTCGACATCACTAAATGTGATGAAATATTTGATTTATTAGTCAAAGATGGCCAAGTGATAGTGCCCCATGGGGGAAAATGCCTCCTTTAGAACAAAGAAAGAAAAGAGGTTTTTGTAAATATCACAATTTTCTGGACCATAAAACCTCACAATATTTTCTTTTCAGGGATCTTGTTCAAGAAGCACTCAAAGAAGGAAGGCTCAATGAAAATTGATGCGAACCCGTTACAAATGGATGCACACTATACTGAACCAGTTGGCATCCATATGGTCGAAGTTTCTGAGGACTTCATCAACAAGCCTGTATTTGGCAGTTTTACTGGAAACATATCTAGGAAAACTGTCGATGGGGTGAGGAAGGCTACTGAAGGCCTGAACAAAGGAGATACTGAAGGCTCAAGCAAAAGAGCTACTGAAAGCTCAAACAAAGTAGCTGCTGAAAGCTCAAACAAGAGGACCACTACAGGTTCTTACCTGGATGTCGTCAAGGGTTCGACAGAAAAATTGGAAGCCAAGATACAAAAACTGAACCTCGTTGCCAAGAGCAACGTGGAGGTAAACATGGTCGAGGTATCTGAGGCCAAGGCTTTGGAAGAGGCCATTCGACAAGAGGAAGTGAACAAGACAGCATTTCCAAAAGAAGACGAGAATTTGGCAGAATTTTTACATTGATGCCAGAAGAAAAAGTCTGAAGTGATGCTATGTCCCAGATGCAGTTCCATTTTCGACAAGAAGGTTGCGGAGCATATACAAGGTGTGAGAGTAGTGAAGGCAAAATGGGGCACCAATGCTCAGTCAAATATGGATCCAGAAGTTAGATATGATCCCAGGAGGGGATATCAAAAGGGACCCATTAACCAAGTGAGGAGGCCACCAACTTTTAGGCCTCTAACTAATGTACTTGTGGATACTTGACTCAATACAGTGGGCAAAAAAAGGCCCAATAAAGAAAAATGGCGAACACTTGACGTGCCAAGGGGCTCTTCTTTGGCTTACATGAAAGAGTTCCAGACTACTACAACAAATAAAGTGGCTCACATATCAAGCAACTACAAGGGGAAGAAACCCATGTCTCGCTCCCAATGGCGAAGATTTCAAAGACGGAGGAAAGCCGAGAAAGAGGCTGCAGCTGAGCCTCACCCAGAATCTAGCACCAACGTGCCAAGAAAAGAAAAAGGAAAGCAAAGGAAACCTCTAGAGAGGGAACCAATTGCTAGAAGACTGGTGTGGCAAGAACAAGGTGAGTCAAATGATGAAGGTAATTATGACTCAGACGATACTTTAGATATTATGGTAAATGTAATATCAGTGCTGCCCAGGGAGTACAACTGTTAGGTCAAAGTCGAAGAAACCGACTTGATGGTCGAACAAGAAATGGCCAGACATAGGCCAATGTGTTACTACGTGATGAATAATGGTTGTGTTGAGGAGCATAATGCTTTCTTTGAGCCACCTACTGAGGCGATGAAAAATCACCTCAAGCCCCTATTTATCAGAGCAAAGATAGGGAAAGTGACCATAAGTAAAATCTTGGTTGATTGTGGGGCGACCATAAATATAATTCCATAATCTATGCCGAGGAAAGTAGGAAAAGGGGATGCTGATATTAAGCCCCACAACATGGCTCTCTCAAATTATGAAGGGGTATTGGAACCACCATGGGAGTTATACAAGTGTGTTGTACCCCAAAATTTTCCCTCACTTTTTCACAAGAAATCACAGCTTCGGGCTTTTCCTGATTTTTCAGATTGACTCAAGAATCGGTCAAACAGACTTTTCTTATCAGTCAAACAAAATTAGGGTTTCCATTAACTTTTGAATCAGTCCAAGCAGATTATTAGGGTTTTTAGTGATTTGGTTGAGTTTGGCTCAGGGTTTGATCAACCAGACGTTTCTTTGACAAGTAAATCCACAATTAGGGTTTGCACGCGCATTCTCAAAAGAATTGGAACCCACGGCATTTCATTTGACTGTCACACTGCTTTGATGCTTGTTCAAGATGGCCGTTATTTCTCAAAACCTAAACATATGGGATAGCAGCTGAGGCTTCTGATTGAAAGTTGAAGCTTTAGTTTGATCAGTGAGGTAAAAGGCGTGTGGACGTTTGTTTAATTGTGCAATGCTTTTGGTTATTTGGAATGCCGAATGTATTGTTGGTTAATGCGGGGTTGCGAGACTACAACGTTTATTAATTATTTATTTTATCTAAGTTAGAATAATTGGGATGTACTTCCAGTTATTTTAATTCAAGAAACTTAAATAATTAAATAGACAGTGAAATAAAGAATTTTCTGATAAAAGGACTTTTATTTATTTTAAATCATTGGTACAAGTGTTATTTGAATACAGTAAATTTATTTACAGTATTTACAATAATGTTTATTACAAATGATTAGAAATAAAATAAAACTATATCCTAAATTTCTTGAAGTCTTCATCTTCTACTGTTGCATCCTTTGCTCAACTGATATTTACCTGCAAAGACAAAAAAGGAAGAAGTCAATACAGTTAAAATTAAAAAGGCATTTTCAGGCAGATAATAAAAAAAGTTCATCATTAAAGGTTGTTGGCCGAAATCAGTTTTGGGTTTTCATCATATTTTGCCCGTCCTCTTTGCAAATCGCAAGAAGATTTCTCTTCTTGGTTCACAAAGAGGAAAAGTAAAATTAAATGTTTACAAGCATATGAATCAATTAAACAAAATGCACAAAAATGCATAAATTCAAACAAGGCGAACTGAACAGCCAAGTTACAAATTCAAACAAACTGCACATGTGCAAACTGAAAATGCCAAACCAAGTCACAAGTGTAAACAATGGCAAACTAAGTTACAAGAAGCTGTCAACAAAACTGTCCAAGGAAGCTGTCAAAGCTGTCAAAGAAGATACCAAAAGATATCAAAAGCTATCAAACTGTCATCAAAGAAAAGAAGAAAGTACAATATGCAGAAGAAAGTTAACATTGCAAGCAAACTTGTAAAACCTTTTTCATCATTTTCCCTAGGCCAGCACCTTTTCAGAATAGAAAGTACAGTTAAAGCAATAAAATATGCTTTTCTGGAGAGAGAGAAAGAGAGGGAAGCAAGCTTACAGTTTTTTTGGGCAGGCTAAGAAGAATAGATAAATATAACAAATCAGAACAGTTCAAAGAGGGGGAGGAGAGCAAAAAGAGAGAACACAAAAGGTAACACCAAAACTGTAAACAGAAACCCAAAGGCTTGATTCAAAAACCTGCAAGCTCAAACTAACAAACTCAGCTTGCATAACACCTCAAGTCTGCATAAGCCCTGAAGCCTGTCAAACACAAATCAAGCATAACAAACCTTGAAACCAGTTTCAAACCTGCAGAAATCAACAAGCCTGTACCAGTAACAAAAACCAGAAACAAATCTCCTAAACTTGCCTCAAGCCTATCAAACACAAGCAAGCCAAGCACAATAAACCTGAACAAACTCAGCATTCAAGCCTGTCAAAACTGTACCACACAAACCTGCCTCAAGCCTGTCAAAAACTATACAAACATTCAACCTGCCTTCAAGATCAAATAACCAAACTCAAAGCAAGCCCAAATATTAAAACAACACAGACAAGTGCCTCAGAATCAAATTCATTATTGGAAATCAATAAAGCCCCAGAAAGGAAGAGAATCCAGAACTCCAACAAATCCAAACCCCAAAACAAACAAATAAACACTCTCAGAACTGACTTCATCCTTGAAAATCATCAAAAATCCAAGGAGAGGAAGAAAGTCAATAGCCAACAATAGGCGCCTCAGAACAAGTTCATCATAGGCAAAGTCATAATAGAAACACAACCAAGTCCACGACAACAATAACAAACAGTTTTCAGAATGGAGTGCTAGCTTGAGCTAGTTTCAACAACAATTATAGCAAGCATTCAGAGAGGAAGAGAGTGAAGAGAAAACAAGCAAACAATCCTTAGAGCCAAGCTCATCACAGTATCAACAAAATCAGAAGAAGAAAAGAAGATTCAGAAATGGCTATCCTAGGGTTTTCAGAAGTTTCATCATAAAACCATCCAAGGAGAAAGATACGAGGTTACCGGAAAAGCTTTCATCAGCATTACAGCCTCCCCGCCTTGGCCACCGGAGAACGCCTCCTGTCCAAACTCCTCGCCTCCTCTCCAAAAGCAGAATAAAGGTATTGTCCCCTCTTCCTTTTTTACACCTCATACAAATGTAACAATCAAAAATCAATAACATGCACGAATTTTGAAACCCTAAAACATGAAGAAGAAAATCGTTACCTTTTGTATCGCCGCCTGGTACAACCGTGGAGAGAGGAGAATGGAGGTAGCGCCTAGTGGCCTGAGGCGAGGAGAGGGTTATTCAGAAGCCATTGTTTGAGAAGGATGAAGAGGACGATGAAGAAGGAAGGAGAGCGGTGCCGTTCGTTCAAACACAAACCCTATTCTGAAACAAACCAATTGAAACCCTAAACAAAAAAAAAGCCTATCAAACGTTTGGGCCTGCCCCTTTGGACAAAACCCTAAAGCCCAATAAAACTGGCGCCTGCACCCCCCTTTGTTTTAATCCGCATTGTCCTTTTATTTGGGCCAACCCTCTCATACTAACACCTAAAGCCCATTTAGTTTCTTTTTTTATTTTTCTCATGTTTATACATCAATACATTTTATCACCCTATTCTTTCTTTTTTTATATAGAAACCTAATTTCTAATTCTTTTGTTAAATTAAAATAATATATTACTTTGTTGTATAAATTTTACTAATACTTTTTATTACACTTAAAGTATGTAAATATTAGATTTATTAGGTTAATAGTTTTTTTTGTCTTAAAACTTTTTTTGTTTAATAAATCTTTTTATATAAATTTCTAAAAACATTAACAAAATACATAAACAATAAATTTTTTTATCAAGTTAAAATTTTCTTTTCTTTAAAACTCTTGTTCATATATAATTAACAAAAATACAAAAAAATAATAATAATACTTAATAATACATTAGGTTAATATTTTTATCATGTGTAAATAATCATATGCATGGCACAATACTTTTGGTTCTCTTTTATTCTTATACCTTGATTATATTTTTACATTGAGAATGCAACGATTCGATTTGGTTAAATAATATTTGGACACTACTATTCTGATGAGACTCATCCCCATTTGTAAACATTTGTACCCCCATCCCCGGATACTTATTTGTAATAGCTTAGACTTTAAATTCCCGCAATTTATCGCTTTCCATATACTGTATAGTAATTAGTGTTTGTATGCGAAGATTCAAAATCAACCGCTAGATAACCTAATACAAGACAAATGCATGAAAATCAATACACAATTCACACTTTCACCTCTAGGGTAATCCCGCTTGTTGCCTTCAAAAATGGGCCATGGTTGCATGTTAAGTGTCTTTGGCAAAACAAAAACAAATCAAATGATCATAGTCCCTCGATGACGCTATCAAGTTGCCTAAACAAAAATGATCAAGTCCCTTAAGAAAATTGCCAAAGATACTTGACATTATTGCCTCTATGGTCTAAACGATGACCCGCGCCCGTCCTGTTAACATCCTAACGCAAGGTTGTTCACCAAATACAATGGTGAAACAACACTGTTAAAAGGGTTAAAATATAGGAAAGATCTTTGAGTAAATTAGGGTAGATAGCTCTTAGTTACTTGATCAAAACTTGCAAAAAAAAACATCCTTGCTACTTTTCAAAAACACACTCCACAACACAACTTTCAAAAACAACTTTCAAAAACATTGAAACATCTTTTCAAAAAGACAAACACCTTTGTAAAACATTCAAATACGAATTGTTACAAAGGTTGCCTAGACAAGGCACCTTTTTCAAAACATTTTCAAAACCACACACAAAGCACCATTTCAAACAATTGAAAATGCAAAGTAAGTGATCTAAGCAAGTAACTAAGAGCCCATGGATAAACATGGATGAAAAGGGTGCTAGCACCTTCCCTTTTCATAATCTACCCCCCGAACCCACGAAAACATCTCAAAGGTCTTTCCTGTGCTTTTTGACCTTTCCTTAGGATAAATAAAAAGTCGGTGGCCACTCTTGCTAAACCGAACAAGTGCGAATACAAACGCAAACCTCAAGTCAGTTCTCCCACCGTATCACAGAACTTGTGACTCTGCTGGGGATTATTTCTAAAAGTGGGGTTACCTTAGGGCTTATATCACCTTTTGCATGATTAATTGTTTGCTTTGATTGCTTTACTTTTTGGGTTCCTTGTTTGGGTTTGTTTAATCCTACACCCGGATTTTGGGGCACCTTCTTAGGTAAATAGCAATAAACTGTGAGGGAACTGTGCGGGGTATACCGACATGGTTGAAGCAGTAGCTATGTTAGTGTGACATATTTGTGAGTACCGATAGCCCTTAAGTAGTCAAGGAGAATACGGGGCCGCTGAGTGATGTCATGAAGCACTAACGAACTCTTAGAACCTTACTTGACCATCTTGGCCTTTTTAGGTGTAGTGAGATGACCGACTTTGGTGCAGTCCGAAGTTGGTAGATACTCGATACTACACTCATTGAGGATTGTTTTCTTGGAATATTTTGGTCGCCAGTTAAGTGGCTAAACCAAAACAATGAACACAAAAAATAATCCAGTGATATTGAGCTCCTTAGAACCTGGTTTCTATTTTAGGACAGGATGAGCCAACTAACTTCAAGAGGGTACTTACCAACGAACCCCGTGCAAGCCTAAACCTAAGGACTTGTTTGCTTTGTGTGAATATGATTACCTGTATATACACTTACTTGCTTTTGCATACATGTACATAACATCATAACATCATACCATAGCATTTTCAATAACCATTTCAAGGATCTCGAGGGTCTTTTGATGCAGGGTCACGTTGAACCAGACGTCTACCAAAGGGCAAGAGGGTTTTCCTCTAAACAAACGTCGTCAAAGATCAAGTGCAACAACTTGAATCAGGGGCTATGACCCACTTGACATGGTGAGCTTGATTCTTGTGGAAATACATCCACCGATACAAAGTTCTCCAATCAAAGATGTTGATCCAAATTCAACCTCTAACATTTTCTTGTGTTTATCCCACGAGATCCTTGAAAACATGCATCCACATATCATGCATTGCATCGTAACAGGTTTTCCTTTTCAGGTTTCCTTATTTCTCCTACTGTTTATTTAAGTATAGATGGCTCTAGAGCAGACTATCAAGGACGTTCAGGCTCAAAACGCCCAACTTCAAGAAATGTTATTGAACCTATCCTAGGGGAAAGAAGAGATAAAAGCTCTCCTCACAAGGGGCATGGTCCTGGGGAATTCAGGCAGTGTCAGGAATGATCAGTTGGAAGGGCTACAAATTGAGTTGGCAACAATGAAGATCCAAATGATGGGACAGCTGGTGGGCCATATGGCTCTCATTCAAGACTTGGCTCAAAGACAAGAAGAGCTCAGGGTTCTCGTCACCAAACTGCTTCGGGACGACCAAGTGGGGGAAACATCTAGGGTTGAAGATCAAGTCATCATTCAACCCACTTTGAGACAAGAAGACAAGGGAAAAGCTCCTCAACTTGCTTCAGGGTTACAAGCCCAGCAACAACCTCGTCAGCGTCAACGGGGTAATCGACGTAAGCAAAATACGTCTGGAAGACAGTTCACTGAGACTGACATACCATCATCTCTAATACTAGAACGCTTGTTAGAGGTCAATCTGACTGCTTTAAGGGATCCTATTCGTAATCCCAACACCTCTGCTCCTACCTATCACTCCAATGAAAGGTGCGCATACCACTCCTATAGTTCTGGGCATGACACCGACGACTGTTGGATGCTGAAGAACAAGATCCAAGACTTGATCGACGAAGGAGTGCTGGAATTCATGCCAGATGGCGAGATGAAAATCTTCCGCCAAGGGTTCTCCTTTTGAAATGACAAAGCTCGAACTGAAAGACTTTTGTTCCATTTGAATTTTCAAGTTGTAATTTCTTTTGTTATTCAAACAATTATCTTTTAATGTCAAACTCTGTTTCATTAATGCATTGCATATGTTTGTCTTGAATTCATCCATTCGTTTTCACTATTCTTATGCTTTCTTTATGATATTTAACTCTTGATAAAAAGCTACAAGCCTTTAGAGGGCGGATGACGAAATAATACCGTAATCTCATACAATATGCTTTTGAACAGACCTTGCTGATGATGTACAAGCGTTTCTTTCAAATCCTAAACACTGGAGTTATAAGGAAGATAATCCCTAGTCAACCCCTTCGAGCCAAAGAAGTAGGAGTTTTCTGTTTTAAAACAAAATGAAACCTTTGATTTAAACCCGGGGCAGGGTAGTTTCTTAGTTAATTCAAAAAGATGCGCATTAAAGTCGCAAACTCTCAGTTCGTAATACAACGAACGACATCAAAAAACATTCCTTTGGAATCCAAAAGACAGTGATGGTTCCTTATCTCATAGGCAGTCAATCTCTCAAAAAAAGAAAATCCCACTGAGCCAAAACCTATAAAGGAGGCTTAAGAAAGCTGGGGCATCCTGTTGACTGTAATCTCAAAAACAGGAACAGTCAGGCAAAAGTTAGGGATAACAAATCAAAAGAACGAGGTCATTACAAATCCTCAACAACATGAAAAATGTTGCAAAAAAAAAGAGAAGAGATGATGACTGCCTTCCAAAATCCAACTTGTGTGAACCATCATAAAAAAGTCGTTCTAAACTCGAATAGAGTTCGACGCTTAATTAACTGAGTTTAGGATTGAAGAACATCACGAAGAGCGGGTGGGTACAAATATACTTTGAGCCTTTATCCTTTGTTTCTTAAACTGTGAACCAGGCCACGTTACAACCCTTCAAAAGTCCTAATTGAAGCATGGGTTAATTCGAAAGCATACTGTTACAAAAGGTATCCTGACTCCTGTAAGGCTTTTCCCTAAATCTTGTGTTGAATTTGTCTTATAAAAAGTTTTCTGCTAAAAAATGCATTTTTCAAAATTTCGAGACAAGCATAAACTTTGCATCATTTGAAAATCGTTGTTTGCACATGGTTTATTTGTTTAAACAACAAAAAAATTTATACAGCGAATGTTCGGAGGAACAAAAACTCTCTCAGTGAGTAAAAATCACTTCAAGTGGGATGACACTCCCGTTGCAAAAGTCTCCCATCAACAAAAAGGGATTTTATTTGGTATTGTCCAGTTAACCTGGGGCAGTCCAGTCAAGATTTCAACAAACCTTTCAAAGTTCATTTAACCTGGGGCAGTCCAGTCAAGATTTCAACAAATCTTTCAAAGTTCATTTAACCTGGGGCAGTCCAGTCAAGATTTCAACAAATCTTTCAAGGTTCAGTGAACCTGGGGCAAGTATCCCTCACCATCACTTGGGGCATTTAAATGTCAATCTCATCAAAGGGTTACATACAATCAAACATTTCCAGGCAGTGCCACAAGCACTTACTACTAGGGGCAGTGACAAATCTCCCCAAAACCCTTCTCATAGGATGATTCCCCAGCTTGAGTTTGCCTCACCGACTACTAAAAATCAAAGGACCACAACTCCTCTTCTCCAGTAGACTACTCTACAATCCCCAACAAGTTACTGCGAAACTTGAACCCGACCAGATATCAGTTCAACTTCGACTCCCCAGTAGAGTAACGGACGACTAAGACTCCTGAACTCTTTTTCCAAGCAAAAATAAACATACTCTCTACAGAGTTTTCAACTTCCCCCAGCGGAGTTCTCCTCAAACAACGGAACAGGAACCCATTGAAATATTTTAAGCAAAGTTTGAAGACACACATACTCTTCAACAGCAGTCCAGGATTTTCAATCCCCAGCGGCAGTCAAGGATTTATTTTCCCCGACAGCGGTCAAAGATTTTATTATCTCCCGCTATCCAGGATTTATCTTCCTTAGCAAGACAGCTCATCAGCCTACATGCGCATACATCACGTTCATAAATCATGAGCATTGACAAAACACATATATTGCATCATACATTTCATGCAACATAACTTTGTGTTTCAACTAACAATTTACCTTTTTCAGCAAAAGGTCGACAACAACTCTTTTTTTAAATAAATAAAAAATTCCAGATGTAGTTTTACACGGACTCATCATGAAGCAACCCTACACCGGTTCCTTCTCTTTCCAAGATGAAGTTTTACACGGACTCATCATGAAGCAACCCTACATCGGTTCCTTCTCTTTCCAAGATGAAGTTTTACACGGACTCATCATGAAGCAACCCTACACCGGTTCCTTCTCTTTCCAAGATGCAGTTTTACACGAACTCATCATGAAGCAACCCTACACCGGTTCCTTCTCTTTCCAAGATGCAGTTTTACACAGACTCATCATGAAGCAACCCTACACCGGTTCCTTCTCTTTCCAAGATGCAGTTTACACGGACTCATCATGAAGCAACCCTACACCGGTTCCTTCTCAAATTCAGATGAAGTTTTACACGGACTCATCATGAAGCAACCCTACACCGGTTCCTTCTCAAATTCAGATGAAGTTTTACACGGACTCATCATGAAGCAACCCTACACCGGTTCCTTCTCTTTCCAAGATGAAGTTTTACACTGACTCATCATCAGGCGACCCTACACTGGTTCCTTCTCTTTCCAAGATGCAGTTTTACACAGACTCGTCATGAAGCAACCCAACACCGGTTCCTTCTCAAATTCCAGATGTAGTTTTACATGGACTCATCATGAAGCAACCCTACACAGGTTCCTTCTCTTTCCAAGATGAAGTTTTACACGGACTCATCATGAAGCAACCCTACACCGGTTCCTTCTCAATTCCAGATGTAGTTCTACACGGACTTATCATGAAGCAACCCTACACCGGTTCCTTCTCAATTCCAGATGCAGTTTTACACGGACTCATCATCAGGAAACCCTACACTGGTTCCTTCTCAAATTTAGATGCAGTTTTACACGGACTCATCATGAAGCAACCCATACCGGTTCCTTCTCAATTCCAGATGTAGTTCTACACGGACTCATCATGAAGCAACCCTACACCGGTTCCTTCTCAATTCCAGATACAGTTTTACACGGACTCATCATCAGGCAACCCTACACTGGTTCCTTCTCAAATTCAGATGCAGTTTTACACGGACTCATCATCAGCCAACCCTACACCGGTTCCTTCTCAAATCCAGATGCAGTTTTACACGGACTCATCATCAGAAAACCCTACACAGGTTCCTTCTTTCAACTTACCAAATTACAATTCAACAAGAATTCTTGGATGGCATCTTTAAGCCCATCTCCAACAACTATCCATCATATCTCCAAATGGCATCTGTAAGCCCATTCCCGATATCACAATACCTGTAGAGATTGAAGATAAATACCTGTAACAAGCCAGGAAAACTATCTTTCTTTCTCAGGTCAGAGATTAATACCTGAAGCCAGACAAGACAAATATCTACTCGACCAACTCATGCTTATTCAACTCCAAGACTTCTGAAAACAGTTTACGGATTATCCAAACACGGATGTTAATCTATCGCTTGTTCAGACTCAACTTCTGAAAACAGTTCACGGATGCTTCCCAACATGGATGTCAATCTATTGCTTATTCAGACCCTCAGTTTAGAGATGTTCCAAAACATGGACACCTTTCTGATACTCATTTCACTCAGCAACGACATACAGTTCAACGAACATTCTCAGATGGCATCTCTAAGCCCATCCCCCGACAAGATTTTGTCACATCTCCAGATGGAATCTTTAAGCCCATCTCCAAATGGCATCTTTAATCCCATTTCCTCAAACTACGATTTGACGAGTGCAAATTTTTCGGGCACTCTAGTGTCCAATCTCCTTTTACCCTCGAGTCGCGAACGGCAAATCTGCCAATCTAACTCTTCAGGTTCAAGAAGATTGAACAGGGGAAACTGTTGTACCCCAAAATTTGCCCTCCCTTTTTCACAAGAAATCATAGCTTCGGGATTTTCCTGATTTTTCAGATTGACTCAAGAATCGGTCAAACCGACTTTTCTTATCAGTCAAACAAAATTGGTTTCCATTAACTTTTGAATCAGTCCAAGCAGATTATTAGGGTTTTTAGTGATTTGGTTGAGTTTGGCTTAGGGTTTGATCAACCAGACGTTTCTTTGACAAGTAAATCCACAATTAGGGTTTGCACGCGCATTCTCAAAAGAATTGGAACCCACAGCATTTCATTTGACTGTCACACTGCTTTGATGCTTGTTCAAGATGGCCGTTATTTCTCAAAACCTAAACATATGGGATAGCAGCTGAGGCTTCTGATTGAAAGTTGAAGCTTTAGTTTGATCAGTGAGGTAAAAGGCGTGCGGACGTTTGTTTGTTTAATTGTGCAATGCTTTTGGTTATTTGGAATGCCGAATGTATTGTTGGTTAATGCGGGGTTGCGAGACTACAACGTTTATTAATTATTTATTTGATCTAAGTTAGAATAATTGGGATGTACTTCCAGTTATTTTAATTCAAGAAACTTAAATAATTAAATAGACAGTGAAATAAAGAATTTTCTGATAAAAGGACTTTTATTTATTTTAAATCATTGGTACAAGTGTTATTTGAATACAATAAATTTATTTACAGTATTTACAATAATGTTTATTACAAATGATTAGAAATAAAATAAAACTATATCCTAAATTTCTTGAAGTCTTCCTCTTCTACTGTTGCATCCTTTGCTCAACTGATATTTACCAGCAAAGACAAAAAAGGAAGAAGTCAATACAGTTAAAATTAAAAAGGCATTTTCAGGCAGATAATCAAAAAAGTTCATCATTAAAGGTTGTTGGCCGGAATCAGTTTTGGGTTTTCATCATATTTTGCCCGTCCTCTTTGCAAATCGCAAGAAGATTTCTCTTCTTGGTTCACAAAGAGGAAAAGTAAAATTAAATGTTTACAGGCATATGAATCAATTAAACAAAATGCACAAAAATGCATAAATTCAAACAAGGCGAACTGAACAGCCAAGTTACAAATTCAAACAAACTGCACATGTGCAAACTGAAAATGCCAAACCAAGTCACAAGTGTAAACAATGGCAAACTAAGTTACAAGAAGCTGTCAACAAAACTGTCCAAGGAAGCTGTCAAAGCTGTCAAAGAAGATACCAAAAGATATCAAAAGCTATCAAACTGTCATCAAAGAAAAGAAGAAAGTACAATATGCAGAAGAAAGCTAACATTGCAAGCAAACTTGTAAAACCTTTTTCATCATTTTCCCTAGGCCAGCACCTTTTCAGAATAGAAAGTACAGTTAAAGCAATAAAATATGCTTCTCTGGAGAGAGAGAGAGAAAGAGAGGGAAGCAAGCTTACAGTTTTTTTGGGCAGGCTAAGAAGAATAGATAAATATAACAAATCAGAACAGTTCAAAGAGGGGGAGGAGAGCAAAAAGAGAGAACACACATGATAACACCAAAACTGTAAACAGAAACCCAAAGACTTGTTTCAAAAACCTGCAAGCTCAAACTAACAAACTCAGCTTGCATAACACCTCAAGTCTGCATAAGCCCTGAAGCCTGTCAAACACAAATCAAGCATAACAAACCTTGAAACCAGTTTCAAACCTACAGAAATCAACAAGCCTGTACCAGTAACAAAAACCAGAAACAAATCTCCCAAACTTGCCTCAAGCCTGTCAAACACAAGCAAGCCAAGCACAATAAACCTGAACAAACTCAGCATTCAAGCCTGTCAAAACTGTACCACACAAAGCTGCCTCAAGCCTGTCAAAAACTATACAAACATTCAACCTGCCTTCAAGATCAAATAACCAAACTCAAAGCAAGCCCAAATATCAAAACAACACAGACAAGTGCCTCAGAATCAAATTCATCATTGGAAATCAATAAAGCCCCAGAAAGTAAGAGAATCCAGAACTCCAACAAATCCAAACCCCAAAACAAACAAATAAACACTCTCAGAACTGACTTCATCATTGAAAATCATCAAAAATCCAAGGAGAGGAAGAAAGTCAATAGCCAACAATAGGCGCCTCAGAACAAGTTCATCATAGGCAAAGTCATAATAGAAACACAACCAAGTCCACGACAACAATAACAAACAGTTTTCAGAATGGAGTGCTAGCTTGAGCTAGTTTCAACAATAATTATTGTAAGCATTCAGAGAGGAAGAGAGTCAAGAGCAAACAAGCAAACAATCCTTAGAGCCAAGCTCATCACAGTATCAACAAAATCAGAAGAAGAAAAGAAGATCCAGAAATGGCTATCCTAGGGTTTTCAGAAGTTTCATCATAAAACCATCCAAGGAGAAATATACGAGGTTACCGGAAAAGCTTTCATCAGCATTACAGCCTCCCCGCCTTGGCCACCGGAGAATGCCTCCTGTCCAAACTCCCCGTCTCCTCTCCAAAAGCAGAACAAAGGTATTGTCCCCTCTTCCTTTTTTACACCTCATACAAATGTAACAATCAAAAATCAATAACATGCACGAATTTTGAAACCCTAAAACATGAAGAAGAAAATTGTTACCTTTTGTATTGCCGCCTGGTACAACCGTGGAGAGAGGAGAATGGAGGTGGCGTCTAGTGGCCTGAGGCGAGGAGAGGGTTATTCAGAAGCCATTGTTTGAGAAGGATGAAGAGGACGATGAAGAAGGAAGGAGAGCGGCACCGTTCGTTCAAACACAAACCCTATTCTAAAACAAACCAATTGAAACCCTAAACAAAAAAAAAGCTTGTCAAACGTTTGGGCCTGCCCCTTTGGACAAAACCCTAAAGCCCAATAAAACTGGCGCCTGCACCCCCCTTTGTTTTAATCTGCATTGTCCTTTTATTTGGGCCTGCCCCCTAATACTAACACCTAAAGCGCATTTAGTTACTTTTTTTATTTTTCTCATGTTTATACATCAATACATTTTATCACCCTATTCTTTCTTTTTTTATATAGAAACCTAATTTCTAATTCTTTTGTTAAATTAAAATAATATATTACTTTGTTGTATAAATTTTACTAATACTTTTTATTACACTTAAAGTATGTAAATATTAGATTTATTAGGTTAATAGATTTTTTTGTCTTAAAACTTTTTTTGTTTAATAAATCTTTTTATATAAATTTCTAAAAACATTAACAAAATACATAAACAATAGACTTTTTTTATCAAGTTAAAATTTTCTTTTCTTTAAAACTCTTGTTCATATATAATTAACAAAAATACAAAAATAATAATAATAATACTTAATAATACATTAGGTTAATATTTTTATCACGTGTAAATAATAATATGCATGGCACAATACTTTTGGTTCTCTTTTATTCTTATACCTTGATTATATTTTTACATTGAGAATGCAACGATTCGATTTGGTTGTAAATAATATTTGGACACTACTATTCTGATGAGACTCATCCCCATTTGTAAACATTTGTACCCCCATCCCCGGATACTTATTTGTAATAGCTTAGACTTTAAATTCCCGCAATTTATCGCTTTCCATATACTGTATAGTAATTAGGGTTTGTATGCGAAGATTCAAAATCAACCGCTAGATAACCTAATACAAGACAAATGCATGAAAATAAATACACAATTCACACTTGCACCTCTAGGGTAATCCCGCTTGTTGCCTTCAAAAATGGACCATGGTTGCATGTTAAGTGTCTTTGGCAAAACAAAAATAAATCAAATGATCATAGTCCCTCGATGACGCTATCAAGTTGCCTAAACAAAAATGATCAAGTCCCTTAAGAAAATTGCCAAAGATACTTGACACTATTGCCTCTATGGTCTAAACGATGACTCGTGCCCGTCCCGTTAACATCCTAACGCAAGGTTGTTCACCAAATACAATGGTGAAACAACACTGTTAAAAGGGTTAAAATATAGGAAATATCTTTGAGTAAATTAGGGTAGATAGCTCTTAGTTACTTGATCAAAACTTGCAAAAAAAACATCCTTGCTACTTTTCAAAAACACACTCCACAACACAACTTTCAAAAACAACTTTCAAAAACATTGAAACATCTTTTCAAAAAGACAAATACCTTTGTAAAACATTCAAATACGAATTGTTACAAAGGTTTTCTAGACAAGGTATCTTTTTCAAAACATTTTCAAAACCACACACAAAGCACCATTTCAAACAATTGAAAATGCAAAGCAAGTGATCTAAGCAAGTAACTAAGAGCCCATGGATAACCATGGATGAAAAGGGTGCTAGCACCTTCCCTTTTCATAATCTACCCCCCGAACCCATGAAAACATCTCAAAGGTCTTTCATGTGCTTTTTGACCTTTCCTTAGGATAAATAAAAAGTCGGTGGCGACTCTTGCTAAACCGAACAAGTGCGAATACAAACGCAAACCTCAAGTTAGTTCTCCCACCGTATCACAAAGTGGATCTCAAGGTGGGCTCAATTCTTCGACCTACCATGTTTATGGTAATTTCAGCAAAACCCAATTATAATATGCTTTTAGGTCGAGAGTGGATACATGTCATAGGTGCAGTTCCATCTTCGATGCATCAGAGGGTTACGATATGGTGCCCTGATGGTATCATAGAGAACATCGAGGCTGATCAAAGTTACTACCTGGGCGAAGTTAACAACATTGGAAAAAATAGCTTCGACAGGAACTTGGCTCATATAGGGCCATGTAGCCCTCCTAACTTCGATCTGGCTCCAGTGCCCAATGATTTTTGTTCTCTTTATCTACACTCTGATCATGGTTTTCAGTGGGATTGAGAGGATTTATTAAACATCGACTATGCAGGGGTTGATGACATACGACCAATAGGATGGGGGAGTGAGTTTGGTGATGATGACTGAATCACAGGCTCTACAAAGGATTTCAGCATATGTAGCCGAAAATAGAATGATAGCGGCCTTAGAGGCTGACGTCAAATATATGGATCTTAAAGCCAATGAATAGGTATCTTTCCAAGAAGGCCATAGGAAGGATTTCGACCCAGAACCTCCTGACTCGGAAGAGAAAGAAGTACGAAACCAGAGGTTAGACGCCATCTATGATGATGAGCCTCTAGGTTTCGAAAAAGATCTGTTGGCAAACAGGTTTAGAATGCTAGCACAAGACCCCTTAGAAGAAATAAACCTAGGTGAAGGTCCTGTGAAAAAGCCAACATATATCAGCGCGAAGATAGATCCAGAACTCAGGGTCGAAATGATTCAATTGTTAAAGAAGTTCAGAGATTGCTTTGCATGGGATTATGACGAAATGCCTGGTCTCGACAGAAGCTTAGTGGAACTACAATTGCCAACAAAACCTGGAAAGAAGCCTGTCAAGCAAACTCCAAGGCGCTTTACACCTGAGATTCTGTTGAAAATCAATACGAAAGTCGAAAGACTGCTGAAATGCAAGTTCATCCGAACGACCAGGTATGTCGAATGGGTTGCAAATATAGTACTTGTTATAAATAAAAATGGTACCTTAAGGGTGTGCATTGATTTCAGAGATCTGAATGCTGCAACACCCAAAGATGAATATCCAATGCCTATGGCGGAAATGCTTGTCGATTTCGCCGCTGGTTTCGAATACATGAGTATGCTTGACAAATAATATGGATATAATCAAATTTTCATTGCTGAAGAAGATGTGTCGAAAACAACATTTTGTTTCCCTGGGGCCTTAGGAACTTACGAATGGGTAGTGATTCCTTTTGGCCTAAAAAACGCAGGGGCAACGTATCAAAGAGCAATGAATTCTATCTTCCATAATTTTATCGAGACTTTTATGCAGATTTATATCAATGATATTGTTGTCAAATCTGTTTCAGGGAAGACTCACATGGACCATCTTTGACAATCCTTTGAGAGGATGAGACACTATGGTCTAAAAATGAATCCTCTAAAGTGGGCTTTTGGTGTCAAAGCAGGGGACTTCTTAGGATTTGTGGTCCATAAAAAGGGAATCGAGATAAACCAAAACAAGACCAAAGCCATTTTGGAAGCCAAAGCGCCAACCAACAAGAAGGAGTTGCAGTCTCTACTTGGCAAGATAAATTTCCTGAGGAGTTTTATATCCAACCTCAGTGGGAAAATGCAAGCCTTCTCACTACTACTTCGACTCAACAAAGGAGGATTTGAATGGGGGCAAGAACAACAAGAGGCCTTTGACAAAATCAAAGAGTACCTCACCAAGCCACCTATTCTGGTACCTCCTTGTAGAAATAGAAGTATGAGATTGTACATAGCTGCATCTGATAAAACCTTAGGGAGCATGTTAGCTCAAGAGGATGAGAATGGTGTTGAAAGACCCATCTACTACCTCAGTAGAGTTTTAAATGATGCAGAAACTAGATATAATGAAGTTGAAAAACTATGTTTATGTCTTTACTTCTCATGTACAAAACTCAAGCAATATGTTAAACCAATTGATGTTTATGTTTCGTCTCATTTTGATGTCTTCAAATACATGTTGTCGAAACCTATTTTGCACAGTAGAATTGGAAAATGGGCACTTGCATTAACTGAGTATTCATTAACCTTTATGCCTCTCAAGGATGTAAAAGGTCAAGTGGTAGCAGACTTTATAGTCGACCACTCAATAAATGAAGAATCACTAAATTACTTGGAGGTTGAACCTTGGAAGTTATACTTTGAAGGTTCTAGTCATAAAGACGGAACTTGAGTGAGGGTTCTAATTATTTCTCCAAACAAAATTCCAACAACATTTAAGTACAAGATTGAAAGAGATTGTTCGAATAATGAGGCTGAATACGAAGCTTTAATCATAGGCCTTGAAATCTTGTTGGAATTGGGGGCAACTCGAGTTGAAATAATGGGAGACTCAGAGTTAGTCCTAAAATAAGTTACGAAAGAATACAAATGTATAAGAGAAAATCTTATCATGTATTTAGTAATAGCCAGTCATTTGTTGAAGAACTTCAAAGTGGTTAACATTCGACATATACCAAGATTGGAAAATCAAGTGGCTAATGATTTGGCACAGATCGCTTTCGGGTATAAAATTTCAAAAGAAAAACTACAACAAGCAATCGAAGTTAGAGGAAGAGTAACATCCACTAGGTTGTCTCCAATAGATTTGGAAACAACAACATTGGGATACACTGGTCATGAAAACTTCAAAATTTCGTTCATAGACAATCTAACCGAACAAGATTGGAGAAAGCCTATAGTAAATTATTTACAGAATCCAGTGGCTTCGACGAAGCGAAAGATAAAGTATAGGGCATTAAGCTATATACTAATGGGAAATGAATTATTCAAGAAAACACCTGAATGTGTGCTACTGAAATGCCTAAGTGAAACGAAAGCATACATAGCCCTTTCTACCACACACGCCGGGGCATGTGGAGCACATCAAGTAGGCCATAAGATGAAATGGTTGTTGTTTCGACAAGGATTATATTGGCCCACTATGTTAAAAGATTATGTTGAGTTTGCAAAAGGATGTCAAGAATGTCAAGTACATACAGGCATCCAACATGTACCGGTAAACGAACTTCATTCGATTATGAAACCTTGGCCTTTTAGAGGATGGGCTTTAGATCTTATTGGAGAAATTCGACCAACGTCCTCTAAAAGCCAGAAATACATATTGGTGGGCATTGATTATTTTACTAAATGGATTGAAGTAATTCCTTTAGTCAATGTAGACCAAGAGAATGTCATTGAATTTATTCAAAAGTATATTATATATAGATTTGGAACCCCTGAGACAATAATGATAGATCAAGGATCAGTCTTTACTGGTCGAAAAATGCAAGAATTTGCTACAGACATGGGATTCAAACTTTTGACGTCTACACCTTACTATGCACAAGCCAACAGCCAAGTCGAAGCTGCAAATAAGGTAGTAATCAATTTAATAAAGAAACATGTGGGAAAGAAGCCAAGAAACTAGCATAAGACGTCAGATCAAGTTTTATGGGCTTGTCGAACCTCTCCTAAAGAGGCTATAGGAACAACACTATTTTGTCTAACTTATGGTCATGATGCGGTGTTGCTAGTGGAAATTTGTCTACAATCAACAAGGGTTCAGGGACATCAGGATATCCCTTTTGAAGTTTATTGGAATATGATGTTAGACAAATTAGTTGATTTGGACGAGGAAAGGTTGAAAGCTTTAGACCTCTTAAGATTACAGAAGAAAAGGGTGGAAAAATTCTACAATCGAAGAGTAAAACCTAAGACATTTCTACCTGAGGATCTAGTATGGAAGGTAATTCTCCCAATGGATCAAAAGGATGGAAATATGGGAAAATGGTCCCTTAAGTGGGAAGGACCTTTCAAAATTATCCAAACTTTCTCTGGTGGAGCCTATGAGATTGAGGAGTTAAATGAAGATCAAAGGCTCTTGAGAGTAAACGGTAAATACTTGAAAAAGTATATACCTATGCTTCAAGAGGTTAAAATAGCCAATGTATAGTCACAGTCGAAATAAGGAAAAAGCAAAAATGGAAATTTCATTAAAAATGCCAAAATGGCCTTAAGTCATTACAATAGATGACTACACAAATACAGAGATAGAATTTAAAAGGGGAGATTGGCTTTGATCTGAAGATATTTGATCCTCTGTAATTCCAGACGCCTTTCATACAGAGCCTTCGACTGATGTAGAGTTTCAAGTTTAGCATCGAGCGTTTGAGCCTGATCAGCATGTTTTAACCTTTCAGCAAGTTCCTCTTGGCTTTCAGGCTCAGTATTGATGGCGAGAAGTTCTTCTTTCCTTTTATCGTTGGCGGAAATTCTAGCCTCCAGTTCTTTGATCTGCGCCCTCATATTAGTTGTATCTAGATCAATCTCCTCAGCTTCTTTCTGCCTAGCCTCTTGAGCCTTCGACAGCTCTTTCACTTCGGAGGCTGATTCAGTAGCAACGTGCCAGGCAGCAACTACGTGACTGTTAGCCTCTTCGATCTCACGAGTGAGAGTCCTTCGACGGTTATAGTCTGCTGACACTTGGTCAACGATGGAATTTAAATCCAAAATAACGCTAGCTATATCTAGAGAAGCAACAAGGAGATCAACAGCCCTCAAAGTGGTCTTCAGGAAGGAGGAAGCAGCAGGTTCTCCCTCCAAGGTTAGCATTAAATCCATTTAGAAAATTTGCGCCTTAACCTTCTTAAGCGCCTCATCAAGAGGAGATGTTGAGGTAGATTTTTCAGACGCAGTCGAAACACTGTGATCAGAAGAACTTTCTCGACCCTCAAGAATGGCAGTCAAATAACCCAGAGGATTTTTCTGTTTCAACAAGGCCAAATCTTCTTTGGTGCGAGACCCTGTCAAAGGGGCTCTCTCGCTAATAGCAGAAGCCATATTTACTACCTGTGTTTGAACATGGGCAGCTTCAGTATTTGCAGGATTTTGAGCCCCCTCGGTAGAGTTTTCTCTGTCGTCAGCCTCTAGAATTTCTTCATTCTGATTCTCCCCCTCCAGCATACCTTCCCTCTCTGTTCCAACTACAACATCAGTAGCCTCCTCCTCTTCACCTTCCTGTACATCATCCAGTGGAGCCCTGATTTCTTCCTGTTCTTCTATAGGGCCTTCTTCATTTGTTTCTTCTATGGTCTCATGTTGATGCCCAAAAGTTTGGTTCACCTCACTAGCTGAGCTTACAAAAGAGCCTTTTGCTGAAGAAGGCCTATAAGTAGGATCTCCCTCACTATTTAACAAAGTGACAGATCCTTCGACAGGAATGGGAGCCTGTTTAGAAGTGCCAGCAGTATCCTGAAGATTAAAAAAAATTTATTCTCAGAATTATTATTGAAAAAAGGGCTAGTTCAGGAAATAAGCAGAGTCTGTCGAAGTAAATACCTGAGGAGGAATTTCGGCGCCGGGAATTGAGTTATCTCTCTCACTAGGATTATTCATCCTAGCAGCTACCTCTTGATAGGAGGACAATCTTCCTTTGTCGGCAGACGATGAACTATTATGTCGGTATCCAACCCTGGCATATCTTCATACGACCAAGCAAAAAATTCCATATAGTCATGCAACATTTGAACCAATATGCTTTTGACACTGCTCTATAGGTTAGCGCCGATCTTGACCTCTTTCTTGTCTGTCTTAGTACCTAGATTGATGACTTCAACTGACTCTTCATGCGGCTGAATAACTTTTTCCTCTTGTAATAGAAGTCTGTCTAGTTCTCCCGGTATTTCACAATCTTTCTCACATCCGTCTTCGGCTTGGTTAATTGGATGTTCGAAATCATAGTCGACAATAGTAGAGTCATTGGAAATGAGATCCAAAGTGGATGAGGACCTGCAAGAGTGTGTGAGTGTGTGTGTGTAAGTGTGTGTGTGTGTGTGTGTGTGTGTGTGTGTGTGTGTGTGTGTGTGTGTGTGTGTGTGTGTGTGCATGTAAGACACATGGCTATTTTGAAAAATGTATTTGAAGAAAAAAAGAAAGACAATGAGCACAAAAGTTCGAATTCAAAAAAAAGTCCAATGATTTGTATTGAATGATCATATGATAAAATGAACATAAATAAAACCCTTGACAAATGGACCAGAGTGCCCCGGGCCAGACACATGGCTAAAAAGTCATTGTTTAATATTACAGACAAAATGCTCTTGAATTAATAGAAAGCAATAAACAAAGTAATTACTCCTGAACGAAGGAGACGGGAACAAAGTCCTTTGCGTGCCAATTGTTGAGCTTTGTTGTAGTAGTATATACCCATTCTTCATGTGCATATTTATCATCATAATCACCCACAATGTTTACTTCATGACTTCCAATACGGAGAGGGGGCTTCCCTGCACGAGCGCGCCTGACTTCTTTCTGAGCCTTGATAGTGAAACCTAAACCACATTTGTTTGCTTTGAATGGGATCTTGAGGAGTTGCCTCCAAGTATCACAACTTCCTTCTTCGACTGCAGCACGAGCATTTTTAAATGAAACTATCTTCCGCACGACCTTAACAGCTTTGGACCCATCAGAGGAACATTTGGCAGTAGCAATCATTGTTAGCATAACTTCAAAATCCTGACACGAGGTTTCTATAAATTTTCCATCCATCTCTACATATTTGAAAGAGTTGAGGTGGCTTACCATGAACTCCTCCTCACCACAGACAATGACAATCATTCCTTTGACCGGATACTTGAGCTTTTGATGAAGAGTTGACGTTACTGCTCCTGCTCCACGGATCCACGGGCGACCCAATAAACATGAGTAAGTAGGACAAATATCTATGATGTAGAAAGTAGAGTTTAAAATTTGTGAGCCCACCTTGATCGGGAGATCCACCTCTCCATGAATTGTCCTTTTGGACCCATCAAAAGCCCTCACAATAATATCACTTGGTTTCAAAACTAGTCCTTCACAGTCTAAACGATCAAAAGCACCCTTGGGTAGTACGTTTAAGGAAGAGCCAGTGTCAACCAGAACATGTGCTAGGGTAGTCCCCTTACATTCAACAGAAACGTGTAGAGCTTTGTTATGGTTCTTTCCAAGTGGTGTTAGATCAGCACCCGAGAACCCTAAGCCATTGTCGGCCGTCAAGCTTGCCACAGAATTTTCAAACTGGTCAGTCGTGGTCTCATGAGGGACATGAGCCTTCTTCAAGAATTTGATTAACGCCCGAGCATGAGCGTCATAACAAAGTAGCAAAGATAACATGGAAATCTTGGAAGGGGTTTGCCCCAACTGCTCCACTATCTTGAAATCACTCCTTTTTATAATTTTCAAGATCTCATCCATTTATGGAGTGGAAGGTTCCTCAATAGAAACGTCTTTTGCGGGAATTTCTGTCTCAACAGGCTTAACTACCTTCTCTTTTCCCCTTGGGTCATCACTAGGCTTAGCAGTGGCAATGCGGACAGGCACCTTTGTAGCAGTTGGTGGTGAGATGTTTGGTGAAAAGATTCTCCCAATTCTGGTCACCTTACTAGAGCCAATAATGTTACCAATGTCATCAGCTTTGCTTTCCTCAATCCAAGCGTCTTGCTTTATTCCATGGTAAAACACCTCAGCACCCTAGTTCCATGGCACTGCTTTGTTGGAAGAGTACATAATTGGCCCGGGGCGATAATTATTAGAGGAGAAACACTTGGTTCATTTGAAATCCGGATAAGACCCTTGGAGGAGATCCTAAGAGGCTTGTTTGAGATTTTTATGATGGAGAGGTCTTCAATCTTATTGGTCAAACTTTTGGAAAACAAAGTCTTCTCAAATAGGATCTCATGGCTATTCATCAGGCGCTGAATGCCTTCCTTCAGCCCTTTGCATCCATTGAGTTGTACGGTGCAACAATCACAGTCCTTTGAACAGCCAGGGAAAATCCCGGCTTTCAACATATTCTTTTTGATAATTATTAACGGAGTAGTCAAGTCTTCGACGGAGGAAACAAAAATGGTGTCTTCAATAACATTGACACCCTTGCCATGATTTGGCATAGGCGTGGTGATTACATTTGGAGTTGGGGGCAGATCAAATTTAATGGTCTTGTTATCTATTAAGTCTTGAATTTTATTCTTCAGTGTCCAGCATTGGTCAGTCTCATGCCCGGGACTATTCGAGTGATATGCACACTTGGCATTCAGATTGTATTTAGGTGAAGTTGTATCTGGATTGGGCGGAGGATCACGCAGTGTCACTAAATTAGCCTTTAATAGGTGTTGTAAGGTTTGGGATAGTGGCATGCCTATCATTGTGAATTGTCTTTGTGGAGCCTCAAACCGTTGACGATTGGAAGATTGTCGTTAAACAGGAGCTGGGTTGGAAATTCGAACAACATTGACAGACGGACGGTCATCCTTCTTGGTAAGGGCCCTTTCCCCATACACATCATTGATTTATTTCTTCCCAGTGAAGGGTTTCTTTACGGGATTGGAGGTGGAGGCATATGCTATAGGGATCTTCCCACTTTTGATATCGGTTTCAACTCTTTCACCGGTTAAGATCAGCTCAGTAAAATCGGAAGAAGAACAACCAACCAATAAGTTGAAAAATGGACCAGATAAAGTTCCCATAAACATATCAATGTGTTCCCTATCAGTTAACGGTAGGTGGACCCTACTGGAAAGATCCCTCCATTTTTGGGCGTACTCTTTGAACCCTTCATTCTTCCCTATTGTCATGTCTTGCAGTTGAACATATCTTTGATGCCAGGTCGGTGTTGTACTGGTATTGGTGGTAGAAAGCGGTGGATAAGTCTTCCCATGTATGGATACAGGAATCTTCCAATTGGTAAAACCACTCTAGTTGCGTCCCATCCAAGCTTTCTTGAAAGAAGTGAACCTAGAGTTTCTTGTCGGTAGTGTGCGGTTGAATCTTGCGCATATAAGACTTCAGATGAAGCTTTGGGCAGGAAGCCCCATCATACTTATAGAATACTACTATCTTGAATTTGTGGGGAATGACAACCCCAGATATTAAACCCAAATCATCAAAATCCAAACCGGGGACGACTTGAATCTCAACAGCTTTCAGTCTGTTTTCTAGCTGCTTGTATTTAACATCGGCAGGAGGATACTGCTCATCAAAATAATCTTCATCATCGGATGCTTGATCATTGACACACTCAGTTTGGGTACTCCTCGCTTCTCCAATTTGATTTTTGTCTTCCTCAAACGAGTCTTCCACTACCGGCATTACAGATCGGCTCTCTGAATCTTCTACCCATGTTGATCAGGGCTTTCCTTTTTGGTTTCTTTTTGGATGCCAACAATGTCATCAACTCTTGTTGTCCCTTGGCCAGGGTCAGCAGAGTCTCTTGAAATTGAGAGTTTTGTGCTTGTAGGTCCTTCACTGTTTTCTCGATATCCATATTGCTGAAATAAACAGTAGAAAGATAAGGAAACTTGGCGTGGAAAACCTGTTATGTTATGATGCACGGAAGATATGTATGTAAATGTTTTCAAGGATTTACCAAATTTAAATTTGTCTAGACAGAATGAATAAACGTCAATTTTCATTAATTAGTTCAAAAGGATTACATCATTCCTCTTGGGCTTACAAAATATATCTCTAAGATAAAAAGGTCGAGCGCATCCTCTTCGACGCAAGGTAGGCGTTCAAGCTTTGTTCTTCATGTAATTGCTTGTAAGCTCTAAAACTCTTTTCTCACTCACGTAGCATTGAGCTTCGAAAGTGTCTCGTTCTTCCTTTAGCTGCATCCAACCCTTTTGTAAGTCTTCAAGAGAAGTAGGCATGTTGGGATGGAGGATAGTATATGGGACTTCTTATTCAGCCACATGCTCCATGATAATTGGTAGGATGGAGGGGTAAGGCATCATGAGCTTCTGAGCACTAGCTCGTACCCACCTAAGATAAGGTTCAAAGGGAATATAATTCTTGCGTCCCAGTGTCCCACTATCTGCTTTGCTTACCATCGTCCAAGATCGTGAAAACCTTTAACGATAGCCTTGATCGTCGCTCTCGTAGTCAAATACCACTCCTTGGATGAGCATATCACGAGGACCATCTTTTTAGGCGTAACGAAACTGTCGCAAGGCTAAGCAAGGGTTGTAAGTGATACCTTCCCTAATGCCAAGCAGAGGGACATTGGGGAATTCCCCACAACAATCAATGATATAAGTATCCGCCAAGGATCTCGAACACCAATGGATATCAAAGTGGGTGAGGGACATCATCCTTTGAGACCATGTCAATCTTTGCTCGTTCTTCAATGTTGATTGAGGTAAGTGCAAAGTAAACCACTTGGAAAGTAGGGGAATACAACACAAGAGAGTACCTCTTTTCTTCATGGTGCGAGTATGGTAACAATGTAAGATGTCTCCCAGCAAGGTAGGTATAGGATTACGAGAGAGAAAGAATGTGATGGCACTCACATCTATGAATTGGTCCGAGTTAGGAAATAGAACCAAACCATAGATGAGAAGGGAAAGGAAATCCTCAAAGGCTTAAAAATTCAAATCTTCCCAAAATGAACGAGCCCTCTTTAATAATAACTTAGCTAGGAACCCTTGAACTCCACTTCTTGTCTTCCAATTTGATACAATGTCGGCTATCTTCAGATGCAGGGCTTCGACAATGACTTCAGATTTTGGAATCCCTTCTAAACCGGTTAACGGTGCTTGATCAAGCACAGGCACTCCTAATAGCAAAGAGAATTCTTCTAGTGTTGGCACTAACTGATAGTCAGGGCAGATGAAGCAATGATGCATGGGGTCAAAGAATTGGAAGAGCACACACATCATCTCTTCTTGGAAATTATAGGTAGCCAAACTGAGGAGTCAACCATACTTCTTGGTGAAAGGAGAGTCTTCAGGTACCCTTGACGCTAACTCTTGGAGTTGAAGGTGTGCTTTCACAAAGTTGATTCTAATGGTATTTCTTCGGACGAATTTCATGGCCTACAAAACAAAAACAAAGATAAATTCACAAATCCTTAAAATGGTTAGTGAGAATGTGTACGATGTTATGATGTTTATGATGTTATGTACAAGTAAGCAAGTTTTTATGTACACACAAAGCAAACAAGTCCTTAGGTTTAGGCTTTCATGGAGTTTGTAGGTAACTAACCTCTTGAAGTTTTAGTTGGCTCAAACCTGTCCTAGTAATAGTAATCGGGTTCTAAAGGATCTCAATATCACTGACCTTTCTTTTAGGCATTGTCTCAACATAATCAATCTTTTCTTGCGGTCGAGATATCCCAAAAGTCCAATCTCAATGAGTGTAGTATCGAGTATCAACCAATTTTCATCATTCCACTGAAACCAGTTATCTCACTACGCCCTAATGGCCAAGTTATTCAATTAAGGTTCTAAGGTCAGTTATTGCTTCATGACGCCACTCAGCAGCCCCGTATTCTCCTCAATTCAACACAAGGGATACCGGTACCCACAAACGCGTCACACTAACATAGCCATTGTTTCAACCATATCGGTCTACGCCATACAATTTTCACAATCTATTGCTACTTACCTAAAAAGGTGTCCCAGATCCGGGTATAGGATCAAAGCAAGCCCAAACAAGGAACCAAAATGTAAAGCAAACAAGTCAAACAATGAGAGCAAATAAATGTGATCTAGCCCTAAGGTAACCCCACTTTTAGCAGATCACCAGTAAAGTCGCCAGTTCTGTAATACGGTGGGAGAACTGACTTGGGATGTTTTGCGTTTGATCGCAATTATTGCAGCTAGAAAGAGTCGCCACTGACTTTCATTTTATCCAAAAGGAAAGGCTGAAAAGAATAGGAAAGACCTTTGAGATTATTTTCTTGAGTTCGGGGGGTAGATTATGAAAAGGGAAGGTATTAGCACCCTTTTCATCCATAATTATCTATGGGCTCTTAGTTGCTTGCTAGATCACTTGCTTTGTTTGAAAATTTACTTTGTGGTGGTTTTTGAAAGTATTTTTGAAAAGGCGCCTTCATTTAGGCTAACTTTGTAATGATTCTCGTTTCGGAGAGAATGTATACAAAGTGTTGGACTTTTGAAAATGTTTCATGTTTTGAAAGTGTTTGGTGTATTTGTTTTGAAAGTGAGCAAGCAACTAAGAACGTTTCTACCCACTCAAAAGTCTTTGTTCATTTCTATCCTTTACTTTGATATTGCTATCTTACCATTGATTGGTAAGAAGCCTTATCTTTGGATGTTTAAGGGACGAGCATGGGTCATCGTATAGTCATCATAGCAATATTGTAAGATGTCTTAGCATTTATCTTTAAGGGACCAAAATCATTTGAAAGGAAACATTTTTAGCGTCATCGAGGGACTATGATCTTGTATTTTGATTGTTTTTGCTAAGACGTCTCACGTGCATAACATGACCATTTTTATAAGGCAACAAGTGGAGTTAACCCTAGGGGTGCATGTGTGAATAGTGTGTTTGATTTGCATGCATTTAGTCTTTTATTAGGGGTTGTCTACTTGTTAATTTTATCTTCCCATACAAACCCTAATTACTAGCATTTATATGAAAGCGATAAATTGCGAAAAGTAAATATTCTACGCTATTACAATCAATAGGGGGATGAGGCGTACAAATTTACAAATGGGGATTGCAAGAAATTTAAAGTCCTAATTATCTATTACAACCATATTGAAATAATGTATAAGAAATGAAAATGGATTTGTTTTCTTTTGGTTAAGAGAAAAAATAAATTGGTTTAGGAAAATATTTTGAGTCTTTTGAATTTAAAATAAATAAAATAAAGTATGTGATGTATAAAAATATTTTTGGTGTTTTTGAATAATGAAAATAAAATGATGGTAAAAATAATAGGAGGAAAAAGAGTCAGAATCAGCGCATGGCTGTGATAAGAAGCTCCGATTCTGGTGCGCTGCAAGTCAGAAGAAAAATGTTAGCTAAAAAAAGGGACGGTCAAAAGTTTCGGGTCCGAACACACTAAAGTTCTGGGGTTGCCGGGAACAAGGGAAATCCTAGAAGTTCTGATGCAACTGGCTGCCTAGAAGTTCTAGTGTTACTGAAAGGTTATAAGTTCTGGTTGTTGAGAGAGTTTGGAAGTTTTGATATAGTTGGAAACCTATAAGTTCTGATAATGAGTATGTGAGGTGTCAATGTTGTTGGGTGGGGATGTCTAGAAGTTTTGATCCGACCAATGGGGTAAAAATGTTAGGAAATGAACATTAAAAAAGGTGTTTTTGAGGCTAGAACTCAGGACCCTTGGCACTAATGTCTTATGCACACGCTCTCTACCATTGGGGTGGCTATACATCCGGTATTAGAAGCAAAAACATAAACATATAACACAAAGTAAGTTCTGATGATGAACTTCATCTCCTTTTCCATGCCACTCAGAGCATCTGCAACTTAGTCATTTTTCAACAAAACAGAAAATGCACGTATAACAGTTATGGCAGGTTTCATCATAGTTTCAGAAACATAAAATATCAGGATTAAAAATCAGAGGCAAACATGTATTTACACTCCTAATTCTGGATCTTAATTTCCTCAAGAAGTTCTGAACTGAAACTTTCTCTACTTAGGCAAAAATACATGAACCTATGAATATGTACAGAATCAAAGTCAGGATGTCTACATTGTATTTTTGAAGGTGCAAGCCTGTCAATGCCTGAGTAATTCGATACAATTCAGAAGAAACTTACCTTGCTTATGCAGATTGTTCTGAATTAGAGTCTGATTCAGGCTGTTGCGATGTTCTAGTCAGCTTTCTCACGTGCTCAGAAGGCTGGAACAATCTTTAACTTGAGTTAATGAATGGCTGGAAAATTCTGGAACAACCAAGAATCAAAGTTCTGATTTTTTGAAATGGAAGTTGGTGGAGATGGAATTGCAGTTCGTAAACAGAAGTTGGGATTGTTTCTAATTTGGCCAAGAGATGTGCAAGAAAATTAGAAATTAGGCGTGAAAAGAAATAGAAGCTTATCAGGTTTTTGTGTTTATGCTTTTAGTTTCCAGTTCTTTGAAATTTCAGCAAGGTTTCAAGGATAATTTCAAAATTATCGACCTCTTTATAGTTGAAAATGAAGTTCAATTTATACGCAAGGATTTTGTAGCTTGGAGAGGTCAAGGGTACAACCATCATATGTTAAGGTGATGACTTGTTCTTGAAGCAAGTTTAAACAAGTATGGTGGTTAGCAGCTTTAGCCGTGCTTAAGCTGGATTTGTAAACAGGAATTAAGGAAAAGTACCCTCAGAAGCAAAAGCAAAGCATGGGCCCAACATAAACATGTACAAAAGTTTACTTTTTAAGGACATCAATGTACTTCTATGCCACGCGTGGGGAAATCCTTTGGATAAAGACTCAAAAGTGGTTGTGAGTATCAAATGATGATGAGATTTATCAAAACAGAAATCCTGCAATATGAGATTATGTATCATAGCTTAATCTGGATCAGAAGTTCAACATCAATGCAACTTTTGACGAACATCCAACTTCTGATCTTTGAATCTCCCTGTTCCAGCATGTTCTGAAGGAGTTCTCAGACTTTCTAGAAAGCTTGTAACACGCTTTATAGACCCTCTTTGAATTACTCTTGCCAATTCTGATTGAACCTTTGTGAAAACTGGTCCAGAAGTTCTAACCAAATCCTGTTTTGGAAAGGTCCAGAATTTACTGAATGTTTCAGTTTCAATGACGTGTCTTTGAAGATGTATAACTTGAAATCCCAGCATTTCTAGGAGAAGTTATGTTCTTCAATGTTTTAGATCTCATTGAGGTCTATAAATCTTGTGTTAGAAGTTCTTCCAGAATCAACTTGCATCATGGTGAAAATCTGGCCAGAAGTTCTGAATTTATCATATTTCCTGAACACTTAGAAAAAATTTCTAAGTATTTAGAATTTTGACTTTTTCAACATAATCTTGACTTTTGATTTTCTTAATGAAACAAACTTCAAGTTTCAACATGTCTTGATGAAATATGATTCTTGGTATTTGATTTTTGATCTAAAAGTCAAAGTTTGACTTTTCAGTGTGTAATTGACCATTTTGCCCTTGTGCCAATTCCAACTCTAAATTGATGTATCAGTGCTGCAAACTTGATGTCATGGAAGATATTGTGAGAATCCTTGAGAAATGAGAGGGTAAATTTTTGGGTGCAACACCTGCGCACGAAGTAAAACTGTTTGTTGATTATGTCGGGAATAGGCTTAAAGATTCCATTTGGAGAGGTGACGGAGAATCGTCAGAGATGGGCTTTTAGATGCCAACCAGAGGTGATTGTTGATAGAAGTATCAAAATAAGTCTACAATCGACTGTATCTGAAGAAGTATTAAAATAAATCTTTGGTAGATTTAATCTAAGCTAGAAAAGGTCCACTGAGAGAAGTATCAGAATAAATCTTTGGTCGATTTAATCTGAGCCAGTAGATGTTTGAGAATCTTTAACTGAAAGAAGTATCAGAATAAATCTTTGGTCGATTTACTCTGAGCCAAAAAAAGGTCTACTGAGAGAAGTATCAGAATAAATCTTTGGTCGATTTAATCTGAGCCAACAGATGCTTGAAAATCTTTAACTAAGAGAAGTATCAGAATAAATCTTTGGTCGATTTAATCTGAGCCAGAAAAAGGTCTATTGAGAGAAGTATCATAATAAATCTTTGGTCGATTTAATCTGAGCCAGCAGATGCTTGAAAATATTTAACTGAGAGAAGTATCAGAATAAATCTTTGGTCAATTTAATCTGAGCCAGAAAAAGGTCTACTGAGAGAGGTATCAGAATAAATCATTGATCGATTTAATCTGAGCCAGCAGATGTTTTTAAATCTTTAACTGAGAGAAGTATCATAATGAATCTTTGGTCTATTTACTCTGATCCAGAAAAAGGTCTACTGAGAGAAGTATCAAAATAAATCTTTGGTCGATTTAATCTGAGCCAGCAGATTCTTGAAAATCTTTAACTGAGAGAAGTATCAGAATAAATATTTGGTCGATTTAATCTGAGCCAGAAAAAGGTCTATTGAGAGAAGGATCAAAATAAATATTTGGTCAATTTAATATGAGCTAGCAGATGTTTGAAAATATTTAATTGAGAGAAGTATCAGAATAAATCTTTGTTCGATTTAATCTGAGCCAGAAAAAGGTCTACTGAGAGAAGTATCAGAATAAATCTTTGGTCGATTTAATATAAGCCAGCAAATGTTTGAAGGGAGTGTCCACCATGTAGATACTTGCCTTGTCTTGTTTCAGGGGATGACCTATAATCTATTTTGACAGTTGTTGATGATATTCATCTGTTGACTGATCTTTCTTGAAAATGCAAAGAGTTAGTTTTATACAATGTCATGATGTATGAAATGCATTACGTAATGATGTTCTCAAAATAAATGATATTGTGCTATATGAATTTCGTATGCATATGCTATGATGTATGAATGTGTAATGTTGTTGAAGTGTATCTTCGTTTGGGAAAATAAATCCCCGACTATTGTTAGGGATGAAGAGTATGTGTATCTTAAATCTTGTCTAGAATGCTTCCAATGGGGATTCCTGGTTACTTGTTTGAGGAAAATCTACAGGGGATGTATTGATTTCTGTTTGGGGAGTAGAGTTTAGGAACATTGGTCATCCGTTGCTCTACTGGGGAATTTATTTCTTATATACCCCAACTGGGGATAAAAGAGATGGATAACCTTCTGATTTGTATGGGGAGGATAAATATTATATACCCTAACTAGGGATAAAAGAGATGGATAACCTTACGATTTTTTTGGGGAGAATAAAGTTAATTGGTATCTGGTCAGATTCCAGGTTTTGCAGCAACTTTCTGGGGATAATGATGATTTCACTAGGGAGAAGAAATTTGTCAGTGATTAGTTGGGGAACTTGTAGGTTTTCGGGGAAATAAACCCTGTTGGGGAAATAAACCCTTGTTGATGGAGAAGTGTTCTGTTTAGGAAACTAACTCTCTTGGGGAAGTTGAATTTGCTAAAGAGAAGAAACTCTGCAGAGTTTCTTTCTTCAGTTTTGGAGGAAAAAAATCAGTTGGGAAGAGATTTTCCATGAATTGTACTGATTGAGATCCCGTGGGGACATTTGAAGAGATTAATCTCCATTATTTGTTAAAGTGATTTTCCAAGGAGATTATGGGGAATATGTTATTATTTGTGAAAATTATTCTGTGAGGATAACCTCATAGAAGTGGCTCTGGCGACTTCACTGGGATAACCTTATGAAAGGGATTCTGTGGGGATTCATGGGCAGCTTGAGTGTCATCCCTGCTCCTATAATTTTTTGAGTAAATGTTTATTCCTGTTTGTTGTACCCCAAAATTTATCCTCTCATTTATCAAATGTTTTCTCACAAGATCTCCTTTTGTTCAAGACTGCACAAGGGTTGATTAGCTCAAGACACCTCCTTAAGCACTGATGATTGAAATTAGGGTTTGAGATTGCATAAGGATAATTGAACTTTTAATGCCTAATTTTAATTTCATGGATAATTGTGGACCCTCAATATTTCTCATGCTAAGTTTCAAGTCTTGGATCACATTTTTGCTCAGTCAATTGAGCAGTTGACCTAAAAATCAACTGTATTGGGGAAAAAAGTCAACAGTGGCCAATTTACAGTCAAACTTCATAATTTTTGATCCATATCAACATTATAAACTCATATGTATCATTTGATCAAGTTTGGACCACAATTCCTCAAGAAATTTGATCAGATCATCAAAAGGGCAAAATGGTCAAAATTAGGGTTTTGATTGAGAAAGGGCAATTACTGATTTTCGACCTAGCAAATTGTTAATTGGTTTGAGTCATGATCTCAAGAGTTCAATTGAATAATTTTGAGCTAATGGAATTACTCAAAACATTGCTCAAGGTCATTTGATTGATAGTTGATTTTCATTCAACTGATCAAAAGTCAACTGTACACTGAAAAGTCAAACTTTGACTTTTTGGTTAAAATCAAGTGTCAAAGATCACAATTCATCAAAACATGTCAAAATATGAAACTTGTTCATCAAGAAATCAAAAAGTCAAGATTTCATTTTGAAAAGTCAAAGTTTCCAAACTTAGAAATTTTTCTAAGTGTTGAAAACTTCATATTTTTTCACAACTTTGAGCTAATTTTTCACCATGATGCAAGATGATTCAAAAGAAACTTTCAACATGAAAGTTTTAGATCTCCATGAGATCTAAAACATTGCTTTACACAACTTCTCCTAGAAATTCTTGGATCTCAAGTTATTAATCCATGAAGTCATGGTCATGAAACTAAAACACTTAGTGAAATTTTGAGCATTTTTGGTCAGGATTTTGACCTAACTTCTTGGCCAAGTTTCACATAGTTCTACTTGGATTTTGCAAAAGTGATTCAAAGATGGATTATACAGCACATTACAAGCTTTCCAAAATGTCCAAGAACTCCTTGAGATCATTCTTGATCAAGGAGAACCGAAGAGAGGAAGTTAGGGTTTCATACTAGAATTATAGGTCATTTTTGTGATGAAAAAGAATTCAATTCTGAAGCCTATGCTGCACAATATTGCATTGCAAGCCTCTAAAACTCAAAATCTATCCCTAATCAGAAGATTAAACTTGCTTTTGAGCTATTATCCATTTGATTCAAACTTTATCCAAGATAATTTTACATTAATGGCACAAAGGCACCATTGCCATTTACATAAAGCAAGCTTTATACAAAGTCAACTTACATTGAGCTTTGCACTTGTTCCTTCTGCACAAGCTTCCTCTACAAAGTCAGATAAGCATGTTTAAAGTTAGTAACCGCTCTAGATAGCTTTATACCTTGCCTTGAAACCATACTTGTCAAGCTTGCTTCAAAATCAAGTCAAAATCCCATAACTTGTGATCTGGTGATTCTAACCACCTCAAGTATCCAAACCCTTTCCTATATTTCAAGTCACTCTTATGCAACCTAGAACACGAGCTTAAGCACCCTGAAACACTCCCAAACCCTCTCAAATCAGAAATTGCTCAAAAACTCCATCGTTGCACAGTTTCTGACCTTGGACTTGTAACTCATATTTCCCTTGTGCGTTCTTTGGTCTTTTAGTTCCTAAAGCTTCCTTACATCAAATACAACTCATCCATGTCCTTGTTACACGACTATAACTCCATTTCCAACATCCTCCATAGCAAAAAACAGAGCACTGCACATTGACTTCTCCAAGCCATTTTAGCCACTCTCAACTCAAGCTAAGCATTGCATTAGCTTCCTGGGAACTTGAGGAAGCTAACCTGATCATCACAACTCCTTGAAAGCAGCTCAAACTCATTTCACGATTTCCAGTTTTGAGGTATATTTCTTGACCTTTTATCTTCTCATTTAGGCATTGTTAGGCTTGCATTTGTGAAGATAAAATGTAGACATCATTGCCCTGAAGCTGTACATGTCCATAGATTTTATTTATATTGTTTGAGCTAGGAGAATTTTAGGATTAAACCTCTGAAAATAATTAGGTCAGAATTTGGTACTTTCAAAAATTCTCATTCATCTTTGATTTATAGCTTATGATATTTATATGGTTGGATTCATATGGAAAAATGGAGCAACTTTCATGTTTGCATATTTCATTTTTATTGAGAAATGGTGAAGTTACAGATGATCTGGCTGGAGGTTGAAGATGAAATTCCATATTCAGGACTTGTTTTGTATTATGTATTTATCATTTCAGTTATATCAACAGATGTATAGCCACCCCAGTGGTAAGGCAGCGCACTGGTAACCAAGAGGGCGTGGGTTTAACACCCAGCGCGCTGCCTTTTGCTTTTTTTCCTCATAATTTTATAGTTTTTTCTTATTTTTGCAGCGCTGGGCTCCCCTTTGTTGGGCCTAACTTTTTTTGCTTATTTCATACTCCATATTTCACTTTCTAACCCCCATGATTTTAATTTTATATTTTTGTTTTATTTTTATTTTCTTTATTATTAATTTTATTATTAATAAAAAAAATCAAAAAATATTTAATTTTATTATTTATATTTATTTAGTTTATTTTTCTTCATAAAACTAAAAGAACAAAAAACATTTCCTAAATTAATTCCTTTTTTTAAATACTTAGATAATTAATCTTAATTATTATTATATTATTTTCTTGTAAATTAAAATCAATTTAGAACTTAGGACTTTTATTTAATTAATTTTATTTATTAAATTAGTCAAATTCACAAAAAAATCTAAACATTTTGTTCTCTTTAAATTAATTTATTTTACTAACTTAATCTTAATTTTCTTATTTTTAGTTAAATATTTTATTTTAGTTAACTAGATCAAAAAACCTTTTTCATGAAAACCAAACAAAAATCACATTTCCTTTTGCATTTACATTCTTGTATTTTTATTTATTCATTTTTGTACAATATTCAATATGGTTGTAATAATTATTTAGATTTAATTTTCTTGCAATTCCCCATTTGTAATTTGTACACCCCCCCTAAATGATGTAATAGCTTAGTATTTTTTTTCTCGCAATTTAATGCTTTATATACAAATGCTAGTAATTAGGGTTTGTATGGAAAGATAAAACCAATGCTTAGAAAACCCTAATTCAAAGACAAATCAAGCATGTAAACCAATACAGTTGCACACATACACTCCTAGGGTAAATCCACTTTGTTGCCTTACAAAAATGACCATATTATGCATGTGAGGTATCTTAGAAAAAACAAGCAAAAATACAAGATCATAGTCCCTCTATGACGCTATCAAAAGTTGCCTTTCAAAAATGATCTTAGTCCCCTAAAGAAAATGCTAAGATATCTTACAATATTTCTAATCATGGCTATACGATGACCCTTGCCCGTCCTTCTACATCCAAAGATAGGGTTACTTACCAAATAAATGGTAAGATAGCAATGTCAAAGGGAAGCGAAAAGAAACATGAAAGACATTTGAGTAGGTAGAATGTTCCTAGTTGCTTGCTCAATTTCAAACCAAAAACATCCTTGCTATTTTCAAAACAAACACCAACACTTTCAAAAACATCTTTCAAACTTGAAAACATTTTCAAAAGATCAACACTTTGTATACATTCTTACAAACGAGAATCATTACGAAGTTTTCCTAAACGACGATACCTTTTCAAAATACTTTCAAAAAACCACACAAAGCACATTTTCAAACAAAAGTAAGTGATCTAGAAAGCAACTAAGAGCCCATGGAAAACCATGGATGGAAAGGGTGCTAACACCTTTCCTTTTCATAATCTACCCCCTAACTCAAGAAAACATCTCAAAGGTCTTTCCTGTTCTTTTTAGCCTTTCCTTTTGGATAAAATAAAAGTCGGCGGTGACTCTTGCTAACCGCAACATTTGCGATCAAACGCAAAACAACCAAGTCAGTTCTCCCACCATGTTATAGAACTGGCGACTCTGCTGGGGAGAATTTTAAAAGTGGGGTTACCTTAGGGTTAGATCATATTTACTTGCTTTCATTGTTTGACTTGTATGCTTTACATTTTGGTTCTTTGTTTGGGTTTGAATCCTCTACCCGGATTTGGGATACCTTATAGGTAAGTAGCATTACATTGTGGAAACTATGCGGGGTATATCGACACGGTCTAAGCAATAGCTACGTTAGTGTAACATATTTGTGGTTATCAGTAGCCCTTGAGTAGTCAAGGAGAATACGGGGCCGCTGAGTTATGTCATGAAGCACTAACTAACTTCTAGAACCTTTACTTGACCAACTTGGCCATTAGGACGTAGTGAGATGACCGGCTTTGGTGCAGTCCAAAGTTGGTAGATACTCGATACTACACTTATTGAGGTTTGGTTTTTTGGGATATTTCGGTCGCCATTAAAGAGGCTTGCGCTGAAACAATGCTCGAGAAAACAAACCATTGATATTGAGCTCCCTTAGAACCCGATTACTATTGCTAGGACATGTTTGAGCTAACTAAACTTCAAGAGGGTACTTACCTATGAGACTCCATGCAAGCCTAAACCTAAGGACTTGTTTGTTTTGTTTGTATATATCTACTTGTACATAACATCATAAATATCATAACATCATACTCATACTCACTAACCATTTCAAGGATTTTTGGGATTTATCTTTGTTCTGTTTTGTAGGACATGAACTCTATCCGTAGGAAAACTATTCAAGTCAATCTCATAAGGATCCCTCCTCAACTTAAAGAGTTAGCATCAAGGGTTCCCAAAAATTCTCCATTTATCGAAAGACATGGTCGCCTCCTAAACTTGGTTACCTCCAACACTGATGAGGACATGATGAAGGTGCTCGTCCAATTCTTTGATCCTCTACACCACTGCTTCACATTTCCCGATTATCAACTTGTGCCAACTTTGGAAGAATTCTCCCAACTCTTTAGTATTCCCATTCTCAATCAACTACCCTTCAATGATACGGATAGAGATCCAAAACCAGAATAGATTGCTCAAGCTCTACACTTGCAACCATCTGATGTCACAACTAATTGGGAAACAAGGAGTGGTGTCAAAGGTTTCTTAGCCAAGTTCTTGTTTGAGAAAGCTCAAAGCTGTTGGAACTCCTTGGATTTGCAAGCTTCTAAGGAAATTGTGGCTCTCCTCATCTATGGGATGGTTTTGTTTCCAAATCCTGACCAACTTATAGATGTAAACACCGTCAAAATCTTCATGTCTCGTAACCCGGTGCCTACTTTGTTAGGAGACATCCTACATTCTTTTCACACTCGCACTGTGATGAAAAGAGGTATTCTTATGTGTTGTACTACTCTCTTAGCAATATGGTTTATTTCACATCTTCCCCAATCTGTATTCAAGAATGAGCAAGGTTCAAGGTGGTCACGTAGGTTGATGACGCTCAGACATTCAGATATTCATTGGTGTTCCCAATCTTTGGAGAATGTTACTATCGTCGACCGTTGTGGAGAATTCTCTAATATCCCCTTACTTGGAATTAGAGGAGGAATCACCTACAACCTCTGCTTAGCCTTACGATAATTTGGTTACGCCCGAAGGGATGGCCCGTATGAGATGCTCATTCAAGGGTTGGTATTTGACTACGAGAATGATGATCAAGGTCACCGCCAGAGGTTTATCCGAGCTTGGAGGATGTTGAACAAGGTAGATAGTAAGACATTGGGGCACAAGAATTGCATCCCTCTTGAGCCTTATCTCAAATGGGTATGAACTCGTGCTCAAAGTCTTATGATGACTTACCCCTCCATTCTCCCGGTTATCATAGAGCCTGTTATGGAAGGAAATGTCCCCTACACCATCCTGCATCCTAACATGCCCACCTCTCTCGAAGACTTGCAAAGGGATTGGATACAACTTAAGGGGGAGCGAGACACTTTCGAGGCCCAATTCTATGCCAACGAGAAGAAGGTTCTAGAACTCACCAAGCAGCTTCATAAGGAGTGGAGTCTGAACGCCTACATCGCACCAAAGAGGATACGTTCAACTTTTTTATCTTAGAGTTTTTGTATTTCTTTGTAAGCCCAAAGAGGCATGACATACTCAAACTTTGATTTTTTAATATAACGTGTGTTCTTTTTTGGTCTAAAGCAAATTTAAGTCTCTAATTTCCTTGAAATCATTGCATATGCATCTTCATTCATCATAACATAAGCAGGTTTCTTACCACAGGTCTCCTTATCTTTCTACTGTTTATTTCAGTAAGATTGATCTTGAGCAGACAGTAAAAGATCTCCAAGCGCATAATGCTCTGTTTCAATAAATGTTCTTGAGTTTGGCCAAAGGAAAAGAGGATTTGAAAACTTTTCTGATTAAAGAAAGAAGAAGAAAGCAAAGAAATCAACCGGTGTTTTGAATCTAGGAAGAAGATTCCCAGGGCCATCCAGACGGAACCTAGACTTCGCAACATCATCGGGTGAAAAGGATAATCAAGAAGGGAAAGGCAAGGAAGTGATTGGCCATCCAGAATCTGAAGAGGAAGAAGAAGATTACTCTGAAGAGCAGTATCCTCCGACTGATGACAAGTACAAACATCTGGAAGAGCGTCTTAGTGCAATGGAGATTCAGAAAGTGCCCGGGCTGAACTTTGAAGAGCTGGGTTTGGTGTCTGGGATTTTTATTCCACCAAAGTTCAAGGCACCAGTGTTTTCTAAGTACGACGGGGTTTCATGTCCCAAGATGCACCTACGATCTTATGTGAGGAAGATACATCCTTACACTACTGACATAGATTTATGGGTCCACTTCTTTCAGGATAGTCTATCCAGGACTCAGCTAGATTGGTTCTATCAACTGGAAAGAGCCAATATCCATAATTAGGAAGACCTCGCCGCTGCTTTTTATAAACAGTGTCAATACAACGCAGTCCTTGCTCCCACCCGTACTCAACTCCAGAGTATGGCTATGGTTTCTGTAACACCCCAAATTCTACCCGGTAGTTATAACGAAAAATCAGAGTAATTAAAAATTTCCAGCACATTTGGGATATCACAATTCAACATGTTGCAACACATAAACAAATACATAACACTTTAGTTTTCGGAGGATCATATAACAACTTGCATCAGCTTTTAAAACAAAACCACTTATTTTATTAATAACGCAGCAGAATCATAATTACAACTTCAAGTAGCATCATATGTTTCATTCAACTAAAACAATTTGAGAGGAAACACATTATTTCATATAATTAAACTTAGGATTCAACAACTAAAACAATTTCAACAAGTAAACAACTATTTGTTCATTTCCCCCAGAGTGATACGTATCAGAGCGACCAACCGACTTTGAACTAACAAGGCTAAGCAAATCTTCATTCTTTAATACCCGAACGTTACCAACAGAGGGCAACATTCAAACAGTAAGGGGCGAGATTCTTAAATCGTATAAGTGAGCACATGATAAATTATATATTAGAATCAGGTCGTGCAAAAATCACCACTTCACAACAACAATCGCAATAAGATATTCATCAAAATGCAACAATTAATTCATCAATACAACAACTCAATTGTACAACTTATATTATGACTCAATCTCATGAAAATGCATGTGGTACCATTGGAGCAGAACTCTCAACTTAGAAAATCTGCCAATAAATAGAGGCATCAACAAGGCATAAGCCTTCAACTTAATATTTTGCCAATCCAGGCCAACGTGGTGCCAATCCAGGCCAACTTAATAATGCAAATGTATGACTTAATGAATGCAACAATCACATACAACACAACAATGTATTCGACAATGTTGGCATAAGCCTACAACTTAATCAACTTATCAATCACAACATATTCAACATCAACAATGTATTCAACAACGTTGACATAAGCATACAACTTAATCAACTTACCAATCACAACATGTTCAACAACAATAATGTATTCAATAATAAGTAATGTGACAACCACACAATTTGTTCGATAATAACTTATTCACAACAATAACCAACAACAAAATCCCATATATCGGAACCATTCAACTTAATTCGAATTTACCTGCAAATCGACTTGATTCTACATAATTCTAACAAAACAAATCAAATAAAAATACCCACATGTATATATGACTTATTCCGACAATTCTAACTAATTCTGGTTAACCAATTTTACCGCCCAAATTTACAAATTCGGCTAATCGAGATTTCTTAACATACTGTTATTACTACTTTTTATTTATACTGCTACTAATCAATTTATCCTACTAAATTACGCTACCTTCACTATTTATCTCACTGCCATTATTGGTCTCTGCCAAAACTACTTGTTCGCTATCCACGACTTCCACCGATAACTCTCTGCTAAATTATTACATCTACCACTAATATATTACTCTGTTAAATTATTTATTACCAACTTTACAACTAAAACTATCACTGCTATTTTAATTTCCACATCTACTACTAACATAATTCTACTAATTATTAACTCTGCTACTTTATTCTACTGTTCCTCTAAATTTACCACTTATTATTATTTATGCTATTATCCTCTATCACATAAAACAACTCTACAAAATATACTACTTCTATTAATGTTCCTTCTGCTATAACATGCTACTGATAAGAATAGTTAATTTGTTCCCAAACCGCTTTTTCTATTAATAAAACTCTACTGATACCATATAAAAAAATTATACAACATAGTGCCACAAAACAGAACAAGTGCCCCTTCCCAAAGGTGTGCCGCACGACACACCCTCCCACTTCCTCAAAGTGCTGATCGGCACCTCCCTCCATAATCCAGCTTCCGTTCGGCAACATCCCACCAGCAACAAGCTGCCGTTCGGCAACATTCTAGGCACAATTTCCCTTCTCTATTTTCTTCTTCTTTCGTCCACTCGGTACTGTTTTAATGGATTTTCTGCTACTGTCTACTATTCCAAATCCAGTCCAGACAAGTATATAACACAGTAATACACTAATTCCTTTAAAATTCTTTAATCACATCAATTATTAAAAATGTTTATCACAACAACATAATCTAACACAAATCAACAAACAATAATAATCCCACAAACTAATTCCCACATACAAAATATCATATACCCCTTTATAGGATAAGAAACCCCACCCTTACCTGGTTTGGTATGATGACAACTCTATGTGTCTCCGATTTGAATTTCCTCTTGGCCTCTTGGTTCAACTTCACGTAGCTCTCTTCTTCTCCAAAAACCCTATTTTCCTCTTTCTCTTCTCTTTCCTGATAACACTAACTCTCTTCCTTTTTCTTATTTTCTAATAATAATATATATTATTCTATTAATCCAAATAATAGTGTTTCTCTTAGTGGGCCTATATACACACCCCACTATTACTACTATCACAACTTAAGCCCAATTAAATAAATAGTCACATAATATAATCTAATATTATTTCCAATAATATTATTCAACTATGATCGATCCACACTTTAAATAAAACTAACTCGCAAACAATATTCTAATAATAGTTCTCCGACTAAACCGTCTAATTTATCCGACTATCAACTTACCACTCAACTCAACATATTTATCCAATTATACTTCTTAGAATAATACTGATAATTCTCAAATTAATTCCACCAAATTAAATCCGATTATTTAATATTCCAACTTAATAAAATAATTCTGACTTGACGATAAAATTAAATTAATATAAAGTATTCAAAACAATATTCAATTAAATAAATAATTGAATATCAGGGCGTTACAGTTTTAAGCGAAGGTATCAAAGATTACGCTCAAAAATGGAGGGACTTAGCAGGAAGAGTCCAGTCTCCCTTATTTGACAGAGAGCTAGTATACATGTTTCTGGGCACCCTATCCGATCCTTTATTTAATCACCTAACTGGAAGCTCCTCAACAGGCTTCACTGAATTAATATTGACTGGGGAAAGAGTGGAAGCTGGGATTAAGAGTGGGAAGATCCAAAAGGACGCATCCTCCAATGCTGTGAGAAAACCATTTATTGGGAAGAAATAAGTTGGTGTTGTGTACCCTCAAAGGAATCAGGACAAAACTGAACACCATCCAACGGTAGGGGCCATCATGATCCCTAAACCTACTGTGATACGGTGGGAGAACTGACTAGTGTTTTGCGTTCGTATTCGCACTTGTGCGGTTGAGCAAGAGTCGCCACCGACTTTTTATTTTATCCTAAAGGAAAGGTTAAAAAAGCACAGCAAAAACCTTTTGAGATTATTTCGTGGGTTCGGGGGGTAGATTATGAAAAGGGAAGGTATTAGCACCCTTTTCATCCATGGTTATCCATGGGCTCTTAGTTACTTGGTTTTTTAGATCACTTGCCTTGATTTTCGATTGCTTGAAATTGTGGTGTGTGTGTGTGTTTTGAAAATGTTTTTGAAGAGATGCCTTGTCTTAGGCGACCAATGTATTTGACTCGTGTTTGAGTGTTTTACAAAAGTGTGTATCTTTTCGAAAAGATGTTTCAAATGTTTTTGAGAGTTTGTTTGAAAGTATTGTGGATTGTGTTTTTTGAAAAGAAGGCAAGTGTTTTTGCAAGTTGATCTCAAGTAACTAAGAGTTTAATCTAACCTATTGCACTCAAAGGTTTTTGTTATGTTTTAACCCCTTTTTAACAATTTTGTTCCACCATTGAATTTGGTGGACAATCTTGCGTTTAGGAAGTTTATTCGGGACGGGCGCGGGTCATCATATGGACCATGAATGCAATGGTGCCAAGTGTCTTTGGCAATTTGCTTTGAAGGGACTATGATCATTCCGTTTTAGGCAACATTCGAAAGCGTCATCGAGGGACTTATGATCATTTGAATTTGTTTTGCCAAAGATACTCGACGTGCAAGCATGGCCCATTTTGGAAGGCAACATGTGGGATTACCTTAGAGGGTGCAAGTGTGATTGTGTATTGATTTCATGTATTTGTCTTGTATTAGGTTATCTAGCGTTTGATTTTATGTACATGCAAACCCTAGGTCTAACCATGGTATAATTGAAAGCGGTAAATTGCGAAATGTAAAATCTACGCTATTACAAAATAAGTATCCGGGAGTGGGGGTACAAGTGTATGAATGGGGATGAGACTTATAGTATCCAATAAGTTACAACCAAATCGAATTTGCGATCAAATGTAAATGACGTATATCAATGTATAAGATAAACAAATATGTATAAGAGCCATGTAAATATATTTGTATTGTGTAAGTGTGAGATGTATTGTTTAAGCGTATCATGCATACGCGTATGTAATTTTTTACAGGTGCGGAATGTGAAATTGAACATGTATTAAGTATTGTTAGGTATTTGTTTTGACCTAAAGAAAAATTAAACGTCTATTTAATTTAATTAATGATCTTGTATTTCTTAATATGTACAAAAAGAAAATGTTTTAATTGAATGTTTTAAGTTCTAATTAAATTATGTATAAAAATGATGTTTTAAGAAAAGAAAATATTTCTAAGTTTTAATTATGTATACAAAAAGTATTTTTCATTTGTTATGTACAAAAATATTTTAATTAAAAGAAAGGGAAAATGTCTTCAATTTTAATTACATGGTGTAAAAAAATGTATCTTAATTAAATGTTTAAGAAAAAAATGTATTTTCAATTAATGTATTAAACAAGGGTATTTTATTATTGATAAAAATTATTGTAAAGAAAGAAAAAAGAGTGTTTGTTTAGGTTTATTAAGGAGAGAATAAAAAGAAAATTAGGTTAGGCAAAGGAACTAAAAAAGCAGATGCGTTGGGCTTTGTATTCAAAATGGGCAAGGCCCACGTTTGGACTCAAGAACGTTTAGGGTTTGGATGGTGTTTTCATTTGGGAACATGTTTTAGGGTTTTGAGACGGCAGCGGCGCCGTTCGCTTTCATCCATCCTCTTCGTCTTTTGGCCATGGCTACTGGACAACGCCTCCTTGCCTGAGCTACCCGCGTTACCACCTCTTCTCCTCTCAGATGGCTTAGACAGCTCTCAAACATGGTAGTGTACTGTTTCGAACTTGTTTAGGCATTTTTAGATTTCGCATGTCATGATTTTTATGTTCTGATTCTCGTGTTCGTTGTGTTTGTTTAACGAGGTGGTGAAAAGAAAGATGAGGAGAGAATATACTACCTTGAGAGGAAGACGATGGGGAGAAGAGGACGAGGAGGCGCTGAGGCGGCTTAGTGGTGAAGAGGCTTTGCACGATGAAGCTAGCTTGGACGACACTTGGTACTTCTGTATCTTTTCTCCTTTGTTTAGGGTTTCATGATGATATGGACTGGAAAAAAACCCTTTTGAATGATATCTTTTCTTCTTCTTCTGACCTTGCTATTATCTGCTTCACTGTTGCCCCTGAGTACTTTCTTTCTTCCTCTTTCGTCGTCTTGAATGTTTGTTGCTTTGAGATGCCTTTTGTTTATGTGCCTCTTGATTGCCTTACGAACATGCTTCTTCCTTGACTGTCTCTTCGTTGCCTGTGATGTTCTGCTTGCTTAGGTTGCTTATTGCTTTTCCTCTTCTTCTCAGCTATGCTTCTGTACGCTTTTCTGTCGCCTAATTTGACATGTTTCTCTCCTGCCCCATGATGAATCTAGGGTTCTGAGGGCTTGTATACCTTGAATGCTTGTGTATGCTGTTGAATATGCCTTTGTGTTTATTAGAAAACGCCCTATGATGGATGCTCTGAGGGCCTTGAGGGTTTGGTTGCCTTAGACAGGTTCAAACTTCTTTGGAGCCTTTAGGCTTTGAAAGGTTTAGGAACATGTGTTTTTACATTGAGTAGCCTAATTGTTTTGAATGGGATGGTAGGCACAAGGTTTTTTTTTGGTATATGCTGGTTTTTGATGATTAGGCTTTGAATGTTTAAGGTTTGTGAAATAGCAGGTTTAAGGGTTTTTGGCTCTTAGAGTTTAAGGGCTTGACATGTTTATGCTGATGTAGGTTTATGCTGATGCAGGTTATGTGTTTGGGGTAGCAGGTACAGGCTTGGCCTCCACAGGTTTTTAGTTAAGCTTCAGGCTTAACAGTTTGTATATTTTCTTTTTATGTTGGTTTGCTCTCTCCCTCTCTACTGTGTTTTTTGCTTCCTGTATATGTTTCTCTTCTGCCTAAAGCCTAAAAACCTGCATTCTTATCTCTTTTCTTTCTCTCTCTTTGGTACACTTCAAAGAATATTAAAATGTTTTTCTTGTGTACTTTCTGAAAAGGCTACTCGTTGGGAAATGATGAAAGAAAGTTTGGCTTGCATAAAAGATTTCCTCTGCATATTTTATCTCTTCTTTGACAGCTTTGTGCAGTAACTTGTACCTTTTGGCATTTGACAACAAGTTTGACACTTTGCATTTTGACAGAAAGTTGCAATTTGGATTTTTTTCAGTTGGGTTTGAACTGTGCAGTTTGCTTGAGATTTTTGAATTTATGTAGTTTGGCACTTTGCATTTTTTTTTCTCAACTTTGCATTCATGATCAAATAAAATTCTTCCCTCTTTGTGAACCGGGAGAAATCCCGTGATTTGCAGAGAGGGTTAACTGATCCCAATCAGTGGCCTTTAATGATGACTGCAATTTTATCTGCCTTTTCAATTCAACTTAACTGTTATTTGACTTTTCTCTTTTCTTTTGCAGATGAAAAATGGAGCACCGGAGCGAGGGATAGCGGATGAAGATTTGAAGATTAGAAAAATAATTAGGATAATCTTTTATTTAGCTTTAAATAAATGTAATATTATTTTTGTCAACATTTTGTAAACAAAAACAATTATACAAATGACTTAAAGATAAATAAAAAAAGCCTTTTCATTTAATTAATTCTTCTCTTCTTTAATTGTTTATTTATTATTTATAGTTCTTTAAATTAAAATAAATTGAAAATAAATTCCAACTCATTTAATCTTTAGAATAATAAATAATTAACTAAACAATATTTCAGTACTGATCCATTAATTAAACTTGACGCTTCCAATGTTCAAAGCGAAATAACAGTTAATCACAACAATTGATCAGACGCATTCCTTTCTTACTGATTTCTTACCAAGCGCTGTAAATCCAATACTGCATATTTCTTTTGACTGGCTCAAACAAACCAACGTGAATTCAAACCAACTGTCTCTTTTACTGATTAAATCAAAACAATGCGAATTCAACCCGAATCTCGGAATAACTTGCAAAGTGCTGTGGAATTTAAATTCTTCTGAGAACGTGCCCACAAAAACCTTAATTCCTGATTAAATGCCAAAGAACGTTCACCTGCTCAAAATTGAGTCAAAATCAACCAAAACCCTAAGCCAACTGTGTGAAACAATCCAGAGCCCTGAAAGATCAATAAAAACCCTAATTGCGCCTGGCTGACGAGAAAAGTCTGTTTGACCGATTCTTGAGCCAGTTTGAAAAATCAGGAAATGCCTGAAGCTGAGATTTCTTGTGGAAAAATGCGAGGGCAAATTTTGGGGTACAACAGTTGCCCCTGTTCAATCTTCTTGGACCTGAAGAGTTAGATTGGCAAGTTTGCCTTTCGCAACTTGAAGGTAAAAGAAGATTGGACACTAAAGTGCCTAGAAAATTTGCACTCGGCGATATGATGGTAGAGGTGAATGGGCTTAAAGATGCCATTTGGTGATGGGCTTAAAGATGCCATCTGGTGCGATAGAATCTTGTCGGGGAATGGGCTTAGAGATGCCATCTGATAATGGGCTTAAAGATGCCATCTGATAATGGGCTTACAGATGCCATTTGGTGATGGGCTTAAAGATGCCATCTGATAATGGGCTTAAAGATGCCATCTGATAATGGGCTTACAGATGCCATTTGGTGATGGGCTTAAAGATGCCATCTGGTGACTGCTGGTAGGAGGATGGGCTTATAGATGCCATCTGGTTATGTTGAACTGTATGTCAATGGTGAGTGGACAAGTATCAGAAGGGCATCCATATTTTGGAACATCTCTGAATTGGGGGTCCGAATGAGCAATAGATTGACATCCATGTCTGGAGAATCTGTAAACTATTTGAGATTGAATAAGCAATAGAGCAGCATCCGTTGTTGGGAAGCGTCCGTAAACTGTTTTCAAAAGTTGAGAAGAGTCTGAACAAGTTGGTAGATTAACATCCGTTGTTGGGAAGAATCCGTAAACTGTTTTCAGAAGTCTTGAGAAGAATCTGAACAAGTTGGTAGATTAACATCCGTTGTTGGGAAGAATCCGTAAACTGTTTTCAGAAATCTTAAAGTTGAATAAGCAATAGAGCAGCATCCGTTGTTGGGAAGCGTCCGTAAACTGTTTTCAACGGTTGAGAAGAGTCTGAACAAGTTGGTAGATTAACATCCGTTGTTGGGAAGAATCCGTAAACTGTTTTCAGACGTCTTGAAGAGGAACCGGTGTAGGGGTTCCTGATGATGAGCTCGTGTAAAGCTGCATTTGGATGAATCTGGAATAAGTATCAGAATGTCGCCGTGTCCGGGTCACATCTGAACTATTTTTGGATGAATCTCGGAAGATGATTTGTGTCTGTCGACTGATCTTACCTGAAAAGGCAAAGGGTTAGTTGTATGCAATGTTATGATGCATGATGCAATGTATGTGACATCAATGTTTATGACATGAATGTGATGAATGCGCATGTAAGCTGATGAGCTATCTTGCTGAGGATAGATGAATTCTGGACGGCTGAAAGATAAAAGAATCTTGATTGCTGCCGGGGAAAATAAATCCTTGGCTGCTGCTGTGGAGGGCAGGAGTCTTCAATTGTTGAAAATGAGAGGTCTTGGGACCACTGTTGGGAGAATCAGAAGCTTGGGTTGTATGCCAAACTACTGGGGTCTTCCTGTTTTGAGGAGATCTGTGTAGGATTTCCTGACGATGAGTCCGTGTAAAACTGCATCGGGTTTTTGAACACTTTTGACATTCGAATGCCCCAAGTGGTGATGTAGATAAATTCCTGGCTTGTTACAGGTGTTGGTCTACAATCGGTCGTTCACAGATGTTTTCCTGACTTGTTACAGGTGTTAATCTGGAATTCTTCAGACGTGCCCTGGCTGGATACAGGAATCGAGTCTGGAAATAGTCGTCAACAGATATGCCCTGGCTGGATACAGGAATCGAATCTAGAACTCTTCAGACGTGCCCTGGCTAGATACAAGAATCGAGTCTGGAAATGTGGTCAACAGATATGCCCTGGCTGGATACAGGAATCGAATCTGGAATTGTGATAGTTGATAGATATGCCCTGGCTGGATACAGGAATCAAATCTTCAAACTCTTCAGACGTGCCCTGGCTAGATACAGGAATCGAGTCTGGAAATGTGGTCAACAGATATGCCCTGGCTGGATACAGGAGTCGAATCTGGAATTGTGATAGTTGATAGACATGCCCTGGCTGGATACAGGAATCGAATCTTCAAACTCTTCAGACGTTCCCTGGCTAGATACAGGAATCGAGTCTGGAAATGTGGTAATTGATTTGTTGAACACTCTTTGACATTCGAATGCCCCAAGTGGTGGTGAAGGAGTCTTGAATCAGATTACTCTACATATTGAGAGATTTCTTGAAATCTTGACTGGACTGCCCCAGGTTAACTGAACTTTGAAAGATCTGTTGGACCTTGACTGGACTGCCCCAGGTTAATTGAATTTTGAAAGATCTGTTGGACCTTGACTGGACTGCCCCAGGTTAATTGAATTGTGACATGTCATGCCCCTTGTTGATAGGAGATTTGATGGAAGTGTTATCCTCTTGAAGTGATTTTTACTTACTGAGAGAGTTTTCGTTCCTCCGAACATTTGCTGTATGAATTTCTTCGCTGTCAAACAAAAAGCCAAATACAGACAGTGATATTCAATCAATGCAAAGTTTATGTTTGTCTCGAAGTTTTGAAAAATGCGTTTTTAGCAGAAAACTTTTTTTATAAGACAAGTCAACACAAGATTTAGAGCAAAGCCTTACAGGAGTCAGGATACCTTTTGTAACAGTATGCTTTCGAACTAACCCATGCTTCAATTAGGACTTTTGAAGGGTTGTAACGTGGCCTGGTTCACAGTTTAAGAAACAAAGAATAAAGGCTCAAAGTATATTTGTACCCACCCGCTCTTCGTGATGTCCTTCACACCTAAGCTCAGTTAATCGTGCGTCACACTCTGTTTTGAGTTTTGGACGACTTTTGGGCGATGGTTCACTAGTTGAATTTTGGGAGACAGTCATCATCTCCTTTTTCTTTTTCAACATTTTTTCGTGTTGTTGAGGATTTTGTAATGACCTCACTATTTTGATTTTGACTTATTATCCCTAACTTTTGCCTGACTGTTCCCGTTTTTTCGAGATTACAGTCAGCGGGATGCCCCAGCTTTCTTAAGCCTCCTTTATAGGTTTTGGCTCAGTGGGCTTTTTCTCTTTTTGAGAGATTGACTGTCTATGTGATAGGGGACCACCCTTGTCTTTTGATTCCAACGGAATGCTTTCTTTTTTGACATCGTTCGTTGTATTATGAACTGAGAATTTGCAACTTCAATGCGCATTTTCTTTTGAATTAACTGAGATACTACCCTGCCCCAGGTTTATATCAAAGGTTTTGATTGTTTAGAACAGAAAACTCCTACTTCTTTGGCTCGAAGGGGTTGACTAGGGATTAACTTCCTTATAACTCCAGTGTTTGGGAATTGAAAGAAATGCCTGTACATCATCAGCAAGGTCTGTTCAAAAGCATACTGTATAAGATCATGGTATTGTTTCGTCATCCTCCCTCTAAAGGCTTGCAGCTTTTTATCAAGAGTCAAATATCATAAAGAAAAGCATGAGAGTAGTGAAACGAATGGATGAATTCAAGACAAACATATGCAATGCATTAATGAAAATAGAGTTTAACATCAACAGATAATTGTTTGACAGCAAAAAGAATTACAACTTTGAAAATTCAAAAAGAAGCAAAAGTCTTTCAGCTTGAGCTTCGTCACTTCAAGTGGAGAACCCTTTAACGGAAGATTTTCATCTCGCCGTCTGGCATGAATTCCAGCACCCCAATTTCGATCAGATCTTGAATCTTGTTCTTCAAGGCCCAACAATCGTTGGTGTCGTGTCCTGGGCTGTAGGAGTGGTAAACACAGAATGCGTCGGGATGATAGTTAGGAGAGGAGGTATTGAGCTTCTGAGGAGGGTCCTTTACGGTAAGCAAGTTGACCTCCAACAGACGCTTCAGTATAAAGAATGATGGTATTTCAGTCTCCGTGAACTGTCTTCCCGACGTTTCTTGCTTACGCCGATTACCCCGTTGACGCTGGCGAGGTTGTTGATGGGCTTGTGACCCTGAAGCAAGCAAAGGAGCTTTCCCCTTGTCTTCTTGAGTGGATGGAGGCCGAGCAGTGACTTACTCTTCGACCTCAGCTGTTTGCCCCAGTTGTTTGTTTGGAAGCAGTTGGCGGACAAGAACTCTGAGTTCCTCTTGTCTTTGGGATAGGTCTTGGATGAGAGCCATCTGGCCCACCAACTGTCCTATCACTTGAGTCCTCAAGGTGGTCAGATCAAACTGCAGCTCTGCAAGCTGGTCACTCCTGGCATTGTTGGAATTCTCCAAGCCCTTTGTGAAGAGAGCTTTCATCTCTTCTTGCCCCAGAGACAAGTTCAGGAACATCTCCTGCAGCTGAGCAGTCTGGTCTTGGATGTCTTTGATAGACCTTTCTAGAGCCATCTCTTGCTGAAATAAACAGCAGGAGAGTAAGGAAACCTGAAAAAGGAAAGACTATCAAAATGCAATGCATGGTATGTGGATGCATGCTTTCAAGGATCTCTTGGGGTAAACACAAGAAAATGTTAGAGGTTGAACTTTGCTCTTGGATTGGAGATCTCTGCACCGGTGGACGTCCTTCCACGAGAATCAAGCTCACCATGTCAAGTGGGTCATAGCCACTGATTCAAGTTCTTGCACTTGATCTTTGATTGAAGAGCTTTGTATCGGTGGATGTCTTTCCACGAGAATCAAGCTCACCATGTCGAGTGGGTCATAGCCACTGATTCAAGTTGTTGCACTTGATCTTTGACTGGAGAACTTTGTTTAGAGGAGAAAACCTCTTGCCCCTTGATAGACGTCTGGTTCAACGTAACCCTGCATCACAAAGAACCCTCGAGATCCTTGAAATGGTTATTGAAAATGCTATGGTATGATGTCATGATGTCATGTACATGTATGCGAAAAGCAAGTGAGTGTATATACAGGCAAACATATTCACACAAAGCAAACAAGTCCTTAGGTTTAGGCTTGCATGAGGTTCAGGTACTACCCTCTTTCAGTTCGTTGGTTAAAACCTGTCCTATCAAAAGTAACCGGGTTCTAGAGGATCTTAAATCATTGGCTACCCTCAATCGGTCATAACTCCAGCATCTCAATCTTTTCTCGCGGCCGGAACCATCGCGAGAGTTTAGCCTCAATTAGCGTAGCATACTGCTACTGTTCTAATGGCCAAGTTGGGTCAATTTAGGGTTCTAAGGTCGGTTGGTGCTTAATGACTCCTTGGAAGACCCATATTCTCCCCGTTTCAACACGAGGGATATCGGTACAGACCAAGGCGCCACACCAACGTAGCCACTGCTTCACCCTTGTCGGTATACGCCGGACAGGTCCCTCACAGATTATGCTACCTAAAAGGGGTACTCCCCAGATCCGGGTTAGGATCTATGAAACTCCGATACAAAGCCCACAAATGTAAAAGCAAACAAAGCAATCAATTGAAAATAAAGGTGATCTAAACCCTAAGGTAACCCCACTTTGAGTAGTAATCCCCAGCAGAGTCGCCAGTTCTGTGATACGGTGGGAGAACTGACTAGTGTTTTGCGTTCGTATTCGCACTTGTGCGGTTGAGCAAGAGTCGCCACCGACTTTTTATTTTATCCTAAAGGAAAGGTTAAAAAAGCACAGCAAAAACCTTTTGAGATTATTTCGTGGGTTCGGGGGGTAGATTATGAAAAGGGAAGGTATTAGCACCCTTTTCATCCATGGTTATCCATGGGCTCTTAGTTACTTGGTTTTTTAGATCACTTGCCTTGATTTTCGATTGCTTGAAATTATGGTGTGTGTGTGTGTGTTTTGAAAATGTTTTTGAAGAGATGCCTTGTCTTAGGCGACCAATGTATTTGACTCGTGTTTGAGTGTTTTACAAAAGTGTGTATCTTTTCGAAAAGATGTTTCAAATGTTTTTGAGAGTTTGTTTGAAAGTATTGTGGATTGTGTTTTTTGAAAAGAAGGCAAGTGTTTTTGCAAGTTGATCTCAAGTAACTAAGAGTTTAATCTACCCTATTGCACTCAAAGGTTTTTGTTATGTTTTAATCCCTTTTTAACAATTTTGTTCCACCATTGAATTTGGTGGACAATCTTGCGTTTAGGAAGTTTATTCGGGACGGGCGCGGGTCATCGTATGGACCATGAATGCAATGGTGCCAAGTGTCTTTGGCAATTTGCTTTGAAGGGACTATGATCATTCCGTTTTAGGCAACATTCGAAAGCGTCATCGAGGGACTTATGATCATTTGAATTTGTTTTGCCAAAGATACTCGACGTGCAAGCATGGCCCATTTTGGAAGGCAACATGTGGGATTACCTTAGAGGGTGCAAGTGTGATTGTGTATTGATTTCATGTATTTGTCTTGTATTAGGTTATCTAGCGTTTGATTTTATGTACATGCAAACCCTAGGTCTAACCATGGTATAATTGAAAGCGGTAAATTGTGAAATGTAAAATCTACGCTATTACAAAATAAGTATCCGGGAGTGGGGGTACAAGTGTATGAATGGGGATGAGACTTATAGTATCCAATAAGTTACAACCAAATCGAATTTGCGATTAAATGTAAATGACGTATATCAATGTATAAGATAAACAAATGTGTATAAGAGCCATGTAAATATATTTGTATTGTGTAAGTGTGAGATGTATTGTTTAAGCGTATCATGCATACGCGTATGTAATTTTTTACAGGTGCGGAATGTGAAATTGAACATGTATTAAGTATTGTTAGGTATTTGTTTTGACCTAAAGAAAAATTAAACGTCTATTTAATTTAATTAATGATCTTGTATTTCTTAATATGTACAAAAAGAAAATGTTTTAATTGAATGTTTTAAGTTCTAATTAAATTATGTATAAAAATGATGTTTTAAGAAAAGAAAATATTTCTAAGTTTTAATTATGTATACAAAAAGTATTTTTCATTTGTTATGTACAAAAATATTTTAATTAAAAGAAAGGGAAAATGTCTTCAATTTTAATTACATGGTGTAAAAAAATGTATCTTAATTAAATATTTAAGAAAAAAATGTATTTTCAATTAATGTATTAAACAAGGGTATTTTATTATTGATAAAAATTATTGTAAAGAAAGAAAAAAGAGTGTTTGTTTAGGTTTATTAAGGAGAGAATAAAAAGAAAATTAGGTTAGGCAAAGGAACTAAAAAAGCAGATGCGTTGGGCTTTGTATTCAAAATGGGAAAGGCCCACGTTTGGACTCAAGAACGTTTAGGGTTTGGATGGTGTTTTCATTTGGGAACATGTTTTAGGGTTTTGAGACGGCAGCGGCGCCGTTCGCTTTCATCCATCCTCTTCGTCTTTTGGCCATGGCTACTGGACAACGCCTCCTTGCCTGAGCTACCCGCGTTACCACCTCTTCTCCTCTCAGATGGCTTAGACAGCTCTCAAACATGGTAGTGTACTGTTTCGAACTTGTTTAGGCATTTTTAGATTTCACATGTCATGATTTTTATGTTCTGATTCTCGTGTTCGTTGTGTTTGTTTAACGAGGTGGTGAAAAGAAAGATAAGGAGAGAATATACTACCTTGAGAGGAAGACGATGGGGAGAAGAGGACGAGGAGGCACTGAGGCGGCTTAGTGGTGAAGAGGCTTTGCACGATGAAGCTAGCTTGGACGACACTTGGTACTTCTGTATCTTTTCTCCTTTGTTTAGGGTTTCATGATGATATGGACTGGAAAAAAAACCCTTTTGAATGATATCTTTTCTTATTCTTCTGACCTTGCTATTATCTGCTTCACTGTTGCCCCTAAGTACTTTCTTTCTTCCTCTCTCGTCGTCTTGAATGTTTGTTGCTTTGAGATGCCTTTTGTTTATGTGCCTCTTGATTGCCTTACGAACATGCTTCTTCCTTGACTGTCTCTTCGTTGCCTGTGATGTTCTGCTTGCTTAGGTTGCTTATTGCTTTTCCTCTTCTTCTCAGCTATGCTTCTGTACGCTTTTCTGTCGCCTAATTTGACATGTTTCTCTCCTGCCCCATGATGAATCTAGGGTTCTGAGGGCTTGTATACCTTGAATGATTGTGTATGCTGTTGAATATGCCTTTGTGTTTATTAGAAAACGCCCTATGATGGATGCTCTGAGGGCCTTGAGGGTTTGGTTGCCTTAGACAGGTTCAAACTTCTTTGGAGCCTTTAGGCTTTGAAAGGTTTAGGAACCTGTGTTTTGACATTGAGTAGCCTAATTGTTTTGAATGGGATGGTAGGCACAAGGTTTTTTTTTTGGTATATGCTGGTTTTTGATGATTAGGCTTTGAATGTTTAAGGTTTGTGAAATAGCAGGTTTAAGGGTTTTTGGCTCTTAGAGTTTAAGGGCTTGACATGTTTATGCTGATGTAGGTTTATGCTGATGCAGGTTATGTGTTTGGGGTAGCAGGTACAGGCTTGGCCTCCACAGGTTTTTAGTTAAGCTTCAGGCTTAACAGTTTGTATATTTTCTTTTTGTGTTGGTTTGCTCTCTCCCTCTCTACTGTGTTTTTTGCTTCCTGTATATGTTTCTCTTCTGCCTAAAGCCTAAAAACCTGCATTCTTATCTCTTTTCTTTCTCTCTCTTTGGTACACTTCAAAGAATATTAAAATGTTTTTCTTGTGTACTTTCTGAAAAGGCTACTCGTTGGGAAATGATGAAAGAAAGTTTGGCTTGCATAAAAGATTTCCTCTGCATATTTTATCTCTTCTTTGACAGCTTTGTGCAGTAACTTGTACCTTTTGGCATTTGACAGCAAGTTTGACACTTTGCATTTTGACAGAAAGTTGCAATTTGGATTTTTTTCAGTTGGGTTTGAACTGTGCAGTTTGCTTGAGATTTTTGAATTTATGTAGTTTGGCACTTTGCATTTTTTTTTCTCAACTTTGCATTCATGATCAAATAAAATTCTTCCCTCTTTGTGAACCGGGAGAAATCCCGTGATTTGCAGAGAGGGTTAACTGATCCCAATCAGTGGCCTTTAATGATGACTGCAATTTTATCTGTCTTTTCAATTCAACTTAACTGTTATTTGACTTTTCTCTTTTCTTTTGCAGATGAAAAATGGAGCACCGGAGCGAGGGATAGCGGATGAAGATTTGAAGATTAGAAAAATAATTAGGATAATCTTTTATTTAGCTTTAAATAAATGTAATATTATTTTTGTCAACATTTTGTAAACAAAAACAATTATACAAATGACTTAAAGATAAATAAAAAAAGCCTTTTCATTTAATTAATTCTTCTCTTCTTTAATTGTTTATTTATTATTTATAGTTCTTTAAATTAAAATAAATTGAAAATAAATTCCAACTCATTTAATCTTTAGAATAATAAATAATTAACTAAACAATATTTCAGTACTGATCCATTAATTAAACTTGACGCTTCCAATGTTCAAAGCGAAATAACAGTTAATCACAACAATTGATCAGACACATTCCTTTCTTACTGATTTCTTACCAAGCACTGTAAATCCAATACTGCATATTTCTTTTGACTGGCTCAAACAAACCAACGTGAATTCAAACCAACTGTCTCTTTTACTGATTAAATCAAAACAATGCGAATTCAACACGAATCTCGGAATAACTTGCAAAGTGCTGTGGAATTTAAATTCTTCTGAGAACGTGCCCACAAAAACCTTAATTCCTGATTAAATGCCAAAGAACGTTCACCTGCTCAAAATTGAGTCAAAATCAACCAAAACCCTAAGCCAACTGTGTGAAACAATCCAGAGCCCTGAAAGATCAATAAAAACCCTAATTGCGCCTGGCTGACGAGAAAAGTCTGTTTGACCGATTCTTGAGCCAGTTTGAAAAATCAGGAAATGCCTGAAGCTGAGATTTCTTGTGGAAAAATGTGAGGGCAAATTTTGGGGTACAACACCTACACCTACTCAACAAAGGAATAACCAGCCTAAAACAGAAAGACCAGTAAGAAAATTTACCCGGATAAATATGACTCTATCTCAAGTCTTGCCGCATTTGTTAAGATCTAATCTGGTAACTTTGAAGGAAGCGCCGAAGAATCCCAACATCGCCTCTCCTTATTACCACCCTAATTCTAGTTGTGCTTACCATTCAGAAAGTCCAGGCCATGATACCAACAATTGTTGGGCTTTGAAAAACAAGGTGCAAGACCTTCTCGAGGCAAAAGAAATTGAATTTGATGCTCCTGAGATCCCAAATGTTATCACCGCTCCTATGCCCAAGCATGGCCGTGATGTTAACGCTATTGAAGATGATGTGTTTATTATTGTTGTTGATGAACTTATTACTCCTCTCCTGACTGTCAAAAGGAACCTGTTAAAGGCCGATTTATTTCCGGGCTGTGGTGAAGGCTGCCACCTCTGTTTATCCCTACCAACTGGTTGTCATTTATTGAAAGCAGGTGTCTAGCGCCTAATAGATGACAACGAGATTTTGTTTGAGAAGACTCCCGTTCCATCCATTTCTTACAAAGATATTTCAATAGTAACCATTTCCGCCAATCCTTCCAGTGTCTCCACCAAAAGACCCGTTAGGATTACATCTGTTCCTAAAGTGACTCCACTGATAATTACTAAGCCAGGGCCGATCCCGTACTCCTCAGATAAAACTGTCCCTTGGAACTATGGGGGCAACGTCTACTATGACGGTGTGAAGCAGGATTGGCTGGCTGATGAAGACTCAATTTTTGAGAAGGCTGACCCCGACATCAGCAACATTGCGGGAACCAACAAGATAACCTGAAGTGGAAGAGTATTCTCCCCCGAGATTGCTCCTTCGGAAACTGTTACTGGTCCTGTAATCATCCTTGCTTTTGTTCCTATTGACACTACTACTACAATTCCCATGGTTACCCCTACTGATACCCCTATCACCGAGTCGACCAAGACTCGAGGCAAAGGCATTTTGGTTGAGCCTGTCCGGATGAAGGCACAATCAATATCTATCCCAGAGGCCTCCAAAAGGGAGATGGAAGAAATTTTGAAAATTATAAAGAGAACCGACTACAATATAGTCGAATAGCTAAGGCAGACTTTGTCAAAGATTTCTATGCTAGCTTTACTATTATGCTCCGAGGCTCATGCGAAGGCCTTGGTGAAATTTCATAAAACTGCCATGTGCCACAAGAAACCTCTACTGATCAGTTCCAAGACTGTGTGGCCAATTTAACATCTGACAACAGTTTAGGCTTTTTTGATGCTGACCTGACACCTAGAGGGAGGAAACACAACGAGGTGTTGCATGTCTCTGTCGAATGCAGGGGCATAACTTTGGCCCATGTCCTGGTTGATACTGGTTCATCCTTGAATGTGCTGCCTAAGAAGGATTTGGATAGACTAGATTGTGAAGGTCTGACCTTAAAACCCAACAACATAGTGGTAAGGGCCTTCGACGGTTCAAAGAGAATGGTGCATGGGGAGGTAGACATCCCCATTAAAGTTGGAACTCAAACCTTTGATTCAACTTTCTAAGTGATGGACATTCTCCCTTCCTATTCCTGTTTATTGGGCCGACCTTGGATTCATAATGCTGGTGCCGTCACCTCTACATTACATCAGATGCTGAAATACCCAACCAAAGGGAAAATCATTACTGTCCATGGAGAAGAGGAATATATGGTCAATCACTTGAACTCCTTCATATACATAGAAATGGATGGTGAATTCACCGAAACTCCGTGTGAGCATTTCGAGGAAGTCCCACAAACAGTGGCAGCAACCAAGACTGTGTCCCAAGTCCCAAAGATTACCAAACCTCCTCTAAAGATGTCTTCTCTGAAAGATGCCAAGGCAGTAATCGAAGAAGGTGGGTGTACTATTTCGGGCCAAATCCCGGATATCCCTTACAAGTATGACAAATTTGGTTTGAGTTTCACTTTAGGAGCCCAAAAAGCTGTTCGTCGTGCTCATGTCGGGGGACCACCTTTGAGGATCAGCAACCATGGAGTCAATGCAGTGGAGGATAGTGATGACAACTATGACCTGGAAAAATGGATTTCCCAACTATCAACGGAGGAATCACCAACTGGGAAGCCAAATATTTTGTACCAATTAATTTTATCCAATAATAATTGTCTTTTAATTTTTGTCGGATTTGTAATAAGTAAACAATTCATACTTTTAAAACCTTGTGTCTTACCTGAGGCACAACGGTCCATTTGTAAGGGTTGTTACTTCATTTTCATATGTCATCAATGAATCATGAACGTTTTTGCATGCAAACTTTGTGCTCTTTGTCTTTCTTTTTCTACATTTTATTTCTTTCAAAGATAGCTATGCTCTTACACACTCTCACATGTCAAAATGCAGATCTACATCCACTCAGGATCCCATGGGCAACGATTCTGCTATGGCCTATTGTGACTTTGAAAATCTAATTTACCAAGTCGAAGACAAAGGTGAGGAAGATTGTGAAGTTCCAGGGGAACTAGCCAGGTTACTACAACAGGAAGAAAGGACCATACAGCCCCATGAAGAACCAGTGGACACAGTTAACTTAGGTACCGAAGAGGACAAGAAAGAAGTCAAGGTAGGAGCCAATCTGGAATCTAGTGTCAAGAAGCGCTTAATTCAGTTACTACATGACTATGTTGAGGTCTTTGCTTGGTCATATAAAGATATGCCAGGACTTGATGCTGATATCGTGGTCCATCGTCTACCGACAAAAGAAGACTGCCCTCCGGTAAAACAGAAAGTCCGTCGCATGCGGCCAGACATGTCAGAGAAGATCAAGACTGAAGTCATGAAACAATTCAACGCTGGATTCTTAGTTGTCACCTCCTATCCACAATGGGTCGCCAATGTTGTTCTAGTGCCTAAAAAAGACGGCAAAGTGCACATGTGTGTGGATTACCGAGATTTGAATAGGGCAAGCCCTAAGGATGATTTCCCACTTCCCCATATCGATATTTTGGTTGACAATACCACACAACATAAAGTGTTCTCATTTAAGGATGGTTTCTCAGGCTACAATGAAATCAAAATGGCACTTGAGGATATGGAGAAAATGACCTTCGTCACACAGTGGGGAACTTTCTGTTACAAGGTTATGCCATTCGGGTTGAAGAACGCTGGGGAAACTTATCAGCGCGCCATGGTAGCTCTATTTCACGACATGGTCCATCATGAAATATAGGTCTATGTGGATGACATGATAGCCAGACCTCAAACTAAAGAAGAACATCTTGATCGTCTACAGAAACTGTTCAAAAGGCTAAAGAAATACAAACTAAGGTTGAATCCGAATAAATGCACATTTTGGGTGAGGTCGGGTAAACTCCTAGGCTTCATCGTCAGCGGTAAAGGTATTGAAGTGGACCCAGCCAAGGTGAAAGAAATACAAGAAATGCCCGCTCCTCGCACCGAGAAGGAAGTCAGAGGATTCTTAGGACGACTAAACTATATTGCCAGATTCATTTCTCACTTAACCGCTACTTGTGAACCAATCTTCAAATTACTGAAGAAAGATCAAGTAGTCAATTGGAATGATGAATGCCAGACCGCCTTCGACAAGATCAAAGAGTACCTACAAGAGCATCCTGTTTTTATGCCGCCAGTCGAGGGAAGACCTTTGATCATGTATCTAACTGTCTTGAAAAATTCAATGGGGTGTGTGTTGGGGCAGCATGACGAGTATGGCCGAAAAGAACATGCTATTTACTACCTGAGCAAAAAGTTTACCGAATGTGAAACAAGATATTCACTGCTCGAGAAAACTTGCTGCACTCTGGCATGGGCTGCTCATCGGTTAAGATAGTATATGCTGACCCATACTACCTTATTAATATCCAATATGGATCCAATTAAATACATATTCGAGAAGCCTGCCCTCTCTAGGAGAATAGCAAGATGGAAGATGATCTTGACTGAGTACGACATTCAATACACTACCCAAAAAGCAATAAAGGGTAGTGTACTAGCCGATCACCTTGCTCATCAAGCTGTGTATGACTATCAGTCCATGAAATTCGAGTTCCCAGATGAAGACATCACGATGGTAAACAATTGTGAAGAACTCAGGCCGTATGACGGACCTGAACAAGGATCCCGATGGACCTTGGTTTTTGATGGAGCCTCCAACGCACTCGGAAATGGCATAGGTGCTGTAATCATATCCCCTGAAGGATGTCATACTCCCTTCACTGCAAGACTTTGTTTCAACTATACTAATAACATGGCAGAATACGAAGCGTTTATTTTTGGTCTCAAAGCTGCCATAGATTTGGGAATCAAGTCCTTAAGTGTATTTGGAGATTCAGCCTTAGTCATCAGTCAGATCAAAGGAGAATGGGACATGAAGCACCCTAACCTCATCCCCTACAAAGAACATGTGTTGAAATTAATCCCACATTTCGAGGAAATTACCTTTGAGCATTTCCCACGAGAGGAAAATCAACTATCAGACGCGCTATCCACTATATCATCCATGTTTAAACTCAAGTGGGGTAACGAGGCTCCCCAGATCACCATTAAATGGATGGATGAACTAGCTTACTATCACGAGATCGATGCCGAAGAAGTAGAGGACAAGCCTTGGTTCCATGAAGTTAAGAGGTATCTCGAGGCTCAAGAGTATCTGGAAGGAGCTTCAGTCAATGATAAGAAGTTCTTGAGAAGATTCTATGCTAAGTTCTTCCTCAATAATGGCATTCTCTAAAAGCGCAACCATGACTCTGTTTTGCTTCGTTGCGTAGACAAGGTTGAAGCAGAAAAGATCATGGATGATCTACATGAAGGCACTTTTGGCACCCATTCCAGTGGCCACATGATGCCTAAAAAGATCCTACGGGCAGGGTATTATTGGTCTACCATGGAAGCAAATTGCTATCAACATTCACGAACCTGTCACAAGTGTCAGATCTATGCTGACAAAGTACATGTGCCTCCAGTTCCTCTAAACGTCCTAACCTCTCCCTGGCCATTCGCAATGTGGGGCATCGATATGATTGGAGAAATCAAACCTACAACTTCTAATGGGCAGCGCTTCATCTTGGTGGCCATTGATTACTTCACGAAATGGGCCGAGGCAACTTCTTTCGCTTCTGTTACCAAGAATTTTGTGGCCCGATTCATCAAACAGAATCTCATCTGCCGGTACGGTATCCCAGAGAGAATCATTACAAACAATGGTACGAATCTCAATAATACTATGATCACTGCACTGTGCGTGCAATTCAAGATCCATCACCATAATTCTTCCCCTTACCGGCCAAAGATGAATGACATTGTTGAAGCCGAAAATAAGAACATCAAAAAGATCATACAAAAAATGATAGTAACCTACAAGGACTGACATGAAATGCTACCATTCGCTCTCCACGGTTACCGTACCACGACGCGCACATCAACAGAGGAAACTCCCTTCTCCTTGGTATACGGCATGGAAGCTGTTATACCCCAAAATTTTCCCTCCCATATTCTTCAATATTTGACATGAATAATCTTCAAATTGTTCAAGATTGCTCAAGGGTTGTACAGTCAAACCCTCTCATAAGACAACCAAAATTAGGGTTTTGGTTCTCTCAAGGAATTTGGGGTTTTCAATGGCTCAATCAAGTCTCAAGGGTCCATATACATTCTCAAGCACCGACATGCCAAGTTTCAAGACTCACAATGCCAATTTGCACAGTCAAAAGCTCCATTTGACCCACAGTCAACTGCAAGGGCAAAATGGTCATTTTGCAGTCAAAAGTCGGAATTTTTGGTCAACATCTTATTTTGAGTACACAATCATCATTTGATCAAGTCTTGATCATGATTTCACAAGAATGGCTCAAAAATTATCAAGGTGTAAAAAGTTACTATTTTGGACAGTAGAAAAGTCAACTGTATCTTGACCAGGGCATAACTTTTTCATGGTTCATCAGAAAAATTCCATCCAATGCTCATTTTGAAGGGGATGTAATTTCCTACAATCCATCTTCACACTCCAAGTCCAAGAAATGCTCTCACAAGAAGTTATCAATTTCTACATTATAGGTCAATTTCAAAAGTCAACAAAAGTACCTTTTAAGTCAAAGACCATAACTTGAGATTGGTAAATCCAAATGACATGGGACCAAAGGCATTGGTTAGAGGACTTCAATACCTTTCCAAAATGTCCAAGAACATATTCATATGATCAAAATTGAGCAAGATATGCATTGGAGAAGTTGGGAAATTTTTAGGAATTTGCAAAAGTCAACTTTGCTCAAAACACCTTGTTTTTGCTAATGGGCCTTGTTGTACCCCAAAATTTGCCCTCTCTTTCTTCAGGAAATCATCTTGTATTTTTAAGGTCCCTCTGAAACAAATCCAAGTCCAGAACTGTCATTTTTGCCCAAGCAAACCACTTACAAGAGCAAGATGATCACACAAGCTCTAAAGACAACGCTTTTAGCTTGAGAAAAATTAAATTCTAAGTACTTGGAATTTTTCTCTAAAAAATGAGTGTTTAAGAGAAAATCAGTGTTTCAGAACTTCTGGACCAATTCCAGATAAGAAACGGTCAGAAGTTGCAAGCTTGGCTCAGTGCAGTCAGAAGTTGGCTCTTCAGCAGCTACATCAGCTCAATCAGAAGTTGTAAACGTGGTTCAATATGTAAGCCTCAGACAGAACATGACTCTTTCAACAGTTACGCAAGCTCAGCCAGAATTTGCCAAAGGAATGCAAAAGAAGCAAGGAAGTCTGAAGGCTCTTTCAGAACATGCTGAAATCAGAAGATGAAAAGGTCAGAAGAGTGAGTGTTACACTGATATAGAATCTCTAAACCCAGGAGGTCCAGAAGCAAATCCAGGGAACGTATCAGAAAATCAGGAGAATCCCCAGAACTTAACAAGACAACAGGAAGCCAAGGCCAGAGCATGGTTTACGCTGTTCTTGTTGAAACAGAACTGCTGGTTCAAAGTTTGGTTTCCCTTACCAGAATATTGATGTTGATAAGTCTTATCACCATTTAATGCTCATTAATGCTTCCAACCACTCCTGAACATTCATCCAAGTAATCCCTTCACGTGTGGCTTGGAAAACGCCTTTATGCAGATTCTGGAATGGGTCTACACGCCACCGCCCACTTAAGAGGTCACTTCACTCTAATCCACGCCTGCTGCTGCAGCCTAGGCTGAAGGCTATCTGTTATCACAACTTCCCAGGAATTTCTGTCAAAGAACAATTCAAACTCTGTTGGCGCTTTAATGTTCAAGACACCCACAAGAACTTTTCCTATAAATAGAGAGTCATTGTCCACTGAAAAAGGGCGTTCAAGAAACAGAAAAATTGCTAAGAGAAAAAACAGAAACCTTTAGCAAGATAGTGTTATGAAACTCTGCCAAAATCCCCAGTTGTCTCATAACTTTGAATTTCTCACCTTCAAACTTTATCCAATACCCAGTTTTTCTTTGTGAACCAAAAAACCCCTTTTCAAACTTCTGACCCTATATACGCATACACCTTCACCTACCCTTTTCAAAAAGAATCTGTCCAGAACACCACCAGAGCCAAAAGCTAGCTTTCATCCACAAACTTTTCCAACAGCCAGGTAAGCACCTGCTGACCTTCATCACGCTGCTAAGCATCATCAGCTGTGCATGCTCAAATAAACATAATGTAAATATCATGTTGTTGCTGTTTATATTCTGAGGATTTTCATACCTCAGAACGTTCTGAGCCAGTGTAGGACTTGCCTGTGACCTTGTTGGTTCTGCCCTCTGAAACATTTTGACATTTGCAGGATCTGTTCCAAATATGTTTCCTGTTTTGTGGAATAACAACAAAATTACAGATGTTCTGATCAGTACAGGGAAAAGCCAAGTGCTGACTTTGACGTTAGCACATCTGAAGCCTGTTTTGCTGTCAATAATATCAGAGCCTCTGAGAGTTATTATCTTTCCAGCAGGATCAGAACTTCTGAGTTCTCCACTAACAAACTTCTGTTTTGCAGCGCAGGAAGTCAGAACTTCTGATTTCCCCACTAACAGGTTTCTGTTTTGCAGGTGCCAGGGTCAGAAGTTCTGACTCATACAGTTTAACCAAGAGGTTGATCATCTGGCAGCGGATCTGAGTCAAAACTTCTGATGACCTCTCAGCAGCGCGCTGGCTCCCTCTCTCTTTCTCTCTATCTCGCTTTTTGCTATTTTCTTTTTTGTCTATTTTTCTCGTTGAACCCCTCATGTACAAATGTGTATCCCCACCCCCTAATTGTTGTAATAGCGTAGGATTTTATATTTCCGCTTCTTATTGCTAGTAATTAGGACGTGTATGGCAAGATAAAATCAAATAGAAAATCCTAATTCAAAGAAAAACTCTTGTATGCAATAAAACACACTTGCACACTAACACCCCTAGGGTTACATCCACTTGTTGCCTTTCAAAATTGGGCCATATTGCATGTTGAGTATATTTGGCAAAAACAAAACAAATTCAAATGATCATAGTCCCTCGATGACGCTTTCGAAAGTTGCCTAAAAATGATCAAGTCCCTTAAAGGAAAAATTGCCCAAAGATACTTGGCACCATTGCAATCATGGTCTAAACAATGACCCGCGCCCGTCCCTTTCACATCCTAAACGCAAGATTGTCCACCAAGTACAATGGTGGAACAAAATTGTTAAAAGGGTTAAAAACATAGAAAAATCTTTGAGTAAATTTAGGGGTAGACCACTCTTAGTTACTTGATCAAACTTGCAAAAACACTTGCCATTTTTCAAAACACACTTTTAAAATAACTTTCAAAAAACATTGAAAACCTTTTTAAAAAAGACATACACCTTTGTATACATCCCAACATGGATCATTACAAAGGTTGCCACCACATTGGCCTCTTTTTCAAAACATTTTCAAAACACATACACAAAGCACCATTTCAAACAATTGAAAATTAAGGCAAGTTGATCTAAGCAAGTAGCTAAGAGCCCATGGATAACCATGGATAGAAAGTGTGCTAATACCTTCCCTTTCTATAATCTAATCCCCGAACCCAAGAAAACATCTCAAAGGTTTTTGCTGTGCTTTTTAACCTTTCCTTAGGATAAAATAAAAAGTCGGTGGCGACTCTTGCTCAACCGAAACATTTGCAAAAACAAACGCAAAACCCAAGTCAGTTCTCCCACCGTATCACAGAACTGGCGACTCTGCTGGGGACTTCTTTTAAGTGGAGTAACCTTAGGGCTTAGATCACCCTCTTGCATGACTAATTGTTTGTTTTGATTGCTTTATATCTTGGCTCTCTTGTTTGGGTTTACAATCCTACACCCGGATTTTGGGAAACATTCATAGATAGCAATACGTTGTGGAAACTTTGCGGGGTATACCGACACGGTCGAAGCAATAGCTATATTAGTGCGACATATTTGTGAGTACCGGTAACCCTTGAGTTCAATCAAGGAGAGTACGGGGCCGCTGAGTGATGTCACTAAGCACTAATGACCTAGAACCTTACTTGACCATCTTGGCCTTTCATTAGGGGTAGTGAGATAACCGGCTTTGGTGCAGTCCGAAGTTGGTAGATACTCGATACTACACTCATTGAGGGTTGTTTTCTTGGAATATTTTGGTCGCTAGTTAAGTGGCTAAACTAAAACAATGAACAATGAAAACAATCCAATGATATTGAGCTCCTTAGAACCCGGTTACTATTTATAGGACAGGTTTTTAAGCCAACTACACTCAAGAGGGTACTTACCTATGAAACCCCATGCAAGCCTGAAACTAGGGTTTGGTGTGATTTTCTTGTACATATGCATACATCATGAACATCATAAAGCATCATATGCATTCACTAACCACTTCAAGGGTTCAGATCTTCATCTTTGTTCTTGTTTTGTAGGTCATGGAAATTCCTCGCAGAAAAACCGTCCAAGTCAACCTTGTGAGAATCTCTCCTCAACTCAAGGAGCTCACATCAAGGATTCCGGAAAGCTCATCCTTCAGTGAAAGACATGGTAGACTACTCAGCTTAGTCAACACCAACATTGAAGAGGACATGATGAAAGTGCTATTCCAGTTCTTTGACCCTCTTCATCACTGTTTCACTTTCCCCGACTACCAGTTGGTGCCCACTTTGGAGGAATTTTCTCAACTCCTGAGAATTCCTATCCTTAATCAACTACCTTTCAACGGTACGGAAAAGGAACCAAAGCCTGAAGATGTTGCTCAAGTATTACATCTACAGCCATCTGACATCAAAGGGTATTGGGAAATTAGAAGCGGTGTCAAAGGCTTCTTAGCAAAATTCTTGTTTGAAAAGGCACAAGAGTGTTGGAACTCATTGGACCTACAAGCCTTTGAAGAGATTGTGGCACTCCTTATCTATGGGTTGGTCTTGTTCCCAAATCCTGACCAGCTTGTAGAGGTCAACGCCGTCAAAATCTTCTTGTCCAGAAATCCAATACCAACATTGCTTGGGGACATCCTTCACTCATTTTACACACGAACAATGAGAAAGAGGGGTGTTCTCATGTGCTGTACTCCTCTCCTTGCAAGGTGGTTTATTTCGCACCTTCCACAATCTGTCTTGAAGAATGACCAAGGCTCAAGGTGGTCCCAACGGTTGATGACTCTTACTCACTCTGATGTACATTGGTGTTCTCGGTCCAGAGAAAATGTCATCATCGTCGATCGTTGTGGAGAGTTCCCTAATGTTCCATTACTTGGCATTAGAGGGGGCATTACCTACAACCCTTGCTTAGCCTTGAGGCAATTTGGATATGCACGAAGAGATATTCCTCACGACATGTTGATTCCTGACCTAGTTTTTGACTTCGACAATGATGCGCAAGGACTTCGCCAAAGATTCATCAGAGCTTGGGGGAGGCCCAACAAGGTTGATAGCAAGACACTGGGGCACAAGAACTCCATCCCTCTTGAACCTTATCTCAAGTGGGTACGAGCCCGAGCCCAGAGTCTAATGATGCCTTATCCTCATGTTCTCCCTGTGATTAAAGAGCCCGTCAAGGAAGGAGAGGTTCCCTACACCATCCTACATCCTGACATGCCTACATCGTGGGAGGAGATGCAGAAGAGTTGGACCCAACTCAAGGAGGAACAGAACACTTTTGAAGCCATCTTTTACGCCAACGAGAAGAAGGTTCTAGAGCTCACCCGCCGACTCCATGAGCAAGAGACCCTTAACACCTACATCGCACCAAAGAGGATGCGCAACGTCTTTTTACCTTGAGAAGTTGTTTTTGTAATATTTGGCCCATGGGGCACTTATGTACTAACAAATTTCTTCTTATTAATGTGACGTGCGTTCTTTTTGTCTGCAACAATTGTGAATTTCTAAAATCCTTGAATGCATTGCATAGATAGCATCTCATGCATCATGTGCATAACAGGTACCCCTTTTTCTACAGGTTGCTTAATCTTCTTCGCTGTTTATTTTGGCCAGTCATCATGAATCCAGAATCATCCAGTGAGCAAGCAATCAAGGCCCTCCAGGCCCAGAATGCCCAGTTTCAAGAGATGGTCATGAGCTTGGCCCAAGGTCAACAAGAGTTGAAGGCTTTACTCCTAAAGAAGAAGAAGAAGAAGAGGACTGCGTTATTCAACACTGGACGCAGGTTTGGGAACACACTCCATAACGAGGCTGATCCAACTACTTCCTCTGCAGAGAAAGACAGTCCCCAAGGGGGAGAGGCTCCTAGTCCTGCAGTCTCTGACAACGAGACAGATTACAATGACGAACAATACCCTCCTGCTGCTGACAGATACAAGCAATTAGAGGACCGCTTGAGTGCCATGGAGATTCAAAATGTGCCGGGGATGGATTTCGGAGATTTAGGGTTATCTTCTGGGGTGGTAATCCCACACAAGTTCAAGGCGCATGCCTTTGCCAAATACGACGGGGCTTCCTGTCCAAAGCTGCATCTCAGATCGTACGTAAGAAAGATCCAACCTTACACGGCAAACAAGAACCTTTGGATCCACTTCTTCCAAGATAGCCTTTCGGGGTCACAGCTTGAGTGGTTCTATCAGCTAGATGGAACCAGTATCCGACATTGGGAAGATTTGGCGACTGCATTTTATAGACAATATCAATACAATTCTGACCTCGCTCCTACGCGTACCCAACTTCAGGGTATGTCACTGGGAAAAGGCGAAGGGTTCAAAGAATATGCACAAAAATGGAGGGATTTGGCAGGCAGGGTGCAGCCTCCTTTGACTGACCGTGAGCTGGTTGACATGTTTCTAGGGACCTTGTCCGGTCCATTCTTCAATAATCTGGTTGGTAATTCCTCCGCTGGGTTTACGGATTTGATCCTGACGAGTGAAAGGATAGAAGCTGGCATCAGGTCAGGAAAGATACAGAAAGGTGCCTCCGCAAGTACTGAGAAGAGGCCTTTCAAGAAGGAAGCTAGTGCCATCTATGGTCCTAGAAGACAAGTCAAGCCAGAACGCCGCCAAGCCGTCAATGCCTTGGTAATTTCAAAACCTGTTGCTGCTCCTCAGCAGTACAATCAACAAAGGGGTGAGAGGCCCAAGAGGAAATACACTCGGCTGAGTATGACCTTGTCACAAATCTTACCGCAACTGCTATCAACCAACTTGGTGACCATCAAAGAGGCTCCGAAGGTCGTGAATACTGCATCTCCTAAGTATAACCCAAATGCCCGTTGTGCTTATCACTCTGATAGCCCCGGGCATACTACTGATGATTGCTAGGCCCTGAGAAATAAGGTCTAAGACCTTATTGATGCGAAGGAAATTCAGTTTGAGGCGCCTGAGAGGCCAAATGTTGTAACTGCTCCTATGCCCCAGCATAGAGTAAATGCCGTCGAGGAAGATTTGTATGCTGTTTCGGTGAATAATGTTGCTACCCCTCTATTGACTGTTAAGAGGAACCTACTGCTAGCCGGTTTATTTCCGGGTTGTAGCAAGGGTTGCCTCCTGTGTGCTGTTCTCCCTACCGGTTGTCCGCTGCTGAAGTCAGGCATCCAAAGCCTGATGGATAGCAAGGAGATTCTGTTCAAAAAAACCGCTGTTCCATTTGTTTCCGCTGAAGAAGTATCTGTCGTCACAATTTTCAACAATCCTACCAAGGCTTCCCCGAGGAAGCCAGTCCAAATTATGTCTGTTGCACCCATTACCATTACTGTTCCGGGGCCCCTCCCCTATGAGTATGACAAGTCTGTCCCATGGCACTATGGGGCAGACGTGTATGTGCTTGGAGTGAAGCAGGAGTTCAACACCGGTACCAGTATCAGTAACATCGCTGGTCCCGCCAAAATTACTTGCAGTGGCAGGCTCTTCTCTCCTAACATTGCACCACCAGTTATCTGAAAACCTCTTATCATCACACCCGCAAGTGTGCATATTCCAAATCAAGTTCCTGTGTCTACTATTGCCACTGAGTCCTCTGATGCTCGGGGCAAAGAAGTTGCTACCGATTTGCCTGCCCGGACGGAGGCACCAAAAAAGACCGCTGTTGAAGCCTCCCAGCAAGAGATGGAGGAAATCCTTAAAATCATTAAAAAGAGTGACTTCAATGTCGTTGAACAGCTGGGGCATACCCCCTTCAAGATCTCTATGCTATCATTGCTGCTGTGCTCAGAGGCCCACGCCAAGGCCCTGATTTCATTTCTAAAGACGGCCCATGTGCCGCAAGAGACCTCTGCAGATCAGTTCACTGACTGTGTGGCTAATTTGACAGCTGACAAGGGTTTGGGTTTCTCGGATGCAGACCTTACCACCAAAGGAAAAAACCACAATGATGCCCTGCATGTCTCTATAGAATGCAGGGGCACTACTCTCGCACACATGTTGGTGGACACCGGTTCTTCCCTGAATGTATTGCCCAAGAAGGCCTTAGATCGGTTGGATTGTGAGGGCCTGGAATTGAAACCTAGTAACATCATTGTTAGAGCCTTCGACGGTTCTAAGAGGATGGTGCACGGTGAAGTAGACATTCCTATTCGTGTGGGTTCCCAAGTCTTTGACTCAACGTTCTATGTGATGGATATCCGTCGATCTTATTCCTGTTTGCTGGGTCGACCCTGGATTCACAAGGCTAGGGCGGTAACATCCACTCTACACCAGAAACTCAAATACCCTGTCAGAGGGAAGATTGTTACTGTGCAGGGAGAGGAGGAATACATGGTAAGTCATCTGAATTCATTCCGGTATATTGAAATGGACGGGGAGTTTATTGAAACCCCCTTTCAACATTTTGAAGAGGTACCTCCAACGTTGGCGTCAGCTGAAACAGTGATTGAAGAGGACTTTCCTTTGAAGATGGCTTCCTTGAAGGATGCCCGGGCTGTAATCGAGAAAGGAAAGTGTGCAAACTGGGGTCAACTTCCTGACTTCACTCAAAAGACCAACAAATTTGGGCTGGGCTTCACTGCAGAGGCTCAGAGGGCTGTTCGCAAGGAAAGGATCAGAAAGCCTCCGGTGTTCATCACCAACCCAAGAGTGAATGCTATCGAGGAGGACGTAGAGGAAGCAGAATTTGACAGTTGGATCTACCCGACAACCCACAACGGACCAAGCAACTGGACGGCAAAAGATTTTACGCCTATTACATTTGTCACGCAGTAATGAACCCTTTTGTTTTCAATTTGTAACAAACAATATGTTGAAACTTTTATTGGCTCGATGTCCTACCCGGGGCACCGTAGCTCCATTTGTGAGGGCCTTTTGTATGACATTTCCATATATCATTAATCAAAACATTGGACGTTTGTTGCATTTCAAATCTTGTGCTCTTTTTCTTTCTGTGTTATATATTGAAAAACAGCTATATTTACACACACTCACTTATACAGGTTCCAATCCACTCTGGATCTCACTGGTAACGGCTCTGCTACCGCCAGTTATGACTTCGAAAATCCAATCAACTTGGCCAAAGACGAAGGTGAAGAGGATTGCGAAGTGCCTGGTGAACTCGCAAGACTCCTACTCCAGGAAGAGAGGGCCATTCATCCGCATGAAGAGCCAGTGGAGACGATAAACCTGGGTACCGAGACAGATAGAAAAGAAGTCAAGATTGGTGCCAATCTAGAGCTCAGCGTAAAACAACGATTGATTCAGATGCTGCATGATTACATGGAAATCTTTGCTTGGTCTTACGAAGATATGCCTGGTTTGGATGCCGACATTGTAGTTCATCACCTGCCTACCAAGGAAGACTGCCCTCCGGTAAAACAGAAGGTCCGCCGCATGCGCCCAAAGATGTCCGAGAAAATCAAAGCCTAGGTTATGAAACAATTTAATGCCGGGTTTCTAGCAGTGACTTCTTATCCTCAATGGGTGGCCAACGTGGTTCCAGTACCAAAGAAAGATGGTAAAGTCAGAATGTGTGTAGACTACAGGGATTTGAACAGGGCCAGCCCTAAGGACGATTTCCCTCTGCCTCACATCGACGTTCTTGTTGACAATACCGCTCAACACAAGGTGTTCTCCTTCATGGATGGTTTTTTAGGGTATAATCAGATCAAGATAGCCCCTGAAGATATGGAAAAGACTACCTTTGTTACTCAGTGGGGCACCTTCTGCTACAAAGTCATGCCATTTGGGTTGAAAAATGCTGGGGCAACCTACCAACGTGCCATGGTTGCTTTATTTCATGACATGATCCACCATGAGATAGAAGTGCACGTCGATGATATGATCTCAAGGTCCCAAACTGAGGAAGAACACCTTGACCATCTGCGGAAGCTGTTTGACCGACTGAAGTTGTACAAGCTGAGGTTGAACCCAAACAAATGCACCTTTGGGGTGAGGTCTGGAAAATTGCTAGGTTTCATTGTAAGCGATAAAGGTATTCAAGTGGACCCTGCCAAGGTGAAAGCCATACAAGAGATGCCAACTCCCAAGACAGAGAAAGAAGTCCGAGGCTTTCTAGGACGACTGAATTACATTGCCCGATTCATCTCACATCTAACTGCTACCTGTGAGCCAATCTTCAAATTACTGAAGAAAGATCAAGTAGTACGTTGGAACGATGAATGTCAGGCTGCTTTCAAAAAGATAAAGGAGTATCTCCAAGAACCACCCATTCTTATGCCACCAGTGGAAGGGAGGCCTCTGATACTATACTTGACAGTACTTGACAACTCAATGGGGTGCATGCTGGGGCAGCATGACGAGTCTGGCCGAAAAGAGCACGCTATTTATTACCTGAGCAAAAAGTTTACCGACTGTGAGACTCGGTACTCACTGCTCGAGAAAACTTGCTGCGCTCTGGTATGGGCTGCTCGCTAGCTGAGACAGTATATGCTGACTCACACTACTCTGTTGATTTTTCAAAAATGGATCCAATCAAGTACATATTCGAAAAGGCTGCCCTGTCTGGAAGAATAGCAAGATGGAAAATGATCTTGACAGAATATGACATCCAATACACAACTCAAAAAGCAATCAAGGGAAGTGTATTGGCAGATCATTTGGCACACCAACCTGTGGACGATTACCAATCATTGAACTTTGAATTTCCGGACGAAGATATCATGGTAGTAACTGATTGTGAAGTACCTGGACCGGATGAAGGACCTGAGGAAGGATCCCGATGGTCTATGCATTTTGACGGAGCCTCGAACGCTTTGGGTAACGGCATCGGCGCTGTGATCATATCCCCTAAAGGTACTCATACTCCACTCACCGCCCGGCTGTGTTTCAACTGCACCAACAACATGGAAGAATATGAGGCATGTATTATGGGTCTTCAAACTGCAATCGACTTAAGGATCAAGTTTCTGAGTGTTTTCGGAGATTCCGCTCTCGTGATCAATCAGATCAAAGGTGAGTGGGATACGAAACACCCAAATCTTATTCCTTACAAGGAGTATGTGTTGACTTTGCTTCCCCACTTTAAAGAGATAACTTTTTAACACTTCCCAAGAGAGGAGAATCAGTTAGCGGACGCACTAGCTACATTGTCTTCAATGTTCAAAGTCAAATGGGACAACGAGGCTCCCCGGATCATTATCTGGAAGTTGGACGAACCTGCATACTGCTGCGATCTCGAGGCTGAAGAGGTAACCGAAAAAGCCTGGTATCATGAGGTAAAGAGATATTTGGAAGCTCAAGAATACCCCGAAGGCGCATCGGTCAATGACAAGAAGTTCCTGAGAAGGTTTGCGACAAAATTCTTCCTCAGCAACGGCATTCTCTACAAACGAAATCATGATTCAACTCTACTGCGTTGTGTGGATAAAACTGAAGCAGAGAAGATCATGGTAGAACTACACGAAGGTACATTCAGAACACATTTCAGTGGACACACCATGGCAAAGAAAATCCTTTGGGCAGGATATTTCTGGTCCACAATGGAAGCCGACTGTTACCAACATTCTCGAACTTGTCATAAATGCCAGATCTATGCTGATAAGGTGCATATCCCTCCGGTTCCTCTAAACGTCCTGACGACACCTTGGCCTTTTGCAATGTGGGGCATTGATATGATCGGTGAGATCCGACCAACGGCATCCAACGAGCATCGCTTCATCTTGGTAGCGATTGATTACTTTACGAAGTGGGTTGAGGCAGCTTCCTACGCCACGGTAACCAAGAGCGTCGTGGCACGTTTCATTCGGCACAATCTGATCTGTCGCTACGGCGTCCCGGAAAGGATCATTACGGACAATGGTACCAATCTTAACAACAAGATGATCACTGAGCTCTGCGAGCAATTCAAGATACAGCACCACAACTCTTCTCCTTACCGGCCGAAGATGAATGGGGCTGTAGAAGCAGCTAATAAGAACATCAAGAAGATTGTGCAGAAGATGACAGTGACCTACAAAGATTGGCACGAAATGTTACCATTTGCTCTTAATAGGTACCGTACCTCAGCGAGGACGTCAACCGGGGCAACACCCTTTTCCTTGGTCTATGGCATGGAGGCAGTCTTGCCAATTGAAGTCCAGATACCCTATCTCCGGATAATGAAGGATGCAGACTTGAGTGAAGATGACTGGATCCAGACTCGACTTGATCAATTAAACCTAATTGACGAAAAGAGACTCGCCGCTATCTGTCATGGTCAGACGTACCAGAAACGGATGATCAGGGCATTTAACAAGAAAGTCAGACCACAAGGGTATCAAGTTGGGGACCTGGTAATCAAACGTATCATCCTTCCTCAAAGTGATCCCAGGGGCAAATGGACCCCTACATACGAAGGGCCATTTGTGGTTAAACATGTGTTCTCAGGAGGAGCCATGATCCTAACCACCATAGATGGTGACGACCTTCCTCACCCCGCCAATGTAGACATAGTAAAAAGATACTACGCATGAATAAAAGACCCGCTAGGTTAACATACCTAGGCAAAAATAAGAGCTTCCCGGCGAACCAAAAGGGTTCAGGCAAAAATAAGGGATGAAATGAAAAAAGAATTTGTACACCCGACAAGTCGAAAACCTGAAAAGGAGGCTGGGGCAAAAATGGGTATCCCGGTGGACTGAAAACCCGAAAGGGCGGTCCAGGCAAAAGTTAGGGATAAAGCGTAACACTATGTCTCATTGGATCACCTTGTATCCAGAATTCGGCATCAACTATCGGGCTCAGACTTCGGCATTGATCAATCAACTTCATCTTCAACTAAGCAGCAAAGTGATGAGACGCTTGAAGACATAAAGGCAATAGCAGAGTTGGAACCCAGTGGGAATTTTGTTCACATAGCTGTTTTGTTTCCTTTTCAAAATTGTATAAACTTTATGTTTCTCGGCGGCGTTCCCTTACTAGGACGTCAGCCTCTTGTACAAAAACGCCTATTTTACAGGCAAATTTCAAAATCAATACAAATTCATTTTTCCAAACAAATTGCCAATTGTTTTTCCTCTTTCTGTTTTGTCTTGCGAAGAACGTCCAATGTTCATTTTTGATATATGAATTTGACATTAAATTGCTAATTCATAAATACTTGCATACGAAACAAAAGACCAATTACAGGTGACATCGGAAACAGGGGCAATGTAGAATTGTCCAGGCAGTCTAGTTGCTTTGTCAGCCAGGGTACCAAGGTAGATTCAACTGAAGAATGTGACCAAGTTGCCTCAACTCCCCACAGAGTAAGACAAGATTCAGCAATACTCTCCCCAGGAAGAGTTAGTCTATCATCAGCCCTATAATAGGCACCCTATTCCCCTAGCAAGTCAGCAATACTCTTCTCCAACAGAGTTAGTTTACGATCAGCCTAAAGGAGGTTGGGTATCCCCAGAAGATATCAACTTTCCCCAGCGAAGTATATGCATTCCTCAGCAAGCATCCCCGGCAGTCTTGATCTAAGATTGTTCCCCCGCGGAATACAGGCACCCCAGTGGAACCTTTTTTCAGTACAGTCTGAAAAGTTTCCCCAGGAAAATTGGAATCCATATCCCCAGCAGGTCTTGGAGCTTATCCCCGGTAGACTCTGGAAGCTATTCCCCCGCAGAGTACGGACGTCTCTCCCGGGCTTTATTCAAAGTTACTCCTCACAAGGGCTTATAACTGGGTTATCCTCAGCTAATCACCATGAAAGATCGCCCTCGGCAAGGTTCTTCCTATCCCCAGCGGAGTTCATCAAAGTTCCCCAACATAACTTATCAACACAATCCCCAGCGGAGTTTATCATGGTTATCCCCAACGGAGTCCATCATTGAAATCCTCAGCGGAGCTCTCATCAAACTTCAGCGAAGTATCTCTTCCCACAGAGCAATTCCCCTCAGGGTAATCTCTCCAACAAGTTTATTCCCCAACGGAGTCATCTTCTCCTGCCGGTTTATTCTTGCAACCATCATCCCCAGTGGAAGCGAAGAACTCTATTCTTCAGCATCAGCCCAGGATTTGATTCCCCGGCCAGTCGTCAAGGATTTATTTTCCTAGACGAAAATACATTCATAAACATTTCACATTTCATACATCTTGCTTACATACATGATAAAGTGCATACGACACTATCTCATTTTGAACATCATGACATCATGCATTTCATACATCATGACATTGCATACAACTGATGTTTTGCCTTTTCAGGGAAAAAGACAAACCAAAAGACAACTACCTTCAACTGTCACAATTCCAGATTCGATACCTGTATCCAGCCAGGGCATATCTGAGGAGTTTGAAGATTCGATTCCTGTATCCAGCCAGGGCATATCTATCAACTGTCATAATTCCAGATTCGATTCCTGTATCTAGCCAGGGCACATCTGAAGAGTTTGAAGATTCGATTCCTGTATCCAGCCAGGGCATATCTATCAAATATCACAATTCCAGATTCGATTCCTGTATCCAGCCAGGGCACATCTGAGGAGTTTGAAGATTCGATTCCTGTATCCAGCCAGGGCATATCTATCAACTGTCACAATTCCAGATTCGATTCATGTATCCATCCAGGGCACATCTGAAGAGTTTGAAGATTCGATTCCTGTATCCAGCCAGGGCATATCTGTTGACGACTAATTCCAGATCCGATTCCTGTATCTAGCCAGGGCACATCTGAAGAGTTTGAAGATTCGATTCTTGTATCCAGCCAGGGCATATCTATCAACTGTCACAATTCCAGATTCGATTCCTGTATCCAGCCAGGGCACATCTGAGGAGTTTGAAGATTCGATTCCTGTATCCAACCAGGGCATATCTGTTGACAACTAATTCCAGATTCGATTCCTGTATCCAGCCAGGGCACATCTGAGGAGTTTGAAGATTCAATTCCTGTATCCAGCCAGGGCATATCTATCAATCGTCTAATTCCAGATTCGATACCTGTATCCAGCCAGGGCATATCTGTGAGCAATCGATTGTAGACTCGACACCTGCATCTAGCCAGGGCATATCTGCATGAAGAGATTGAAGATCAACACCTATAACAAGCCAGGAAAACATCTGTCTTTCTCAAAGTGCGCAAGTTCTCGCTAAGGAATCTCTTATGCGATCAACACTTCCAAATGGCATCTATAAGCTCATCCCCTATCCACCATCTCTCCAAATGGCATCTATAAGCCCATTCCAGCCATCACATTGCTGATACTCTACTATGCGAGTGAAAATTTCCGGGCACTCTAGTGTCCAATCTCCTTTTACCTTCGAGTCGCGAAAGGCAAACTTGCCAATCTAACTCTTCAGGTTCAAGAAGATTGAACAGGGGCAACTGTTGTACCCCAAAATTTGCCCTCTCTTTCTTCAGGAAATCATCTTGGATTTTCAAGGTCCCTCTGAAACAAATCCAAGTCCAGAACTGTCATTTTTTCCCAAGCAAACCACTTACAAGAGCAAGATGGTCACACAAGCTCTAAAGACAACGCTTTTAGCTTGAGAAAAATTAAATTCTAAGTACTTGGAATTTTTCTCTAAAAAATGATTGTTTAAGAGAAAATCAGCGTTTCAGAACTTCTGGACCAATTCCAGATAAGAAACGGTCAGAAGTTGTAAGCTTGGCTCAGTGCAGTCAGAAGTTGGCTCTTCAGCAACTACATCAGCTCAATCAGAAGTTGTAAACGTGGTTCAATATGTAAGCCTTAGACAGAACATGACTCTTTCAGCAGTTACGCAAGCTCAGCCAGAATTTGCCAAAGGAATGCAAAAGAAGCAAGGAAGTCTGAAGGCTCTTTCAGAACATGCTGAAATCAGAAGATGAAAAGGTCAGAAGAGTGGGTGTTACACTGATACAGAATCTCTAAACCCAGGAGGTCCAGAAGCAAATCCAGGGAACGTATCAGAAAATCAGGAGAATCCCCAGAACTTAACAAGACAACAGGAAGCCAAGGCCAGAGCATGGTTTATGCTGTTCTTGTTGAAACAGAACTGCTGGTTCAAAGTTTGGTTTCCCTTACCAGAATATTGATGTTGATAAGTCTTATCACCATTTAATGCTCATTAATGCTTCCAACCACTCCTGAACATTCATCCAAGTAATCCCTTCACGTGTGGCTTGGAAAACGCCTTTATGCAGATTCTGGCATGGGTCTACACGCCACCGCCCACTTAAGAGGTCACTTCACTCTAATCCACGCCTGCTGCTGCAGCCTAGGCTGAAGGCTATCTGTTATCACAACTTCCCAGGAATTTCTGTCAAAGAACAATTCAAACTCTGTTGGCGCTTTAATGTTCAAGACACCCACAAGAACTTTGCCTATAAATAGAGAGTCATTGTCCACTGAAAAAGGGCGTTCAAGAAATAGAAAAATTGCTAAGAGAAAAAACAGAAACCTTTAGCAAGATAGTGTTGTGAAACTCTGCCAAAATCCCCAGTTGTCTCATAACTTTGAATTTCTCACCTTCAAACTTTATCCAATACCCAGTTTTTCTTTGTGAACCAAAAAACCCCTTTTCAAACTTCTGACCCTATATACACATACACCTTCACCTACCCTTTTCAAAAAGAATCTGTCCAGAACACCACCAGAGCCAAAAGCTAGCTTTCATCCACAAACTTTTCCAACAGCCAGGTAAGCACCTGCTGACCTTCATCACGCTGCTAAGCATCATCAGCTGTGCATGCTCAAATAAACATAATGTAAATATCATGTTGTTGCTGTTTATATTCTGAAGATTTTCATACCTCAGAACGTTCTGAGCCAGTGTAGGACTTGCCTGTGACCTTGTTGGTTCTGCCCTCTGAAACATTTTGACATTTGCTGGATCTGTTCCAAATATGTTTCCTGTTTTGTGGAATAACAACAAAATTACAGATGTTCTGATCAGTACAGGGAAAAGCCAAGTGCTGACTTTGACGTTAGCACATCTGAAGCCTGTTTTGCTGTCAATAATATCAGAGCCTCTGAGAGTTATTGTCTTTCCAGCAGGATCAGAACTTCTGAGTTCTCCACTAACAAACTTCTGTTTTGCAGCGCAGGGAGTCAGAACTTCTGATTTCCCCACTAACAGGTTTCTGTTTTGCAGGTGCCAGGGTCAGAAGTTCTGACTCATACAGTTTAACCAAGAGGTTGATCATCTGGCAGCGGATCTGAGTCAGAACTTCTGATGACCTCTCAGCAGCGCGCTGGCTCCCTCTCTCTTTCTCTCTATCTCGCTTTTTGCTATTTTCTTTTTTGTCTATTTTTCTCGTTGAACCCCCCATGTACAAATGTGTATCCCCACCCCCTAATTGTTGTAATAGCGTAGGATTTTATATTTCCGCTTCTTATTGCTAGTAATTAGGACGTGTATGGCAAGATAAAATCAAATAGAAAATCCTAATTCAAAGAAAAACTCTTGTATGCAATAAAACACACTTGCACACTAACACCCCTAGGGTTACATCCACTTGTTGCCTTTCAAAATTGGGCCATATTGCATGTTGAGTATCTTTGGCAAAAACAAAACAAATTCAAATGATCATAGTCCCTCGATGACGCTTTCGAAAGTTGCCTAAAAATGATCAAGTCCCTTAAAGGAAAAATTGCCCAAAGATACTTGGCACCATTGCAATCATGGTCTAAACGATGACCCGCGCCCATCCCTTTCACATCCTAAACGCAAGATTGTCCACCAAGTACAATGGTGGAACAAAATTGTTAAAAGGGTTAAAAACATAGAAAAATCTTTGAGTAAATTTAGGGGTAGACCACTCTTAGTTACTTGATCAAACTTGCAAAAACACTTGCCATTTTTCAAAACACACTTTCAAAATAAATTTCAAAAAACATTGAAAACCTTTTTAAAAAAGACATACACCTTTGTATACATCCCAACATGGATCATTACAAAGGTTGCCACCACATTGGCCTCTTTTTCAAAACATTTTCAAAACACATACACAAAGCACCATTTCCAACAATTGAAAATTAAGGCAAGTTGATCTAAGCAAGTAACTAAGAGCCCATGGATAACCATGGATAGAAAGGGTGCTAATACCTTCCCTTTCTATAATCTACTCCCCGAACCCAAGAAAACATCTCAAAGGTTTTTGCTGTGCTTTTTAACCTTTCCTTAGGATAAAATAAAAAGTCGGTGGCGACTCTTGCTCAACCGAAACATTTGCGAAAACAAACGCAAAACCCAAGTCAGTTCTCCCACCGTATCACAGGCCTCAAATCTCTTCTTGAAACTTCACCCATGGCCTATGCACGACCCATCAACCTTAATTTAATTTATTTTCTTATTTTTATTAATTAATTGGATTTTTAATCAATATTAATTCATTTAATTAATTTAAATTGTAGGAAAATACAAAGATTTGATTTTTCAATCTTTTTGTGAAACAAGTATGACCTAAAAAGGCTGGCAATTTCGTGCACCAAGTCAAAGATGCAATATCTCCAAAATTGGCAACTTTTTCCAATCATGAAAATGCAAAAAGATTTGATTTTCAATCAAATATTCAATCATCAATTCAAAGGATTTTGGCTAAAGATTGTGACCTAGTTTCATTCCTCTATATATGTAAAAGCTAACCCTAATGCCCTACACGTGAAAGAGCTGCAGACAAAGGCCATAGCACATTGCAAAATTTCAAGAAAATTGTAAAACTGATTTCTATATTCCAGGGCGATTCAAAGCTTTTTGTTGATTCTAACACCTTGCAGAAGTTCCCAGGAACGTGTGGCAATCAAATTCACACGCTAAAGCTCAAGGAATCATCCTATAGAGAGTCATGGTTTTCATTTTATTTTGAGAATCGTACAGCTTAATTCATGCATCATTAACATGATTTTGTGTTTGATTTGTGTTGCTAGGGACTGTACAAAGCTAATGGTATAGCTCAATTGAATTATAACGCCATAAATCAAAAGTTGCCATGATCAATTTCTAGGGTTCATGAGCTATGAATTTGGGGCTTTGCAATCCAGGAAAAATTAGAACTCCTAAGGAATATGGTTGAAATCGTGAGAATCAGACGAACATAAACCAACCCTCGCGAAACATTTATGTAAATCACAGGGCTAATCGCTATTTTTCGCCGCTGCAGTTTGTGGGGGTTAAAAACCCCCGCTATCTAATATGTTTTTACAGGTATCAGCGAAGAAGATGACTAGGTGTTAGCCTCCCATTGGTTAATTCAAAAACACGCGCGTTTTGTTTTGTTTTCAGCATATTCGTTTGTTTTCTTATATGATCATTATTCTTTATTTTATTAACGAATGGAACGCGTTGGTTGGAGTGGTTAAGGCAAGCATCCAATGAGCTTTGGGACCTGGGTTCGAATCCCAGGTCCCCCCAAAATATTTATTCTCCTTTTTCTTCATGTAATCATATGCAGGGCTCAAGAGTAAGTCCATCGTGCATCTCAAACATCAGCATGCCATGTGTCTCCAAGCTTGAATCCTGTGGCCATGAGATGATGATCATCATACGCCCAGTCAACCATGCGCCTGGACAATCACCAAGGTCAAAGAGGCTTGCAGTTAATGGGCCTGAGAAATTCCAGAAAGACCTCCTAATTGGGTCAGCACCCCCTGGTTCATTCATTCTATTCTTTTTTTTCTCTTTATATTTTCTATTTATTTATTTAACTATTTTTATTATTAACTATTATTATTATTATTATTATTTAAATTAACCAAATTAATTATTTTCATAATAAAATCAGAAAACTAAAATATTTTTATTATTACTAATTTCACCTTTAATTTAATATTTTTGTAAATAAATTCTAATGTAATTAATTTAGTTAATTAGGTTAATTTTGACTTTTTTTTCACAATAAATAAAATTAACATAGAATTAGGTTTTTGACAACTTTTAATTTCTTTCATTTTATTTTCATTAAAACATAAAAAACCAAAAAATACTTCTTTTTATTAATTAATTTAATTAAATGCCAAATAATCAAAAACTTCTTTCTTTCTCAAAAAGGGTAAAAACCCTAAGGACTTCTCTGATTCAGTTTTTTCTCGCGTGTGATTTTTGATTCCTTTTATTTTTATCATATTTATGTAATTGCTCCGAGGATGTAATAGCTTTAATTAGGACTTTTTATCGCTTTCTTTAAATTCCCGCAATTTACTTTTCAAGGGTTGCTTTTGGCGATGTAAATACCCGACGCCTTGTAATAGCGTAGATTTATTTTTCGCAACTATTAACTGTTAGATGTATGTTAATTAGGCTATGCATGACAAGACTTATCCTTAAAATAAAATCAAACGTAGCTCACCATAAAATATGCAAAGATAACTTAACATGAAACCTGACACACTCGCACATGCCACTCCTAGGGTACGCCTCACTTGGTTGCCTCGACGTGGTCATTGAGTATAGGGTGTTTTAGAGGTCGCCCTCCTGTTTAAAGATCAAAGTTGCCTCGAAACGGTTGCCTCGATAAAAATGATCTAAGACATTAGGGTTACCGCTAAGGCGTCCTACTATTGCTTTAGTGACCACACATGTCCCTAAAATCGAATTGACCCAAAAAACTCCAACGACGGTGCTACCTACTTCTCAATAGTGGGATAGCGCTGTCTAAAGGATATTTACACAACTTAATTCCTTTGAGTAGGTAGAGGTTCTTAGATACTTGCTCTTTCAAAACAAAAAAAATACTTTTCGCACCTACGCTTTTCTGACAAAAGTTTTCAAACAACACTTCATACACTCTTGAGGACAGATACAAGAGTTAAATTGAAGTTTTCAAAACAAACTTTTTCAAAACCCACAAACACAAGAAAAGCAAAACATTTTTAAAAACATAGTGAGCAAGTACCTAAGAGCCCGTGGATAACCACGGATAGAAAGGGTGCTAACACCTTCCCTTTCTATAATCTACCTCCCGAACCCGAGAAACATCTCGAAAAGGAATTTTGCGGTGCTTTTGTCCTTTCCTTGTTGGAGAAAATAAAAGACGGTGGCGACTCTTGCTTACCGCGACATTTTGCGAAATGCAAACGCGAACCAGCATTCCAAAACAGTCAGTTCTCATTCCCACCGATCACAGAACTGGCGACTCTGCTGGGGAGAGTATAAGTGAGGTGTACCTTAGGATAAGATCACTTGTGTTTTCAATTGTATGCCTTGTATGCTTTAATTTTGTGGGCTTGTATTGGAGTTTCATAGATCCTAACCCGGATCTAGGGAATACCCTTTAGGTAAGTAGCAATAAACTGTGAGGGACCTGTCCGACGTAGACCGATACGTGTGAAGCAGTAGCTACGTTGGTGTGACACCTTGGTCTGTACCGATATCCCTTGTGTTGGAACGAGGAGAATATGGGTCTTCTGAGGAGTCATTAAGCAGCAACTGACCTTAGAACCTTAAATTGACCAACTTGGCCATAGAACAGTAGCAGTATGCTACACTCATTGAGGCTAAACTCTCACGATGGTTCCGGCCGCAAGAAAAGGTTGCTAAGCTGGAGTTATGACCGATTGAGGGTAGTCAGTGATATTGAGATCCTCTAGAACCCGATTACTATTTTTAGGACAGGTCTTAACCAACTGAAACTGAAAGAGGGTAGTACCTAAACTTCATGCTAGCCTGAACTCTAAGGGCTCTTTTGTGTGACTTACCATGTTTGCCTTTTGTGAATACTTGTGGTGTGCCTTTATCATAACATCATACCATCATAACATTGCATACATCCTGCATAAGGACTAACCCATTTCAAGGATCTCAAGGGTTTGTGATGCAGGTCATGATGAACCAAATGTCTAGCAAGGGGCAAAGGGGATTTATTTTCCTCTAGCCAAGGTTGTTTGGAGATCAAAGCACGATAACTTGAGTCAGGGGCTATGACCCACTCGATATGGTGAGCTTTGACTCTTGAAGAAGGACTCTCAACAACATGAAGTTCCTTCAATCAAGCTACCAGACTCAAATTCTAACAATTTTCTTTGTTTACCCCGCGAGATCCTTGAAAACATTGCATACATATATCATACATATCATTGCATTATCTGTACCATTACAAGTCACTTATCTTCTTCGCTGTTTATTTCAGCAATCATCATGTCTGCTGAACCTTCCACTGAACAAGCTATCAAGGCCCTCCAGGCCCAGAACGCCCAGTTCCAAGAGTTGGTTATGAGCCTAGCCAAGGGTCAACAGGAGTTGAAAACTCTGATTCTGAAGAAGAAGAAGAAGAGGACCGTCTTGTTCAACACTGGACGCAGATTTGGGAATGGATTACAGAATGAGGTTGAGCTGACTACTTCATCTGTAGGCAAAGATAGTCCACAAGAGAGAAGGGTTCCTAGTCCCGTGGTCTCCGACAACGAGACGAATTATAATGATGAACAGTACCCTCCTGCTGAGGATAGGTACAAACAGTTGGAGGACTGCTTAAGTGCTATGGAGATACAGAATGTGCCAGGGTTAGACTTCGGAGACCTAGGCTTATCCTTTGGGGTGGTGATTCCCCATAAGTTCAAGGCACCTGCTTTTCCAAAGTACGACGGAGCTTCCTGTCCTAAGCTGCACCTTCGATTGTATGTAAGGAAGATCCAACCTTATACAACTGACAAGAATTTGTGGATCCATTTCTTCCAGGATAGTCTTTCAGGGACTCAACTCGAATGGTTCTATCAGCTGGATGGAGCCAGTATCCGCAACTGGGAAGATTTGGCTACTGCGTTCTATAAGCAGTATCAATATAACTCCGACCTCGCTCCTACGCGTACCCAACTCCAGGGCATGTCAATAGGGGCGGGTGAAGGATTTAAAGAGTATGCTCAAAAGTGGAGGGACCTTGCCGGAAGGGTGCAGCCACCCTTAACTGATCGTGAACTTGTGGATATGTTCTTGGGGACCCTGTCTGGTCCGTTCTTCAACCATTTGATTGGAAACTCTTCAGCCGGGTTCACAGACCTTATCTTAACTGGTGAAAGAATTGAAGCTGGCATCAAAAGCGGGAAGATTCAAGAAGCTACACCTTCCGATACTCAGAAAAAGCCCTACCAGGGGAAGAAAGAGTCCAATGCTGTGTATGGTAAAAAGAGTCGTCATGATCAACATGTAGGGGCAACCCAGGTCTCCGATCCCCCGCCTGTTCAACAAAGACAGAGCAATAGGCGTAGGGTAAGATATCAAGAAAGGCAGTATACTGACATCAACATGCCTTTGTCTCAAGCGTTACAACAATTGCTGAAGGTGAAACTGATCACACTAAAGGATCCTCCTCAAAATCCTGATACTTCCTCTTCCAAGTATAACCCGAGTGTGAGATGTGCCTATCATTCTGACAGTCCTGGACATGACACCGACGATTGTTGGAGTTTGAAGAACAAGATCCAAGACTTGATTGATGCCAAGGAGATCAAGTTTGATCACTGATCCTTCACCAAATCATTAAGAATGTCTTTTGTTCATCTGAATTTTATTGTTGTAACTTTCTTTTGATTGTTCGAACATTTACTCATGTCAAACTTTATTACCTTATCAATGCATTGCATATGTCTGTTTTGAATCAATCCATTCGTATTCACTTTATTCAATTTGCTTTCATTTTTGTGATGTTCAACTCTCGATTAAAAATTCTAAGCCTTTTGAGGGAGGATGACGAAAACGATACCACAATCTTTACAGTATGCTTTTGAATAGACCCTGCTGATGAGGTACATGCCTTGTTTCAAATCCTAAATAGTGGAGTTATAAGGAAGATAATCCCTAGTCAACCCCTTTGAGCCAAATAAGTTGGAGTTTTTCTTTTCACAAATTAAAACCTTTAATCATAACCTGAGGCAGGGTAGTTCTCTCAGTTAATCCAGGTGCACAATGAAGGGCATCACTCAGTGATCCAGGTGCACAAAATGGCATCAAAGAAGTCCTTCCGAAACAAGAGACGGTGATGGTTCCGTATAATCGTAAGGACAGACAGTCATTATCTCTCAAAATAAAAGCCCAATAAGTCAAAACCTATGAAGGAGACTTACACAAAAAATGGGGTATCCCGCTGACTGTAATCACAAAAGAAACAGTTCAGGAAAAAAGATAGGGATAATAAAATCGAAAAGAAAGAGGTCCTACAAACCCTCAACAAAAAGAAATGACTGCCTATTCAAAATAAACTATCAGTATCCGAACCATCACCAGAATATCAGAGCAAAGACTCAAACAAGATATAATGAACGATTAGCTGAGTTTAGGATCGAAGAACATCACGAAGAGCGGGTGGGTACAAATAAAGTTTGAGCCTTTATCCTTTGTTTCTTAAATCGTGAACCAGGCCATGTTATAACCCTTAAAAGTCCTAGCTGAAGCGTGGGTTAGTTCGAAAGCATATTGTTACAAAAGGTATCTTGACTCCTGTAGGGCTTGCTGTAAAATCCTGAGTTGACATCACATTTTACAAAAAATCACTTGTTTTATTGAAAACTGCATTTTCAAAAACGTCAAGACAGACATAAGCTTTGCATTCTTGAAATAATATTGTTTGCATATGACTATTTGTTCAAACAGCAGAGAAATTCGCACGACGAATATCCAGTGAACAAAAATCTTCTCAACAAAAAAGGATCACATCAAGTAGAAAAACACTTCCAATCCAGGGGCACGACATGAGCATTGTCCATCATCTGGGGCAGTCAAGTCAAGATTCAAGGAATCTCTCAAAATGCCAAATAGCCAGGGGCAAATCTCCGCCTGAGTCACTCGGGGAATTGGACATGAATTCCAGCAACGAATCTTGCATGATCAAACATCTTCTGGTAGTATGGCAACATAACGCTACCAACAGTGGCACCTCCCTACATCCTGAGAGCATGGGCATAGTCGAAAAAATACTACGCACAATTAAAGACCCGCTAGGTCGACTGGCCTAGGCAAAAATAAGGGCTTCCCGGCGAGCCAAAAGGGTTCGGGCAAAAATAAGGGATGAAAATGAAGAAAAAAAATCTGTACACCCGGCAAGTCGAAAACCTGAAAAGGCGGCTTGGGCAAAAAAGGGTATCCCGATGGACTGAAAACCCCAAAGAGCGGTCCAGGAAAAAGTTAGGGATCAAAAGCGTGCGACTATGTCCCGTCATCTCGTTATTTGCCTACCAGAAGAAGATTTGTCAATCGGCAGTTATCAAGCTCCTCATAGGCCTTCTTCTCCCGCAGAAACTGGGGCAATAAGAATTGTCCGAACTGTACGAGCTGCTCTGTCCACCAGGTACAAGGTAAGTTCAGCTGAAGCATTTGACCAAGATACCTCCACTCCCCGCAGAGTAAGGCAAGATTCAACAATACTCTCCCCAAGCAGAGTTGGTCTACCATCAGTCCCGAACAAGTTAGGTATCCCCAGAAGATCTTAATATTCCCTAGTAGAGTATACAGATATTCCTCAGCAAGTATCCTTGGTAGTCTTAATATTCCTCAACGGAAATATAAGATTGTTCCCCGGCGGAATACAAGATACCCCCAGTGGAGCCATTTCCTCAAAAGTTTCCCCAGGAGAGTTGAATCATCTTACCCAGCATATTCAAAAGGTTATCCCCTGCAGAGTACAAATATCTCTCCCCAGCCATATTCAGAAGGTTATCCCCCACCAGAGTCTAACTGGGTTATCCTCAGCAAGTTGCAACTGAAAGATCGTCCCAGCGAAGTCCTTTCTATCCCCCAGCGGAGTTCATCAAAATCCCCAACAGAGTTTATCAACGGAATCCCCAGTAGAACTATCGTTAAAATCTCAGCGAAGTATCTCCTCCCCACAGAGTAATTCCCCGCAGAGTAATCTCTTCGCCATGTTTATTCCCCAACGGAGTCATCCTCTCCTACATGTTTATTCCTGCAATCATCTTCGTGCATCATCCCCAGTTGAAACGAAGAATTCAACCAGACTCTTCAACATCAGCCCAGGATTCAACCAACTCCCCGACACTTATCAAGGATTTATTTTCCCAGACGAAAATACATTCATAAAACATTTCACATTTTCATACATCATGATACATGCACATACGCATCATATCATAAATCTCATTTACTTTGAGAACATCATTACACAATGCATACATCATGACATTGCATACAACTAACTCTTTACCTTTTCTGGAAAGATCGATCAACAGATAAAAGTCATTACCTTTTGGAGTAGCAGTCGTCAAAGATTCCTTCATCATCCCGCTGAGGTAGTAATCATCCAAGATTCCTTCATAATCCCGTTGAGGTAGTAATCATCCAAGATTCCTTCATCATCCCGTTGAGGTAGAAGTCACTCAAGATTCCTTCATCATCCCGTTGAGGTAGTAGTCATCCAAGATTCCTTCATAATCCCGTTGAGGTAGAAGTCATCAAGATTCCTTCATCATCCCGTTGAGGTATAAGTCGTCAAGATTCCTTCATCATCCCGTTGAGGTAGAAGTCATCAAGATTCCTTCATCATCCCGTTGAGGTAGAAGTCATCAAGATTCCTTCATCATCCTGCTGAGGTAGTAATCGTCCCAGATTCCTTCATCATCCTGCTGAGGTAGTAATTGTCCAAGATTCCTTCATCATCCTGCTGAGGTAGTAATCGTCCAAGATTCCTTCATCATCCTGCTGAGGTAGTAATCGTCCCAGATTCCTTCATCATCCCGCTGAGGTAGTAATTGTTCTAGATTCCTTCATCATCCTGCTGAGGTAGTAATCGTCCCTGATTCCTTCATCATCTATTTGGAGTAGCAATCGTCTCAGATTCCTTCATCACATCATTATAAAAAAAAACCTTTTTCAAGTTCCGGATCAACACCTGTAATTAGCCAGGAAATATCTGTGGACGACTGATTGTAGATTAATACCTGAAACCAGACAGGATAACTATCTACTTGACCATCATCAGGAAACCCTACACAGGTTCCTTCTTTCAACCTACTAAGTCACAATTCAACAAACATTTCCCGATGGCATCTTTAAGCCTATCTCCACAACTATCCATTACATTTCCAGATGGCATCTATAAGCCCATCCCCGACAAGATTCTGTCACATCTCCAGATGGAATCTATAAGCCCATCCTCCTATCCATCATCTCTCCAAATGGCATATGTAAGCCCATTCCCGACATCACATTGCTGATACTACACTATGCGAGTGCAAATTTTTGGGCACTCTAGTGTTCAATCATCTTCCACCTTCGGATCACGAAAGGCACGCAAGCCAATCTACATCCTCAGGTTTAAGAAGATTGAACAGGGGAAACTGTTGTACCCCAAAATTTTCCCTCCCATATTCTTCAAGATTTGACAAGAATAATCTTCAAATTGTTCAAGATTGCTCAAGGGTTGTACAGTCAAACCCTCTCCTAAGACAGCCAAAATTAGGGTTTTGGTTCTCTCAAGTAATTTGGGGTTTTCAATGGCTCAATCAAGTCTCAAGGGTCCATACACATTCTCAAGCACCTACATGCCAAGTTTCAAGACTCACAGTGCCAATTTGCACAGTCAAAAGCTCCATTTGACCCACAGTCAACTGCAAGGGCAAAATGGTCATTTTGCAGTCAAAAGTCGGAATATTTGGTCAAAATCTTATTTTGAGTACACAATCATCATTTTATCAAGTCTTGATCATGATTTCACAAGAATGGCTCAAAAATTATCAAGGTGTAAAAAGTTACTATTTTTGGACAGTAGAAAAGTCAACTGTATCTTGACCAGGGCATAACTTTTTCATGGTTCATCAGAAAAATTCCATCCAATGCTCATTTTGAAGGGGATGTAATTTCCTACAATCCATCTTCACACTCCAAGTCGAAGAAATGCTCTCACAAGAAGTTATCAATTTCTACATTATAGGTCAATTTCAAAAGTCAACAAAAGTACCTTTAAAGTCAAAGACCATAACTTGCGATTGGTAAATCCAAATGACATGGGACCAAAGGAATTGGTTAGAGGACTTCAAGACCTTTCCAAAATGTCAAAGAACATATTCATATGATCAAAATTGAGCAAGATATGCATTGGAGAAGTTGGGAAATTTTTAGGAATTTGCAAAAGTCAACTTTGCTCAAAACACCTTGTTTTTGCTAATGGGCCTCAAATCTCTTCTTGAAACTTCATCCATGGCCTATGCACGACCCATCAAGCTTAATTGAATTTATTTTCTAATTTTTATTAATTAATTGGATTTTTAATCAATATTAATTCATTTAATTAATTTAAATTGTAGGAAAATACAAAGATTTGATTTTTCAATCTTTTTGTGAAACAAGTATGACCTAAAAAGGCTGGCAATTTCGTGCACCAAGTCAAAGATGCAATATCTCCAAAATTGGCAACTTTTTCCAATCATGAAAATGCAAAAAGATTTGATTTTCAATCAAATATTCAATCATCAATTCAAAGGATTTTGGCTCAAGATTGTGACCTAGTTTCATTCCTCTATATATGTACAAGCTAACCCTAATGCCCTACACGTGAAAGAGCTGCAGACAAAGGCCATAGCACATTGCAAAATTTCAAGAAAATTGTAAAACTGATTTCTATATTCCAGGGCGATTCAAAGCTTTTTGTTGATTCTAACACCTTGCAGGAGTTCCCAGGAACGTGTGGTAATCAAATTCACACGCTAAAGCTCAAGGAATCATCCTATACAGAGTCACGATTTGCATTTTATTTTGAGAATCGTACAACTTAATTCATGCATCATTAACATGATTTTGTGTTTGATTTGTGTTGCTAGGGACTGTACAAAGCTAATGGTATAGCTCAATTGAATTATAACGCCATAAATCAAAAGTTGCCATGATCAATTTCTAGGGTTCATGAGCTGTGAATTTGGGGCTTTGCAATCCAGGCAAAATTAGAACTCCTAAGGAATATGGTTGAAATCGTGAGAATCAGACGAACATAAACCAACCCTCACGAAACATTTATATAAATCACAGGGTAATCGCCATTTTTCGCCGCTGCAGTTTGTGGGGGTTAAAACCCCCCGCTATCTAATATGTTTTTACAGGTATCAGCGAAGAAGATGACTAGGTGTTAGCCTCCCATTGGTTAATTCAAAAATACGCGTGTTTTGTTTTGTTTTCAGCATATTCGTTTGTTTTCTTATATGATCATTATTCTTTATTTTATTAACGAATGGAACGCGTTGGTTGGAGTGGTTAAGGCAAGTGTGATACGGTGGGAGAACTGACTTGAGGTTTTACGTTTGTTTTCGCAAATGTTTCGGTTTAGCAAGAGTCGCCACCGACTTTTTATTTTATCCTAAGGAAAGGTTAAAAAGCACAGCAGAAAACCTTTGAGATGTTTTCTTGGGTTCAGGGAGTAGATTATAGAAAGGGAAGGTATTAGAACCCTTTCTATCCATGGTTATCCATGGGCTCTTAGTTACTTGCTTAGATCACTTGCCTTGTGTTTTCAATTGTTTGAAATGGTGCTTTGTGTGTGGGTTTGAAAATGTTTTGAAAAGAGGCCATTTGTTGTGGCAACCTTTGTAATGATCCATGTTTGAATGTATACAAAGGTGTACTTATCTTTTGAAAAGTTTTCAATGTTTTTTTGAAAGTTGTTTTGAAAGTGTGTTGTGATGTGTGTTTTGAAAAATGGCAAGGATTGTTTTGCAAGATTGGTCAAGTAACCAAGAGCTATCTACCCTAAATTTCTCAAAGATCTTTCCTATGTTTTAACCCTTTTAACAATTTTGTTCCACCATTGTATTTGGTGGACAATCTTGTGTTAGGATGTTAACGGGACGGGCGCGGGTCATCGTTTAGACCATGATTGCAATGGTGTCAAGTGTCTTTGGCAATTTTTCCTTTAAGGGACTTGATCATTTTTAGGCAACTTTCGAAAGCATCATCGAGGGACTATGATCATTTGATATTGTTTTGTTTTGCCAAAGAAACTCAACATGCAACATGGCCCATTATTGAAGGCAACAAGTGGAGTAACCCTAGGGGTGCAAGTGTGATTGGTGTTGTCCATTTTCATGCTTTTTTTGTCTTTTGTTAGGTCAAGCTATTTGTCATTTTTTTTGATTTGCATATAAACCCTAAGTCTATCATGGCATATTTAGAAAGCTTTTAAATGCGAAAAATAAAATCCTAAATTATTACAACACAATTATGGGATGGGGGGTACAAATGTTCAAATGGGGATATTTAGCAAGAAATTAAAATCTAAGCTATTACATCCAAATTGAATATACAAAGATTAATTGTACAATAATTAAGTAAATAAATATGCAAAAATGTATTTATGCACAAAAATGGTTTTTATATGTATGGGAAAGTATTTTTTATGTGAAATATAAACAAAAAAATAAAAGAATCAATTTTTGGATATTTTGTGTTTTTAGGGCAAAACCCTAATTTTCTAAATAATAATATTTATCAATTATATAATATTTATTAATTATATACAAAAATAAATAAAAGAGAAGTATATTGTAAAAAAGTAATTTTTGAGGTCAAATATTAATAAAAATAAAAATGTATTATTTTTGTATTTTTTATCCTAAATATTCTAAATATATAAATATTTATGTTATGTATTAAAAAAATAAAAATATTTATTATTTACAAAAAAAGTATATTTTTTAGAAAATGTTTTCAAAAGAAAAAATAAAATAAAATCAGAAAATAAAATGTATTTGTATTATTTTTAGTATTTTATAAATAAAAGTATATATATATTTATTTACATACACATATCAAATAAAACAAATAAATGCGTAATAAATACAAAAAAAGGTGAAAAATATTTTTAATGTTTTTTTATATTTTAACAAAAAATAACAAGTCAGAATCAAAAAGAAAAAATAAAAAATGATAAAAATAACACACAATGGGCCAAGGGGGTGTATGTGTGAAATAGTGGTGCAAACAGAAAAAAATAAGCCAGGCCCAGCCCAAAGGACTTTGTCTTCAACCTCCAGCCATTTTCAAACAAAAACGCGCGCCTTCTTGTTCATCCCACTAACTTCTGATTCTTTGATCTTTTGACAAATCTTAAAACATGAAACTTGTAGAGCTTGAAGCCACGATTTCAAATATATAAAAAAGTTGTTCTAACTCTCAGAAATGAGAGAGAATTTCTTCTCCCCCAATTCCTGACCTAGCTTTTTTCCAATGTTCAGGTCCAAAATTCTCTCAGTACACACAACATAAATGAAAAGTAATGATATGGGTAGCTTCAGGGCCATGAGTAGGACATAACTTCTTCACAAACCTAAGCCTAAATATGCTTGGATAGAGAGATAAAAGTTCAAACTTTTACCTGTTCAGCTTGAATCGTGTGCAACAATGAAGACACTTTCAATGGAATTTGAGGACTTGTACAACTTGCTTGAAGTTCAGGGATGCTTCTTCAACCTCTAGCTTGCTTTGAAACTTAGTGAATCGAGCTATGTAACTCAACCTGCACAACTGAAAAAATGAAAATGGTGAACTTGGTTAGAGGTGTTACAGTCTATAGCTAGGGCTTGGGATAGTTTGTATGGATGTTATGGAGTGTGTATGAACAAACTTTGGCCAAAACGCACGAGCAAACTGAGTTGTGCAACTCAATCTGCAGGGATGCCCTGTTTTATGCAGCAAAATGGTGTTTTGATGAATGATGAGGTTTGGAATATGGTAGGCTCGTGTTTCAGGTCAGTTGGATCAAGTGAAAAGTGTTTACAATGTTTGCTTTGGCTCTTGCTTGCAGGAATGTGAGTTGTTATGTGTTTGCAAGATTTCTTCTTATCTAAGCTAAAGTTGTCAAGTTGGGTTATAGGCCAAGGCAGGTCCCTCAAGCATGCTGCATTTTCTCTCCTTGATCAGTGGGATTAGTCCATAAACTTGTGCCTAAAAGATCTGGCTTGTACCTCTTGTTATTGAAACTTGTAACTTGTAGATTTGATTTGGCTTCAGAGATATGGCCCCATGCCTCTTGGATTTGGAACTTGACATAAAGTGTAACTTTATCAAAATGGCTAAAATGCTTTTTCTAATTATGGATTAATCTAACATGTATTGCCCAAATGAATGAAATAACATCTTGGCACAATGGTTTAGCATTGAATTATTGATTAAGAAAGGGATTAGAGGCCTGTAACCTAGCTTGTGCATGCTGAGTTTGAAAATGCAAAGTGTTATGAACATGCATTTGGTCAAGAACAAAAGTGACTTTTGCCCAAATTTGCCAATTCGATTCTCCCTAACCACAAGGGTGTTTGAGAAGTTCTTGGACAATTTGGAAATCTTGGAATGTGTACTACAATCCATCTTTGTAATGCAAGTTGAAATTCCAAGTGGAAGCATGTGAAAAGTGGCCATGAAGTTGGGCAAAAATCCTGCCTAAAATAGGTCAAAAAATTTATAAGTTAAGAATGTTTTGCACCCTTGTTCCAAAAATCATAACTTGAGCTACAAGCTTCTTTTAAGAAAACTTTGTGATTCAAAGTTGTAGATTTTGCAATAGACTACAATTTTCATGTTTTGAGTTTAGCTTGAATCCATTTTCATCTTGATGAAAAAATGGGACAAAGTTAGGAAAAAATTAGGAAATTTCATAACTTTGAAAATTTCTAAGTTATGAAATTTCTTCATTTCAAACCCTAATTTGTGATTTTTGGTTTCTTGATGGACAAGTTTCATAATTTGACATGTTTTGATGAAAAATGAATCTTGACACTTGATTTTGACCAAAAAGTCAAAGTTTGACTTTTCAGTATACAGTCAAATTTTGATCAGTTGACTGGAAAATTCATCTGTCAATCTTGTGCACTTGGGATCTTTTGAACTTGTTGAATGTGTAAAGACTATGTCATTGAGTCCTTGAGTCCATATGTGAGCTTGGTTTGCCATTGGTTTGGTTAAACAGTCAAAAATTGCCTTTGTGCAGTCAAAACCCTAAAAATGACCATTTTGCCCTTTTGGTGATCTGATCAAATTTCTTGTGGAATTATGATCCAAACTTGATCAAATGGTCCATATGAGTTCATAATGTTGATGTGGGTCAAAAATCATGAGGTTTGACAGTCAATTGACCACAATTGACTTTTTCCCCAATACACCTGATTTCTAGGTCAACTGTCCAATTGACTGGGCAAAGATTGGAATCAAGGCTTGAAACTTGGTATGGATAAACTTGTGAGTCCAACATGAAGCATGAAAGTCATTTTGAACATTTTAGGTCAAAACATTTTGTGCAAACTCAAACCCTAATTTGGGTCAACAGTGCAAGGAGAAGTCTTGAGCAGAGCAAACCCTAACTGGATTTTGAGCTCCAATGGTCTTGTGGTGAGAAAATGTTGATGAAATGGGAGGGAAAATTTTGGGGTACAACAACAAGCATCCAATGAGCTTTGGGACCTGGGTTAGAATCCCAGGTCCCCCCAAAATATTTATTCTCCTTTTTCTTCATGTAATCATATGTAGGGCTCAAGAGTAAGTCCATCGTGCATCTCAAACATCAGCATGCCATGTGTCTCCAAGATTGAATCCTGTGGCCATGAGATGATGATCATCATACGCCCAGTCAACCATGCGCCTGGACAATCACCAAGGTCAAAGAGGCTTGCAGTTAATGGGCCTGAGAAATTCCAGAAAGACCTCCTAATTGGGCCAACACCCCCCCTGGTTCATTCATTTTATTCTTTTTTTCTCTCTTTATATTTTCTATTTATTTATTTAACTATTTTTATTATTAACTATTATTATTATTAACTATTATTATTATTATTTAAATTAACCAAATTAATTATTTTCATAATAAAATCAGAAAACTAAAATATTTTTATTATTACTAATTTCACCTTTAATTTAATATTTTTGTAAATAAATTCTAATGTAATTAATTTAGTTAATTAGGTTAATTTTGACTTTTTTTTTTCACAATAAATAAAATTAACATAGAATTAGGTTTTTGACAAATTTTAATTTCTTTCATTTTATTTTCATTAAAACATAAAAAACCAAAAAATACTTCTTTTTATTAATTAATTTAATTAAATGCCAAATAATCGAAAACTTCTTTCTTTCTCAAAAAGGGTCAAAACCCTAAGGACTTCTCCGATTCAGTTTTTTCTCGCGTGTGATTTTTGATTCCTTTTATTTTTATCATATTTATGTAATTGCTCCGAGGATGTAATAGCTTTAATTAGGACTTTTTATCGCTTTCTTTAAATTCCCGCAATTTACTTTTCAAGGGTTGCTTTTGGCGATGTAAATACCCGACGCCTTGTAATAGCGTAGATTTATTTTCCGCAACTATTAACTGTTAGATGTATGTTAATTAGGCTATGCATGACAAGACTTATCCTTAAAATAAAATCAAACGTAGCTCACCATAAAATGTGCAAAGATAACTTAACATGAAACCTGACACACTCGCACATGCCACTCCTAGGGTACGCCTCACTTGGTTGCCTCGACGTGGTCATTGAGTATAGGGTGTTTTAGAGGTCGCCCTCCTATTTAAAGATCAAAGTTGCCTCGAAACGGTTGCCTCGATAAAAAACGATCTAAGACATTAGGGTTACCGCTAAGGCGTCCTACTATTGCTTTAGTGACCACACATGTCCCTAAAATCGAATTGACCCGAAAAACTCCAACGACGGTGCTACCTACTTCTCAATAGTGGGATAGCATTATCTAAAGGACATTTACACAGCTTAATTCCTTTTAGTAGGTAGAGGTTCTTAGATACTTGCTCTTTCAAAACAAAAAAAATACTTTTCGCACCTACGCTTTTCTGACAAAAGTTTTCAAACAACACTTCATACACTCTTGAGGACAGATACAAGAGTTAAATCGAAGTTTTCAAAACAAACTTTTTCAAAACCCACAAACACAAGAAAAGCAAAACATTTTTGAAAACATAGTGAGCAAGTACCTAAGAGCCCGTGGATAACCACTGATAGAAAGGGTGCTAACACCTTCCCTTTCTATAATCTACCTCCCGAACCCGAGAAACATCTCGAAAAGGAATTTTGCTGTGCTTTTGTCCTTTCCTTGTTGGAGAAAATAAAAGACAGTGGCGACTCTTGCTTACCGCGACATTTTGCGAAACGCAAACGCGAACCAACATTCTAAAACAGTCAGTTCTCATTCCCACCAATCACAGAAGCTAATCTACCAATTGAGGTCTAAATACCTTCTCTGAGAATCATAAAGGATGCATGGATGAATGAAGATGATTGGATCCAAACTCGGCTTGACCAGTTGAACTTGATTGATGAGAAGAGGCTTACAACTGTCTGCCATGGCTAGATGTACCAAAAACGTATGATCAAAGCTTTTAACAAAAAGATAATACGTCAAGTATATCAGGTTGGTGATTTAGTAATCAAGCATATCATATTGCCATAAGGTGATCCCAGGGGAAAATGGACTCCTATATACAAAGGACCTTTTATGATCAAAAGCATATTCTCTGGTGGAGCAATAATCTTAACCACTATGGATGGTGACGACCTTTCGCACCCTGTGAACGCGGACATAGTCAAAAGATGCTATGCATAAGAGACCCTCTAGGTTGACACACCTAGGCAAAACAAGGGCATCCCGGCGAACCAAAGGTTCGGGCAAAAATCAGGGATAAAATATAAAAAAATCTGTACACCCGGCAAGCTGAAAACCCGAAAGGGCAGCTTGGGCAAAAAAAGGTATCCTGGTGGACTGAAAACCCGAAAGGGAGGTCGAGGCAAAAGTTAGGGAATTAAAGCGTATGACTATGTCCCGTTGGATCACCTTATAGACGACCTCTAGCATCGACTGACAAGCTCAAACGGGCCTAATCAATCCAATCAACTTCAGACAAGGCAGCAAGTGGACAAGACGCTCAGAGACACGAAGGCTATAGCAGAATGGGAACCCCATGGGATTATTTCACATGGCTATCTTTTCTTTGTATCAATTCTCACTTTCTACGACGACATTCTCTTACTATAATGTTTGTCTCATTGTACAAAAATACTTATTCAAGTTAATACAAAGATATCCCTTTGAAAGTGAAAAACTATCTGTTTTTCTTTATTTCTATGTTTTGTTTACAAAAACGTCCAATGATTTATTTTTGAGCATGTGCATTTGAACGTAAGTACTGTTTACAAATAAGAAAAAAGGGGAACAAAAAAATAGAAAAACAATCACTAATGGCTTTAAGAAATAGGATAATATCTTTAGACTATTTCATAAAATCCCCCGCAGATACTTTTCCAGCAAAAGCGAAAAACAGGACATCCCACTACAGGATCGATAGTGTATCTCCAGTATGCATCTTTATGATATCAAGCTCTCTCACATCCCAGATAGGACAAAACTTCCAGTTACCGCTCCTAAGATTCCCCAGTGAAAGTCGCCCAGTTTCTCAGGATTCCCCAACAGGATTTCACGAGGTCCACAAGCAATGCACGTCGTTTCCCTTTCACAACAGAGTTTATTTATATAATAAATGGAAACTCATCAACACTTCAAAACATGAATACCTGCACTCAGCAATGCTCAGGGATTTATTTTCCCCAAATCCAACAACACTGCGGCATAACAATTAGCGTGTCCATACATTGCATCCATACGTCATAACATTGACAGCACAAATACATACGATACAATCTCATCTATTTTGAGAATATAATTGTACCATGCATTTCATACATCATGACATTGCATGCAACTAACTTTTCATCTTTTCAGGAAAGATCAATCAACAGAAAATTATCGTCAAATTTTCAATAAGTCAATTATAGATCAATTCCCAAGAAAGGACTGGTCAACCATCTACATAACAAATATTTACTTTAGACTCTTGCCGGTTTAATTTAAATCTCTCAACAATTTATTCTGATCTACAGATGTATTTTCTGGTTTAAATAATATCCCAACAATTTATTCTGATTCTTCTCCAGATCCCTGTCGGTTCAGTTTAAATCTCTCAATGGTTTACTCTAATTCTTTCCTGCATACGCCTTCTCTGGTTCAAATAAATCTCTCAATGATTTGTTCTGATTCTTCTCCAGATCCCTTTTGGTTCAGTTTAAACCCGTCAACTTATCCTGAGACTTTCCAAAGGAACACTTTGGGTTCAGATAAATCTCTCAACAGTTTATTCTGATTCTTTCCCGCAGATGTTTTCTATGGTTCAGATAAATCACTCCAAAGATTTACTCTGATTCTTTCCAGTTAAAGAACATTCAATATCTCTTTTGGTTCAGTTTAAACCCCTCAACAGTTTATCCTGATACTTTCCAAAGGAACACTTCGGGTTCAGATAAATCTCTCAACAGTTTATTCTAATTCTTTCCCACGAACATCTTTTTTTGTTCAGATAAATCTCTCAATGATTTATTCTTATTCTTCTCCAGATCCCTTCCGGTTCAGTTTAAATCTCTCAACGGTTTATTCTGATTCTTTCCCGCAGACACTTTCTCTGGTTCAGATAAATCGCTCAAAGATTTACTCTAATTCTTTCCAGTTAAAGAATATTCAAGATCTCTTTTGGATCAGTTTAAACCCCTCAACGGTTTATCTTGATACTTTCCAAAGGAACACTACGGGTTCAGATAAATCTCTCAATGGTGTATTCTAATTCTTTCCCGCAGACATCTTTTTTGGTTCAGATAAATCTCTCAATGATTTGTTCTGATTATTCTCCAGATCCCTGCCAGTTCAGTTTAAATCTCTCAACGGTTTATTCTGATTCTTTCCCGCATACACTTTCTCTGGTTCAGATAAATCGCTCAAAGATTTACTCTGATTCTTTCCAGTTGAAGAATATTCAAGATCTCTTTTGTATCAGTTTAAACCCCTCAATGGTTTATCCTGATACTTTCCAAAGGAACACTACGGGTTCAGATAAATCTCTCAACGATTTATTATGATTCTTCCCTCAGACACTTTCTCTGGTTCAGATAAATCGCTCAAAGATTTACTCTGATTCTTTCCAGTTAAAGAATATTCAAGATATATTTTGGTTCAGTTTAAACCCCTCAACAGTTTATCTTGATACTTTCCAAAGGAACACTTCGGGTTCAGATAAATCTCTCAACAGTTTATTATGGTTCTTTTCGGCAGACGCTTTCTCTGGTTCAGATAAATCGCTCAAAGATTTACTCTGATTCGTTCCAGTTAAAGAATATTCAAGATCTCTTTTAGGTTCAGTTTAAACCCCTCAACGGTTTATCCTGATACTTTCCAAAGGAACACTTCTGGTTCAGATAAATCGCTCCAAGATTTATTCTGATTCTTCCTAGTCAAACAACATACAAGACTTCTTCTGGTTTAGATAAGTCGCTCTAAAGATTTATTCTGATTCTTTTCCAGTTGAAATCAAGTTCAGACTTAGTCCATTCTCTGTCAACAGTCACCCTTGGATGGCTTCTACAAGCCCATCTCCGACAAATCTCCACCATTCCTCCAAATGGCATCTATAAGCCCATTCACAATCCATATTCGAGTGCAAATTTCTGGGCACTCTAGTGTCCAATCATCTTCCACCTTCAAGTCACGAATGGCAATCCGCCAATCTAACTCTTCAGGTTTAAGAATATTTAACAGGGGAAACTGTTGTACCCCAAAATTTACCGTCTCATTTATCAAATATTTTCTCACAAGATCTCCTTTTGTTCAAGACTGCACAAGGGTTGATCAGCTTAAGACACCTCCTTAAGCACTAATGACTGAAATTAGGGTTTACGATTGCACAAGGATAATTGAACTTTTAATGCCTCATTTGACTTTCATGGATCATTATGGACCCTCAATATTGCTCATGTCAAGTTTCAAGTCTTGGGTCACATTTTTGCTTAGTCAATTGAGCAGTTGACCTAAAAATCAACTGTATTGGGAAAAAAAGTCAATTATGGCCAATTTACAGTCAAACTTCATAATGTTTGATCAATATCAATATTATAAACTCATATGTATCATTTGATCAAGTTTGGACCATAATTCCTCAAGAAATTTGATCAGATCATCAAAAGGGCAAAATAGTCAAAATTAGGGTTTTGACTGAGAAAGGGCAATTACTGATTTTTGACCTAGCAAATGGTTAATTGGTTTGAGGCATGATCTCAAGAGTTAAATTGAATCATTTTTATCTAATTGCATGACTCAAAACATTTCTCAAGGTCATTTGATTGATAGTTGATTTTCAAACAACTGATCAAAAGTCAATTGTACATTGAAAAGTCAAACTTTGACTTTTTGATCAAAACCAAGTGTCAAAGATCACAATTCATCAAAACATGTAAAAATATGAAACTTGTTCATCAAGAAATCAAAAAGTCAAGATTTCATTTTGAAAAGTCAAAGTTTCCAAACTTAGAAATTTTTCTAAGTGTTGAAAACTTCATATTTTTTCACAACTTTGAGCCAATTTTTCACCATGATGCAAGATGATTCAAAAGAAACTTTTAACATGAAAGTTGTAGATCTCCATGAGATCTAAAACATTTATTTACACAACTTCTCTTATAAATGCTTGGATCTCAAGTTATTAATCCATGAAGTCATGGTCATGAAACTAAAACACTTAGCGAAATTTGAGCATTTTTGGTAAGGATTTTGACCTAACTTCTTGGCCAAGTTTCACATAGTTCCACTTGGATTTTGAAAAAGTGATTCAAAGATGGATTATAGAGAACATTACTAGATTTCCAAAATGTCCAAAAACTCCTTGAGATCATTCTTGATCAAGGAGAATCGAAGAGAGAAAGTTAGGGTTTCAAACTAGAATTATAGGTCATTTTTGTGATGAACAAGAATTCAAATCTCAAGCCTATGCTGAACAATCTTGCTTTGCAAGCCTCTAAACCTCAAAATCTATCCCTAATCAGAATATTACACTTGCTTTTGAGCTATTATCCATTTGATTCAAGCTTTATACAAGATAATTTTCCATTAATGGCAAAAAGGCATCATTGCCATTTACATAAAGCAAGCTTTATGCAAAGTCAACTTACATCGAGCTTTGCACTTGTTCCTTCTGCACAAGCTTCCTCTACAAAGTTAGATAAGCATGTTTAAAGTTGGTAACCACTCTAGATAACTTTATACCTTGCCTTGAAACCATACTTGTCAAGCTTGCTTCAAAAACAAGTCAAAATCCCATAACTTGTGATCTGGTGATTCTGACCACCTCAAGTATCCAAACCTTTTCCTATATTTCAAGTCACTCTTATGCAACCTAGGACACGAGCTTAAGCACCCTGAAACACTCCCAAACCCTCTCAAATCAGTTGCCCAAAAACTCCATTGTTGCACAGTTTTTGACCTTGGACTTATAACTCATATTTCCCTCGTGCGTTCTTTGGCCTTTTAGTTCCTAAAGCTTCCTTACATCAAATACAACTCATCCATGTCCTTGTTACACGACTGTAACTCCATTTCCACCATCCTCCAAAGCTAAAAACAGAGCACTGCACATTGACTTCTCCAAGCCATTTCAGCCACTCTCAACTCAAGCTAAGCATTGCATTAGCTTCCTGGGAACTTGAGGAAGCTAACCTGATCATCACAACGCCTTGAAAGCAGCTCAAACTCATTTCATGATTTTCAGTTTTGAGGTATATTTCTTGAACTTCTATCTTCTCATTTAGGCATTGTTAGGCTTGCATTTGTGAAGATAAAATGTAGACATCATTTCCCTGAAGTTGTACATGTCCATAGATTTTATTTATAATGTTTGAGCTAGGAGAATTTTAGGATTAAACCTCTGAAAATAATTAGGTCAGAATTTGGTACTTTCAAAAATTCTCATTCATCTTTGATTTATAGCTTATGATATTTATATGGTTGGATTCATATGGAAAAATGGAGCAACTTTCATGTTTGCATATTTCATTTTTATTGAGAAATGGTAAAGTTATAGATGATCTGGCTGGAGGTTGAAGATGAAGTTCCATATTCAGGACTTGTTTTGTATTATGTATTTATCATTTCAGTTATATCAACGGATGTATAGCCACCCCAGTGGTAAGGAAGCGCACTGGTAACCAAGAGGGCGTGGGTTCAACACCCAGCGCGCTGCCTTTTGCTTTTTTTTCCACATTTTTATAGTTTTTTTTCCTGATTTTTGCAGCGATGGGCTCCCCTTTGTTGGGCCTAACTTTTTTTTGCTTATTTCATACTCCATGTTTCACTTTCTAACCCCCCTGACTTTAATTTTATATTTTTGTTTAATTTTTATTTTCTTTATTAGTATTATTTTTATTACTATTATTATTATTATTATTATTTTTATTATTAATAAAAAATCCAAAAATATTTATATTTTATTATTTATATTTATTTAGTTTATTTTTCTTCATAAAACTAAAAGAACAAAAAACATTTCCTTTAATAAATTAATTCCTTTTTTTAAATACTTAGATAATTAATCTTAATTATTATTATATTATTTTATTGTAAATTAAAATCAATTTAGAACTTAGGACTTTTATTTAATTAATTTTATTTATTAAATTAATCAAATTCCCAAAAAACCTAAAACATTTGTTCTCTTTAAATTAATTTATTTTACTAACTTAATCTTAATTTTCTTATTTTTAGTTAAATATTTTATTTTAGTTAACTAGGTCAAAAAACCTTTTCATAAAAACCAAACAAAAATCACATTTCCTTTTGCATTTATATTCTTGCATTTTTATTTATTCATTTTTGTACAATATTCAATATGGTTGTAATAATTATTTAGATATGATTTTCTTGCAATTCCCTATTTGTAATTTGTACACCCCCCTAAATGATGTAATAGCTTAGTATTTTTATTTTTTTGCAATTTAATGCTTTATATACAAATGCTAGTAATTAGGGTTTGTATGGAAAGATAAAACCAATGCTTAGAAAACCCTAATTCAAAGACAAATCAAGCATGTAAACCAATACACTTGCATAAATACACCCCTAGGGTAAATCCACTTTGTTGCCTTACAAAAATGGCCATATTATGCATGTGAGGTATCTTAGAAAAAACAAGCAAAACTACAAGATCATATTCCCTCGATGACGCTGTGATACGGTGGGAGAACTGACTTGAGTTTTGCGTTTGTATTCGCACTTGTTCGGTTGAGCAAGAGTCGCCACCAACTTTTTATTTTATCCTAAAGGAAAGGTTAAAAAGCACAGCAAAAACCTTTTGAGATGTTTCGTGGGTTCGGTGGGTAGATTATGAAAAGGGAAGGTATTAGCACCCTTTTCATCCATGGTTATCCATGGGCTCTTAGTTACTTGGTTTTTTAGATCACTTGCCTTGATTTTCGATTGCTTTGAAATTGTGGTGTGTGTGTGTTTTGAAAAATGTTTTTGAAGAGATGCATTGTCTTAGGCAACCAATGTAATTGACTCGTGTTTGAGTGTTTTACAAAAGTGTGTATCTTTTCGAAAAGGTGTTTCAAATGTTTTTGAGAGTTTGTTTTGAAAGTGTTTGTGGAGTGTGATTTTTGAAAAGGAGGCAAGTGTTTTTGCAAGTTGATCTTAAGTAACTAAGAGTTTTGTCTACCCCTATTGTACTCAAAGGTTTTTCTCCATGTTTTTAACCCCTTTTAACAATTTTGTTCCACCATTGAATTTGATGGACAATCTTGCGTTTAGGATGTTTAACGGGACAGGTGCGGGTCATTGTATGGACCATGAATGCAATGGTGCCAAGTGTCTTTGGCAATTTGCTTTGAAGGGACTATGATCATTCCATTTAGGCAACTTTCGAAAGCGTCATCGAGGGACTTATGATCATTTGAATTCGTTTTGCCAAAGAAACTCGACGTGAAAGCATGGCCCATTTTGGAAGGCAATATGTGGTATTACCCTAGGGGGTGCAAGTGTGATTGTGTATTGATTTCATGTATTTGTCTTGTATTAGGTTATCTAGCGTTTGATTTTTATGTACATGCAAACCCTAGGTCTAACCATGGTATAATTCGAAAGCGGTAAATTGCGGGAATTTAAAGTCTACGCTATTACAAAATAAGTATCCGGGAGTGGGGGTACAAATTTACAAATGGGGATGAGACTTTAGGAATGTAGTGTCCAATAATTTACAACCAAATCGAATTGCGACCAAAGTGTAAATGTAACGTATAGCAATGTATAAGAATAGTAATTGTATGCGTATCAAATGTAAAGTGTATTGTGTAGGTGTAAGTGTACATGTATATTAATTTATTTACAGGTTAAGAAAATGTGAATTTTAATGTGAAGATTAAGTATTGTTAACTTAATGAAAAGAATTAAACATTTTCTTTATTTAATCTTTGTAATCTTGTATTTTTCTTTAATATGTACAAAAAAGTATTTTACATCAAAGAAAGAAAAATGTTTTAAATTTTAATTATATTATGTATATAAAAAAAAAGTATTTTAAATGATTATGCACAAATTATTTCTAAGAAAAGAAATTGTATTAACTTAAAGAGAATTTATGTATAAATCAAAATAAGTTTTAATAAAATAAAAAAGTGTTTTAAATAATGTATTTTATGCATTAATGTACAAAATAAAAATATTTTAAGTTTTATTTCTTATATATTAGTATTAATATATATATTTATACAAGAATTTTAATTGAAAGAAATGTTTTAAAAATGAGAAAACATATATTGTGTTCAAAACTATAAATATGTTATAAAAAAAGTTATGTTAATTTATCAACAAAAGAAAATAAAATATATTTCATATTTTAGAAAAAAGGGGTTAAGTTGTATATAGAAAGAGATGGGCTAAGGGGATAAATGGGCTTAGTCAGAATGGATATGGGAGGGTGTTAAGGGAAACATGTTTTGGGCTTAGGCTTATGAAACGGATTAGGCCCAATTGTTTGAAACGAATAGTTTTAGGGTTCACAGTTTTTGTTCCATTTGGGGAAGGCTTTAGGGTTTACAGCGCCGTTGCCAGTTTCGTTCTCACCTTCGTTCGCCATCTTTTACCAGTTTCTGAACTCCTTCGCCCAAGCCACCAACGCCATCATCACCTCCTCTCCATGGTTAAGCACGCGATGGCTCGTTCAAGGTGACAACTTTTATCTTAGTGTTTTTTAGGGTTTCAACAATTTGTCTTGCATGTTTAGTTTGCATTCATTTGATTCTGTTTCTTGGTTTACGCGAGGTTTTGAAAAGGAATGAAAAGAAATTCTACCTTTACGAAGGAGGAGGAAGTATCTGGAGGCATTTGGAGGCTTTGATGGCGGAGAGACGGTGACGAACTTGGTGCTAGCTTGCTTGGTGTCCTGGTTTGTACTTTGCCTTTAGGTTTGATGATGATTATGACTGAAAACTTTTTGTTACTTCCTTCTTCGTTGCCTTGATGCCTCGCCTTGTGTGCTTCTGTTTGCTTCTTTATCACCTTCTTCTCGTTGACCCTAGTTGCCTTGAGATACCTGATTTTTCTCTTTGTCTTTGTTGCCTTATGATGGAGTTTTCTGAGGGCCCTTCATATTGCCTCTTCTGTATATCTGTGAATGCTTGAGTATGTTTTTTGAATCTGTATGCTTGATGATTTTTTACGCCCATGGATGATGTTTTCTGAGGGATTTTTGTTGTTGGCCTTGAATGCTTTAGTTTGGAAGGTTTGAAATGAAGCTTTTATGGCTTTACTGGTTTAGATTGTTGGTTGGTGTGTTGAATGCTTGAATGTTGTGTTGGTTGGTAAATATCCCTATGATGAACTCCTTGAGTTCTGAGGGTTTGGCATGCTTGACTTTGAGTCTTCTTTGGATTGCTTCTGAATATTGATATGCTGAGATTTTGTTGGTATGTGGTGTTTGCCCAATGATGGTATTTCCCGAGGGCTTTTAGTTTCTTTTATCAACTGGTTTGGAGGCTTTGGCTTATGACAGGTTTGAGCAGTTTGGGCTTGTGTTGTTTAGATTTGGCAGGTTGATGGTTTTTGATGGTTATGGCTGTTAGGCTGTTTCTACTTCAGCAGGGTGGAGGCAGTTTTATGAGTTTGACAATGCAGGTTTTTGGCTATGTGTTTATGGCCATATGTTTGAGGTTTGTTGGACTGCAGGTTGTGCAGGTTATGGCCTTGGCTTTGGCTTGACAAGTTTTGTTTAGGCTTGATGATAGGTACAGGTTTTGGGCCTGGAGACTGGTTTGCTCGTCTGAGCTTCAGGCTTGGAAGGCTTGTGGTTATTAGCAGGTTTTGGCCTTACTGGTTTTAGGCTGGAGGTTTGAACAGGTTTAAGCTTGCAGGTTATACTGGTTATACTGGTTTGGTCCTTCAGCTTGGACAGTTTTGTTTCTTATCTCTATTTGATATCCCCTCTCTTTGTTTATGTTGTCTCTTCTTACTGTTTTATTGACAGATTGCTTTTTTTATATTTTCTTGCCTAAAGCCAAACCTGTAAGCCTAACCACTTTTCTCCCTTCTCTCTCTCTCCAGTACAATTCAAAGCATTAAAATAATGTTTATGTGTACTTTTCTGAAAGGGCAGCTGTTTGGGAAATGATGAAACTGACTATGCTTGCTTGCATACTAATCTTTCTCTGCATATCTTGTATTTCTTCCAGCTTTTATGCTTCTTGTTATCTTTCCATATCTTCTTTTGACAGCTTTGAGTAGCCTTGTACTTGTTTGATATCTTTGACAGTTTGTGGACAGTTTGGAATTTGTGATTCAGTTTGGACTTTGTGGTTAGGCCTAGTTCAGTTTGCCTTTCTGATTATGCAGTATGTTGACAAACTTTGAATTTGTGCATTTTTCAATTTTGTGCATTCCAAGTTTAGCAAGCAAATATTCATCCCTCTTTGTGAACCGGGAGAAATCCCATGATTTGCAGAGAGGGCTAACTGATTCCATTCAGTTTCCCTTAATGATGAACCCAAACTTTAATTGTCTGCTTTTAATTATTTATCTGCTTCTAACTTTTCTTCTTTCTTGTTCTTTGCTGATAAAATCCAATGAGGCAGAGGGAGCAAGGGATGGAAGATGAAGAATTGAAGATTTAGAAAAAATTAGGATAGTCTTTAATTACTGTAAAATCATTATTGTAAACAATTTGTAAACAAAAACAATTATACAAATAAAGAAAAGCTTTTTTATCCAATTAAATCTTTTCCTCTTTTCAATTGTTCATTTTATTATTTATAATTCTTTAAATTATAATAATTGAAAATAAATTCCAATCATTTGAACTCAGAATAATAAACAATTAAATAAACAATGTGATTTTAGCATCGATCAACCAATAAACCTGGCGTTTCACAAATCCAAAGCAAAGCACAGTCAAACACAACAACTATCCAGACGTATTTCCTTTTACTGATTTTAACCAAACATTGCAAATCCAATCCAAATGCATCTTTTCACTGATTAAGTCAAACAATGCGAATTCAATCCAAATCTTGGAATAACTTGCAAAGCACCGTAGAATTATATCTTTCTGAGGAACCACGCATGAAAACCCTAATTCCTGATTAAACGTCAAAGACACGTCCGCCTGATCGAAGCTTCACCAAAATCAACCAAATCCCTAAGCAAACTGTTTGAATTGTCCCAGACCCTTCAAAAACTAAAGGAAACCCTAATTTTATCTGACTGACGAGAAAAGTCTGTTTGACCGATTCTTGAACCAATCTGAAAAATCAGGAAAAAACCTGAAGTTGTGATTTCTTTGTGGAAAAATGCGAGGGCAAATTTTGGGGTACAACAGTTTCCCCTGTTCAATCTTCTTGAACCTGAAGAGTTAGATTGGCAAGTTTTCCTTTCGCGACTCGAAGGTAAAAGAAGATTGGACACTAGAGTGCCCTAAAATTTGCACTCGGTGATGTGATGGTAGAGGTGAATGGGCTTACAGATGCCATTTGGTGATGGGCTTAACGATGCCATCTAGGGATGCGATAGAATCTTGACAGGGGATGGGCTTAGAGATGCCATCTGAGAATGGGCTTAAAGATGCCATTTGGTGACTGCTGGTAGGAGGATGGGCTTATAGATGCCATTTGGAAATGTTGAACTGTATGTCAATGGTGAGTGGACGAGTATCAGAAAGGCATCCATGTTTTGGAACATCTCTGAACTGGGGGTCTGAGCCAGCAATAGATTGACATCCGTGTCTGGAGAATCCGTGAACTGTTTTCAGGAGTTGAGATTGAATAAGCAATAGATTAACATCCGTTGTTGGGAAGAATCCGTAAACTGTTTTCAAAAGTTGAGATTGAATAAGCAATAGATTAACGTCCGTTGTTGGGAAGAATCCTTAAACTGTTTTCAAAAGTTGCATCTGAATAAGCAATAGATTAACATCCGTTGTTGGGAAGAATCCATAAACTGTTTTCAAAAGTTGCATCTGAATAAGCAATAGATTAACATCCGTTGTTGAGAAGAATCCGTAAACTGTTTTCAAAAGTCTTGAAGTGGAAGAGGAACCGGTGTAGGGTTTCCTGATGATGCGTCCGTGTAAAACTGCATCTGAGTGAATGTGGAATAAGTATCAGAATGTCGCCGTGTCTGGGTCACATCTGAACTATTTCTGGATGAATCTCGGAAAATGATCTTTGTCTGTCGACTGATCTTACCTGAAAAGGTAAAGGGTTAGTTGTTATGCAATGTCATGATGCGTGATGCAATGTATGTTACACCAATGTTTATGATATGAATGTGATGAATGCGCATGTAAGCTGACGACCTATCTTGCTGAGGATAGATGAATCCTGGATGGCTGAAGATAAAAGAATCTTGACTGCTGTCGGGGAAAATAATTCTTTGGCTGCTGCTGTGGAGGGCAAGGATCTCTTGATTGTTGAAAAATGAGAAGTCTTGGGACCACTGTTGGGGAAATCAGAAGCTTGGGTTGTATGCCAATCTACTGGGGAATCCTGTTTTGAGGAGATCTTTACCGGAGAATATCCGAATATTCTGTGAGGAACTGAGAATGAGAGTCTTCAACTCTTCTTGGGGATTGATAGTTGGAAGTTTTAGCTTCGCTGGGGATATTGAAACTTGATTCTGAGGGGAATTAGATTCCTGAAGGTTCTCAGGCTGGGGATTGCAAGAATCTTCTGATTGCCGTAGGTGTTGGTCTGGAATAAGTTACTGAACGTCGCCATCTCTGGGTCACATCTTGAACTATCTCTAGAAACAAATCTGAATAAGTTATAGAATGTCGCCAAATCTGGGTCACATCTTGAACTATATCTGGATGCAAGTCTGAATGAGTTATAGAATGTCGCCAAATCTGGGTCACATCTTGAACTATATCTGGATGCAAGTCTAAATGAGTTATAGAATGTCGCCAAATCTGCGTCACATCTTGAACTATATCTGGATGCAAGTCTGAATGAGTTATAGAATGTCGCCAAATCTGGGCCACATCTTGAACTATATTTGGATGCAAGTCTGAATGAGTTATAGAATGTCGCCAAATCTGGGTCACATCTTGAACTATATCTGGATGCAAGTCTGAATGAGTTATAGAATGTCGCCAAATCTGGGTCACATCTTGAACTGTATCAATCTTCTGAGGTGATGAGGGAATTGTTGAACACTTTTGACATTCGAATGCCCCAAGTGGTGATGTAGATAATTTCCTGGCTTGTTACAGGTGTTGATCCATAATCGGTCGTTCACAGATATTTTCCTGGCTTGTTACAGGTGTTGATCTTGAACTTAAGAAAGATTGGTCAAAGAGATATTGTCCTAGCTTGTTACAGGTGTTGATCTCTGACCTGAGAAAGAAAGATGGTTCCCTGGCTTATTACAGGTGTTGATCTTAAATCTGTTCATGTAGATGATTTCCTGGCTTGTTACAGGTGTTAATCCACAATCAATCGTCCACAGATATTTTCCTGGCTTGTTACAGGTGTTGAATCTGGAACTTCAAAAGGTTGCTTACAGACGTGCCCTGGCTGGATACAGGTATCGAATCTCTAAACTCCTCATGCAGACATGCCCTGGCTGGATACAGGTATCGAATCTACAATCAATCACTCACAGATATGCCCTGGCTAGATACATGAATCGAATCTGGAATTGTGATAGTTGATATGTTGGTGGTTGTGATTTCCCGCAGGTGGCGAAAGAATGATTGAACACTTTTGACATTCGAATGCCCCAAGTGATGATGAGTCTTGAATCAGATTATTCTGCGAATTGAGAGATTTCTTGAAATCTTGACTGGACTGCCCCAGGTTAACTGAATTTTGAAAGATCTGTTGAAACCTTGACTGGACTGCCCCAGGTTAACTGGATGGTGCTATGTCATGCCCCTTGTTGATAGGAGATTTGTCGTTGGAAGTGTTATCCTTTTGAAGTGATTTTGTTCACTGAGAGTGTTTTCATTCCTCCGAACATTCGCTGTATGAATTTCTTCGCTGTCAAACAAAAATCCAAATGCAGACAGTGATATTCAAGCAATGCAAAGTTTATGTTTGTCTCGAAGTTTTGCAAAATGCGTTTTTTAGCAGAAAACTTTTCATAAGATAAGTCAACACAAGATTTAGAGCAAAGCCTTACTGGAGTCAGGATACCTTTTGTAACAGTATGCTTTCGAACTAACCCATGCTTCAATTAGGACTTTTGAAGGGTTGTAACGTGGCTTGGTTCACGGTTTAAGAAACAAAGGATAAAGGCTCAAAGTATATTTGTACCCACCCGCTCTTCATGATGTTCTTCACACCTAAGCTCAGTTAATTGTGCGTCGCACTCTGTTTTGAGTTTGGAACGAATTTTGGGTGATGGTTCGCCAGTTGAATTTGGGGAGACAATCATCATCTCTTTTTTCTTTTTCAACATTTTTTCATGTTGTTGAGGATTTGTAATGGCCTCACTATTTTGATTTTGATTTGTTATCCCTAACTTTTGCCTGACTGTTCCCATTTTCGAGATTACAGTCAGCGGGATGCCCCAGCTTTCTTAAGCCTCCTTTATAGGTTTTGGCTTGGTGGGATTTTCTCTTTTGAGAGATTGACTGCCTATGTTATAGGGAACCACCCTTGTCTTTTGATTCCAAAGGAATGCTTTTCTTTTTCTTTGACGTCGTTCGTTGTATTACGAACTGAGAGTTTGCGACTTAAATGCGCGTTTTCTCTTGAATTAACTGAGATACTACCCTGCCCCGGGTTTATATCAAAGGTTTTGATTGTTTAGAACAGAAAACTCCTACTTCTTTGGCTCGAAGGGGTTGACTAGGGATTATCTTCCTTATAACTCCAGTGTTTGGGAATTGAAAGAAATGCCTGTACATCATCAGCAAGGTCTGTTCAAAAGCATACTGTATGAGATTACGGTATTGTTTCGTCATCCTCCCTCTAAAGGCTTGCAGCTTTTTATCAAGAGTCAGATATCATAAAGAAAAGCATAAGAGTAGTGAAACGAATGGATGAATTCAAGACAAACATATGCAATGCATTAATGAAAACATAGTTTAACATCAAGAGATAATTGTTTGACAACAAAAGAAATTACAACTTTGAAAATTCAAAATGAAGCAAAAGTCTTTCATCTTGAGCTTTGTCACTCCAGGTGGAGAACTCCTTAACGGAAGATTTTCATCTCGCCGTCTGGCATGAATTCCAGCACTTCAATGTCGATCAGATCTTGAATCTTGTTCTTCAAGGCCCAACAATCGTTGGTGTCGTGTCCCGGGCTGTAGGAGTGGTAAACACAAAATGCGTCGGGACGATAGTTAGGAGAGGAGGTATTGAGCTTCTGAGGAGGATCCCTTAAGGTAAACAGGTTGACCTCCAACAGGCGCTTCAGTATGAAGAATGATGGTATCTCAGTCTCCGTGAACTGTCTTCCCGACGTTTCTTACTTACGCCGATTACCCCGTTGACGCTGGCGAGGTTGTTGATGGGCTTGTGACCCTGAAGCAAGCGAAGGAGCCTTCCCCTTGTCTTCTTGAGTGGATGGAGGCTGAGCGGTGACCTGCTCTTCAACCTCAGATGTTTGCCCCAATTGGTTGTTTTGAAGCAGTTGGCGGACGAGAACTCTGAGTTCCTCTTGTCTTTGAGATAGGTCTTGGATGAGAGCCATCTGGCCCACCAACTGTCCCATCACTTGGGTCCTCAATATTGCCAGATCAAACTGCAGCTCCGCAAGCTGATCACTCCTGGCATTGTTTGAATTCTCCAAGCCCTTTGTGAGGAGAGCTTTCATTTCTTCTTTCCCCAGAGACAAGTTCAGGAACATTTCCTGCAGCTGAGTAGTCTGGTCTTGGATGTCTTTGACAGACCTTTCTAGAGCCATCTCTTTCTGAAATAAACAGTATGAGAGTAAGGAAACCTGAAAAAGGAAAAACTGTCAAAATGCAATGCATGATATGTGGATGCATGCTTTCAAGGATCTCTTGGGGTAAACACAAGAAAATGTTAGAGGTTGAACTTTGCTCTTGGATTGGAGAACTTTGCACCGGTGGATGTCTTTCCACGAGAATCAAGCTCACCATGTCAAGTGGGTCATAGCCACTGATTCAAGTTGTTGCACTTGATCTTTGACTGGAGAACTTTGTATCGGTGGATGTCTTTTCACGAGAATCAAGCTCACCATGTCGAGTGGGTCATAGCCACTGATTCAAGTTGTTGCATTTGATCTTTGATGGCATTTGTTTAGAGGAGAAACCTCTTTCCCTTTGGTAGACGTCTGGTTCAACGTAACCCTGCATCAAAAGAACCCTCGAGATCCTTGAAATGGTTATTGAAAAATGCTATGGTATGATGTTATGATGTTATGTACATGTATGCAGAAGCAAGTGAGTGTATATACAGGTAATCATATTCACACAAAGCAAATAAGTCCTTAGGTTTAGGCTTGCACGGGGTTGTAGGTAAGTACCCTCTTGAAGTTAGTTGGCTCATCCTGTCCTAAAATAGAAACCGGGTTCTAAGGAGCTCAATATCATTGGATATTTTTCTGTGTTCATTGTTTCGGTTTAGCCACTTAACTGGCGACCAAAATATTCCAAGAAAACAACCCTCAAATGAGTGTAGTATCGAGTATCTACCAACTTCGGACTGCGCCAAAGTCGGTCATCTCACTACCCCTAAAAAGGCTAAGATGGTCAATTAAGGTTCTAAGAGTTCGTTAGTGCTTCACGACATCACTCAGCGGCCCCGTACTCTCCTTGATTGAACTCAAAGGTTACCGGTACTTACAAATATGTCACACTAACATAGCTTACTGCTTCAACCGTGTCGGTATACCCCACACAGTTCCCTCACAGTTTTTTGCTATTTACCTAAAAAGGTGCCCCAAATTCGGGTGTAGGATTTACAACAAACCCAAACAAGGACCCAAAAGATAAAGCAATCAAGTCAATCAAAGCAAGAAAGTAAAGGTGATCTAAACCCTAAGGTAACCCCACTTTTAAGAATTCCCCAGCAGAGTCGCCAGTTCTGTGATACGGTGGGAGAACTGACTTGAGTTTTGCGTTTGTAATCGCACTTGTTCGGTTGAGCAAGAGTCGCCACCGACTTTTTATTTTATCCTAAAGGAAAGGTTAAAAAGCACAGCAAAAACCTTTTGAGATGTTTCGTGGGTTCGGGGGGTAGATTATGAAAAGGGAAGGTATTAGCACCCTTTTCATCCATGGTTATCCATGGGCTCTTAGTTACTTGGTTTTTTAGATCACTTGCCTTGATTTTCGATTGCTTTGAAATTGTGGTGTGTGTGTGTTTTGAAAAATGTTTTTGAAGAGATGCCTTGTCTTAGGCAACCAATGTAATTGACTCGTGTTTGAGTGTTTTACAAAAGTGTGTATCTTTTCAAAAATGTGTTTCAAATGTTCTTGAGAGTTTGTTTTGAAAGTGTTTGTGGAGTGTGATTTTTGAAAAGGAGGCAAGTGTTTTTGCAAGTTGATCATAAGTAACTAAGAGTTTTGTCTACCCCTATTGTACTCAAAGGTTTTTCTCTATGTTTTTAACCCTTTTTAACAATTTTGTTCCACCATTGAATTTGATGGACAATCTTCCGTTTAGGATGTTTAACGGGACAGGCGCGGGTCATTGTATGGACCATGAATGCAATGGTGCCAAGTGTCTTTAGCAATTTGCTTTGAAGGGACTATGATCATTCCATTTAGGCAACTTTCGAAAGCGTCATCGAGGGACTTATGATCATTTGAATTCGTTTTGCCAAAGAAACTCGACGTGCAAGCATGACCCATTTTGGAAGGCAACATGTGGGATTACCCTAGGGGGTGCAAGTGTGATTGTGTATTGATTTCATGTATTTGTCTTGTATTAGGTTATCTAGCGTTTGATTTTTATGTACATGCAAACCCTAGGTCTAACCATGGTATAATTCGTAAGCGGTAAATTGCGGGAATTTAAAGTCCACGCTATTACAAAATAAATATCCGGGAGTGGGGGTACAAATTTACAAATGGGGATGAGACTTTAGGAATGTAGTGTCCAATAATTTACAACCAAATCGAATTGCGACCAAAGTGTAAATGTAACGTATAGCAATGTATAAGAATAGTAATTGTATGCGTATCAAATGTAAAGTGTATTGTGTAGGTGTAAGTGTACATGTATATTAATTTATTTACAAGTTAAGAAAATGTGAATTTTAATGTGAAGATTAAGTATTGTTAACTTAATGAAAAGAATTAAACATTTTCTTTATTTAATCTTTGTAATATTGTATTTTTCTTTAATATGTACAAAAAAGTATTTTACTTAAAAGAAAGAAAAATGTTTTAAATTTTAATTATATTATGTATATAAAAAAAATGTATTTTAAATGATTATGCACAAATTATTTCTAAGAAAAGAAATTGTATTAACTTAAAGAGAATTTATGTATAAATCAAAATAAGTTTTAATAAAATAAAAAAAGTGTTTTAAATAATGTATTTTTATGTATTTTATGCATTAAGGTATTAATGTACAAAATAAAAATATTTTAAGTTTTATTTCTTATATATTAGTATTAATATATATATTTATACAAGAATTTTAATTGAAAGAAATGTTTTAAAAATGAGAAAACATATATTGTGTTCAAAACTATAAATATGTTATAAAAAAAGTTATGTTAATTTATCAACAAAAGAAAATAAAATATATTTCATATTTTAGAAAAAAGGGGTTAAGTTGTATATAGAAAGAGATGGGCTAAGGGGATAAATGGGCTTAGTCAGAATGGATATGGGAGGGTGTTAAGGGAAACATGTTTTGGGCTTAGGCTTATGAAACGGATTAGGCCCAATTGTTTGAAACGAATAGTTTTAGGGTTCAAAGTTTTTGTTCCATTTGGGGAAGGCTTTAGGGTTTACAGCGCCGTTGCCAGTTTCGTTCTCACCTTCGTTCGCCATCTTTTACCAGTTTCTGAACTCCTTCGCCCAAGCCACCAACGCCATCATCACCTCCTCTCCATGGTTAAGCACGCGATGGCTCGTTCAAGGTGACAACTTTTATCTTAGTGTTTTTTAGGGTTTCAACAATTTGTCTTGCATGTTTAGTTTGCATTCATTTGATTCTGTTTCTTGGTTTACGCGAGGTTTTGAAAAGGAATGAAAAGAAATTCTACCTTTATGAAGGAGGAGGAAGTATCTGGAGGCGTTTGGAGGCTTTGATGGCGGAGAGACGGTGACGAACTTGGTGCTAGCTTGCTTGGTGTCCTGGTTTGTACTTTGCCTTTAGGTTTGATGATGATTATGACTGAAAACTTTTTGTTACTTCCTTCTTCGTTGCCTTGATGCCTCGCCTTGTGTGCTTCTGTTTGCTTCTTTATCACCTTCTTCTCGTTGACCCTAGTTGCCTTGAGATACCTGATTTTTATCTTTGTCTTTGTTGCCTTATGATGGAGTTTTCTGAGGGCCCTTCATATTGCCTCTTCTGTATATCTGTGAATGCTTGAGTATGTTTTTTGAATCTGTATGCTTGATGATTTTTTACGCCCAGGGATGATGTTTTCTGAGGGATTTTTGTTGTTGGCCTTGAATGCTTTAGTTTGGAAGGTTTGAAATAAAGCTTTATGGCTTTACTGGTTTAGATTGTTGGTTGGTGTGTTGAATGCTTGAATGTTGTGTTGGTTGGTAAATATCCCTATGATGAACTCCTTGAGTTCTGAGGGTTTGGCATGCTTGACTTTGAGTCTTCTTTGGATTGCTTCTGAATATTGATATGCTGAGATTTTGTTGGTATGTGGTGTTTTCCCAATGATGGTGTTTCCTGAGGGCTTTTAGTTTCTTTTATCAACTGGTTTGGAGGCTTTGGCTTATGACAGGTTTGAGCAGTTTGGGCTTGTGCTGTTTAGATTTGGCAGGTTGATGGTTTTTGATGGTTATGGCTGTTAGGCTGTTTCTACTTCAGCAGGGTGGAGGCAGTTTTATGAGTTTGACAATGCAGGTTTTTGGCTATGTGTTTATGGCCATATGTTTGAGGTTTGTTGGACTGCAGGTTGTGCAGGTTATGGCCTTGGCTTTGGCTTGACAAGTTTTGTTTAGGCTTGATGATAGGTACAGGTTTTGGGCCTGGAGACTGGTTTGCTCGTCTGAGCTTCAGGCTTGGAAGGCTTGTGGTTATTAGCAGGTTTTGGCCTTACTGGTTTTAGGCTGGAGGTTTGAACAGGTTTAAGCTTGCAGGTTATACTGGTTATACTGGTTTGGTCCTTCAGCTTGGACAGTTTTGTTTCTTATCTCTGTTTGATATCCCCTCTCTTTGTTTATGTTGTCTCTTCTTACTGTTTTATTGACATATTGCTTTTTTTTATATTTTCTTGCCTAAAGCCAAACCTGTAAGCCTAACCACTTTTCTCCCTTCTCTCTCTCTCCAGTACAATTCAAAGCATTAAAATAATGTTTATGTGTACTTTTCTGAAAGGGAAGCTGTTTGGGAAATGATGAAACTGACTATGCTTGCTTGCATACTAATCTTTCTCTACATATCTTGTACTTCTTCCATCTTTTATGCTTCTTGTTATCTTTCCATATCTTCTTTTGACAGCTTTGAGTAGCCTTGTACTTGTTTGATATCTTTGACAGTTTGTGGACAGTTTGGAATTTGTGATTCAGTTTGTAATTTGTGATTCAGTTTGGACTTTGTGGTTAGGCCTAGTTCAGTTTGCCTTTCTGATTATGCAGTATGTTGACAAACTTTGAATTTGTGCATTTTTCAATTTTGTGCATTCCAAGTTTAGCAAGCAAATATTCATCCCTCTTTGTGAACCGGGAGAAATCCCATGATTTGCAGAGAGGGCTAACTGATTCCAGTCAGTTGCCCTTAATGATGAACCCAAACTTTAATTGTCTGCTTTTAATTATTTATCTGCTTCTAACTTTTCTTCTTTCTTGTTCTTTGCAGATAAAATCCAATGAGGCAGAGGGAGCAAGGGATGGAAGATGAAGAATTGAAGATTTAGAAAAAATTAGGATAGTCTTTAATTACTGTAAAATCATTATTGTAAACAATTTGTAAACAAAAACAATTATACAAATAAAGAAAAGCTTTTTTATCCAATTAAATCTTTTCCTCTTTTCAATTGTTCATTTTATTATTTATAATTCTTTAAATTATAATAATTGAAAATAAATTCCAATCATTTGAACTCAGAATAATAAACAATTAAATAAACAATGTAATTTTAGCATCGATCAACCAATAAACCTGGCGTTTCACAAATCCAAAGCAAAGCACAGTCAAACACAACAACTGTCCAGACGTATTTCCTTTTACTGATTTTAACCAAACATTGCAAATCCAATCCAAATGCATCTTTTCACTGATTAAGTCAAACAATGCGAATTCAATCCAAATCTTGGAATAACTTGCAAAGCACCGTAGAATTAAATCTTTCTGAGGAACCATGCATGAAAACCCTAATTCCTGATTAAACGTCAAAGAAACGTCCGCCTGATCGAAGCTGCACCAAAATTAACCAAATCCCTTAGAAAACTGTTTGAATTGTCCCAGACCCTTCAAAAACTAAAGGAAACCCTAATTTTTTCTGACTGACGAGAAAAGTTTGTTTGACCGATTCTTGAACCAATCTGAAAAATCATGAAAAAACCTGAAGTTGTGATTTCTTTGTGGAAAAATGCGAGGGCAAATTTTGGGGTACAACAGACGCCATCAAAAGTTGCCTTTCAAAAATGATCTTAGTCCCCTAAAAAAATGCTAAGATATCTTACAATATTGCTAATCATGGCTATACGATGAACCTTGCCCGTTCCTCTACATCTAAAGATATGGTTACTTACCAAATCAATGGTAAGATAACAATGTCAAAAGAAAGAGGAAAGAAACATGAAAGACATTTGAGTAGGTAGAATGTTCCTAGTTGCTTGCTCAATTTCAAACCAAAAACATCCTTGCTATTTTCAAAACAAACACCAACACTTTCAAAAACATCTTTCAAACATGAAATTTTTTTCAAAAGATGAACACTTTGTATACATTCTTACAAACTAGAATCATTACAAAGTTTGCCTAAAAGATGGCACCTCTTCAAAATACTTTCAAAAAACCACACAAAGCACATTTTCAAACAAAAGCAAGTGATCTAGAAAGAAACTAAGAGCCCATGGATAAACATGGATGGAAAGGGTGCTAACACCTTCCCTTTTCATAATCTACCCCCCGAACTCAAGAAAATATCTCAAAGGTCTTTCCTGTTCTTTTCAATCTTTCCTTTTAGATAAAAGAAAAGTCGATGGCGACTCTTGCTAACCGTAACATTTGCGATCAAACACAAAATAACCAAGTCAGTTCTCCCACCGTGTTACACTGTTCTTATGTATATATTTGTTAATGATTAATCATGTTTATATGCATATGTTTATTCAGTTTTAGTCATTGGACGTTTTTTGCAAACAAAATAGGAAGAACAAAAAACTTTGGACTTCAAAGTATATTTGTATTGATCATTTGCCTATAAGAAGGCGATTTTGTACAAAGAGACATAAATCCTAGTAAGAGGAATTCGTTGTGAAATGAAAAAGTACAAAGTGAAAACAAATATATAGCCATGTGGAAGTGATCTAATTGGATTCTGACTCTGCTATTGCCCATATGTATTCCAACATCTCGTCCTTTACCATCGGAAGAAGTTGATTGAATTATTTGAACTTTTGACTTTGGTAATAAAGCTTGCATGTAAGTGATCCAACAGGACATATTCGTATGCTTTCAATCCCTAACTTTTTCCTGGACCTCCCTTTCGGGTTTTCAGTCCACCAGGATACCCTTTTTTTCCCAAGCCGCCCTTTCAGGTTTTCGACTTGCCGGATGTATAATCTTTTGTATATTTCCTTTATTTTTGCCCGAACCCTTTTGGATCGCCGGGATTCCCTTATTTTTTCCTAGGTATGTTAACCTAGCGGGTCATTCTTATTCATAGTATTTTTTAATTATGTCTGCATTCATAGGGTGCGGGAAATCTTTACCGTCCATAGTGGTTAGCATCGTCGCACCGTTCGAGAATATTTTCTTGATAACAAATGGCCCTTCATAAGTGGGAATCAATTTGCCCCTGGGATCTCCTTATGGTAGAATGATGCGATTTATTACCAAGTCACCAGCCTGGTATACCCGATACTTGATCTTTTTGTTGAAAGCTTTGATCATACGTTTCTGGTACATCTGACCATGACAAATAGCAGACAGCCTCTTTTCATCAATCAAATTAAACTGATCCAATCTCGTCTAAATCCATTCGTCTTCGTCTAAGTCTGCTTCTTTCATAATCCTTAGAGAAGGGATTTGAACTTCAACAGGCAGGACAACTTCCATGCCATAACCCAAAGAGAAAGGGGTTGCCCCAGTTGATGTTCGTGCCAAAGTACGGTAGCCATGAAGAGAAAATGGTAGCATCTCATGCTAGTCTTTATAGGTCACCACCATCTTTTTCACAATCTTCTTTATATTCTTATTAGCAGCTTCCACCGTGCCATTCATCTTAGGCCTATATGGGGAAGAGTTGTGATGCTTAATATTGAAATGCATGCAGAGCTCAATGATCATGGCATTGTTAAGGTTGATGCCATTGCCAGTGATGATCCTCTCAGGGATACCATACTGGCAGATGAGGTTGTGCTTGATGAACCGGGCCACGACATTCTTGGTAACTGAGGCAAATGAAACTGCTTCAACCCACTTGGTAAAGTAGTCAATGTCGACAAGAATGAAATGGTGTCCATTAGAGGTAGTAGGTTTGATTTCTACAATCATATCGATGCCCCACATTGCAAATGGCCAAGGAGCAGTCATGACATTCAAAGGAATCGGAGGCACGTGAACCTTGTCAGCATAAATTTGGCACTTGTGGCAAGTCCTTGAGTGGTGATGATAATCGATTTCCATGGTCGACCAATAGTAACCAGCTCTTAGAATCTTCTTGGCCACAGTATGTCCACTAGAGTGAGTTCCAAATATACCTTCATGCATATCCTCCATGATCTTCTCTGCTTCCTTCTTGTCCATACAATGGAGCAGAATTGAATCATGGTTGCGCTTGTATAAGATCTTGTTGCTTAGGAAGAACTTGGCTGAGAACCTCCGCAGGAATTTCTTGTTGTTGACTGACGCCCCTTTAGGATACTCTTGATCTTCGAGATATCTTTTCACCTCATAAAACCAAGGCTTCTTCTCTACACCATCAGTGTCAATCTCATACCAGTGCGCTGTTTCGTCAAATCTTTCGACAGTAATTCGGGGAGCTTCGTTGTCCCATCTGACCTTGAACATAGAAGACATGGTAGCCAAAGAATCTGCCAACTGATTCTCTTCCCTTGGAATGTGCTCAAAGTAACCTCTTCAGAGTATGTGATCAAGGTTATCATAAGCTCTTTGTAAGGGATAAAGTTTGGATATTTTGTATCCAACTCTTCTTTAACTTGACTGATGACTAAAGTTGAGTCTCCATATACACTTAAGAAATTTTTCTTAGGTTAATAGCATCTTTAAGGCCCAGGATGCACGCTTCATATTCGGCCAAATTGTGAAAAATCCTTAGTAACCATACTACCAAAACTCTTTCTATCAACACTATTAGCCTACACAGATTCCATAGACGCCATATGATGAGTTTCTAACTTCTTGGAAGCCATTTGGTGATGTAGCTTAGGAAGAGACATCTTGATTTTATCCTCTAATCGAAACCCATCACAGATCTTGCCTTTTCAATTTTCAGCTGAGAGATACTTCTGACCGCCTTTTCTGACAAAGCTTTCTTCATACCTCTCAAATGTGAAGGGTTGACTATTTGATGACATAACTTAACTTTAGCTTCTTTTGTCATCAAGCCCGTGGAGAGACAATCTTTTTCTTATGAAGACCACATGCAGTAGTTGTCTTTAGATCTGGTGCCTCACATGATGACCTCATTGTTACCATTTGTTACTAAATAGTCAGATTTAATGAAGTTAACTTTGAGACGTTGGTCACACAGTTGACTAATACTAATCAATTTTGCAGTCATCCCCTTAACAAATAACACCTCATCTAGCTTAGGCTGTCCTGTATAGTTCAGCTTTCTAGCACCCTCTATTTTACCTTTTGATCCATCTCCAAAGGATACATAATCAGTGGGACATGATTTAATATCCACAAAAAATTTCTTGACACCAGACATGTGCCCAGAACAACCACTATAAAAATACCAACCATATCTTGTTGAGTCTTTAAGAGGAGTATGAGCTATGACTCCCGACATACCCTTTCTTGAGCTCCGCTTCTTCTTAGCTTTAACACCTATTTGTTCTCTTATGAATTGTGCTTCATATTTATGATAACTATATAACCTATAATAAAAGGATTTTTTATGACCAAACCTACCAAAATAATAGCACATCCTTTGTTGAGGCTTATTTCCTGAGTAAGTTTTTTGTTGTCCATGCTTATGTTGGAACATTTTATTTGACATCTTTTGATCAACTTCTTTCTTTGGACGAACAAACTTCACTTTAGTCCCTTTTCCTTCGTTTTTCACTGATTGATTGACATATCCAACTCCTTGAACATTTCCAACACTCTTTCCAGACTTAATAATCTCATCAATCATATTAAAAATGTTATTGAGCATTCTTATCGATTTTGTCATATTATTCAGTTGTAAATTCAACACAAGATATTTATCCTTCATATCAGAGATGGTAGACAGATGTTATACTTTTTTTGCCTCTAGACTAGAGATAATAAACAAGTGTTTCATCTTTTCAGCTTCCAGTTGGACAATGATTTTTTCTTGCTTTTCTCCAAATTGGTTCACCTCTTGACTTTTGAGGTTTAATTCCTTATAAGCCTCAACAAGCTCATCATAGGATAGTTCTTCACAAACTGATCCCTTATCAAAGTTACAAGTCCAAGTCAAAGTTGTGACCAGTTTGGCACTTTCCTCTTCATGATCACTTTCAAAATATTCGTCTGACCACAACACAAACAAACCTTTCTCCTTTCTCTTGAGATAAGTGGAACATTCATATCTTATGTGTCCTAAGCCTTCACATTCATGACACTGAATTCCTCTTCCTTGATTGATCTTCTCTTCAGGTCTGTCCCTTCTTCCGAAGTCCAGATTTTTGCTGATGTCGAAGGACTTGTCGAAAGGCTTGTTCTTGACATTTGATCTTGACTTCTCGTCTATTTTCTTAAACACTTTGTTGATTTGTTTTCTAAGAAACATGATAGCATTGGATACCCCTTCTTTTATATCAAGGTCACAGTCATCTTTTGAGTCTTCAACACTTGAGGCAAAGGTAATGCTCTTATTCGTTTCAGATTTTTCACTGATCCCTAATTCAAAGGTTTGAAAAGATCCCATAAGCTCATCAACCTTCATGGTGTTTACATCTTGGGCTTCTTCAATGGCAGTCACCTTCATGTCAAATATCTTTAGAAGATATATGAGAATCTTCCTCACCAAATTGGATTTTGACATCTTTTCCCCTAGGGCATCTGAAGCATTGGCTATCTCGATCATATTCATGTGGAAGTCATGAATACTTCATCCTTATTCATTCTTAAGCTCTCAAACTGAGTGGTAAGAATTTTAAGTCTTAATGTCTTTACCTTAGAGGTTCCTTCATGAGAAGTCTTCAAAATCTCCCAAGTTTTTTTTAGCAACAATATAATTTCTTATCAGTTTGAAGATTTTATTGTCCATTCCATTGAATATGGCATTCAATGCTTTGGAATTTCCCTCTGAAGATTTTTCATCCGTATCATTCCAGTCTTCCTCAGCCTTCATAACATTAGTCACCTTCCCATCCTGACTTACAACCATTGGTGGATCTCATCCCTTGACTATAACCTTCCAAGCCTTATTATACATGGACTTAATGAAAGCCACCATACGCGCTTCCAGTAATCATAGTTTGTTCCATCAAAAATTGGTGGTATGTTCCCGAATCCACCTTCCTTGTTCATTGTATCAAAAAGTAACTTCCCTGAATCTCACCCAGAGTCAGAGCAGGATTCCTGCTCTGATACCAATTGAAATTTTGGTATTTAGATCACAAATGTTCTGAGAGATGTTGAGACACCTTTCTCTGAACAAACACATAATGCCAAGGTATACGATTAACAAAGTGCAGAAAAGTAAAGAACATACAGGATTGTTAACCCAGCTCGGTGAATAACACACCTACTCTAGGGGCTACTAAGCCAAAGGCTAAGTTAACTAAAACAATATCAACTCAAAGCTAAACTCCCCCATTTACAACATCTCACTTAATTGCTACCCTTGATTAACTTCTACCTAAGACTTACCTGGGTATGAGACCCTTCTCAAATCCCTTCAAATCACAGACAGTGATCGAATAATTCTAAACACTTAGAAAATCATAGAAGTCACACTTCAAAGACACACAATCATTCACTTCTTAAAAACTTTGGAATAACTGATAGAACTTACAACTCAAAAGCAATCTCACTATTTCATCAACATGATAATCAAGAGGCTCCCAATAAACACACAAACCCTAATAAAATTACAATTTAAGTTCCACTTATTACTAGGGTTGAAGCCTTCTATTTATAGTCTTTAATGAAATGGATTTGGGCTTCACATATGCAGTTGGATATGACAGAGGCGCTGCAGGATTATCTCCTTAAAGATAGGACATCAATAATTAATTTCCTAGATGGATTAAATGCACTTTTAGTCCCCCTATAATTAGTTTCTCAAATTTTTAGTCCCCCTTTAAAAAAACCAGCTATTAAGTCCACCTATTTTGTTTTTGGTGAATTTTTGTTGGTCCCTGGACATTTGTCTCATATTTTAATGACATGAAACCCCAATATGAACCCAGTCACATGCCACCTCATTTAAAAATATAATTATTCATTTTTTAATTGTATTTATATTTTTTATTTTTCAAGAAATAAGTTTGGTAATTATATTGGATATAATAACTCCAACCCATCATCTTCCTCATTCCACCATTGTCGTTACTGCTTCTTCTCCAAGTGGGAACCCTAAAAATGTTAGCTTTTAGAATCAAAGAAGATTATAACCAAAATCCACAACTTGTTGCAATTTATCAACCATCACCTTCATCTAAGACGCACGAAGACGACAAGTTCTGTTTTAGGTATTAATTTCTGTTTTGATGTCTATGCAAGTGGTCCCAAATTGTCTTGTTCCCTAATTGTTGTTTATGGTCCCAACATTTTTTAACCCTATTTGTTTATCCTAAAAGTTGATTGTGATCCCAAAGTGTGTCAACTGTAATTGTTTAATCTGAAACCCTAACAATGAAATTTGTCGTATATAGGTCGCCTATTGAGCAAAAAGTTAGGCCCAGAATTCACCATCGGGGCTGTTGTACCCCAAAAATTGTCCTGTCATGTTTTCTAAGGTTTTCTCTTACATGGGTGGTCACAAACACTTGCCTAAAGAAAATGAAATTTTTTGAATGATGTTTAAGTATCCTTTGATTGGCATGTCAGCAATATCCTTCGACTGGCTGGTGAACAAAAGGGTCTTCGATTGGCATGTCAGCAATATCCTTTGATTGGCATCAGGACAAGGAGTTTCAACTGGGCTTCTAAAACCCTTCGACCAAGCATTAGCCCATCAACTTCGATTGTGCATTGGTTCCTCTTCGAGCAAGCCTTAGTCCAAGTTTCATTTAGGCGAGAACCCCCTGCAAGTTCCCTTCGATCCACCAGCAGTGGCCTCCTACATGTTTATTTCAGCGCACAAGGCAAAAGACTTCTTTCGACTTGCCTTTTATGCATAAGGCAAGAACCCCCTACAAGTGTGTTTCAATTCATCAGGCCAAAAGCCCCTTCATGCTTGCCTTGAATTCACTAAGTCAAAGGCTCCTTTCAACTTGCCTTCAATGCATAAGACAAATATTTCATTGGTGCTTTCCTTTAATGCACAAGGCCAAGACTCTTTAACACAGTTTATGCACTATGGAACATAATATGGCCCCTTCGAAAGAGCATTCCAAAGGTCCAGTCGAATGACACACATTGGAGAGTCATTATAAGAGAGCACAAAGCATGCATGTGGTCCCTTCAAAAGAACACACACATTGGTTCAAAACGAAGAATACACAAAGGGCCCATTCAAAGGACACTTTGATGGGAAACACATACTGTTGTCTAAAAATGGGGTCTAGTCAAAGGATGGATCTAGTTGGCCAGAACGAAGGAGAGATATGCAAAGATGCTTTTGGCCCAAAAATCCCACATATTTCCATACTCAAGTTTCCTGCACAAGCATTCTGAAGGAAGCTTCAATTAACCTGGAAAGAGTTTTTTGTTGGGGCTTGTGATCGGTGGATCTGGAACTGACTGTTTAACGCTGGTTCGCGAAATTTCACGGAAGCAAGAGTCGCCACCGTCTTTTATTTTCTCCAACAAGGGAAAGGACAAAAGCACAGCAAAATTCCTTATGAGATAGTCTCTCGGTTCGGGAGGTAGATTTATAGAAAGGGAAGGTGTTAGCACCCTTTCTATCCATGGTTATCCATGGGCTCTTAGATACTTGCTCATTTGTGTTTTCAAAATGTTTGTTTGCTTTTCAAAGTGTGAGTGGGTTTGCAAAAGTTTCTTTGAAAGTTTCAGATCGACTCTTGTATCAGTCCTCAAGAGTGTTTGAAAAGTTGTTTTTGAAAGCTTTTTGAAAAGTGTAGGTGTGAAAAGAAGTTTTGATTTTTTGAATTAGAGCAAGTATCTACGAGTCATCTACCTACCCTAAGGAATTAGGCTGTGTAAATGTCCTTAAGGTAGTGCCATCCCACCATTGAGAGGTAGGTAGCACCACCATTGGAGGTGTTCGGGTCAATTCGAGTTTAGGGACAGTGTGGTCACCAGAGCAATAGTAGGACACCTTAAAAGCTACCCTTATGCCATGTTCATGGACATAAGGACTTACTAAAACGTCCTATACTCGACGACCACGTTTCGAAGGGCAAGGCAACAGTGAGGCGTACCCTAAGAATGGTGTGTGAATTCGTGTATTGTTTTCAGTTATGTTTTATCTTGATCATGCATTGGGTGAGCTACGCTTTGATTTTATTTGGGCCATTCATTCTTTCATGTGATTAGCAGTTTAAAGGTGCAGAAATTAAAATGCGGAAAATAAAGGTCCTACGCTATTACAAGGCGCGGGTCTATACATCGCCAAATTAACAAAGACCCGTTTTTGAATAAAATGCGGAAAATAAATAAGTTCCCTAATTACTATTACAAGGCTTTGGGACAATTACATAAGATTTGAAATGAAAATAAAGGACAAACGCGCGAAGATAAATTAGAATCGAGAGTGCGAGGGCGTTGGACCCTTTAAAGAAATTAAATGAAATTAAAAGTTAATTAATTATTTAATAAGAAAAGAAGTTATTTTTGTGTTTTTTGGTATTTATGAAATAAAGAAAATTAATTGAAATTAGAAATTAAATAAAACCCTAGTTCTAAATTGTTTTTAATTATTAAAGAAAATATTTAAGTTTTGACCTAATTTATACTAATTAATTAATTACAAGTTTATTTACAAAATTAATTAATAATTATTATTAATAATAACAAGAGATTGTTTATTAAGAAAAAAAAAGGAAAAAATACTAAAAAACCTAATTTCTACACATTTTATTTATTTAGAAAAAAAATTAAAGTTAAAACCCTAAATTAAACTAAATTGATTATTAAGAATTTATGTACAAAAATATTAATGATTTTAAATATTAAATAAAACATATTTTTATTTTTATGATTTCTGATTTTTTGTATTATAAAAATTATTTTTATGTAATTTAAAGGAAACAATTAATTAAAATAAAACAAATAAAAGAATAAAAAGAAAATTAAAATAAGAGTTGAAAATTGGACAAACCATGGGGGTATCTGGCCCCTTTGGAGGTTAATTGCAAGGAATTTGACCCGTTGGAAATCTGGCCCTTTTGACCTTCAGCGTTTGTGTATGGCATGGTTGACTGGCGTACATGGTGGAATTCACATGATGGCCTTTGGATTGATCCCTAGGGACATGTGGCAGGCACAGGCATTGGGCGTTTGGTGGACCCCTGGAGCGAAGTACCACTTGAACGTATTACAAACAAAATTATGAAGAAATATGGGGGACCTGGGAATCGAACCCAGGTCCCAATACCTGCATGCCACTTCATTTGCCAATTGAACCAACGCGTTTAGTTGTATGTTTAGTGGAATCTGAATAATATATGTGAAAAGATAGTGTTATGCTGGATCAAAATAAAACGCGCCAATTATTCAAACTGCCCAACCATGTGCCAACAACTCAACATCTTCTTCATTGTTTCTTCGTTTTGCCTGAAAATAAAAGATGGATAGCGGGGGTTTTAAACCCCCACTAAGCTTCAACCTGCAAAATAGCGATTAGCGTATAGTCAAAAAGAAAAAGGGCGCGAGGTGTGGATTCCACTCGTTTGGAGGTCCTGATTTCAGTGGTACAGGTTTGATTGGCCAATTTTGCCTTATGCGTAAAACCCCAAATCAAAGCTTCAGAAACCCTAGAAAAGTTTCATGGCAACTTTTGACACAGGCAACATTAACTCAATTAGAGGACACCAATAGCTTCAGAAGGTTCATGTTAGTGTAAATCAAACATTCAAATGTATGGAAAATGCATGTAAATTCAAATACGAATGTGAAAAATTTCATGAACAGGGCGATGTCATTCTACCACTTCTGGATGTATGGAGACTTGTCTTTGATTGTAAAAGCTTCCTGAGTCCCTTGGCAATGTATTGGAACACTTTTCAGGCCTTGAAGCAACCTCTACGTATGAAAACAGTTTTCAATTTTTGTGTGAAAAAGTGCAAGTTTGTTCTATGCCTTTCTGCGCAGCTTCTTGTCTCCAGGGCATTAGGTTTTGATTGTGCATATATGTGTGAATGAATTAGGTTAGAAAGACCAAGCCCAAAGCCTTTGCATTGATGATTTTGAATATTTGATTTTCATGATCTTTTCCAATCTTTTTTAATCCTTTCTTATGCCAATCATTTCCAATCATGTAGAAACTTTCCTTATTGAATGATGCACGAAATATTGAGTGAATTCTATGCACAAAAAGATTTGAAAAGTATGATTTAGTATTTTTCTCATAATTAATTTCAATTAAATGAATTAATAAGATTAAAAATTCAATTAATTAATTAAAAATAAGAAAATAACTCCCTTTAAAGTCAATGGGTCGTGCATGGCCTTTGGGTGATGATTCATGGAAGAAATTGAGGCCCATTAGCAATTTTGAGGCATTTGAAGCGAAGTTGACTTTTCAAAATTCCCAAACATTTCCCAACTTCCACAAGGCATATCTTGCTCAATTTTTAAGCTTTGATCATGTTCTTGGACATTTTGGAAAGGTCTTGAATTCCTCTAACCAATGCCTTTGGTCCCACGTCATTTTGATGTACCAATCTCAAGTTATGGTCTTTGACTTAAAGTGCCTTTTTATTGACTTTTGAAAATGACCTATAATGTTGAGATTGATAACTTTTTGTGAGAGCATTTCTTGGACTTGAAGTGTGAAGATGAGTTGTAGGAAATGTCATTCTCTTTAAAATGAGCTTTGGATGGAATTTTTCTGATAAACCATGTGTAAGTTATGCCTTGGTCAATTTGCAGTTGACTTTTACAACTGTCCAAAAATAGAAACTTTTGCATCTTGAGACTTTTTGAGCCATGCTTTGAGAATCATGATCAAGAATTGATCAAATGATGTTTGTGGCTTCAAAATAAGATGTTGACCAAAATTTTTGACTTTTGACTGTCAAATGACCATTTTGCCCCTGCAGTAGACTGTGAAGCATTTAGGGTTTTTGACTGTGCAATTTGATGCTGTGAGTCTTGAAACTTGGTATAAGGATGCTTGACAATGTTTGTAGGCATGTGGGACTTGATTGGACCCTTGGAAACTTCAATTTCTTTGCAAGAACCAAAACCCTAGTTTTTGACTGTTAGGAGGCCATTGGACTGTGCAACCTTTTGGGAGATTTTGAAGCATGCTCTTAGCAAACCTTGGAGAATATGGGAGGGCAAATTTTGGGGTACAACAGTTGCCCCTGTTCAATCTTCTTAAACCTGAGGATGTAGATTGGCTGTCGCGCCTTTCGTAATCCGGAGGTGGAAGATGATTGAACACTAGAGTGCCCAGAAATTTGCGCTCACATAGTCTAGTGTCAGCAGCATGATGATGGGAATGGGCTTACAGATGCCATTTGGAGACTGATGGATAGGAGGATGGGCTTATAGATGGCATCTGGAGATTGTCGATCGCGTAAGAGTTTCCTTAGCGAGAACTTGCGTACCTGATAAAGAAAGATAATTACCTGGCCTGTTACAGGAGTTGATTTTCAAACTTTTTATGTAGATGCGCCCTGGATGGTTACAGGAATCGAATCTTTGAACTCTTCAGACGTGCCCTCAACGGGATGATGAGAGAACCTTTCAGACGCACCCTGACAAGATACAGGAATCGGGTCTGGTACTGTTAGTCATCAACGGATACACCCTGGCAGGATACAGGCATCGGATCCTCGAACTCTTCAGACGCACCCTGGCAAGATACAGGAATCGGATCTGGTACTGTTAGTCTTCAACGGATACACCCTGGCAAGATACAGGCATCAGATCCTCGAACTCTTCAGACGCACCCTGGCAAGATACAGGAATCGGGTCTGGTAATGCTAGTCGTCAACAGATACACCCTGGCAAGATACAGGAATCGGATCCTTAAACTATTCAGACGCACCCTGGCAAGATACAAGAATCGGATCTGGTACTGTTAGTCTTCAACGGATACACCCTGGCAAGATACATGAATCGGATCCTCAAACTCTTCAGATGCACCCTGGCAAGATACAGGAATCGGATCTGGTACTGTTAGTCTTCAACGGATACACCCTGGCAAGATACAGGAATCAGATCCTCAAACTCTTCAGACGCACCCTGGCAAGATACAGGAATTGGATCTGGTAATGCTAGTCGTCAACAGATACACCCTGGCAAGATACAGGAATCGGATCCTCAAACTCTTCAGACGCACCCTGGCAAGATACAGGAATCGGATCTGGTACTGTTAGTCTTCAACGGATACACCCTGGCAAGATACAGGAATCGGATCCTCAAACTCTTCAGACGCACCCTGGCAAGATACAGGAATCAGATCTGGTACTATTAGTCTTCAACGGATACACCCTGGCAAGATACAGGAATCGAATCCTCAAACTCTTCAGACGCACCCTGGCAAGATACAGGAATCGGGTCTGGTAATGCTAGTCGTCAACAGATACACCCTGGCAAGATACAGGAATCGGATCCTTAAACTCTTCAGACGCACCCTGGCAAGATACAGGAATCAGATCTGGTACTGTTAGTCTTCAACGGATACACCCTGGCAAGATATAGGAATCAGATCCTCAAACTCTTCAGACGCACCCTGGCAAGATACAGGAATCGGATCTGGTACTGTTAGTCTTCAACGGATACACCCTGGCAAGATACAGGAATCGGATCCTCAAACTCTTCAGACGCACCCTGGCAAGATACAGGAATCGGATATAGTAATGCTAGTTGTCAACAGATACACCCTGGCAAGATACAGAAATCGGATCCTCAAACTCTTCAGACGCACCCTGGCAAGATACAGGAATCGGATCTGGTACTGTTAGTCTTCAACAGATACACCCTGGCAAGGTACAGGAATCAGATCCTCAAACTCTTCAGACGCACCCTGGCAAGATACCGGAATCGGATCTGGTACTGTTAGTCTTCAACGGATACACCCTGGCAAGATACAGGAATTGGATCCTCAAACTCTTCAGACGCACCCTGGCAAGATACAGGAATCGGGTCTGGTAATGCTAGTCGTCAACAGATACACCCTGGCAAGATACAGGAATCGGATCCTCAAACTCTTCAGACGCACCCTGGCAAGATACAGGAATCGGATCTGGTACTGTTAGTCTTCAACGGATACACCCTGGCAAGATACAGGAATCGGATCCTCAAACTCTTCAGACGCACCCTGGCAAGATACAGGAATCAGATCTGGTACTGTTAGTCTTCAACGGATACACCCTGGCAAGATACAGGAATCAGATCCTCAAACTCTTCAGATGCACCCTGGCAAGATATAGGAATCGGGTCTGGTAATGCTAGTTGTCAACAGATACACCCTGGCAAGATACATGAATCGGATCCTCAAACTCTTCAGACGCACCCTGGCAAGATACAGGAATCGGGTCTGGAATCAGTCGTCAACAGATACACCCTGGCAAGATACAGGAATCGGATCTTTAGTTGCGACTGTTGATGGTAATCATCTTTGTATTAACTTTTGTCCTGAAAAGATAAAATGTTAGTTGTATGCGATGTCATGATGTATGACGTGCGAGATGTGATAAGTGAGATTGTATGTTCATGATGCGTATGTGCATGCTATAATATATGAAGATATGATGTTTATGAATGTATGTTTTTGTCTAGGAAAATAAATCCTTGACGGGTGCCGGGAAGTCACATCCTGGGCTGATGTAGAGCTTTTGTTTCCACTGGGGAGTGATGGTTGCAAGAATACCGATAGGAGAAGATGACTACGTTGAGGAATAAACTTAGCGAATGGATTACTCTGCGGGGAGAAAATTACTCTAGCGATCTTGCTGGGGAACAATACTTTATGGGAAGAGAGATACTCTGTTGAGATGTTGGTAGTAACTTCGCTGGGGATACCGTTGTTATGTTGGAAGTTTTAATAGACTCCGCTGGGGATAAGAAGACTTCGCCGAGGACGATCTTTCCGCGGCTTTTGGCTGAGGATAACCCAGTTATATCCTGGTAGGGAAATAACCTTTGCATAAAAAAGTCCAGGAGACGCGTTCGTGCTCTGTAGGGGATAAGCTTCCAGAATCTACTGGGGATAAGCTTACTGTTGGGGAGATGGATTCCACTTTCTTGGGGAAATCTTCAGACTGGACTCTCCTGGGGGAAATTTTTTGAGATATACTGGGGAGTGACTCCACTGAATGTCTGGTATACCGCCGGGGAACAATCTTAGATCAAGACTGCCGGGGATGCTTGTTAAGAATGTTCGTATCTTGCGCTGAGGAATGTTGAGATCTGCTGGGGATGCCCAACTCCCTTAAGGCTGATGGTATAGCTTTGCTTGGGGAGAGTGTATTGTCTTGCTGACTCACTCTCTGGGGAATTAAGATATACTGATTACGTTCTTCAGCTGAACCTACCTTGGTACCTTGGCGGACAAAGCAATTAGATCGCTTAGACAACTCATTATTGCCCCTGTTTCTAATGTTACCTGTAATTAATCCTTTGTTTCGTATGCAAATATTTATGAGTTAGCAATTATTGTCAAATGCATATATCACAAATTGAACCTTGGACGTTCTTCGCAAAAAAAAACAAAAAAAGGAAAACCAATTGGCAATTGATTGAAAAGTGAATTTATATTGATCTTTGAATTTGCCTGTAAATAGGCGTTTATGTACAAGAGGCTGACGTCCTAGTAAGAGAACGCTGCCGAATAAAAGAGTTTATACAATTTTATGAAAAAGGAAAACAAAACAGCTATGTGAAAAGAAATAATCCCACTGGGTTCCAACTCTGCTATCGCCTTTATATCTTCGAGCGTCTCATCACTTTGCTACTCGGTTGACGATGAAGCTGATTGATCGATGCCATTTGAACTTGATAGTTGATACCGGATTCTGGATGCAAAGTGATCCAATGAGACATAGTATTACGCTTTAATCCCTAACTTTTGCCCGGATCGCCCTTTCGGGTTTTCAGTCCACCGGGATACCCATTTTTGCCCAAGCCGCCTTTTCAGGTTTTCGACTTGCTGGGTGCACAAATTTTTTTTATTTCATCCCTCATTTTGCCCGAACCCTTTTGGTTCGCCGGGAAGCCCTAATTTTTGCCTAGGTATATCAACCTAGCGGGTCATTTATCATGCGTAGTATCTTTTTACTATGTCTGCATTGGCGGGGTGTGGAAGGTCGTCACCATCCATGGTGGTTAGGATCATGGCTCCTCCTGAGAACACATGTTTAACCACAAATGGCCCTTCGTACGTAGGGGTCCATTTGCCCCTGGGATCACTCTGAGGAAGAATGATGCGCTTGATTACCAGATCCCCAACTTTATATTCTTGTGGTCTGACCTTCTTGTTAAATGCCCTGATCATCCGTTTTTGATACGTTTGACCATGACAAATAGCAGTGAGTCTCTTTTTGTCGATTAGATTTAACTGATCAAGTCGTGTCTGGATCCAATCATCTTCGCTCAGATCTGCATCCTTCATTATCCGGAGAGAGGGTATCTGCACTTCGATCGGTAAGACTGCCTCCATGCCGTAGACCAAGGAAAAAGGAGTTGCCCCGGTTGACGTCCTTGCTAAGGTACGGTACCCATGAAGAGCAAACGGTAGCATCTCGTGCCAATCTTTATAGGTCACTGTCATCTTCTGCACAATTTTCTTGATATTCTTATTCGCTGCTTCTACAACCCCATTCATCTTCGGTCGGTAAGGAGAAGAGTTGTGGTGCTGTATCTTGAATTGCTCGCAGAGCTCAGTGATCATCTTGTTGTTAAGATTGGTACCGTTGTCTGTAATGATTCTTTCAGGGATGCCGTACTGACAGATCAGGTTATGCCGAATGAACCGTGCCACAACATTCTTGGTTACAGTGGCGTAGGAAGCTGCTTCAACCCATTTTGTAAAGTAATCAATCGCCACCAGGATGAAGCGATGCCCGTTGGACGCTGTAGGTTTGATCTCGCCGATCATGTCTATGCCCCACATTGCAAAAGGCCAAGGTGCAGTCAGGACATTCAGAGGAACTGGAGGAACATGCACCTTATCTGCATAAATCTGGCATTTATGACATGTCCGAGAATGTTGGTAACAGTCAGCTTCCATGGTGGACCAATAATATCCTACCCGAAGGATCTTCTTTGCCATCGTATGCCCACTGGAATGCGTTCCGAAGGTACCTTCATGTAGCTCTGCCATGATCCTTTCTGCTTCAATCTTATCCACACAACGCAGTAAGGTCGAACCATGGTTTCGCTTGTACAGAATGCCATTGCTGAGGAAGAACTTTGCTACGAACCTTCTCAGAAACTTTTTATCGTTGACAGATGCACCTTCAGGGTATTCCTGAGCTTCCAAGTATCTCTTCACCTCGTGGTACCAGGGTTTTTCAGTCACTGTCTCAACCTCCAGATCACAACAGTATGCCGGTTCGTCCAGTTTCCAGATAATGACCCGGGGAGCCTCATTGTCCCACTTGACTTTGAACATGGAAGACATCGTAGCCAACGCGTCCGCCAACTGATTCTCCTCTCTTGGGAAATGTTCAAAAGTTATCTCTGTGAAGTGGGGGATCAATGTCAACACACATTCTTTGTAAGGAATAAGGTTCGGATGTTTCGTATCCCACTCGCCTTTGATCTGATTGATCACGAGAGCGGAATCTCCGAAGACACTCAGAAACTTGATCCTTAAGTCAATCGCAGCTTGGAGACCCATGATGCACGCCTCATACTCCGCCATGTTGTTAGTGCAGTTGAAACATAGCCGAGCAGTAAGTGGAGTATGAGTGCCTTGAGGAGATATGATCACGGCGCCAATGCCGTTACCCAAAGCATTGGATGCTCCGTCAAAGTGCATAGACCATCGGGATCCTTCCTCAGGTCCTTCATCCGGTCCAAGTACTTCATAATCAGTCACAATCATGATGCTCTCGTCAGGAAATTCGAAGTTCATTGACTGATAGTCGTCGACTGCCTGATGTGCCAAGTGGTCGGCCAATACACTTCCCTTGATGGCTTTATGAGTCGTGTACTGGATGTCGTATTCTGTCAAGATCATTTGCCATCTTGCTATTCTCCCAGACAGAGCAGGCTTTTCAAATATGTATTTTATAGGATCCATCTTTGAAATCAACAAGGTAGCGTGAGTCAGCATATACTGTCTCAGCCGGCGAGCAGCCCATACCAAAGCGCAGCAAGTTTTCTCGAGCAGTGAGTATCGGGTCTCACAGTCGGTAAACTTTTTGCTAAGGTAATAAACGGCATGCTCTTTTCGGCCAGACTCGTCATGCTGCCCCAGCACACACCCCATTGAGTTGTCAAGTACTGTTAGGTATAGTATCAGAGGTCTCCCTTCAACCGGTGGCATAAGGATGGGTGGTTCTTGGAGATACTCTTTGATTCTTTCAAAAGCGGCCTGACATTCATCATTCCAACGTACTACCTGATCTTTCTTCAGTAGCTTGAAGATTGGTTCATAGGTAGCTGTTAGGTGCGAGATGAATCGGGCAATGTAATTCAGACATCCCAGAAAGCCTCTGACCTCTTTCTTTGTTTTGGGAACTGGCATCTCTTGAATGGCTTTAACCTTAGCAGGGTCCACTTGAATACCCTTATCACTTACGACGAAGCCTAGCAACTTTCCAGATCTTACCCCGAAGGTGCACTTGTTCGGGTTCAACCTCAGCTTGTACAATTTCAGACGGTCAAACAGCTTCTGCAGGTGGTCAAGGTGTTCCTCCTCAGTTTGGGACCTTGCAATCATATCGTCGACATACACTTCGATCTCATGATGGATCATTTCATGAAATAAAGCAACCATGGCGCGTTGGTAGGTTGCCCCAGCATTTTTCAGTCCAAAAGGCATGACCTTGTAGCAGAAGGTGCCCCACTGAGTAACAAAGGTAGTCTTTTCCATGTCTTCAGGAGCCATCTTGATCTGATTATACCCTGAAAAACCATCCATGAAAGAGAACACCTTGTGCTGAGCAGTATTGTCAACCAGGACGTCAATGTGAGGTAGGGGAAAGTCATCCTTGGGGCTGGCCCTGTTCAGATCCCTGTAGTCAACACACATTCTGACCTTACCATCTTTCTTTGGTACCGACACCACATTAGCAACCCACTGAGGGTAAGAAGTCACTGCAAGAAACCCGGCATCGAATTGCTTCATAACCTCAGCTTTGATCTTCTCAGACATCTCTGGATGCATACGGCGGACCTTTTGCTTAACCGGAGGGCAGTCTTCCTTGGTAGGCAAATGATGGACCACAATGTCGGTATCCAACCCGGGCATGTCTTCGTAGGACCAGGAAAAGATCTCCACATAATCATGTAACATCTGAGTCAAACGTTGTTTCACGCTGAGCTCCAGATTGGCACCAATCTTAACCTCCTTTCTATCTGTCTCAGTACCCAGATTTATTGTTTCCACTGGCTCTTCATGTGGTTGAATTGCCCTCTCTTCCTGGAGTAACAGTCTTGCAAGCTCGCCAGGCACTTCACAATCATCTTCACCTTCGTCTTCGGCTAAGTTGATCGAATTTTCGAAGTCATAACTGGAAGTAGCAGAGTCGTTACCAGTGAGATCCAGAGTGGATTGAAACCTGTGTAGGTGAGTGTGTGTAAATATAGCCGTTTTGCAATATATAAAGAAAGAAAGAAAGAAAGGGAGCACAAGATTTGAAATGTGAAAGAACGTCCAAGATCTTTATTCATGATATATGGAAATGACAGTTATAAGCCCTCACAAATGAAGCCAACGGTGCCCTGGGTAAGACACCGGGCCATAAAGTTTCAATTTATTGTTTATTACAAATAACAAAAACAAAGGAATTCATTACTGCGTAACAAAAGTAACAGGCGTATGATCTTTTGCGGTCCAATTGTTCAATCCACCGCCAGTCGTCGGGTAGATCCAGCTATCGAACTCCGATTCTTCCACTTCGTCTTCATCCCCAATAACATTCACTCCTGGATTGGTGATGAGCACAGGAGTTCTTCCGATCCTAGCTTTGCGCACAACCCTCTGAGCCTCTGCAGAAAAACCCAGTCCGAATTTGTCAGTTTTGGGAGTAAAATCAGGGAGCCTGCCCCAGTTAGCACATTCACCTTTCTCGATTACAGCCCGGACGTCCTTTAAGGAGGCCATCTTCAAAGGAGAACTCTCTTCAGTTACTGCTTCTGCCGCTGCCAATGTTGGAGGCACCTCTTCAAAATGTTGAAAGGGGGTTTCAATAAACTCCCCGTCCATCTCAATATACCGGAAGGAATTCAGATGACTAACCATATATTCTTCCTCTCCCTGCACCGTGACAATCTTCCCTCTGACGGGGTACTTGAGCTTCTGGTGTAGGGTAGAAGTCACTGCCCCAGCTTTGTGAATCTAAGGTCGACCCAGTAAACAGGAATAAGATGGATGAATATCCATCACATAGAAAGTCGAGTCAAATACTTGAGAACCCACACGAATAGGAATGTCTACCTCACCATGAACCATCCTCTTCGATCCGTCAAAGGATCGGACAATGATGTTGCTGGGTTTCAACTCCAGGCCCTCACAATCCAACCTATCTAAGGCCTTCTTGGGCAACACATTCAGGGAAGAACCGGTGTCCACCAACACGTGCGCGAGAGTAGTGCCCCTGCATTCTATGGAGACATGCAGGGCATCATTGTGGTTCTTTCCCTTGGCGGTGAGATCAGCATCCGAGAAACCCAAACCATTGTCAGCTGTCAAATTGGCTACGCAATCAGTAAACTGGTCTGCAGATGTCTCCTGTGGCACATGGGCCGTCTTTAGAAATGAAATCAGGGCCCTAGCATGGGCCTCTGAGCACAGCAGCAACGAGAGCATAGAGATCTTGGAGGGGGTATGCCCCAGCTGTTCAACAACTTTAAAATCGCTCTTCTTGATTATCTTGAGAATTTCCTCCATCTCCTGCTGGGAGGCTTCAACATTCACAGACTTTGGTGCCTCCATCCGGGCAGGCTCATCATCAATCCCTTTATCCCGAGCATTATATGACTCGGCAGCAGGGGAAGCAACTGGATCAGAAGTAGCAACAGGCGCACTTGCAGGCGTTATTATGAGAGGTCTTCGAATAGTTGGTGGCACAATGTCAGGCGAGAAGAGCCTGCCACTGCGAGTTACTTTGGCTAGACCGGTAATATTGCTGATGCTGGTACCGGTGTTGAACTCTTGCTTTATTCCAAGTACATACACATATGCCCCATAGTGCCATGGGACAGCCTTATCAGATTCATAGGGGAGGGGCCCCGGAACAGTAATAACAATGGGTGCAACAGTCATGATTTTAACTGGCTTCCTTGGGGGAGCCTTGATTGGATTGTTGAAAATTGTAACGATGGATACTTCTTCCACAGGAACAAAAGGAACAGCGGTCTTCTTGAATAGAATCTCCTTGCTATCCATCAGGCTTTGGATGCCTAACTTCAGCAGCGGATAACCAGTAAGGGAAACAGCACACAAAAGGCAACCCTCGCTACAACCCGGAAATAAACCGGCTAGCAACAGGTTCCTCTTAATAGTCAACAGAGGAGTAGCTACATCATTCACAGAAACGGCATACAAGTCTTCATCAATGACATTTACTCCATGCTGGGGCATAGGAGCAGTCACAACATTTGGCCTCTCAGGCGCCTCAAATTGTATCTCCTTCGCATCAATAAGGTCCTGCACCTTATTCCTCAGGGCCCAGCAATCATTAGTAGAATGCCCCGGGCTATCGGAGTGATAAGCGCAGCGGGCATTTGGATTATACTTAGGAGACGCAGTATTCACAACCTTCGGAGCCTCTCTGATGGTCACCAAGTTGGTGGATAGCAGCTGCGGCAAGATTTGTGACAAGGTCATACTCAGCCGGGTAAATTCTCTTCTGGGTCTTTCAGCCCTTGGTTGGTTGAGTTGCCGAGGAGCGGAAGCAGGCTTAGCAATCACCACCGTGTTGACAGCTTGGCGACGCTCTGGTTTATCTTGCCTCCTAGGCCCATACACAGCACTGGCCTGCTTCTTGAAAGGCTTCTTCTCAGCACTTGAAGACGCACCTTTCTGAATTTTACCGGACTTCATGTCGGCCTCTATCCTTTCCCCAGTCAGAATAAGGTCTGTGAATCCTGCAGATGAATTACCGATGAGATGATTAAAGAACGGCCCAGATAGGGTCCCCAAGAACATATCCACCAATTCACGGTCGGTTAACGGAGGCTGCACCCTGCCAGCCAGGTCCCTCCACTTCTGCGCGTACTCTTTAAAACCTTTGCCTGATCCTAGCGACATACCCTGGAGTTGGGTACGTGTAGGAGCAAGTTCGGCATTATATTGATACTGCTTGTAAAAAGCAGTAGCCAACTCCTCCCAGTTACGAACCTTGGTTCCATCCAGCTGATAGAACCATTCAAGAAGAGTCCCTGAAAGACTCTCCTGGAAGAAGTGGATCCACAAGTTCTTATCCACTGTATACGGCTGAATTTTCCGCACATAAGATCTGAGGTGTAACTTAGGGCAGGACGCCCCGTCATACTTGGTGAAGGATGGTGCTTTAAACTTGTGCGGGATGATCACACCAGAAGATAAACCCAAGTCAACGAAATCCAGACCAGGCACTTGTTGAATTTCCATGGCGTTCAGACGGTCTTCCAACTGCTTGTATCTGTCTTCAGCCGGAGGATACTGTTCCTCATTAAAATCAGTCTCGTTGTCAGAGACCACCGGACTTGGAGCCCTTCCCCCATGGGGACTGTCTTTGCCTACAGAAGAACCAGCTTCCTCATTCTGCAGTGTGTTACCAAATCTCCGGCCCGTGTTAAATAGAACAGTTCTCTTCTTCTTCTTCTCCTTCTTCAGGAGCAAAGCCTTCAGCTCTTCTTGGCCTTGAGCCAAACCCATGATCAGCTCCTGAAATTGTGCGTTCTGCGCCTGAAGGGCCTTGATAGACAGCTCGGTAGATGATTCAGGGTTCATGATGCTGAAATAAACAGCGAAGAACAGTAAGCAACCTGAAAAGAAGAGTACCTGCTATGCACATGATGAATGATATGTGTTTATGCAATGCATTCAAGGGTTCAAAAATTCAAATTTGTTGTAGACAAAAAGGAACACACGTTATTATTAAGGAAATAATTGTTTGGTACATAAAAGCCTCATGGGCACACATTACAAAGCAAATCAATCCCAAAAGACACTACGCATCCTCTTCGGAGCAATGTAGGTGTTGAGATTCCTTTCCTCGTGCAGTAGGCGGGTGAGCTCCAAGACCTTCTTTTCACTAGCATGTAGACTGGTCTCAAGAGAATTTCGTTCTTCCTTAAGCTGGATCCAGCTCTTCTGCATTTCTTCCCAGGACGTGGGCATGTCAGGATGTTGAATGGTGTAGGACACCTCTCCTTCCACTACCGGCTCTTTGATCACAGGGAGAACATGAGGATATGGCATCACTAACTTCTGGGAGCGGGCTTGTACCCACTTGAGATAAGGTTCCAACGGGATAGAGTTCCTGTGCCCCAGGGTCTTGCTGTCTATCCTACTTGGCATCCTCCAAGCTCTGATAAATCTCTGGCGAAGTCCTTGCACATCATTGTCGAAGTCAAAAACTATGTCAAGAATTAACATGTCATGAGGGTCGTCCCTCCGAGCATAACCAAACTGTCTCCAAGCCAAGCATGGGTTGTAAGTAATACCTCCTCTGATTCCAAGTAAAGGAACATTAGGGTACTCCCCGCAACGATCAATGATAGTGACATCCTCTCTGGACCGAGAGCACCAATGTATATCTGCATGTGTAAGAGTCATCAATCGTTGTGACCATCTCAAACCCCGCTCATTCTTCAAGACTGATTGTGGAAGGTGCGAAATAAACCACCTTCCCAAGAGAGGAGTGCAGCACATAAGAACACCTCTTTTTCTCATGGTTCGAGTGTAACATGAGTGAAGGATGTCCCCAAGCAACGTAGGTATAGGATTCCTGGACATGAAGATCTGGACAGCACTGATATCTATAAGCTGATCGGGATTAGGGAACAACACCAAACCATAGACAAGGAGGGCCACCACTTCTTCAAAAGCTTGTAGGTCAAGGGAGTTCCAACATTCTTGGGCCTTCTCAAATAGAAACCTGGCTAAGAACCCTTTGATACCACTTCTAACTTCCCAATGTCCCTTGAAGTCAGATGGTTGTAGGTGTAAGGCTTTAGCAATCTCTTCAAGTTTGGGTTCCTTTTCCGTACCGTTGTAGGGTAGTTGATCAAGGATAGGGATCTTCAGAAGCCGGGAGAACTCTTCCAATGTAGGTACCAGTTGGTAATCCAGGAAAGTGAAACAGTGGTGCAGAGGGTCAAAGAACTGGAACAGGACCTTTATCATATCTTCCTCAATGTTGGTGTTGACCAAGCTGATGAGTCTTCCATGCCTCTCACTGAAAGAAGAGCTCTCGGGAATCCTGGATATAAGCTCCTTAAGCTGAGGAGGGATCCTTACAAGGCTAATCTGAATTGTCTTTCTGCGAACAGTTTCCATGTCCTACAAAACAAGAACAAAGATGAAGATTCGAACCCCTGAAATGGTTAGTGAATGCATATGATGCTGTATGATGTTATGATGCTATGATTAAACACACCACAAATTTTCACAAAGGCAAACATGATAAGGCACACAAGTCACACCACAACCCTTAGAGTTTAGGCCAGCATGGGGTCTGGGTATTACCCCCTTGAAGTTGGTGGGCTCAACCTGTCATATCAGAAGTAACCGGGTTCTAAAGGTCCCAATATCACTGGATTGCTTTCATTGTTCATCGTTTCGATTTAGCCACTGAACTGGCGACCGAAATATTCCAGGAAAACAACCCTCAATTGAGTGTAGTATCGAGTATCAACCAACCTCGGACTGCACCAAATTCAGTTATCTCACTACCCTAAAGAGGCCAAGATGGTTCAATTAAGGTTCCTAAGGTCAGTTGATGCTTCACGACACCACGCGGAGGCCCCGTACTCTCCTTGACTGAACTCAAGGGTTATCGGTACACACCAAAGTGCCACATCAACGTAGCAGACTGTTTCAACCATGTCGGTATACCCCGCACAGTTCCCTCACAGTCTTATTGCTACTTTCTAAGAAGGTATCCCCAAATCCGGGTTAGGATCTATAGAACTCCCAAGACAGTCCCACAATAATAAAGCAAACAAGTCAAAGCAATTGAAAACACAGTTATGAACTATCCTAAGGTACACCTCACTTTATAAGATTTCCCCAGCAGAGTCGCCAGTTCTGTGATCGGTGGATCTGGAACTGACTGTTTAACGCTGGTTCGCGAAATGTCGCAGAAGCAAGAGTCGCCACCGTCTTTTATTTTCTCCAACAAGGGAAAGGACAAAAGCACAACAAAATTCCTTATGAGATAGTCTCTCGGTTCGGGAGGTAGATTTATAGAAAGGGAAGGTGTTAGCACCCTTTCTATCCATGGTTATCCATGGGCTCTTAGATACTTTCTCATTTGTGTTTTCAAAATGTTTGTTTGCTTTTCAAAGTGTGATTGGGTTTGCAAAAGTTTCTTTGAAAGTTTCAGATCGACTCTTGTATCAGTCCTCAAGAGTGTTTGAAAAGTTGTTTTTGAAAGCTTTTTGAAAAGTGTAGGTGTGAAAAGAAGTTTTGATTTTTTGAATTAGAGCAAGTATCTACGAGTCATCTACCTACCCTAAGGAATTAGGCTGTGTAAATGTCCTTAAGGTAGTGCCATCCCACCATTGAGAGGTAGGTAGCACCACCGTTGGAGGTGTTCGGGTCAATTCGAGTTTAGGGACAGTGTGGTCACCAGAGCAATAGTAGGACACCTTAGAAACTACCCTTATGCCATGTTCATGGACATAAGGACTTACTAAAACGTCCTATACTCGACGACCACGTTTCGAAGGGCAAGGCAACAGTGAGGCGTACCCTAAGAATGGTGTGTGAATTCGTGTATTGTTTTCAGTTATGTTTTATCTTGATCATGCATTGGGTGAGCTACGCTTTGATTTTATTTGGGCCATTCATTCTTTCATGTGATTAGCAGTTTAAAGGTGCGGAAATTAAAATGCGGAAAATAAAGGTCCTACGCTATTACAAGGCGCGGGTCTATACATCGCCAAATTAACAAAGACCCGTTTTTGAATAAAATGCGGAAAATAAATAAGTTCCCTAATTACTATTACAAGGCTTTGGGACAATTACATAAGATTTGAAATGAAAATAAAGGACAAATGCGCGAAGATAAATTAGAATCGAGAGTGCGAGGGCGTTGGACCCTTTAAAGAAATTAAATGAAATTAAAAGTTAATTAATTATTTAATAAGAAAAGAAGTTATTTTTGTGTTTTTTGGTATTTATGAAATAAAGAAAATTAATTGAAATTAGAAATTAAATAAAACCCTAGTTCTAAATTGTTTTTAATTATTAAAGAAAATATTTAAGTTTTGACCTAATTTATACTAATTAATTAATTACAAGTTTATTTACAAAATTAATTAATAATTATTAATAATAATAACAAGAGATTGTTTATTAAGAAAAAAAAAAGGAAAAAATACTAAAAAACCTAATTTCTACACATTTTATTTATTTAGAAAAAAAATTAAAGTTAAAACCCTAAATTAAACTAAATTGATTATTAAGAATTTATGTACAAAAATATTAATGATTTTAAATATTAAATAAAACATATTTTTATTTTTATGATTTCTGATTTTTTGTATTATAAAAATTATTTTTGTGTAATTTAAAGGAAACAATTAATTAAAATAAAACAAATAAAAGAATAAAAAGAAAATTAAAATAAGAGTTGAAAATTTGACAAGCCATGGGGGTATCTGGCCCATTTGGAAGTTAATTGCAAGGAATTTGGCCCATTGGAAATCTGACCCTTTTGACCTTCAGCGTTTGCGTATGGCATGGTTGACTGGCGTACATGGTGGAATTCACATGATGGCCTTTGGATTGATCCCTGGGGACATGTGGCAGGCACAGGCATTGGGCGTTTGGTGGACCCCTGGAGCGAAGTACCACCTGAACGTATTACAAACAAAATTATGAAGAAATATGGGGGACCTGGGAATCGAACCCAGGTCCCAATACCTGCATGCCACTTCATTTGCCAATTGAACCAACGCGTTTAGTTGTATGTTTAGTGGAATTTGAATAATATATGTGAAAAGATAGTGTTATGCTGGATCAAAATAAAACGCGCCAATTATTCAAACTGCCCAACCATGTGCCAACAACTCAGCATCTTCTTCATTGTTTCTTCGTTTTGCTTGAAAATAAAAGATGGATAGCGGGGGTTTTAAACCCCCACTAAGCTTTAACCTGCAAAATAGCGATTAGCGTATAGTCAAAAAGAAAAAGGGCGCGAGGTGTGGATTCCACTCGTTTGGAGGTCCTGATTTCAGTGGTACAGGTTTGATTGGCCAATTTTGCCTTATGCGTAAAACCCCAAATCAAAGCTTCAGAAACCCTAGAAAAGTTTCATGGCAACTTTTGACACAGGCAACATTAACTCAATTAGAGGACACCAATAGCTTCAGAAGGTTCATGTTAGTGTAAATCAAACATTCAAATGTATAGAAAATGCATGTAAATTCAAATACGAATGTGAAAAATTTCATGAACAGGGCGATGTCATTCTACCACTTCTGGATGTATGGAAACTTGTCTTTGATTGTAAAAGCTTCCTGAGTCCCTTGGCAATGTATTGGAACACTTTTCAGGCCTTGAAGCAACCTCTACGTATGAAAACAGTTTTCAATTTTTGTGTGAAAAAGTGCAAGTTTGTTCTATGCCTTTCTGCGCAGCTTCTTGTCTCCAGGGCATTAGGTTTTGATTGTGCATATATGTGTGAATGAATTAGGTTAGAAAGACCAAGCCCAAAGCCTTTGCATTGATGATTTTGAATATTTGATTTTCATGATCTTTTCCAATCTTTTTCAATCCTTTCTTATGCCAATCATTGCCAATCATGTAGAAACTTTCCTTATTGAATGATGCACGAAATATTGAGTGAATTCTATGCACAAAAAGATTTGAAAAGTATGATTTGGTATTTTTCTCATAATTAATTTCAATTAAATGAATTAATAAGATTAAAAATTCAATTAATTAATTAAAAATAAGAAAATAACTCCCTTTAAAGTCAATGGGTCGTGCATGGCCTTTGGGTGATGATTCATGGAAGAAATTGAGGCCCATTAGCAATTTTGAGGCATTTGAAGCGAAGTTGACTTTTCAAAATTCCCAAAAATTTCCCAACTTCCACAAGGCATATCTTGCTCAATTTTTAAGCTTTGATCATGTTCCTTGACATTTTGGAAAGGTCTTGAAGTCCTCTAACCAATGCCTTTGGTCCCACGTCATTTTGATTTACCAATCTCAAGTTATGGTCTTTGACTTAAAGTGCCTTTTTATTGACTTTTGAAAATGACCTATAATGTTGAGATTGATAACTTTTTGTGAGAGCATTTATTGGACTTGAAGTGTGAATATGAGTTGTAGGAAATGTCATTCTCTTTAAAATAAGCTTTGGATGGAATTTTTCTGATAAACCATGTGTAAGTTATGCCTTGGTCAATTTGCAGTTGACTTTTACAACTGTCCAAAAATAGAAACTTTTGCATCTTGAGACTTTTTGAGCCATGCTTTGAGAATCATGATCAAGAATTGATCAAATGATGTTTGTGGCTTCAAAATAAGATGTTGACCAAAAATTTTGACTTTTGACTGTCAAATGACCATTTTGCCCATGCAGTAGACTGTGAAGCATTTAGGGTTTTTGACTGTGCAATTTGATGCTGTGAGTCTTGAAACTTGGTATAAGGATGCTTGACAATGTTTGTAGGCATGTGGGACTTGATTGGACCCTTGGAAACTTCAATTTCTTTGCAAGAACCAAAACCCTAGTTTTTGACTGTTAGGAGGCCATTGGACTGTGCAACCTTTTGGGAGATTTTGAAGCATGCTCTTAGCAAACCTTGGAGAATATGGGAGGGCAAATTTTGGGGTACAACAGGGCTCAATCGAAAAGGCCCTAAGGATGAGATTTGATCCATTCGAAAGACACACCTTGGTGGCCCATTCAAAGAGGGCTCAAAGCATACATATGAAAGAAACTCAAAAAGTACCTTCAAAGGAGGCAACCAAAGGCCCATTTGAAGGGTACACAAAATGTCCATTTAAAAGACCCAGTCGAAGGAGGCAACTTGAGGCCAATCGAAGGGCAGGGACTGAAGGTATTCGAAAGCCAAAATTGCCCATATTCATTCAAATTCAAAAATGAGACAAGTTTTCATGACTTTTACAAAGTTACAAAACATCATTCACGGATTTGAAAACACTTATTTATGGATATTTAAACCTTTGTTCTCTTGTCCCCTCCATCCCCTCTATATAAAGAACACACTAGCCAGATCAAAGCAGGCTGGACACAACCGGAGAGAGAGAGAGAGAGTCACACGAAATTAAAAACACATTCTTGGAGGTTTCCTAAGGCTTTTCCAATCATCCCCAGCCCCTAAGCAAGCACACGTCCAGAAGTGCCAAACCAAAGCAACCCTTAAACAAAGGTACCCACACCTGAAGCCACAAATTCATCCATCAGCATTAGTAAGAATTGTTAAAAAGATCAAACTTTACATTTGCATGACACATCAACATTGGTAGTTCATTCGATTTGTTATTCAATATTAAAGACCTGGGTTCGACCCCAGGTCTGCATTTGTTTTGTTTCTAACACTTGTTACAGATCCAGCCTGAACAGACCAACGCGCGCAGGATCGAAGGACCTGTGTTCGATACCCAGGTCCTACATCTTTTTTGGCTAATATTTATCTTGCATATTCAAATCGAAAGGCAGCATCCACCCTTGGGTCGAAAGACAAACATCCCTCCTGGATAGAAAATTCCATCTTTCCCTGGATCAAAAGATAATCACCCTTCCTTGGATCGAAGGCTACCTTTTTTCCACTGGATCGGAAGCCACCTTCCTCTGGATCGAAGGCCACTTTCTTCCTCTGAATCAAAGCCCCCGTCTCTCCCTGGATCTAAGGATGCTTCCTTTTGTATTTTTACTTTTGTTTTCATTTCTTTATTGACTTCTTTTTTATTTTAACTTTAAACCAAAAAAGTCACAAAAAACATTAGATTAGTATTTATTAATCAAATTAATTTATAAACAAATTAATTAGTTATTTTAACCTTTTCTTGAAATTAAAATTAAATAGACTAAGTTTTTATTTTCTTAAAATAAAACAAAACAAACAAAAAGATTTCTTTTCCTTAGGATTTAGACGTCCATCTTAATTTGTTTGCGTATTTATTTATTTTCGCATTTTTTCATCTTATTGTAACTGCTTCCCAGTTTGTAATAGTAACTAGGACTTTACTTTTCGCATTTCTATAATGTACCTCTCACAAAGCCATGTAATAGCGTATGATTTACATTCCCACACTTTACATTTCTGCTCTTTAAATTACTGTATATACTGCTGCTAGTAATTAGGATTGCATGACAATACTAATAACAAAATGCTAGCAAACCTAACAAAAAAGACAAAAAATAACTGAACATAACACACTTGCACATATACACCTCTAGGGTACCCCACTTTGGCTGCCTTCGGAAATAAAACAATCATGTCCCTTGAGATAGGGACACTTTAGCAAATACCCATAAATTAAAAGATCATAGTCCCTCGATGACCCTACAGTTGCCTTTCGGTAAATGATCCAGTCCCTAAACAAAAATTGATAAAGTGTCTCTTCATTGTTGCCTTTATGACTGTATGTCCCTCATACATCCAACGATGGGGCTTCTTATCAATCAATGGTAAGGTAGAAACATCTAAAGGAGGAGGAAAAGAACGTTAGACCTTTTGAGTGGGTAGGATGCTCATAGTTGCTCGCTTGCTCACAAAAAAAAATCATTTTCACACTTACACTTTCAATTGAAACATTTTCAAAAGTCAAAACCCTTTGTATGAATTCTTATAGAGACAAGAATCATTACAAAGACACTTTTCAAAATCACTTTCAAAAACATCTTCCACAAACACTTCTTTAAACTATTTTCAAAACCAACACTTTGTACGCTTTCTTATAGAGACGAGAATCATTACAAAGACGTTTTCAAAATATTTTCAAATCCACACCACAAGCATATTTTAAAACAAAAGCAAAGTGAACTAGCAAGCAACTAAGAGCCCGTAGATAACTACGGATGGAAAGGGTGCTAACACCTCCCCTTTCCATAACCTACCCCCCTTACTCAGAAAATTCTCAAAAAGGCATTTTTCTGTTCTTTTCACCCTTTCCTTAATTTGGATAAAAGAAAAGTCGATGGCGACTCTTGCTTACCGCAACATTTGTGAATACAAACGCAAAACCAATATTAACAGTCGGTTCTGCCACCGTATCACAGTGGCACACCTGTGCATCATCCTGTTAAAATGGTATCTGGACGGATTAGTAACAGAAATAGCTTGAGGCTGGGATGTTGATTATATGTCTTACATAGAGTTGAAGAAATTGATTCATGAGGTGGGATATACAAGCATGAAGCATCTTTGGTATATCAATCCTAGGCTTAGATTTCTAGGCGTCTTACACCTATATAAAATAATAGGGATGTTATAAAATTTGCTAAAGAGGTTGAGGGATTTAAGTTTGTTGATGTCTATGTTGAGCATGGTGCTGATATCCCTGATATAGTAGATGAGGCTGAGTTGGGACTAGATGGACCAACATATGATAATGATGATATGGAGGTGGATGAGGGTCATAATAATGCCGAGGGTGATAGGGATGATGAGGTTCCAAAAAATGTTGAGGGTGATAAGAATGATGAGGCTGATAAGACTATTGAGTATGAAAATGATGATGATGTTCCTAATAATGTTGAGGGTGATAAGGATGATGAGGTTCTAAAAACTGCTGAGGGTGATAAGAATGGTGAGGCTGCTAAGACTGTTGAGTTTGATAGTGATAATGTTAAGATGGAGGGTGATTATGATCATGATGTTGACATTGTGGGTGATTCTAATGATGATTCTATAGACTTGGATTAGACTGCATGTTTACCTAATGAGACATCAGAAGTACCTGTTGAGCAAGTTGTGGATGAGGATTAAAATCGGCTATACACTTCACCTGCTAGTGAAGATGAACAAGAGTATGAGCACTTTCCTAATTTCCAAAGTTCTGAGACACAATTTTTCAAATTAGGCTTGACATTTAACAATAAGGATGTCATAAAGGATGATTCAAAGAGTATGCATTGGTCCATAAAAAAAGTGTGGTTCAAAAATAATGATGGATAAAGGATGGTGGTCAATTTCCAAGAGGGGTGTAAATTCTAAATGAGGTTTAGTAAGAGGCTTGGATTCAATTTTGGCAAATTACTAGTTTGTTTGATGAGCATCCTTGTGCTAGGTCTGCAAGCAACAGACAAGCCAAGACTCGATGGTTGGCAAAACAATTTTACCATATACTTAGACACACTTTAAACATGAAACCAAGCGGGTTAATAGTTATAGAAATTGAAAGATGGGGTGTGAAGCTGTCAAGTGATCAGGCTTATAGAGCTAAGAGAAGAGCAGTGGGCTTGATACAAGGTGCTAGGAGGGATCAACTTACACATCTAAGGAGTTATGCACAAGAATTATTGAATTCAAACTCTAACAACAGTGTTTTAATTCAAAAATGGTCATGTGTTTGGAAGAATATATCTGTTTGTTGTACCCCAAAATTTCCCTCCCATTTTTCTCAAGACATGCTTTCAAAGGTTCTCAAGATACTCAAGAGTTAACCAGTCAAACCTCCTCCTAAGCAAGGGTTCTACAACTAGGGTTTTGAGTTACTCAAAGAAGTTTGAGTTGAAAAGGTATCAAGTGTATTTCATGGTTCTCTATAGGTCCACAATAAGGTTCATGTCAAGTTTCAAGTCCTACATCACAAGTTTGCTCAATCAATGGCTCAGATGATTGAAAATCAACTGTATTGGTCAAAAAGTCAACCGTGGTCAACATACAGTCAAACTTCAAGATTTTTGGTCAACATCAACATTTTAAGTGATATTCATAATTTGATCAAGGATTGGTCATGATTCCCCAAGGAAAGCTCTCAAATCATCAAAAGTCCAAAATTGCCAAATTAGGGTTTCCTTAGGAGAAGACAACTGAACTTTGACCAGACATAACTTTCACACGCTTCATCAACTTTTCCCCAACTAAATACCATTTTGAAGGAAACTCAATTCTCTACAACTTTTGTAATTATTCTCAAGTCCAAAAAGTGCTTCATTTGAAAGATATGAGCTAATAAATTATAGGTCATTTTCAAAAGTCAACAAAAGACAGTTTTTGTCAAGGCAACTTATATCAAGATAATGTCTCCAAATTCAAAAATTATCAAAATATAAAGTGTATAGGAAATCTTGATATTTCCAAAAAGTCAAAGATCACCTTCAAAATATGAAAATTGAGAGAGTTATGAGTTGCACAAGTTGGGGAATTTTGAGGAAATTCATGAAATGCAAATTGAGCAAACTTGCAATTTTAAATTAGTGGGCCTAACTTTTGATATTCAAACATGAACATAATATCTTAGAGGGCCTCTGTGATACGGTGGGAGAACTGACTTAAGGGTTTTGCGTTTGATCGAAAATGTTGCGGTTAGCAAGAGTCGCCATCGACTTTTCTTTTATCCAAAAGGAAAGGTGAAAAAGCACAGGAAAGACCTTTGAGATTATTTCTTGAGTTTGGGGGGTAGATTATGAAAAGGGAAGGTATTAGCACCCTTTTTATCCATGGTTTTCCATGGGCTCTTAGTTACTTGCTAGATCACTTGCTTTTGTTTGAAATTATGCTTTGTGTGGTTTTGTAAAGTATTTTGTAAAGAGGCCATTGTTTAGGCAATCTTTGTAATGATTCTCATTTGTAAGAATGTATACAAAGATGTTGATCTTTTGAAAATGTTTTCAAGTTTGTAAGATGTTTTGAAAGTGTAGGTTCTTGTTTTGAAAATATAAAGGATGTTTTGTTTGAAATTGAGCAAGTAATTGGGAGCATTCTACCTACTCAAAAGTCTTTCATGTTCATTTTCTTTTCCTTTGACGTTGTTGTCTTGCCATTGATTTGGTAAGTAACCCTATCTTTGGATGTAAACGGGACGGGTGTGGGTCATTGTATAACCATGATTAGCAATATTGTAATGTATCTTAGCATTCTCTTTTAGGGACTGAGATCATTTGAAAGGCAACTTAGATAGCGTCATCGAGGGACTATGATCTTGTACTTGTTTGTTTTTGCTAAGATACCTTACATACGTAATATGGCCATTTTGTATAAGGCAACCAAGTGGAATAACCCTAGGGGTGCTTGTGTGCAAGTGTATTGTTTGCATGCTTGTTTTTGTCTTGAATTAGGGTTTTCTAAGTATTGGTTTTAGTCTTTCCATACAAACCCTAATTACTAGCATGTTATATAAAATCGATAAATTGCAAAATTTAAAGTTACTACGCTATTACAACATTTGTGGGGAGGGGGTGTACAAATTGAATGGGGGTTGCAAGAATTTAAAGCCTAATTTGTCTATTACAACTATATTGAATTGATATTAATGTACAAGAGATTAAATAAATTAAATGTGCAAAAAGAATAAATATGCATTAATGTAAAGGTGGAAAACAATGAATATTTTGTTTGGTTTTCATAAGAAAAAGGGATTTTTTCTTAATATAATTAATTTAAAGAAAAATAATTAATAAAAAGAATTTGTTTAAGAAAAGATTTTAAATAAAACCCTAATTCTATTTAGTTGATTAAAAGAAAATAAGTTTAAGAAAAATGTATTTTTTGGTATTTTTGTCTTGAAAATATTTATATCATCATAAAATATTTTTGGCCTTTTTTAATATTAAAAATAATGTATTTTAATTAGCATGAAAGGAAAATAACTAATAACCTAGTTTGAATTATATTTACAAGATAATAAGTAAAAAAATAAATAAAGTATAGTTAATAAAAATATTTTGTGAGAAAAATAAAATAAACTAAGTCAAAATATAAATCTATCATTTTTTTTGTATTTTATGATTTTTTTAGTATTTAGAAAATATATTTAAGAAAATAAAAATGAAATAAATAATAAAAAAATGAACTTGGGCCAGGGGTGCCATTAGTCAACAGGGAGGTCAGCTAGCAAAAAAAAAAAGCCAGGCCCAAAGGGCCCAGCGCCTGCCAAAAACACAAACAATCACCAAGTAAAAAAATGTGAAAAAATGAAAAGGGTACCACTGGGGCTCGAACCCAGGTCCCAAAGGTTACAGGCGCGCGCTTCTACCGTTGGGGTGGCTATACATCCGTTAACATAAGCAAAACAATAAATATACAAGGCAAAACAGGCCCTGATGACTTCATCTTAAACCTCCAGCCAGACCAACTGTAACTTGCTCATTTCTCATAAAAAATGAAAATTGTAAACATGAAACTTGTAGAAAATTTTCTCACGATTTCAGAAATGTAAAGTATTAAAACTATAGATCAAAGATAAGCATGAATTTTAATGGCCCTAATCTGAACCCTAAAAATTTCAGAAATTTCAGTTTCAAAATTTTCTAAGCTCAAGCAAAATTAATGGAAACTATGGACATGGTTAGCTTCAGGATAATGATATCTACATGTTTTGTTCATAAATAAACTATTGATGATGCATGTATGAAGAGTTCCAAGTTAAGAAAACTTACCTCAAAACTGGAAATCGTGTTTTGAGTTTGAGCTTGTTTCAAGGTGCTGCAATGATCAGGTTAGCTTCCTTGAGGTCCTAGGAAGCTAATGTAATGGTTTGCTTAAGTTGAGAGTGGCTGAAATGACTTGGAGAAGTCAATATGAAATGCTCTGTTTTTAGTTATGGAGGTTATGGTAAATGATGTTACATTAATGAAACAGGGACATGGATAAGTTACACTTGATATAAGGAAGTTTAGAAACTAAAAGGCCAAGAAATACATGAGGGAAATGTGAGTTTGATGTTCAAGGTCAGAAACTGTGCAACAATGGAGTTTTAGGGCAATTTCTAATTTGAGAGAGTTTTGGTGTATCTCAGGGTGCTTAAGCTCGTCCTCTAGCTTACAAATAGTGACTCTATTTATAAGCAACAAGTTTGGAGACCTCTTGTTGATCAGAATTTAAAATAACAAGTTTATGCATAACATGTGATTTTTTGAGAAATTCAAGTTTCAAAGCCTTGTGTACTTGCTAAGATAGAGTGGTTATGCTTTAAACAAGCTTGCTTATGACTTTGTGGATGGAGTGTGATCATAGGGAACAAGTTAGAGGCTCAAGAATGATCTTTATGCAAAAAGCTTGCTTTACAAGAATGGCAATGTTAACTTTGTGCCATTAATGGAAATGCAACTTGGATAATAGCTCAATTGCTTGGATCAAAGCCCTAACAGCTGTGTAAAAATTTAATTATGGAGTGAAAAACAAGTTTGAGGTCCACAAAGCAAAGATTATGCAGTCTAGCATGGATTTGGTTCACGTGTTCATCAAAAATGACTTGTAATTCAAGTGACAAAACCCTAACTTCATCTCTTCGATTCTTCCTACTCAAGAATGACCTCAAGGAGTTCTTGGACATTTTGGAAAGCCTGTAATGTGCTCTACAACCCACCTTTGAATTTCTATTAAAGATTCCCCTTGGAACTATATTAAAAAGTGCCATGAAGTTGGGTCAAAATCCTGACCAAATTAGGGAAAAATTTCACTAAGTGTTTAGTTTCATGACCACATGTTCATAAAATTATAACTTGAAATCAAAGAATTTTTAGAAGGAGTTGTGTAAGGAAAAGTTGTAGATTTCATGGAGATCTACAACTTTCATGTTGGAAGTTTCCCTTGAATCATCTTGCATCATGGTGAAAATTTTGTTCAAAGTTATGAAAAAACATGAAATTTCCAACACAAAAATTTCTAAGTTTAGAAATTTTGACTTTTCAAAACGAAATCTTGACTTTTTGATTTCTTGATGAAAAAGGTTTCATATTTTGACATCTTTTGATGAATTATGATCTTCGGCACTTGAATTTGACCAAAAAGTCAAAGTTTGGCTTTTTAGTATACAGTTGACTTTTGATCAGTTGACTGAAAAATTCATCTGTCAATCCAATGGACTTGCAATGTTTTGAACCATGTCATTAGGTCAAAATGATGCAATTGGACTCTTGGGATCATGCCTTAAACCAATTGACCATTTGCTAGGTCAAAAATCAGAAATTGCCCTTTCTCAGTCAAAACCCTAATTTTGACCATTTTGCCCTTTTAATGATCTGATCAAATTTCTTGAGGAATTGTGGTCCAAACTTGATCAAATGATACATATGAGTTTATAATGTTGATATGGATAAAAAATTATGAAGTTTGACTGTAAATTGACCACATTTGACTTTTTCCCCAATACAATTGATTTTTAGGTCAACTGCTCAATTGACTGAGCCAAAATGTGATCCAAGGCTTGAAACTTGACATGAGTGATCTTGGGGGTCCATAATGATCCATGAAATTCATATGAGGCATTGAAAATTCAAATGTCCTTGTGCAAACTCAAACCCTAATTTTGGTCATAAGTGCATAAGGAGGTGTCTTGAGCTGATCAAACCCTAGTGCAGTCTTGAGCCCAAGGGGATCTTTGTGAGAAAATTCTTGATAAGTGAGAGGGAAAATTTTGGGGTACAATAGCTGCCCATGTTCAATATTCTCAATCCTGGAGAGTTAGATTGGCTAGTTTTGCCATTCGTGACTCGAAGGTGGAATATGATTGGACACTAGAGTGCCCAGAAATTTGCACTCGGCAATGTGATGGTAGAGGGAATGGGCTTAAAGATGCAATTTGGAGAGGTGATGGAAAGTTGTTGGAGATGGGCTTGTAGATGCCATCCAAAGTGATTGCTGAATTGTAATTTGTAAGCTGAAAGAATGAGTATCAGAATGGCATCCGTATCTGGAGCGTATCTGTACCGCATCTGGAGGCTGATTTTGAATGAGTATTAGAATGGAGTCCGTGTATGGAGCATATGTGTACTGTATCCGGAAGTTGAGAACTGAATGAGTATCAGAATGGAGTCCGTGTCTGGAGCGTATATGAATTGTATCTGAGAAGTTGAATCTGAATGAGTATCAGAATGGCATCCGTGTCTGGAGCGTATCTGAACTGTATTTGAGAAGTTGAATCTGAATGAGTATCAGAATGGCATCCGTGTCAGGAGCGTATCTAAACTGTATCTGAAAGTTGAATCTGAATGAGTATCAGGATGGCATCCGTGTCTAGAGTGTATCTGAACTATATCTGAAAGCTGAATCTGAATGAGTATCAGGATGGCATCCGTGTCTGGAGCGTATCTGAACTGTATCTGAAAGATGAATCTAAATGAGTATCAGGATGGCATCCGTGTCTGGAGCGTATCTGAATTGTATCTGAAAGCTGGATCTGAATGAGTATCAGGATGGCATCCGTGTCTGGAGCGTATCTGAACTGTATCTGAAGACTTTGAACATTGTTAATGGTAGCTGTTGATTAATCTTATCCTGAAAAAGGTAAAATGTTAGATAATAGGCAATGTTATGTTGTATGAAATGCATAGTATAATGCATTCGTGTCATCAATGTTTATGATATAGGGGTGTGATGTATGCTTATGTGAGCTAATCTGTTACACTGCTATTGGATTAGGGAAAATAAATCCCTGACTATTGCTGAGGATATGGAGTATAAGTCTTCATGTTATGAATTCTAAGTGTTTATGAATTTCTTCTTGGAGAAATAAACTCTGTTGTAAGGGAAATGTCGTGTACTGCTTGAAAAATCATGTCTGGGGAATTCAGAGAAATTTGACGACTTCTACTGGGGATTGATAACTGGAAGCTCTGTTCTGCTGGGGATTGAACTGCACATTGAGGGGGATTATGAAATAATATAGAGAGATTAAATCCATCAATGATTGTCTTCCTATTTTGTTTATTTATAAACAATAATTATGTTCAAATGCATATGTTCAAAAATGAATCATTGGACGTTTTTGTAAACAAAACATAAGAGTAAAGAAAAAAACAGATAGTTTTGCACTTTCAAAGGGATATCTTTGTATTGACTTTGAGTAAGTATTTTTGTACAATGAGACAAATATTCTAGTAAGAGAATACTGTCGTAAAAAATGAAAATTTTGATACAAAGAAAAGATAGCTATGTGCAATAATCCCATGGGGGTCCCATTCTATTATAGCCTTCGTATCTCCGAGCATCTTGTCTATTTGTTGCCTCGTCCGAAGATGATTGAATTAATCAGAACCTCTGAGTTTGTCAGTTGAAGCCAAAGGTTGTCCGTAAGGTGATCCAACGGGACATAATCATACACTTTAATTCCCTAACTTTTTCCTGGACCGCCCTTTCAGGTTTTCAGTCCACCGGGAAACTCTTTTTTGCCCAAGTCGCCCTTTCGGGTTTTCAACTTGCCGGGTGTATAAATTTTTTGTTTTATCCCTAATTTTTTCCCGAACTTTTTTGGTTCGCCGAGATGCCCTTGTTTTTCCTAGGTGTGTCAACCTAGCGAGTCTCTTATGCGTAGTAACTTTTGACTATGTCTGCATTTGCAGGGTGCGGTAGGTCGTCACCATCCATGGTGGTCAGGATCATTGCGCCACCAGAGAATATGTTTTTGATTACAAATGGTCCTTCGTATGTAGGAGTCTATTTGCTCCTGGGATCACCTTGCGGTAGTATGTTGCGCTTGATCACCAGATCCCCAACTTGATATACTTGGCGTCTGACCTTTTTGTTGAAATCCTTGATCATCCGTTTTTGATACATTTGACCATGGCAGACGACAGTAAGCCTTTTCTCATCAATCAAGTTTAGCTGATCAAGTCGAGTCTGGATCTAATCTTCTTCATTCAACCCGCGTCCTTCATAATTCTCAGAGAAGGGATCTGGACCTCATTAGGCAAGATAACTTCCATGTCGTAAACCAGAGAGTAGGGTGTTGCCCCGGTTGATGTGCGAGATGTGGTACGATATCCGTGGAGAGCGAATGATAGCATATCATGCCAGTCTTTGTATGTGACTGTCATTTTCTGTATGATCTTTTTAATGTTCTTATTCGCGGCTTCGACAACACCATTCATCTTTGGCCGGTAAGGGGAATAATTATGATGTTGGATCTTGAATTGTTCGCACAAGGCGGTGATCATAGTATTTTTCAAGTTCGTACCATTGTCTGTAATGATCCTCTCCAGAATACCGTAACGACAGATGAGATTCTGCTTGATGAACCGAGCGACAACATTCTTGGTAACGGAAGCGAGAGAAGCTGCCTCCACCCACTTGGTAAAATAGTCAATGGCCATTAAAATGAAGCGGTGTCCATTGGATGTTGTTGGCTTGATTTTCCCAATCATGTCAATTCCCCACTGTTGTACCCCAAAATTTTCCCTCTCATTTGTCAAGTATTTGCTCACAAGATATTATAAGACGTCAAGTTTGCAGCACTGATACATCAATTTAGGCTTGAAATTGGCACAAGGGAAAAATGGTCAATTGCATACTGGAAAGTCAAACTTTGATTTTTTAGTCAACATTACAACCCAAAGATCAAATTTCATCAAGACATTAAAAAAATATCAAGCTTGATCATTAAGAAGTCAAGAGAATCAAAAATCCAACTTTGCAAGACTTTGAGATTTTTCTAAGTATTCTCTATACTTGGTTAATTTCATTTGCTTCATGGCATTTTACTACAACTCTAATTAATTCAATATGATGCAAGTAATTCAAGTTATTACAAAGTGACATTTTGCAAAATTACAAATTCTAAAACTATGTCTTGATTAAAACCTTGTCACAATATTTTTGCCTTTGACATAATGTGCACAAGACCAAATTGGTGACATGCTACAAACTATGCTGTCCAAAGTTGAATAAAATGTGATATTCCACAACACCCCATACTGTCCTGCAAAAAAAACTTGTGCCATGCTACAGTCCAAAACTGCTGCTCTATGCAGTCTGCCCAAACCTGCACCACAACAGCCCCAAAATTGCACCAAAATGGCAAAGGAAGTTTGTGTACAAAAAGTGTCAAAGCAGTAACCAAAAAGAATTCAAAATAACTTATGTAGTTTGCCCCCTAAGCCACAGTCAAAGGGTCTACAAAAGAGGACTGTCTCATAAGACAAAGGGGTTGGATTTTGAAAGAGAGAAAAAATAGAGTTTTGTTGAGCAGAAAAACAATATTCTGTACAACCTTGACTCATTTTTAAAACAAAAAAAACTGCTCTTGTTCAAAACAGAAATCCAATCCATTGCTCCACCATACAAACTTTCCTTTAAACCAAACAACTCATCACATACAATGGTGGTCTAAAACATCACAAAAACAACTCTTGTGTTACTATTCATCTCCATCTTCAAAACACCAAGAACATTACAGTACAGTCCAACTCAGTTCTAGCAGTCCAGAGAAGCTTCCCGAAGACTCACAAGGTTATCACATCATTTGGAAAAGCATTCAGATCTAAAACAACCAGTGCAACCCAAAGGTAAGTCCTCTTGACTCAATATCTTGTCATTACATCATTAACAAGCTGTTGTTCTTTGAAGACAAGATGTAGTACTTTAATATCTTTTTGAACTAGTCATCTGCACTTTGTTTAGGCTTATTCAATCATTTGTTGTTCATGTTTATCCATCATATTCCATAAGCTAACCTGTACATTCAGTAAAATAATGTTTAAGGCAGGAAAATGCAGCATGTATCGACACATATCCTCATGTGTCGACTCATCCTAGTGAAAAAACAGGGTATGAGTCGACACATATCCCCTATGCATCGACTCATACTGATTTCAGGTTACAAAACAAAAGTGGGAAAAGACTATGAGTCGACACATACGCGTTTCGCGTTGATGCAAGAAGGTGCATGAGTCGACACGTCCCATTATGTGTCGACTCATACTGAGCAGATATTGTTTTACAGGAGCAAGGAAAAGACTATGAGTCGAAACATACGCGTTTCGCGTTGATGCGAGAAGGTGCATGAGTCGACACATCCCATTATGTGTCGACTCATATTGAACTAATTTGTTTTACAGGGGTAGGGAAGAGCTATGTGTCGATGCATAGCAGCATGGGTCGACACATAGCAGTTCAAAGTGCAATTTTCTTTTTATTTTACACTGTTTTTACATTGTTTTCATTATCATTTGATATGGTTGTAATGTTTCAGTTCCCACTTCATCCCCATTGTAAATTTGTACTCCCATCCCCCTAAAGTGATGTAATAGCTTAGAATTTATTTTCCGCATGTTTACTTGCTTTCATATATTGCTAGTAATTAGGATGTATGGCAAGATAAAATCAGCAAATAGATAACCTTTCAAATACAAGACAAAATACATGCAAACTAACACACTTGCACACTAACACCCTTAGGGTAATTCCACTTGTTGCCTATCGGAAAATAGTTATGTCCCTCGAATATGGGAAGTTTTAGCAAAACCCTCCGATAAAAAAGGATCGTAGTCCCTCGATGACCCTCGATGTTGCCTTCGGTAAACGATCTAGTCCCTAAATGATATTGCTAAAACGTCTCATAAGTTGCCTTCTATGACTATATAAACGTCCCAAACGCCCGTCCCTTCACATCCAACGATGGGGCTTCTTACCAAATCAATGGTAAGACAGCCACATCTAAAGGAGGAGGAAAAGCACATTTAAGACCTTTCGAGTAGGTAGATTCGCTCTCAGTTACTCGCTTGCTCACAACAAAAACATTTTTACCCACACTCTCATCTTTGAACTATTTTCGAAACAAACACTTTGTAGGCGCTCTTATAGAAACGAGAACCATTACGAAGTTCCATTTTCAAAATACTTTCAAAAACATATCTCATAAATACACTTTTGAACTATTTTCAAAACAAACACTTTGTAGGCGTTCTTATAGAAACGAGAACCATTACGAAGTTCCATTTTCAAAATACTTTCAAAAAACCACACACCACAAACACATTCAAACAAAAGCAAATTGATCTAGCAAGTAACTAAGAGCCCATGGAAAACCATGAATGAAAAGGGTGCTAATACCTTCCCTTTTCATAATCTATCCCCCGAACTCAAAAACATATCTAAAGGTCTTTCCTATGCTTTTTCACCTTTCCTTTTTGGATAAAAGAAAAGTCGGTGGCGAATATTGCTAACCGCAACATTTGCAAACACAAAACGCAAAACATCAAGTCAGTTCTCCCACCGTATCACACCCACATAGCAAAAGGCCAAGGAGCCGTCAAGACATTCAGAGTAACCGGAGGTACATGCACTTTGTCAACATAAATCTAACACTTGTGTCAATTTCGAGAGTGTTGATAGCAATCTGCTTCCATGGTAGACCAGTAATAGCCTGCCCATAGGATTTTCTTTGCCATCGTATGACCACTGGAATGGTTTCCAAAAGTGCCTTCATGTAACTCAACTATGATCCTTTTAGCTTCAGCCTTGTCTACGCATCGAAGTAGCACAGAGTCATGGTTGCGTTTGTAAAGAATGCCATTACTAAGGAAGAACTTAGCAGAGAATCTCCTTAAGAACTTCTTATCGTGTAATGAAGCTCCTTCTGGATATTCTAGGGTTTCGAGATACCTCTTGACTTCGTGAAACCAAGGCTGGTCCACTACTTTTTCAGTATTAATCTCGTGACAGTGTACTGGTTCATCCCTTCGTTCAATGGTGATCTGGGGAGCCTCGTTATCCCATTTAAGTTTAAACATAGATGACATTGTGTCTAGTGCGTCTGCTAGCTGATTTTCTTCTCGCGGGAAATGCTCGAAAGTAATCTTCTCAAAATGTGGGAGCAACGTCAAAACATGTCCTTTGTAAGGGATAAGGTTAGGGTGTTTGGTGTCCCACTCCCCTTTGATCTGGCCGATAACCAAAGCTGAATCTCCGAATACATTCAAAGATTTGATCCCCAAGTCTATGGAAGCTTTGAGACCAAATATGCACGCTTCGTATTCCGCCATGTTATTTGTACAATTGAAGCAGAGTCTTACCGTAAAGGGAGTATGACATCCTTCATGAGATATGAGTACAACACCAATACCATTGTCGAGTGTGTTAGATGCCCCATCAAAAACAAGGTCCATCGAGATCCTTGTTCAGGTCCGTCATATGGTCTCAATTCTCCACAGTCATTTACCATCATGATGTCTTCATCTGGGAATTCGAACTTCATGGACTGGTAGTCTTCCACATCTTGGTGAGCAAGGTGATCAGCTAATACACTGCCCTTTATTGCTTTCTGGGTAGTATACTGTATGTCATATTCTATCAGGATCATCTGCCATCTCGCTATTCTCCCAGAGAGAGCAGGTTTCTCGAAGATGTATTTTATTGGATCCATTTTAGATATCAACAAGGTAGTATGAGTTAGCATATACTGTCTTAGCCGGTGAGCAGCCCATGCCAGAGCGCAGCAAGTTTTCTCGAGAAGTGAATATCTTGTTTCACAGTCGGTAAACTTTTTGCTCAGGTAATAAATATCGTGCTTTTTTCGGCCAGACTCGTCATGCTGCCCCAGCACACACCCCATTGAATTTTCCAAAACAGTCAGATACATGATCAATGGTCTTCCCTCGACTGGTGGCATCAAAATAGGAGGCTCTTGCAGGTACTCTTTGATCTTGTCAAAAGCAATTTTGAACTTATCATTCCATTTGACTACCTGATCTTTCTTCAGTAGTTTGAAGATTGGTTCACAAGTAGCTGTCAGGTGAGAAACGAATCTGGCAATGTAGTTCAAACGTCCCAAGAATCCTCTGACTTCCTTTTCAGTATGAGGAGCAGGAATCTATTGTATCTCTTTCACTTTGGCATGATCTACTTCTATACCCTTATTGCTGACGATAAAGCCTAGGAGTTTACCATACCTTACTCCAAACGTGCATTTATTTGGGTTCAACCTCAGCTTGTACTTTTTTAGTCTCTCAAACAGTTTCTGTAGATGATCAAGATTCTCTTCTTCTGTTTGATATCTAGCTATCATATCGTCCATATAGACCTCTATTTCGTGATGTATCATGTCGTGAAATAGAGCTACCATGGCACGCTGATAGGTTGCCCCAACATTCTTCAGTCCGAATGGCATCACCTTGTAGCAGAATGTGCCCCATTGTGTGATAAATGTTGTCTTCTCCCTGTCCTCAGGCGCCATTTTGATTTGGTTGTAGCCTAAGAAACCGTCCATGAAGAAAAACACCTTATGTTGTGCCGTATTGTCAACTAAAATATCAATGTGGGGAAGTGGGAAATTATCCTTAGGGCTTGCCTTATTCAAATCTCTGTAGTCCATGCACATTCGTACCTTGCCATCCTTTTTGGGCACGAGAAAAACATTGGCAACCCATTGCGGATAAGAGGTGACGGCCAAGAATCCAGCGTTGAACTGTTTCATGACTTCTGCTTTAATCTTCTCCGACATATCTGGTCGCATACGACGGGCCTTTTGTTTTACTGGTGGGCAATCCTCTTTCGTAGGTAGACGATGTACCACAATATCTGCATCAAGTCCTGGCTTGTCTTCATACGACTAGGCAAAGACCTCAACATATTCGTATAGCAACTGAATCAGACGCTCCTTGACACTGGGTTCCATATTGGCACCCACCTTTTCTTCTCTTTTATCTTCTTCAGTACCTAGATTGATGGTGTCCACCGGTTCCTCGTGGGGCTGAATGGTTGTCTCTTCTTGTTGTAATAATCTGGCAAGTTCCTCTGGTACTTCACAATCTTTCTCACCTTCGTCTTCGGCTTGGTAGATTAGATTTTTAGAGTCACAAAAGGCCATAGCAGAACTGTTATCCATGGGATCCCGAATGGATGTAGACCCGCATTGTGAGTGTGAGTGTGTGTAAGGGTATAACTATCTTTGAAAGAAATGAAAATGTAAAAGAAAAAAAACAATGATCACAAAGTTTGTATGCAAATACGTCCATGATTCATTGATGTCATATGGAAATGAGATGATAACCCTTACAAATGGACCATTGTGCCTCGGGTAAGACACAAGGTTTTAAGAGTCTGAATTGTTTTAATATTACAGATCCAACAAAATGTAAAGACAAATTACTGTGGGATAAAAGTGATCGGGAAAAAGTCTCTAGCCTCCCAGTTGCTGAGCCCTCCACTGACAGTTTGGAAAATCCAACCCTCCAGGTTGTAGCTGTCTTCATCATCTTCCACCGTATTGACTTCGCAATTGCTGATCTTCAAGGGTGGTCCTCCGGCATGAGCACGACGTACAACCTTCTGGGCACTTGAAGTGAAACCTAGGCCAAACTTGTCAGACTTGTATGGGATATTTGGGAGTTGTCCCCAAATAGTGCACCCACCTTCTTCTATCACTGCCTTGGCATCCTTTAAAGATGACATTCTGAGTGGAGGCCTTGTGATCTTGGGAACTTGAGACACAACCTTGGTTACTGCCACATCTTGTGGGACTTCTTTAAAGTGCTGGAATGGAGTTTCAATAAATTCACCATCTAACTCCACATATTTGAAGGAATTGAGATGGCTGATCATATACTCTTCTTCTCCATGAACGGTGATGATCTTCTCTTGAACTGGATATTTCAGCATTTGGTGCAACGTAGAAGTAACAACGCCAGCATTGTGAATCCACAGTCGGCCTAGCAAGAAGGAATATGAAGGGCGAATATCCATTACATAAAAAGTTGAATCAAATGTTTGGGTTCCAACCTTTATGGGGATATCCACTTCCCCATGCACCATCCTTTTTGAGCCGTCAAAGGCTCTCACTATTATGTTACTTGGTTTCAATGTCAATCCTTCATAGTCAAGCCTATCAAGAGCCTTTTTAGGAAACACATTTTGAGACGATCCGGTGTTCACCAAAACATAGGCCAAGGTTGTGCCCCTGCATTCCACTGAGACATGCAATGCCTCATTATGTTTCCTTCCTCTTGGCATTAAATCAGCATCTGAGAAACCTAGACCATTATCTGCAGTCAAGCTGGCTACGCAGTCTTGGAACTAATCGACAGATGTTTCTTGGGGGTACATGAGCAGTTTTCAGGAATTTTATCAAGGCTTTTGCATGCGCCTCGGAACATAGTAGTAAAGCCAACATGTCAATTTTAGATGGAGTTTTCCCCAGTTGCTCAACTACATTGTAGTCGCTTCTTTTTATGATCTTTAGAATTTCCTCCATCTCTTTCCGAGAGGTCTCAGGGATAGCCAATGATTGTGCTTTTGCCGGATAGGCTCAATCAGAATACTTTTACCTCGAGTCTTGGTTGACTCGGCAGAAGGAATGTCAGTAGGAGTGATAACAGGGGTTGTATCAGCTTTGTCAGTTGGAGTATTAGCAGAGATGATTGTAGGACCGGAAATAACCTTTGGAGGAGCAACAACAACATGAATGATTACGGGTCCAGAAACTGCTTTTGGAGGAGCAATTTCTGGAGAGAATATCCTTCATCTTCGGGTAATCTTGCTAGTCCCTGCAATATTACTAATATCAGAGTCAATCTTCTCATAACTTGAATCTTCGGCAGCTGGCCAATCTTGCTTGATACCGTGGTAGTAGACATCCCCTCCATAATTCCATGGTACGGTTTTGTCTGACAAATACGGGACTGGTTCAGGCATTGTAATTATCAAAGGAGCTACTTTTAGAACTGATGTAATTCTAACGGGTCTTTTGGTGGAGACCCTGGAAGAATTGTCGAAAATGGTCACGATGGAAACATCATTATAAGAAATAGGTGGAACAAAATTCTTTTCGGGCAAAATCTCCTTGTTATCTATTAGGCAATGAACGCCTTCTTTCAACAAAGGACAGTTAGTTGGTGAGGACAAACAGAAATGACAGCTTTCAACACAGCCTGGGAAAACACTGGAATTCAATAAGTTGTTTTTGATAGTCAGGAGTGGGGTCATAAGTTCATCAACTGAAGTAACACACATATCTTCCTCAATGGCGTTGGTAGTATGGCCATGTTTGGGCATATGGGAAGAAATGACATTTGGCTTTTCTGGCGCATCGAATTCAATTTCTTTGGCTTCAAGGAGGTATTGTACTTTGTTCTTTAGAGCCCAACAGTTGTTAGTGTCATGGCCGAGACTCTCAGAATGGTATGCACAGCGGGCATTAGGATGATAGTGAGGAGATGCTGTATTAGGATTCTTTGGAGCTTCTTTCAAGGTCATCAGGATGGATCTTAACAGATGTGGTAATACTTGAGATAAGGTCATGTTAATTCTGGTGAATTGTCTGACTGGCCTTTCCATCCTTGGTTGGTTGTTTCTCTGCTGATCAGGCGCAAGTTTAGGAATCATAACAGCCCCCACCATTGGACGGCGTTCAGCCATATCTTGATTTCTTTGAGGATACACAACAACCACTTCTTTCTTTCCGATGAATGGCTTCCTTACAACAGCAGAGGATGCATCTTTTTGAATCTTTCCATTCTTTATCCCGGCTTCTACCCTTTCTCCGGTCAATATCAATTCAGTAAAACCTGTCGTTGAACTCCCAATTAAGTGATTAAAGAATGGACCAGACAAGGTGCCCAAAAACATATCTACCAACTCTCTTTCAGATAGGGGAGGTTGAACTCTTCTGGCCAAGTCCCTCCATTTTTGCGCATAGTCCTTGAAGCCTTCATTTGAAACCATGGCCATACTCTAGAGTTGAGTGCGGGTGGGTGCAAGATCAGCATTGTATTGGTATTGTTTGTAAAAGGCTGCAGCAAGATCTTCCTAGTTATGAACATTGGCTCTTTCTAGCTAATAAAACCAATCAAGTTGAGTTCTAGACAGACTGTCTTGGAAGAAGTGTACCCATAAATCTCTGTCAGCGATATGGGCTGGATTTTCCTCACATAGGACCGAATATGCATTTTGGGGCACGAGACTCTGTCATATTTGGCGAACACAGGTGCTTTGAACTTTTGAGGGATGACAATTCTCGATGCTAAGCCCAACTCCTCAAAGTCCAATCCAGGCACTTTTTGGATTTCCATTGCACTCAACCGCTCTTCTAGATGCTTATAATTGTCTCCGGCTAGAGGGTATTGTTCTTCAGAATAGTCTTCTTCTTCCTCTTCCTCTTCTAAATCAGACTGAACAACTATTTCCTTGCCCTTCCCATCTTGATTGTCTTTCTCACCAGATGTCTTTGCAAAGTCTAGGGTCCTTCTTGTCTGCCCGTGGAATCTTCGTCCCATGTTTAGAACTTCGGTTATCTTCTTTGTCTTTTTTTGTTCTCCTCAACCAGCAAAGTCTTCAACTCTTCTTGTCCTTTAGATAGAGTTAGGAACAAATGTAAAAACTATGCATTCTGAGCTTGGAGGTCTTTCACCGTTTGCTAGAGATCCATCTTACTGAAATAAACAGTAGAGAGATGAGGAGACTTGTTGCAAGGAACATGCTTATGTTATGATGAATGATAAATTCATATGCAATAATTTCAAGGATTTTAAGATTCAAATTTGTTTTAGACAAAAAGGAAACACACATTATATTAATGAGTTAAAGTTTGATTATAATAATGCCTCCTTGGGAAAAACAACTACAGAAACTCTAAGATAAAAAGGTAGTACGCATCCTCTTTGGTGCAATGTAGGCATTCAGAGTCTGCTCCTCATGAAGTAGTCTAGTGAGTTCCAAAACCTTCTTCTCGCTTGCGTAGAATTGGGCTTCGAAAGTATCTCGTTCCCCCTTGAGTTGTATCCAATCCCTTTGTAGGTCTTCAAGAGAAGTGGGCATGTCAGGATGTAGGATAGTGTATGGAATATCTCCTTCCATGACAGGCTCAATGATTACCGGGAGAATGGAGGGATAAGGCATCATTAGACTTTGAGCACGAGTTCGTACCCATTTAAGGTAAGGCTCAAGAGGGATGGAATTTTTGTGCCCCAAAGTATTGCTATTTACCTTGTTCAACATCCTCCATGCTCGGATAAATATCTGGCGAAGACCTTGATCGTCGTTCTCGTAGTCAAATACCAAACCTTGAATCACATCTCGTGCGGGCCATCCCTTCGGGCGTAACCAAACTGTCTTAAGGATAAGCAGGGGTTGTAGGTGATACCTCCCCTAATGCCAAGTAAAGGGACATTAGGGAATTATCCACAACGGTCGACAATAGTAACATTCTCTATGGATCTGGAGCACCAATGAATGTCTGAATGTTTGAGTGTCATCAACCTTTGTGACCACTTTGAACCTTGCTCGTTCTTTAATACAGATTAGGGAAGATGCGAAATAAATCATCCTTCTAAGAGAGGAGTGCAACACATAAGGACACCTCTTTTCCTCATTGTGCGAGTGTGAAAAGAGTGTAGGATATCCCCTAGCAATGTAGGCACCGGGTTGCGGGATATGAAGATTTTGATGGTGTTCACATCTATGAGTTGATCAAGATTTGGAAATAAAACCATCCCATAGATGAGGAGAGCCACAATTTCCTCAAAAGCTTGCAGGTCCAAAGAATTCCAACAGTTTTGGGCTTTCTCAAAAAAGAACTTTGCTAGGAAACCTTTGACACCACTACTTATTTCCTAATGAGTTGTGGCATCAGACGAGTGCAAGTGAAGAGCTTGAGCAATCTCTTATGGCTTTGGATCTCTTTCCATACTGTTGAAAGGTAGTTAGTTGAGAATGGGAATCCTCAAGAGTCGGGAGAATTCTTCTAAAGTAGGCACTACTTGATAGTCGGGAAATGTGAAGCAATGGTGTAAAGGATCAAAGAACTGAAAGAGCACCTTTATCATGTCCTCATCTGTGTTGGAAGTGACCAAGTTGAGTAGGCGACCATGTCTCTCAGTGATTGGAGAGTTTTCAGGAATCCTTGAAGCTATCTCCTTAAGTTATGAAGGGATCCTTACAAGGTTGACTTGAATAGTTTTCCTGCGAAGAGAATCCATATCCCACAAAACAAGAACAAAGATGAATCCCAAAAATCCTTGAAATGGTTAGTGAATGAGTATGATGTTATGTAAAAGTATGTATATACAAACAAAGCAAACAAGTCCTTAGGTTTAGGCTTGCATGGAGTCTCATAGGTAAGTACCCTCTTGAAGTTTGGTTGGCTCAAACCTGTCCTAGTAATAGTAACCGGGTTCTAAGGAGCTCAATATCACTGGTTTGTTTCCTTGGTCATTGTTTCAGCAGAAGCCTCTTTAATAGCAACCAAAATATCCTAAGAAACCAAACCTCAATAGTGTAGTATCGAGTATCTACCAACTTTGGACTGCACCAAAGTCGGTCATCTCACTACATCCTAAAGGCCAAGTTAATCAAGTAAAGGTTTTAGAAGTTCATTAGTGCTTTATGACATCACTCAGCGACCCCGTATTCTCTTTGATCCGGTACCCACAAATATGTCGCACTAACGTAGCTATTGCTTATACCATGTCGGTATACCCCGCACAGTTTCCACAATGTATTGCTACTTACCTATAATGTATCCCAAATCCGGGTAGAGGATTCAAACCTGTGATACGGTGGAAGAACCGACTGTTTTTACTGGTTTGCGTTTTGTGTTTTTTTTATTCGCAAAATGTCGCGGTAAGCAAGAGTTGCCACCGACTTTTATTTCATCCATTTGGAAAGGAAAAAAGTACAGAAAAAAATCCTTTTTCGAGATTTTGAGTACGGGGGGTAGATTATAGAAAGGGAAGGTGTTAACACCCTTTCCATCCATGGTTTTCCATGGGCTCTTAAGTACTTGCTCATTTTTAAATTGCTTGTGTTTGTGTGCTTTTTTTTTTGAAAAATGTTTTACTTCGTGATAACCCTTGTATCAGTCCTCAAGGGTGTGATGAAGTTGTTTTGAACATTTGTTTGAAAAGTGTAAGTGTGAAAAGTTTTGATTTGAGAAAGTACCTACGAGCATCTACCTACTCGAAAAAAAGATTGCTTCTATTCTTGTTTCCTTTAGACAACGCTATCTTACTATTAAGAAATAGGTAGCACCGTCGTTGGAGTTTGTAAGGGTCAATTCGAAAGGGACGTACGGTCACTAAAGCAATATTAGGACACCTTAGTAGTAACCCTAGAGTCTTAAGATCTTTTCGAGGCAACATTTCCGAGGTAACATTTGAACGAGACAATTTGATCTCTTTAGACGGGAGGGCAACCACTAAGACACCCTATGCTTAATGATCGTTTACCGAAGGCAACCGAAGTGAGAGTATACCCTAAGAGTGAATATGTGCGAGTGATTTATTTTCAGTTTATTCTCTTTGCACATTAGGGTTTTCTAACCATTTTAATTTTGTCATGCATTCTTGTCATACAATCCTAAACATACATCTAACAGTTAAGAGTTTTGTCGAAAGAAAAAGCGGAAAAAATAACCTACGCTTATTACATGGCGTTGACAGTTACATAATTGTTGTTGATAGTCAATAAAGTTGCGGAAATTTAAAAACCCTAATTAAAACTATTACATCCTCAAAACAGTTACAAAAATAATAAAAGAATTAAATGCGCACGGTAAGTTAAATGCGAGGCGATTAAGGTTTTGACCCTTTGACTAATCCTACTTGCGATTGATTAAAGAAAAAAAAGTTTTTTTGTCATGTTTTGTTATTTGAGAAAATAATGAATAAATAAATTGCAAAGAAAATCCTAAGTTCTAATTAATGTTAATTTAGGAAAATAAATAAATCAATGAAAAGCAATTAATTCTAAATAACCTATTTTTTGTATTTTAATTTTATTTGAAAAAAGAAAACAATTAAATCAATAATTAAACCGAATTTTTCTAGTTGATTTTAATTGTAACAATAAGTTAAAGTTACCCTAAATTAAATTAACCTAATTAATTAAAAATTAAATTTGGTAATAATAAAAAAAACTAATTCTAAATTTGTGAATTCTTGATTTTGTGATTTAATAAAATAAATTGATTTTTAAAAATAAAATAAATAAATAAATTGAAAAGAATAAAGAAAATAAAAAGAGAAAGAGTGAAAATTGGGCCTGATTGTGTTGCTGAAGAGGGGGTGCAAATCTGAATTTCCAGGCCCAAAATGTTCCAAGCCTGGTCAATACTGAACCCAGTGTAGCATTGACTTGAACGTGTACCATGGTCCCTCATGGATGGTGCGTTAGATCTGATGACACGCTGGATCAAATGGTTGGACGCAAGCGATGCATGGTGGTCACCAGGAAGGATAATGCATTGGATCTATTACAAGAAAGTGAAATAAATAAAATTTGTTGGGACCTAGGATCAAACCCAAGTCCTTCTACCCAATACCAAGCGCCTTTACCACTGAGCCACCTGCGTTTTTTTTTATTAATTCAAGCATAAAACATAATATATAAAATGTGGTTAACTGAACAAAAAAAAACGCGCGAGATTCAAACGGGCGAATGGTTGGCTGACACATAGCCGTCTTCTTCCCTTCTCCGTTGTTTTAGACGAAGGGACTTTTACCTACAGGCATCCACTGTAGGTATAACCCTGCATATTTCAAAAATGATGTACACGCAAGATAAATGAAAGGTAATGGTACCAATAAACTTGTCTCATCCTCACGAGCATCATGGTACCTGATTCAAGACCCAATTATTCTTGTACAAAAAGACCCTAAAAATAACACAAAAACCCTAGCAATGGCAACATCGTGTACAGGCTTCAAAAAAACAATTAAATGACATAGTTAGCTTGCAAGCATGATAAAGATTACAAATATATGAGTTAAAGATGCTAATGACGCAAGAATTATGATAATCGAATTGGAAAATTATGTCAAACCGTATGAGGTGTAGCTCGCATTTCTAGGTGTTTCAGGCCTTGCAAATGATTGAGACAGCTTCTTGGGACGTCCAACAATGGATTGGGATAACTAGGATGGCTTGAGATGGCCTGTGGAGTGAAAACCAATTCACACTTTTCTATGAATTTTGTGACTTTGCTCTGCCTTTTTTCACGACTCTAACCCTTGTCTTTGATTTGGGATTGTTCACTATATAACCTAGAGTGAATTAGGTTAACAAACTTGGACTAAATCTTTGCATTTATCCAAGATTTGATTTGATTTACAAGCCATATGATATGTTGATATTTTGAGCCAAATCATGCCTTTCTTGTACCAACTGACCTTGATTCGATTTGATCTTATTAACTCAGCATATCTTGATAGCCAATCTGTCAAAAAACAAACCAAATCATATCTTTGTTAATTTTCATCATTTATTTGATTTAATTCACTTTTTTAATTAATGAAAAATCAAAATAAATTGAAAAATGAAGCACATAATGGGTGAGTGAACATTTGAGTCGTGGACCACATTATAATTGAGGTGCAAGCATAAAAAGTTGGGCCCATTTAGCAAAAAATGCAAATTTGAGCACATTTGACTTTTGGCAATTTTGCAAAAATGGTCAACTTGGCTAATGCATAACTCTCTCAATTTTGACCCTAGAGAGGTGTTCTTGGATTTTTTTAGAAATATTAGGATATCCTCTAAACAACCCTTTTGGTATCATCTCAATTGAGCCTTCCATTTTCATGTATGAAGCTTTGACCCAAAAGGTGTTTTTGTTGACTTTTCAAAAGGACCTATAATGTCAAAATTCATATCTTTTTGTGAGTGCATATTATGAACTTGGGAGCTGAAGATGAATTGTAGGGAATTGCATCCTCTTCAAAAATAGATTTGGATGGGTCATTTCTGATAAAGTTTGAGAAAGTTATGCTTGGTCAAAGTTGAGTTGACTTTTCCTATAAAACCCTAATTTAGCAACTTTTGGGTTTTGATGAATTGTGAGCAATCCTTGAGGAATCATGATCAACCCTTGATAAAATGATGGATAATACTTAAAAATGAGGATGTTGACCAAAAATCTTGAAGTTTGACTGTATGTGGGCCACAATTGACTTTTGACCTAGTATAGTTGATTTTCAGGCATTTGAGCAATTGACTGAGCAAACTTCTTCTGAAAGGCTTGAAACTTGACATGGATGATCTTGAGAACATATTAGGACAATGGTGAGAATTTGAGTCCTTTGTGGCTCACACATCTTGATGAAGATGGAAACCCTAATTTGAGGTATGTTGCCTTAGGAGAGAGTTTGTCTGGTCAATTCTTGAACTTCCTTGAGAAATTTGGGGACCTCACTTGCCATGTGTTGAGAAATATGTGAGGGCAAATTTTGGGGTACAACAGCTGCCCCTGTTCAATCTTCTTAAACCTGAAGATGTAGATTGGCTCGTCTGCCTTTCGTGATCTGAAGGTGGAAGATGATTGAACACTAGAGTGCCCGAAAATTTGCACTCGCATGAACTGGTACTGATGGGAGCTATCGGGAATGGGCTTACAGACGCCATTTGGAAGTTGAGGATTGAAGATTGTCAGGGATGGGCTTAAAGATTCCATCCGAAGAGGTGTCGATCGCATAAGAGATTCCTTTGCGAGAACCCGTGTACCTATTGTTGAGGAGGACTTCACTGGGGAAAGCTGGTCTCTGTCTTGGGAGAAATAGAGTTTTAGGAGCTTCAGTTGTCCATTACTCTACTGGGGAATAACTCCGGTTTGGGGAAGCGAAAGTGAACTGCATGTCTGGTCGGGGTATATGCTGCACCGCGACTTACTAGAGAGATACGAAACCAATCGTGTTTGATCGGGTCCTGGTCTTACAGTGTTGTGGACTGCTGTCTAGGGATAAGAGAGGAAGAACCTGAATAGTAAGGTTATAAGAAGGAACCTGGATAGTAGGGTTACTTCGAGATGAAAGCCTGGATAGTAGAGCTTGAGAAGGAACCTGGATAGTAGGGTTACTTCGACAGGAAAGCCTGGATAGTAGGGCTGTGAGAAGGAACCTGGATAGTAGGGTTACTTCGACATGAAAGCCTGGATAGTAGGGCTGTGAGAAGGAACCTGAATAGTAGGGTTACTTCGACATGAAATCATGAATAGTAGGGTTACTTCGACATGAAAGTCCATATACCCTCTCTCAGGATTATGAAGGATGCGGGTTTGAACAAAGACGACTGGATCCAAACCCGACTTGATCAGCTGAATCTAATCGATGAAAAGAGACTTACTGCTATCTGTCATGGTCAGACGTATCAAAAGCGAATGATCAAGGCTTTTAACAAGAAAGTCAGATGTCAATAATATCGAGTCGGGGATCTAGTGATCAAACGCATCATACTACCTCAAGGTAATCCCAGGGGCAAATGGACCCCCACATATGAAGGGTCATTTGTGTTTAATAACATTTTCTCGGGAGGAGCTATGATTCTAACCACCATGGATGGTGACGACCTTCCTCACCCCGACAATGCAGACATAGTGAAAAGATACTGCACATAACAAAGACCCGCTAGGTTGACTGGCCTAGGAAAAAATAAGGGCTTCCCGGCGAACCAAAAGGGTTCGGGCAAAAGTAAGGGTTGAAAATGAAAAACTGTACACCCGGCAAGTCGAAAACCTGAAAAGGCGACTTGGGAAAAAAAGGGTATCCCGGTGGACTGAAAACTCGAAAGGGTGGTCCAGGAAAAAATTAGGGATCGAAGTGTAACACTATGTCTCATTGGATCATCTCACAACCAGACTTCGGTATCAACTATCAAGCTCGAACAACGCTAATTAATCTGATCAACCTTCGGCCAAGTAGCAAGGTGATGAGACGCTTGAAGATATAAAGGCAATAGCAGAGTTGGAACCCGATGGAATTGTTTCATATAACTGTTTTCTCTTTTTTACAAATTGTAATTTCTTTCGGTGGCGTTCTCTTACTAGGACGTCAGCCTCTTTGTACAAAAATGCTTATTACGAGCCAATTGCAAAAATCAATACAATTCATTTTCACAAGAAATTTCAATTTGTTTTTCTTTTTCTGTTTTGTTTTGCAAGAACATCCAATGATTCATTTTTGATATATGCATTTCAAAATAATGGTTGCTCATAAATATTTACACAAGAAACAAAAGACGATTACCCGTAATGCCAAAAACAGGGAAAACAAGAAGTGCCCAAACCTTACAGTTACTCTGCCCATCAGGTACCGGGATAGAGCCAGCTTGAGAACATGAGTAGTGGTACATACACTCCCCATAGAGTAAAAAGTATCCAAATACAGTGATGTTAGCTTTCCCGAACAGGACATAACTCTCCCCAGCTGAGGTTCACAATCGCGAGTGAGTCAGTAAATTTTTCCCCAAGCAGAGTTTATTTCTCTCACAAGCAGAAATTCAATCTCCAACATAATTCATTATCACCAGCAACGGAAATTCATCCCCAGCTGAGTTTATTTCTCCAAATCAGCAGATCTATCAACAGAGTATCTCCTCTCCAACAGAGTTAGTCCCTGCAGAGTTATCCTCAGACAGGGTCTCTTCCGGCAGAATATTCACCAGCCGAATGGATGTGAATCCCCGGCTAGTCATCTTTGTGCACCATCCCCAACAGAAGTGGAGGAACTATGGTTTTTTACAGCAGTCAAAAATACCATTTCTCATACTCTCCAAACAGCAGTCAGGGGTTTATTTTCCCGGACTCAAATTATTACGTCAGCATTTCATGTTCATACATCATGACATGTACATACATTACATATAACATAATCTCAGTTATTTTGAGAACCTCATCACAATGCATCTCATGCATCGCACATAACTAACCCTGTATTTATTTCAGGAAAGACAGTTATTTTCAACAATTTCCAGCAGGTCCATGATCAACACTCGAAGCTAAACAGAGTAATCATCGGTGCGACAAATGCAACCTTACGCAGGTTCCTCACAGAAGTCCTACACAAACCTAGCACAATGCAAGCCCTACTATCCAGGCTTTCATCCCGAAGTAACCCTAATATCCAGGTTCCTTCTCACAGCCCTACTATCCAGGCTTTCATGTCGAAGTAACCCTACTATCCAGGTTCATTCTCAAGCCTTACTATCCAGGCTTTCATCTCGAAGTAGCCCTACTATCCAGGCTTTCATCTCGAAATAACCCTACGTCCGTACAGAGGTACGGTACCCATGAAGAGCGAATGGTAACATCTCGTGCCAGTCTTTGTATGTCACCGTCATATTCTGCACAATTTTTTTGTTGTTCTTGTTAGCTGCTTCAACAGCCCCATTCATCTTCGGCCGGTAGGTAGAAGAGTTATGATGTTGAATCTTGAACTGTTTGCAGAGCTCGGTGATCATTGTGTTATTGAGATTTGTACCATTATCAGTAATAATTCTCTCTGGGACACCATATCGACAAATCAGATTGTGTCGGATGAACCGCGCCACGACGTTCTTGGTTACTGTAGCAAAGGAAGCTGCCTCAACCCACTTCGTAAAGTAATCAATGGCTACCAGAATGAAGCGATGCCCATTAGAGGTGGTAGGTCTGATTTCGCCGATCATATCAACACCCCACATCACAAAAGGCCAGGGAGCCGTTAAAACATTCAGGGGAACTGAAGGTACATGCACCTTATCAGCATAGACTTGGCACTTATGACAGGTTCGAGAGTGCTGATAACAATCGGCTTCCATAGTGGACCAGTAATATCCTACCCATAGGATTTTCCTCGCCATGGTATGTCCACTGGAATGAGTTCCGAAGGTACCTTCATGTAACTCTGCCATGATCCTTTCTGCCTCGCTCTTGTGTATACACCGCAGTAAGGTTGAATCATGGTTACACTTATAGAGGATTCCATTACTGATGAAGAACTTCGTAGCGAACCTTCTCAGAAACTTATTATCATTAACAGATGCCCCCTCGGGGTATTCTTGAGCCTCAAGATACCTCTTTACCTCGTGAAACCAGGGTTTATCTGCTACCTCTTCAGTCTCAATGTCACAGCAATGTGCGGGTTCGTCCAACCTCTCGATAGTGATCCGAGGAGCTTCATTGTCCCACCTAACTTTGAACATAGAATACATAGTAGCTAGCGCGTCCGCTAACTGATTCTCCTCTCTTGGGAAATGTTCAAAGGTTACCTCCTCAAAGTGTGGGAGCAATGTCAGTACATACTCTTTGTAAGGAATAAGATTCAGGTGCTTCGTATCCCACTCACCTTTGATATGACTTATTACCAGAGCGGAATCTCCGAATACACTCAAGAACTCAATCCTCAGGTCAATAGCAGCTCGAAGACCCATGATACACGCTACATACTCCACCATATTGTTGGAGCAGTAAAAACATAATCGGGCGGTGAACGGAGTATGACAGTCCTCAGGAGATATAATTATAGCGCTAATGCCATTACCCAATGCGTTCAAGGCTCCATCAAAATACATAGACCATCGGGATCCCTCCTCGGATCCTTCATCTGGTCCAAGTTCTTCGCAGTCAGTTACCAACATGATATTCTCATCTGGGAACTCTAAATTCATGGACTGGTAGTCATCCACGGCCTGATGCGCCAAATGATCCGCTAATACACTCCCCTTGATTGCTTTTTGGGTTTTGTATTGGATGTCGTACTCGGTTAAGATCATCTGCCATCTTGCTATTCTTCTGGATAAGGCGGGCTTCTCGAAAATATATTTGATTGGTTCCATCTTTGATATCAACAAGGTAGTGTGAGTCAGCATATACTGTCTCAGTCAGGGAGCAGCCCATGCTAAAGCGCAACAAGTTTTCTCGAGCAATGAGTATTGGGTCTCACAGTCATTAAACTTTTTGCTAAGGTAATAAATGGCGTGCTCTTTTTGACCAGACTCGTCATGCTGCCCCAACACATACCCCATTGAATTGTCTAGCAATGTCAAGTATAATATCAAAGGTCTTCCTTCAACTGGAGGCATCAAAATTGGTGGTTCTTGAAGGTATTCCTTGATTCTTTCGAAAGCGGTCTGGCATTCATCATTCCACTTTACCACTTGATCTTTCTTCAGCAGCTTGAACATTGGCTCACAAGTAGCAGTCAGATGTGAAATGAACCTGGCGATGTAATTCAAACGTCCCAAGAAACCTCTAACTTCCTTCTCTGTGCGGGGGACCGACATCTCTTGTATGGCCTTTACCTTTGCAGGGTCCACCTGAATACCCTTATCACTGACGACGAAACCCAGAAGCTTACCAGATCTTATCCCGAAGGTGCACTTATTCAGATTCAACCTCAGCTTGTACGTCTTCAACCTGTCAAACAGTTTCTGAAGATGATCAAGGTGCTCTTCCTCAGTCTCGGACCTGGCTATCATGTCATCAACATAAACCTCAATCTCGTGGTGAATCATATCGTGGAACAAAGCGACCATGGCGCGCTGATAAGTTGCCCCAGCATTCTTCAACCCAAAAGGCATTACCTTGCAACAGAAGGTGCCCCACTGTGTAACGAAGGTTGTCTTCTCCATGTCCTCAGGAGCCATCTTGATCTGGTTGTAGCCAGAAAAACCATCCATGAAGCAGAAGATCTTGTGTTGCACGGTGTTGTCGACTAGAACATCAATGTGAGGAAGTGGGAAGTCATCCTTGGGGCTTTCCCTATTCAGATCTCTGTAGTCCACACACATTCGTACCTTATCGTCCTTCTTAGGTACCGGAACGACGTTGGGAACCCACTGCAGATAAGAAGTGACAGCTAAGAATCCTGCGTCGAACTGTTTCATGACCTCTGCCTTGATTTTCTCTGACATTTCAGGGCGCATACGACAAAACTCCTACTTTACCGGAGGGCAGTCTTCTTTAGTCGGCAGTCGATGTACCACAATATCAGTGTCCAAACCAGGCATGTCTTCATAGGACCAGGAAAAGATCTCAACATAGTCGTGTAGCATCTGTATTAACTGTTGTTCGACACTAGGCTCCAGATTCACACCTATTTTAACCTCTTTCCTGTCTTCCTCTGTACCCAAATTCACTAACTCAGTTGGCTCTTCATGAGGCTGTATGGCCCTTTCTTCCTGATATAATAGTCTAGCAAGTTCTCCGGGAACCTCACAATCGTCATCACCTTCGTCCTCGACTTGGTTGATCGGATTTTTGAAGTCATAACTGGAAGTAACAGAGCTGTTATCAATGGGATCCAGAGTGGATATGGATCTGCAGTATGATACGTGAGTGTGTGTAAGAGAATAACTGTTTTGATAAAGTGAGAGACATAAAAGAAAAACAAGGAGCACAAAATTTGTATGCAAGAAACGTCCAATGCTTTATTATGATATATGAAATGACAAATTATAGCCCTCACAAGCAAAGCCAAGGTGCCTCGGGCAAGGCACCAGGCCGTAAAGTTTCAAATTGTTTATTACAAATCTTAAAACAAATGAGTCAATTACTGCGGAATAAAAGAAACAGGTATGAAGTCCCTATCCGTCCAGTTATTCGGTCCACCGTTGGTTGTTGGGTAGATCCAGTTGTCAATGTCTGAATCCTCTTCACTGTCTTCAATTGCATTAATTCCCCGATTATTGATGTGTATAGGAAGTCTTCCAGCCCGAGTGCGCCTAACAGCCCTTTGAGCTCCTTCTTCAACCACAACCCTGGCGTCCTTGAGAGAAGCTATCTTCAATGGAGGTTTGTTGGTAGTAACTTCAGTTGATGCTAAGATCTGAGGGACCTCTTCGAAATTCTGACAAGGAGTTTCTATGAATTCCCCGTCCATCTCTACGTAGCGGAAGGAATTGAGGTGACTCACCATATACTCCTCTTCACCCCACACTGTGACAATCTTTCCTTTCACCGGATACTTCAGCATTTGATGGAGTGTGGAAGTAACTGCCCCAGCCTCATGGATCCAAGGACGACCCAGCAAGCAAGAATATGACAGCCTGATATCTATTACGTAGAAGGTGGAGCCAAAAGTCTGAGAACCCACTTTGACATAGATGTCCACCTCCGCGTGCACCATTCTCTTCGATTCGTCAAAAGCCCTTACCACAATGTTACTAGGCTTTAGAGTCAAGCCCTCACAATCCAAATGGTCCAACGCTTTCTTCAGCAGAACATTCAGTGAAGACCCGGTATCTACCAGCACATGAGCCATAGTGGTGCCCCTGCACTCAATCGAGACATGCAGATCATTATTATGCTTCCTTCCTTTCAGTGTCAGACCCGTATCTGAAAAACCCAGCCCATTGTCAGCAGTCAGGCTGGCCACTCAATATTTGAACTGATCTGCTGAAGTTTCCTGCGGCACATGCGCAATCTTGAGAAATGCAATCAAAGCCTTTGCATGGGCTTCAGAACACAACAACAGAGACAACATGGATATCTTTGATGGGGTCTGCCCCAGCTGTTCGATCACATTGTAGTCGCTCTTCTTAATGATTTTTAGTATTTCCTCTATTTCTTGTTTAGAGGCTTCCATAATGATTTTCTTAGGTGCCTCCATCCGGGCATGCTCACCTATAATTTCCTTGCCCCGAGTCCTAGATGGCTCAGTAGCAGGGGTAACAACTGGAGTAGGAACATGAGAAATGTTAGGAGTGCTGGTTGGAGCAGCAGTTGGAATAACAGTAGGCTTGATGATCTTCGGAGCAATCTCAAGAGAGAAAACCCTTTCACTTTGGGTAACCTTACTAGTCCCGACAATATTACCGACATCAGTATCAGCTTCTTCATTCTTCAAATCTTGCTTAATGCCATGATAGTACACATCAGCACCATAATTCCATGAGACAACTTTGTCTGAGGTGTACGAGATGGGACCAGGAACAATGATTATCAGTGGAGAAATTCTTTGAACAGGTGTAATCCTAACAGGTCTTCTCGAGGAAACCTTGGAAGGATTGGCGGACATGGTTATAATAGCGTCGTCTTCAACGGGAACAACAGGGATCACAGTGTTCTCGAACAAAATCTCTTTATTATCCATTAGGTGCTGAACACCTGACTTCAACAAACGACAACCAGAAGGTATAATCGAACACATGTGACAACCTTCACCACAACCCAGAAATAAACCGACCAACAACAAATTCTTCTTAACAATCATAAGAGGAGTAGAAATTTCTTCAACAGAGGTCACAAACAAATCAGTGTCAACAATATTAACTCCACGACCATGTTTGGGCATGGGAGCAGTTATAACATTCAGATTTTCTGGAGCATCGAACTTTATCTCCTTGGCTTCAAGCAAGTCTTGTACTTTGTTTCTCAGAGCCCAACAATCCTTTGTATCGTGGCCAGGACTCTCAGAATGGTAGGTGCACCGTGCATTGGGATTGTATCTGGGAGAGGTAGTGTTTGGATTCTTGGGAGCCTCTTTCAAAGTTGCCAAGTTAGATTTTAATAAATGAGGTAGAACTTCAGCCAAAGTCATGTTGATGCGGGTAAACTGCCGTTGTGGTCTTTCCACCCTTTGTTGATTGTTGCATTGTGGGGCAACTGCGGGTCTTGGTATCACTACAACATTTACCGTTTGACGGTGTTCATATCTACTTTGGCCCCTCGGGCTATAGACCGCACTGGCTTCCTTCTTACCAGCAAAAGGCTTCTTTGCTGAACTCGAGGAGGCATCCTTCTGTATTTTACCACTCCGAATTCCAGCTTCTACTCTTTATTCAGTTAAAATCAGCTCGGTGAAACCAGATGACGAGTTGCCGATTAAGTGATTGAAAAATGGACCTGATAGCGTTCCTAGAAACATATCAACCAACTCCCTATCAGACAAAACGGGTTGAACTCTTCCATCCAAGTCTCTCCATTTTTGAGCATAATCTTTAAAACCTTCACCTGCACCCATGGACATACTCTAGAGTTGAGTACGAGTGGGAGCAAGGTCGGCATTGTACTGATACTGCTTGTAGAAAGCAGTAGCAAGATCTTCCCAGTTTTGGACACTGGCTCCCCCCAACTGGTAGAACCATTCAAGCTGAGTCCCTGACAAACTATCTTGAAAGAAGTGCACCCACAAATTTCTATCAGCGGTGTGGGGTTGGATTTTTCTGACATAAGAGCGGAGATGGAGTTTTGGGCAGGACACTCCATGATACTTGGCAAAAACTGGAGCTTTGAACTTTTACGGGATGACCACTCCCGACACCAAACCCAATTCTTCAAAATCCAACCCAGGTATCCTCTGAACTTCCATGGCACTCAGACGATCCTCTAACTGTTTGTATCTATCCTCAGCAGGAGGATATTGCTCATCGTTATAATCAGTATTATTTTAGAGGCTGCAGGACTAGGGTCCTTTTCCCCTTCTTGGTTCTCCCCTTCCTTGGATGAAGAGGCCAGATCAGTTTGTTGCTTCAACCTTTCTCCAAACCTTCTGCCCATATTCAGAATACCGACAGCGTTCTTCTTCTTCTTCTTCTCTTTCAGAATGAGGGCTTTCAGACCCTCTTGCCCTTTTTCCAGACTGATGAACATTTGTTGGAACTGGGTGTTCTATGCCTGAAGATCTTTGATGGCTTGATCGGAAGACATTTCTGCTGAAATAAATAGCAAAGAAGATGAGAAACCTGTAGTGGTACCTGTAATGATGTGTATGATAATAGGATGCACATGTAATGATTTCAAAGACTTCAAGAAATTTAAATTTGCAAACCAAAATAAACGAAAACTTTATTAGCTTAAATTTGAAGGTTCAAAATGCCTTCAAGGCGTTACAAATAAGTAAATAAAATAAATCTAAAACTAGAAAAGAAAAATCAAAAGTCCCATGGACGCTTTCTCTTTGTGCTGATATAATCATTGAGCACTCTTTCTTCCTGGAGCTGCCTGGTGAGCTTTAAAACCTTCCTCTCTTGATTATGGAACTGTTCCCTGTAAGTATCCCGCTTATTCTTCAGCTGAATCCAAGACCTCTGTAACTCCCCAAGATTAGTGGGCATGTAAGGATAGAGAACCGTGTAAGGAATGCCTTCTTCAGTAGTGGGCTCCATAATCACTGGTAATATAGCCACATAAGGCATCATAAAGTTCTAGGCACGAGCTCATACCCATTGGAGGTAAGGCTCCATAGGAATGGAAGTCTTTGGTCCCAAATCTTTGGTGTCAGATCTGTTTACCATACCCTAAGCTCGTACGAGCCTCCGGCGATACTCATTAGCATCATCCTCATAGTTGATTACAATGCCCTCAATAAGTAACTCACGGGGACCATCCCTTCGAGCATGACCAAATTTTCGCAGAGCTAGACAAGGATTGTAAGTTATACCCCCTCTGATACCAAGTAATGGGACATTAGGGTACTCCCCACAGCAGTCAATAATAGCAATGTCTTCCATAGCTCGGGAACACCAAAGAATGTCCGTATGAGCGAGTGACATTATCCTTTGTGACCAACCCAAACCTTCTTCGTTCTTCAGTACAGACTTAGGGAGGTGAGAAATAAACCACCTCGACAGCAATGGCATGCAGCACATAAGAGTCCCTATTCTCTTCATGGTACGAGTATAGAGAGTGTGCAAAATATCTCCAAGCAAGGTAGGCACGTGGTTGCGAGAAAGGAAAATCTTGATAGAATTCACATCTACGAAGGAGTCTGGATTAGGGAAGAGAACTAAACCATAGATAAGAAGAGCCAAGACCTCCTCAAAAGCCTGAAAATCCATATCATCCCAAAATAGCTGAGCCTTGTCTATCAGAAATTTGGCTAGAAAACCCTCGACTCCGCTTCGAGTTTCCCAATTGGATACCACGTCGGTCCGTTTCAAATGCAAAGCTGAGGCAATGACTTCTGGCTTAGGAATTTCTTCTATACCTGTGAAGGGTACCTGTTCAAGAATGGGTATGCCCAATAGCTGAGAGAATTCTTCCAAGGTGGGTACCAACTGATAATCTAGATTGGTGAAGCAGTGATGCTTGGGATCGAAGAACTGAAAAAGTACGCTCATCATCTGTTCATCAAAGTTTGAAGTAACCAGGCTGAGAAGTTGACCGTGTCTCTTAATGAAAGTAGAAGTTTCAGAAACTCTTGATACCAGCTCTTTGAGTTGGGAAGGTATCTTCACAAAGCTGATTCGGATAGTATTTCTACGCACGGAAGCCATGATCTGCAAAACAGAACAAAGATAAATTCCCTTGGTCTTTGAAATGGTTAGTGTAATGAAGCATTGGTGCCATGTTATCATTCATGATGTCATGATAAACCACAGGCATGGTAAACACAGGTATTGCAAACATAGTCAAATCACACAAAACCCTTAGGTTTAAGGCTTGCATGAGGTCAAAGGTAATATCCTCTTGAAGTTAAGTTGGTTTCAAACCTGTTCTAGAAAAGTAATCGGGTTCTAGAGGATCTCAATATCACTGACCATCCTTTATCGGTCATGGTTTCAGCTCACGCAATCTTTTCTTGCAGCCAAAATATTCCGAAAGTATGATCTCAATGAGTGTAGCGTCGAGTATCAACCAGTTCTCAGCTCTACACCGAGGCTGGCTATCTTGCTACTTTCTAATGGCCAAGTTGTTCAACTAAGGTTCTAATGTTCGTTAGTGCTTCACGACACCATGCAGTGTGTTGTACCCCAAAATTTGCCCTCACATTTCCTCAACATTTTCTCACCACAAGACCCTTGGAGTTCAAGATCCAACTAGGGTTTCCTCTGCTCAAGACTTCTCCTTGCACTGTTAACCCAAATTAGGGTTTGCGTTTGCACAAAGATGTTTTGACCTAAAATGCCTAAGATGACTTTCATGCTTCATATTGGAATCCCAAGTTTATCCATACCAAGTTTCAAGCCTTGATTCCAATCTTTGCCCAGTCAATTGGACAGTTGACCTAGAAATCAGCTGTATTGGGGAAAAAGTCAACTGTGGCCAATTGACAGTCAAACCTCATGATTTTTGACCCACATCAACATTATGAACTCATATGAACCATTTGGTTAAGTTTAGATCACAATTCCACAAGAAATTTGATCAGATCACATAAAGGGTAAAATGGTCATTTTTAGGGTTTTGACTGCACAAAGGCAATTTTTGACTGTTTGACTTAGCCAATGGCAAACCAAGCTCACATATGGACTCAAGGACCCCATGGAATTGTCTTGACATGTTCAAAAAGTTCAAAAGATCCCAAATGCACAAGATTGACAGATGAATTTTCCAGTCAATTGATCAATTTTTAACTGTATACTGAAAAGTCAAACTTTGACTTTTTGGTCAAAATCAAGTGTCAAGATTCATTTTTCATCAAAACATGTCAAAACATGAAACTTGTTCATCAAGAAATCAAAAATCACAAATTAGGGTTTGAAATGAAGAATTTTCATAACTTAGAATTTTTCTAAGTTATGAAAATCCCTAATTTTTTCCTAACTTGGTCCCACTTTTTCACCAAGATGCATTTGGATTCAAACAAAAGTCAAAACATGAAAGTTGTATTCCATTGCAAAATCTACAACTTTGATTCACAAAGTTTCCTCAAAAGAAGCTTGTGGCTCAAGTTATGATTTTTGGAACAAGGGTGCAAAACATTCTTAACTTAGAAAAATTTTGACCTATTCTAGGCAGGATTTTTGCCTAACTTCATGGCAACTTTTCACATTATTCCACTTGGAATTTCAACTTGCATTACAAAGATGGATTGTAGTACACATTCCAAGATTTCCAAAATGTCCAAGAACTCATCAAACAACCTTGTGGTTAGGGAGAATCGAATTTGGCAATATAGGCAAAACTCACATTGCTCATGGCCAATTTTCATGTTCATACACTTAGGCATTTTTGAACTCAGCTTGCACTCCTAGATTACAGGCATCAAATATCATTTAAACTCATAAATTCAATGCTAATCCATTGTGCCAAGACATTATTTTGCTCATTTGGTCATTACATGGAAGTTTAAGCCATAAATGGAAAAAGCATTTTATCTATTCTTGAAAAGATTAACTTTATGTCAAATTTGCAATCCAAGTAGTACAAGGCAAATCTCTTTGGCACAAGTTATTGAGCTAATCCCACTGATCAAGGGCAAGTTTAGCAGCACATTAGAGGGGCCTAGAGGAGCCTGTACCAGCACTTGGCATTTTGACTTACATTACAAGAAACTTGGCATTTTGTAACACCAACACACATTGCTGCAACCACAAGCTTAGACAAACTTCTTGAGCATCTTCAAAACATCCAACCTGACCTGAAACACGATCCTATCACCTTCAATATCTCCCCATTCACAGAAACACCATAAAACTGCAAAAACAGGGCATAAGCTGCAGTTTGAATCCCATAGCTCAATCCACTCGTGCATTTTCATCCAAACCAGTTCAAACACATTCCCTACCATCCATACAAACTGTCCCAAGCATTGGAAGCAGACTGTAACACCTCTAACCAGTTTTGCCATTTTCACTTTTCTCTCTTGCAGGTTGACTTCTGCAGCTTGATATAGCAAGATTCAAAGCACACCAAGCATTGGAATAGCATCCCTGGACATCAAGCAAGCTATACAAATCCTTACCTTACCTTGAAAGTACCTCCATTGCCAAGCACGATCCAAGCTGAACAGGTAAGTTCATGGATGTCTATCTCTCAATCTAGGAAGAGTTAGGCTTAGATTTATGAATGAAAAATGTCATGCTCATGGCCCTGAAACTATACATATCTTCACTTTCCATTTATATTGCATATGTTGAGAGTATTTTAAATCTGAACATTGATAAAAACTTAGGTCAAGAATTAGGGATGGAGAAATTCTCTCTCATTTCTGAGAGTTAGGTTAAGTTTTTTATATGTCTGGATTCGTGGTTCAATGCTTGACATTTTTCATGTTATGAGTTTATGCTGAAAATCAAAGAATCAAGAGATAGCAAGCAGGGAAGAAAAGGCGCGTTTTTTCAAATGTTGTTGTCTGAAGGTTGAAGACAACCTTTCATGGGCTAGGCCTGTGATTTTTCTTCTTTTTACACCACATTCTCACATATGCACCCCCTTGGCCCATTGCATTTTATTTTTATTATTTTTGACTTTTGATTTTTGTTTCTGATTCATTTATTTTATTTAAGCATGAAAAAAATATTAAAATTATTTTTCTCACATTTTTACATTTTTATTTGATATTTATTTGATTTTATTTAGTTTTGTACATAAAATAAACATAATAATTTTATTTAAGATAACTAAAAATAATGCAAGTATTTTTACTTTCTGATTTTATTTTATTTTACCCTTTTGAAAACATTTTATAAAAAATATACTCTTTTTTTTTGTAAATATTAAATACTTAATTTTTGTATATATTTAATATATTTGATAAATAATGTAAATACTTATATATTTATTAGTATATTTAGGTTAAAAACATAGAAAATAATACATTTTTATTTTTATTAATATTTAACTTGAAAATCATTTTTTGACAATATACTTTTTTTTTTTACTTTTTATTTATTTTTTACACATAATTAATAAATATTGTATATAATACTTAATAAATAATTAATGCCTTTTATTTAGCAAAATTAGGGTTTTTGCCCTAAACATGAAAATATTCAAAAAAAATTAACTTTCTTTTAATTATTTTTATTTTATTTGTGAATAAAATATACACTTACGCAAAAATACCTTCACATATATATATATATATTGCTTTCTTCTTATATATTGCATTTATATTTGTGCAATTCAATTTGGTTGTAAATATTGGACACTATCCTCCTATGAAGTCTCATCCCCATTTGAACATTTGTACCCCCCATCCCATATATTGTGTTGTAATAACTTAGGACCTTTTATTTTTCGCATTTAAAAGCTTTCTAATTATGCCATGTTAGAATTAGGGTTTTGTATGCAAATCAAAAACAACAAATAGTTTGACCTAAATTCCAGATAAACAAGCATGAAAATGGACAACACTAATCACACTTGCACCCCCTAGGGTATTCCAATTGTTGCCTTCAATAATGGGCCATATTGCATGTTAGGCATCTTTGGCAAAAACAAAACAATCAAATGATCATAGTCCCTCGATGACGCTTTCGAAAGTTGCCTAAAAAATGATCAAGTCCCTTAAAGGAAAGATTGCCCAAAGATACTTGGCACCATTGCAATCATGGTCTAAACGATGACCCGCGCCTGTCCCGTTCACATCCTAACACAAGATTGTCCACCAAATACAATGGTGGAACAAAATTGTTAAAAGGGTTAAAACATAGCAAAGATCTTTGAGAAATGTAGGATAGATAACTCTTGGTTACTTGCCAACTTGCAAAACAAAAAAACACTTGCCTATTTTTCAAAACCACACATCACAACACACTTTCAAAACAACTTTTAAAAACATGGAAAACCTTTTCAAAAGACATACACCTTTGTATACATCCCAACATGGATCATTACAAAGGTTGCCACCACATTGGCCTCTTTTCAAAACATTTTCAAAACCCACACACAAAGCACCATTTCAAACAATTGAAAATCAAGGCAAGTTGATCTAAGCAAGTAACTAAGAGCCCATGGATAACCATAGATAGAAAGGGTTCTAATACCTTCCCTTTTTATAATCTACTCCCCGAACCCAAGAAAACATCTCAAAGGTTTTTGCTGTGCTTTTTAACCTTTCCTTAGGATAAAATAAAAAGTCGGTGGCGACTCTTGCTCAACCGAAACATTTGCGAAAACAAACGCAAAACCTCAAGTCAGTTCTCCCACCGTATCACAGAACTGGCGACTCTGCTGGGGAGAAAATTTAAAAGTGGAGTAACCTTAGGGCTTATATCACCTTTGTTTTCAATTGTTTGCTTTGTTTGCTTTTATATTTGTGGGCTTTGCATCGGAGTTTCATAGATCCTAACTCGGATCTGGGGAATACCCTTTTAGGTAGCATAATCTGTGAGGGACCTGTCCGGCGTAGACCGACATGGGTGAAGCAGTGGCTACGTTGGTGTGGCACCTTGGTCTGTACCGATATCCCTTGTGTTGCAACGAGGAGAATATGGGTCTTCTAAGGAGTCATTAAACACCAACCGACCTTAGAACCCTAAATTGACCAAACTTGGTCGTAGAACAGTAGCAGCATGCTACACTCATTGAGGCTAAACTCTCGCGATGGTTCTGGCTACAAGAAAAGATTGCGATGCTGGAGTTATGACCGATTGAGGGTAGTCAATGATTTGAGATCCTCTAGAACCCGGTTACTTTTGATAGGACGGGTTTTAACCAACGAAACTAAAAGAGGGTAATACCTAAACTTCATGCTGGCCTAAAACCTAAGGGTTGTCTTGTGTGACTTGTGTGCCTTATCATGCTTGCCTTTGTGAATACTTTGAAGGGGTGAAAAACACAAGAAGGGGGGGTTGAATTGTAAAACTGAAATCTTAAAGCAATTGACAAGATATTTTTATCCTGGTTCGTTTGATCTCAAACTACTCCAGTCCACCCGTCAAGGTGATTTCGCCTCTCTCCAACGAGGTATTAATTCACTATATTCAACTGAATATTACAGACTGCTTTAACAACTGCTAAAGCCTTCTTGATTCAAACCACAATCCGGTTTGTCAAGGCAACACTTTCTTACAAAGGTATAAAACAATGTGTGTGAATGTTTTCTACAAAACTTTATCACAACTGTGATGTATACACAAATGAAGCTTAGAAACTAGATTGCTAAACACTAATGGAGTATCAGAGTTTGTGGTTTAGCAAAACTGGTAGATGAAGATTATTGTTCAGCTTTGTGCGTGTAAAGATTTTGAGAGCATTAGCCATTATAATCTTCGAAGCCTTGTTTATATAGCACTTGAGAAGATGAACGTTGAATGCAATATTCTTGAATCAATGCTAATAACAAGCTTTCCTTTTTGAGCAGATCTTGTCTAGAATGAGGCCGTTGGAATTGATTAGCTTTCAATGCACAGTACCGTTGCTTCTTCAATGCACGTTCTGGCTTGGCTCATTCTGATTCTGCTTCGCTGCTGATGAACTATTGTGTTTCTGTATCAGAGTGTTTACGCGCAGTTCTGTTCATCAAGCTTCAGCATGTACGTGAGTTGATCATCTGATCTTGACGTTCTGATTCAGCAACTTCTGATGCTGGTGTATGAAATCAAATTCTGATGCTGAATAAGTGATCTTGCTTATTTTAATCAGCGTATCTGCAAGTCAGAGCATAGTAATTTTAGGCAGCATATAGTTCAAACATGAAACATATAAATACTATATCTTTTCACTTTGTTATCATCAAAACTCAAATATAGGGTAGTAGATTCAAACATTGTTCTAACAATCTCCCCCTTTTTGATGATGACAAAAACTAGATATTTTAAATGAAAAATAACGTGAAAAGGTATCTGGGAAATGTATCAGAATAAGAAGTAAGGAGAAATCAGAGTTTAAGAGATACTCCCCCTGAGTTTGTTACTTCCCTTTGATATACGTGTTCTTCAGGATCAGATCTTTTTCTTTCTTTGAACATCAGATTATAAGTCTTTGACTTATCAGAGAGCAGAGCTTCAGAGCTTTTCCTGTCAGAGCTTTGCTTTGGATCAGAGTATTAGGTCGATCAGAACTTCATATTTGATCAGAGCAACATTGATCAGAGCTTCTACATTTTGATTAGAGCTTCTAGTCTTCATAGTGTTCAGGAGCTTCCTTGTGCCTGTAGACTTAAAACAAAAAATAGAAAAACATTTCAAGTAATAGAGTTAGAATGTTTGAGAGTTTCTGTCTAGTTAGCCGTTATTGATTTTAAATATCATTCTTGTTCTCCCCCTTTTTGTCAGCAATCAAAAGGTGTTGGTGATGTGTTAAAACACTTAAGATCAGAAAAACTAATTATATTAAAATAGTTCAGAATCAGAGCAAAAGAACATTACAAAAACTTAATCAAAACAGTACTTTAGAAAATCAAGAAAACATAGAGAATGTCATGCATGAAAAAGTTTTAAGGTTGAGGGGGCATGCGTGAGAACAGGCTTTCCAGCATCGCTTGAATCTTTTCAGAAGTTTCATTCTGCTTCTGAACCATGGTGACAACAGTGTCAATCTTGCTGTCCTGCACATCCATTCGTGCTTTCATCTTCTGATCATTGTCGTCCATCCGCTGCTGTAGACGCAAGTCATTCAGCCTTAATTCTTCCAGAGCCTGCCTGTCCAAGGCAGCTTGAGAAGCATCAGAAGGAGGAGGCTTCTCAGAACTTTCAGCGACATCTTCTGCTGGATTTTCTTCAGCCTGAATGGTCTTGTCTTCTTCTGATGGTTGCACCTTTGCAGCTTGCTCTTTCTCAGACCAAGATTCACTGTCCAGAGGGAGCACAACTTCTTGAGGCAGCTGACTTTCAACTTCCTTCAGCAGCTTGCTGAAGTTCTGTTGAGCCTGCTCATAGTTGACGTCCTGCAGCTTGAGGGCTTTAGCACGTACCCATAATCTGAACTGTGACCAGAGCTGATCAGAAGCAGCTGGGTCAATCATCCCAGGACAGACTTGCTTCAAAGAAGCAATCCATTGCAGCATACCTGTTTCAAAATTCAAAATACCAGAGCCAACATCTGGTTGCTTTGGTTTTGGGATAGCAATTTTGTGTCTTAGATCAGCAAGACGTTCAAGACTGGTTAAGTCAATGAAGATCCTGCTGGGGTTTTCAGAGGATTGGTTTTCAGAGGTTTGCTGAGATGCTGTTGGTTTTGGAGGAGGGGTATCAGAATCAGATATTTCGATTGGAGTGGTAGGAGTTTTTGGAGGTGTTGATTCTAATGAGGATGGCAACTGGGGCCTGAAAACAGTGGTTCCACATGGCAACTGGATTGCCAACGGTGAAGGTTGAGGTGAGTGAGGGTCAGAATGATGAGGAGAAGGGGTTTCAAAATGGTGAAACTCTGTTTGTGGTGAAGGTGGATTATTTTCTGGTTGAGGAGGTGGAATTTCTGATTGCTCAGGGATCAGAGGTTCTTCTGTGAGAGGTTGTTGTTGTTGTGGTTCTGGTTCTGGTTGTTGTTGTTGTTATGGTTCTGGAGGAGGAATATTTAGTGGTTCAGAATTTGGTTGAGCAGAAGCATGTTCACGCTCAATATCAGCTAGCACTCGATCAAGTGCTGGTGTTGTTGAAACAGTTGGTTGTTTGGGAATTTTAGTTCTGGTTCTTCTGAGTTGTAAGGCCTCAGAAGGGTCTTCTGGTATGGTTTCATCAATGGTAGGGATTGGGATTGATATTCTGTGAGAGGTTTGAGAAGGGGCAGCAGATGTTGGAATAGTAGATGAAATTGAGATAGGGGCAGCAGATGAAATACCTCTTTTCTTTGGAGTCTGCTGAGACGATCCTTCTGTTGGTGCTTTCCTCTTCTTTGTCTTCTTCTGAGTCACTTCAGGTTGGGGTTGACTCAGATCTTTGATCTTCAGCTTTGAACCTGTATCTTCTGCCTTGTACGCATCAGGATACTTTAGAAACATCTCTGGTTTGGATTCCATTTCAGAAAATATTGGAAAATCACTCAGAGGCACTCTTCTGCTGGAGATATCAGCAGTTGAAGTAGCTCTGGGTTCCTTCTTAATATTTTCTATCAGCTTCATCTTTTTCAGGTTCTTAGCGTTCAGCGGTTTTCCAACAGTTGGTTCAATAGTGCTCAGCACTTGAGCTTCGCTCAGATACTCTATCAGCTTATTCTCTGTCAGAATATCTGATATAAGCCTTCCAAACGGTATCCAGTCCCTTTTGGTCCTTTCTTCTTCTCTTGTTTCTTTGACACTTGTCTTGAGATGGTTGAACAGGAAGTGTGCCAGATTGATCTTTACCCTCTGATCAATAAAGTAGATCAGAAATTGCTGATCCACGTTTATATAATTAGGAGAACTTGTTGGTTTCCTGTGATTGAAGCAGCCTAGAACAATCTTGGCCCATACTCTGCAGTGATCCTTCAGATCCTTAATTTTGCTGCTGGGCATTCCAAGAGTGAAAATTCTGTTGGCTACCACACCTATATCAGGGCATCGTTCAGCCATGTCCACACAACGGACTCCACCACCACTTTGACCGATTAGCCTTCCAATGAGGTCTTCAGAAATTACAATCTTCTTTCCCATAACAGAAGAGATGACTAGATGTTTAGAAACCTTGGCGTGAATCCAAAATTCCTTGACAAGCGCTGGGAAGGTTGGTCCAACCAACCTATCGAAATACCTCTCCCACTTTTGAGCCCTAATTTCTTCAGTTAGGTCAAATCCATTTTCCTTCAAGCTTTCAAAGTCGATGATTAACTCAGAGAGAACTTCAAGATTCTTTACCGGTGTGAGAAGAGTTCTGAGGGGCACCTGATATTGTTCAGAGGTTTCTTTCTTCTGATTGCCTGCAGAAATGCTGGAGGATGCCATTGTTCTCACTAAAAAAGCTTTGAGAATGATTTGAGAGAAAAGGTTTGTAGGAGATAAACTCAGAAATATGCAGAAAATACTTGAATGATTATGAGAAAGCGTAAAGAATAAGAATGAAGGATTAATGTGCTTAAATAGAGTTTTTCAAAAATTATTTTGAAAAATTAAACGTTTTTAAGAGAGAGAAAATAATGATTGCCATTTAACAAGCGTGATTACTTTTCATTAAATGCTTGCTGATTTTGGGGGATTTGAGAAAGATACTTAAAAACGGTTACCAGACATGTGTCTCAATGCACCCAATCAGCGCTTTGCCTTCTCAGAAGCATGCACGCGTTCTGCTTCAGAGATTTGCTGATGATTGGATGACACTTGTTTGATGTAGTGATCAGCACGTCTGTCTTTGAGATTAGACTCTCAGATCTTTAGACTTGCATCTGATACAATCTGCATGTTCTATCTTTCTGAAAGGAGATTGATCAGAAGTTCACAGCAAAATAATTACATTCTGAAAGTAAATATATGGAATTAAAACATTTTCACTCTGGGCATACTTTCATGCTGAGATGTTTCAGAATGAAATTGAACCTATCTTCTGAAAGGGGTTTAGTAAAGATATCAGCCCATTGATGGTCTGTATCTATAAATTTTAAGTTTAAAATACCTTTCTGAATATAGTCCCTAATGAAGTGATGTTTTATTTCTATATGCTTAGCTCTAGAATGTAAAATAGGATTCTTACTTAAGCAAATAGCAGAAGTATTATTACAAAGAATAGGAATGTTACTCTCAAAAATCTGGAAGTCTTCAAGCTGACTTTTCATCCAGAGCATTTGTGTGCTACATCCTGCTGCTGCTATGTACTCAGCTTCTGCTGTTGACAGAGCAATTGTTGATTGCCTTTTGCTGGACCACGAGATCAGATTTTCTCCCAGAAACTGGCAGCTTCCAGAAGTACTTTTACGTTCCACTCTGTCTCCAGCAAAATCAGCATCACAGTAGCCTACTAAGCTGTAATCACTAGATTTTCTATAAAACAAACCCAGATTAGTAGTACCTTTCAGATACTTGAAAATTCGCTTAACAGCTGTTAAGTGAGATTCTCTAGGATCTGATTGGAATCTAGCACAAATACATACGCTGAATAAGATATCAGGTCTTGAAGCTGTCAGATAAAGGAGAGAACCAATCATACCTCTGTAGACTTTCTGTTCTACACTTTTGCTTACCTCTTCTCTTTCCAGAATGCACGTGGGATGCATTGGAATCTTTGATGGCTTACATTCTGAGAGGTCAAATTTCTTCAGAAGATCTCTGATGTATTTGCTTTGATGAATGTAAGTTCCTTCTGGAGTTTGATTGATCTGAATTCCTAGAAAGAATTTCAGTTCCCCCATGAGGCTCATCTCAAATTCTGCCTGCATACACTTAGCAAATTTTCTTCCAAGAGAAGGATTTGTAGAACCAAAAATAATATCATCAACATAAATTTGACAGACTAAAATGTCACTCTTAATTGTTTTACAGAATAGAGTAGTGTCCACTTTCCCTATGGTGAATTCATTTTCAAGCAGAAAGTTACTTAGCCTTTCATACCAAGCTCTGGGAGCTTGTTTCAGACCATACAGTGACTTCTTTAGTTTGAAAACATGTTCTGGATGTTTTGTATTTTCAAAACCTGGGGGTTGGTGAACATAAACTTCTTCTTCTATATAACCATTTAAGAATGCACTTTTGACATCCATCTGATGCAGAGTGATGCCTCTATTAACAGCAAATGAAATTAAAAGTATGATAGATTCTAACCTGGCGACTGGGGCAAAGGTTTCTGTATAGTCTATCCCCTCTTGCTGACTATAACCTTGTGCAACCAGTCGTGCCTTGTTTCTGATGACTTCACCTTGTTCATTTAACTTGTTTCTGAACACCCATCTTGTTCCAATGACGTTGAATCCTTTTGGTCTGGGAACGAGATCCCATACGTCGTTTCTGGTGAATTGATTCAGCTCTTCTTGCATTTCCAGAATCCAGTCATTATCCAGAAGTGCTTCATCAATAGAAGAAGGTTCAATCAGAGACACAAGTCCCATAAGAGTTTCTTCAGAGTTTCTGAAGCTTGCTCTTGTTCTGATTGGATCTTCCTTTCTTCCTAGGATAGTCTCTTCTGGGTGATCCAAACTGCTTCTGGGTAATCTCTTCTGAGGTTGATCAGCAGCAGTTGTAGGATTTCTAGCATTGCTCCTTTCAGACGTTGAAGGAATGTCTGTGTTGAGAGCTTCTGATGACTTGTCTTCAGAACCTGCAAATTCAATTTCTATACCTGCAAAAATTTCATTCTGCTTTGACTTTTCAGAGTCAAGCTTATCATCAAAACGAACACTGATTGATTCTTCCACAATCTGTGTTTCTGTATTGTATACTCTGTACCCTCTTGAGCGTTCAGAGTATCCTAACATAATACACTTCTGTGCCTTAGAATCAAACTTGTTCAAATAATTCTTCGTATTCAATATAAAGCAAGTACATCCAAATGGATGAAAATACGAAATGTTGGGCTTTCTGTTCTTCCACAATTCATATGGAGTCTTTTCCAGAATAAGTCTTATTGAGATTCTATTCTGAATGTAGCACGCTGTGTTTATTGCCTCTGCCCAGAAAGTCTTAGCAACGTTTGTCTCATTGATCATGGTTCTGGCCATTTCTTGCAATGTTCTGTTCTTTCGTTCTACAACTCCATTTTGTTGGGGAGTTCTAGGACAAGAGAAATCATGCAGAATGCCTTTATCATTAAAGAATGACTCAAAATCTTTATTTTCAAATTCTCCACCATGATCACTTCTGACTTTAACGATTCTAAGATCTTTTTCATTCTGAACTTGGTTACAGAAGGTAACAAACACAGAGTGTGACTCGTCCTTGTGTCTTAAGAACTTTACCCATGTCCATCTGCTATAGTCATCTACGATTACTAACCCATACTTCTTACCACTGACTGAAGCAGTTTTAACTGGTCCAAATAAGTCAATGTGCAGAAGTTCTAATGGCTTAGAGGTGGAAACAACATTTTTGGATTTAAAAGAAGGTTTTGCAAGTTTGCCTTTCTGACATGCTTCACACAGAGCATCTGAATTGAACTTCAAATTAGGAAGTCCTCTGACCAGATTGAGTTTGTTAATCTGAGATATTCTTCTCATACTAACATGCCCCAATCTTCTGTGCCAGATCCACTGCTCGTTGTTAACAGACAGAAGACATTTTACATTCTGACTCTTTAGTTCAGAAAGTTTGATTTTGTAAATGTTGTTTTTCCTCTTACCATTAAACAGGATAGTCCCATCTTTCTGACTAACAGCTTTACATGATTTTTGATTAAAGATTATATCATAACCGTTATCACTTAATTGACTTATGGATAACAGATTATGCATCAATCCATCTACTAGCAGAACATTATTAATAGAGGGAAGATTTCCATTACCTACAGTTCCAGAGCCAATAATCTTTCCCCTCTGATTGCCTCCAAAGCCAACGTGGCCTCCAGGCTTAAGTTCCAGGCTTTGGAACATATGCCTTCTTCCCGTCATGTGTCGTGAGCAGCCAGAGTCCAGGTACCATGACTGGTGTTTCTGACTTGCTGCTAAAGATATCTGCAACATGTATTATTTTATCCTTAGGTACCCAGGTTTTCTTGGGTCCTGACTTGTTAGTTTTACCAAAACTCTGGTTGAATTTTGGTTTCACAGAGTGCTTACTACTAGTATATTTGATGTCATGTGTGTGACCATACACAAAGTGTGAATTTAGAGGAGTGTGTTTAATGGTTAAATCCATGACATTCTTAGGTGTAGGAACCTTACCTAGGTATCCTATTCCTTTCCTGCCGTTTCTGCTAACTCCATAGATCATTGAAGCCATTCTGCTTCTATCTATGCTTTTAGCAAGGAACTTCTGGAAACTGTGATCATACTCCTTGATGATCTCATCAGCGTTGCTGGGAGTTTCAGAAATTGGTTCCTTCTGAGAGTTTTGTAAAGAGTTTTCTAATTTTGAAATTTTATCTCTCAGCTCAGAGTTTTCCAATTTGAGACTCTCAGACTTATTAGAGTCAGATTCAAGATTCCTTTTCAGGTTTCTGAATTTAGCTCTAATCTGCTGATAACGTTCCAGAATTTCATTGAGGCTTTCAGCAAGTTCAGCCTTTGTAAAATTAACAGCGAAGTTAGGGAATACCTCTTCTGTGTCTGATTCTGAGTCTGATTCAGAAGCTTCACTATCATCTGGAATGTTAGCCATGAGCGCTATGTTTGCCCTTTCATCATCTGATTCTGAGTCAGCTTCAGACGAGTCAGAGTCATCCCATGTGGCCATGAGACTTTTCTTCTTCTCTCTTCCAAACTTCTTTTTGGGCTTTTCCCTCTGAAGCTTTGGGCAGTCACTCTTGTAGTGTCCTTGCTCATTGCACTCGTAGCAGATGATGTCTTTGGTGTTTGGCTTCTTGCTACTGGAGGAGCCTTCAGATCTTCTGTATCCAGAGGAAGAATCTGTCCTTCTGAATCTGGAAGAAGACTCGTTCTGATCAGATCTTCTGGGATTCCTGAACTTCCTTTGTCTTTGCTTCCACAGTTGATTTACTCTTCTGGAGAGAAGGGAAAGTTCGTCTTCTTCTGATGAGGATCCATCAGATGTTTCTTCAACTGCCTGCAAAACTTTAGACTCAGATTTTCTGTTAGATTTTAAAGCTAAAGGCTTACCTTGCTTCTGAGGCTCGTCAGCTTCTAGCTCTATCTCATGACTTCTGAGGGAGCTTATAAGTTCCTCCAGAGTGATTTTGTTGAGATCTTTCGCTAGCTTCAGAGCAGTAACCATAGGCCTCCACTGCTTGGGTAAACTTCTGATTATCTTCTTGACATGGTCAGCAGTAGAGTATCCTTTGTCCAGAACTTTGAGACCAGCTACCAGAATCTGGAATCTAGAGAACATAGTTTCAATGGATTCAGATTCTTCCATTTTGAACGCCTCATACTTCTGAATGAGTGCCAGAGCTTTTGTTTCTTTGACTTGAACGTTGCCCTCATGCGTCATTCTGAGAGAATCAAAGATGTTCTTAGCTGTGTCTCTGTTGGAGATCTTTTCATACTCAGTATAGGAGATGGCACTGAGGAGGATGGTTCTGGCCTTATGGTGATTCTTGAAGTCACGCTTTTGTTGATCAGTCATTGATTTTCTATCAATCTTCTGACCAGTTGCATTCACAGGGTGCGTGTATCCATCAGTCACCATATCCCACAGATCAGCATCATGTGCTAGAAAGAAGCTTTCAATCCTGTCTTTCCAGTAATCAAAGTTTTCTCCATCAAAAACTGGAGGTTTGCCGCTGAATCTGTCTCTGTCCTCATTGTTGTCATTGCTGAAATGAGAGTTGTTTCCTGCCATTGTGTTTTTCTGACGCTGGATCTTGTACTGACACGGTTAAGTGTTTTAGCTCAGAACCAGGAGCTCTGATGCCAATTGAAGGGGTGAAAAACACAAAAAGGGGGGGTTGAATTGTAAAACTGAAATCTTAAAGCAATTGACAAGATATTTTTATCCTGGTTCGTTTGATCTCAAACTACTCCAGTCCACCCGTCAAGGTGATTTCGCCTCTCTCCAACGAGGTCTTAATTCACTATATTCAACTGAATATTACAGACTGCTTTAACAACTGCTAAAGCCTTCTTGATTCAAACCACAATCCGGTTTGTCAAGGCAACACTTTCTTACAAAGGTATAAAACAATGTGTGTGAATGTTTTCTACAAAACTTTATCACAACTGTGATGTATACACAAATGAAGCTTAGAAACTAGATTGCTAAACACTAATGGAGTATCAGAGTTTGTGGTTTAGCAAAACTGGTAGATGAAGATTATTGTTCAGCTTTGTGCGTGTAAAGATTTTGAGAGCATTAGCCATTATAATCTTCGAAGCCTTGTTTATATAGCACTTGAGAAGATGAACATTGAATGCAATATTCTTGAATCAATGCTAATAACAAGCTTTCCTTTTTGAGCAGATCTTGTCTAGAATGAGGCCGTTGGAATTGATTAGCTTTCAATGCACAGTACCGTTGCTTCTTCAATGCACGTTCTGGCTTGGCTCATTCTGATTCTGCTTCGCTGCTGATGAACTATTGTGTTTCTGTATCAGAGTGTTTACGCACAGTTCTGTTCATCAAGCTTCAGCATGTACGTGAGTTGATCATCTGATCTTGACGTTCTGATTCAGCAACTTCTGATGCTGGTGTATGAAATCAAATTCTGATGCTGAATAAGTGATCTTGCTTATTTTAATCAGCGTATCTGCAAGTCAGAGCATAGTAATTTTAGGCAGCATATAGTTCAAACATGAAACATATAAATACTATATCTTTTCACTTTGTTATCATCAAAACTCAAATATAGGGTAGTAGATTCAAACATTGTTCTAACATACTTGTGGTGTGCTTCATCATAGAATCATACCATCATACCATTGCATGCATCCTGTATAAGGACTGACCCATTTCAAAGACAAAAAAGTTTCATCTTTGCTCTGTTTTGTAGGACATCATGATGCCCGTGCGTAGGAATACTATCCGGCTCAACTTTGTTCAACCACCAACTTTTCTCAAGGATTTGGTTGATAGGATTCCAAAAACTACTTCCTTCATCAAGAGGCATGGTTCTCTCCTTGGCTTGATCACTTCAAAGTGGGATCAACAACTGATAAGTGTCCTGACCCAGTTTTATGATCCCCTGTATCATTGCTTTACCTTTCAAGACTTCCAGCTGGTCCCTACCCTGGAAGAATTCTCTGATTTGCTTGGTATACCTGTTTTGGAGCAAACTCCATTCACTGGTTGGGAGAAGACTCTTAGGCCTGAAGAGGTTGCTGCAGTCCTTCCCTTGACCAAAGAAGAGGTATTGGCTAACTGGGAAACTAGAAGTGGAGTTAAGGGCTTTTTGGTTAAATTTCTGGTTGGCAAAGCTAATGACTTCTGGAATGACTTAGACTTCAAGGCGTACGAAGACATTCTGGCTCTTTTAATCTATGGTCTGGTATTGTTTCCAAATCCTGACACCTTTATCAGTATCTATGCCATAAGGATCTTTATGTCTCGGAATCCTGTACCCACTCTTTTGGGTGATATCCTGCAACAACTCTATGCTCGTACTGCCCAAAGACGGGGAACTCCATGGTGTTGTGCTCCTTTTCTAGTGAGGTGGTTTATTTTTCACCTTCCTAAGTTCGTGCTGAAGAATGAAGAAGGAAAGGGTTGGGCTCATAGGTTAATGTCTCTCACTGATAATGACATCACTTGGACTCTCAGAGGTTTGGATGAGGTAGCTGTTATTGATCGTTGTGGAGAATACCCTAATGTTCCATTGATCGGCACCCAAGGAGGAATCTCTTATAATCCATGTTTAGCTCTCCGTCAGTTTGGAAGAGCCAGAAGAGTAGGGCCTCATGAGATGTTGGTTCCTCACTTCCATTTTGAATTTCAGGTAGACAGTGACAAACTACGCCATGGATTCATTAAGGCTTGGGACAAAATTCACAAAGCTGACCCACATGAGTTGGGACCAAAGACTTCTCTACCAATGGAACCCTATTGCAGATGGGTCCGCATCCGTGCTCAGAAGTTAGGTATGCCATACGAAGCTGTCAGACCTATCATTCTTCAATCTCCTGATGAAGACGGGGTTCCTCCAGCTGTCCTCCCTCCTCAGATACCCACTGATGTTGATACACTGAAGAGATCTTGGGCGCAGCTAAAGGAAGAACGGGATTTTTATCGGGAAAAGTTCAACGAACAGGAACGGAAGATCCAGAAGCTGACTAAGCAATTGGAGGAAGAGTGGATCCTGAATGACTATATCCATACTGAGAAGAGGAGGCCATGTGAGCACTGATGGGCTTTGAATGTTTCCTTTTACAGCTTTTATTTCCTTTTCAGTATTTTCATTCCTGTAATGCCTAAGGGCAAGTTGTTGAACAATTTAAAGTTTGAATCTAATGAAGTGTGTTTCCCTTTTGTCTACAAAGTTGAATCTCGTTTATCTTTGAAAACATAAATCATACACATCTCATTGCATCATATGCATAACAGGTACCCTTTTTCCACAGGTTGCTTAATCTTCTTCGCTGTTTATTTGAACAGTCATCATGAACCCTGAATCATCCAACGAACAAGCTATCAAGTCCCTCCAGGCCCAGAACGCCCAGTTTCAAGAGCTGGACATGAGCTTAGCCCAAGGTCAACAAGAATTGAAGACTCTACTCTTGAAGAAGAAGAAGAAGAAGAGGATTGCGTTGTTCAACACTGGACGCAGGTTTGGGAATACACTCCATAATGAGGCTGATTAGGCTACTTCCTCTACAGAGAAAGACAGTCCCCAAGGGGGAAGGGCTCCTAGTCCTGCAGTCTCCGACAACGAGACGAATTACAATGACGAACAGTACCCTCCTGCTGCAGATAGATACAAACAACTAGAGGACCGTTTAAGTGCCATGGAGATTCAAAATGTGCCGGGGTTGGATTTCAGAGATTTAGGTTTATCTTCTGGGGTGGTGATCCCACACAAGTTCAAGGCGCCTGCCTTTGCGAAGTACGACGGGGCTTCCTGTCCTAAGCTGCATCTCAGATCATATGTAAGGAAGATCCAACCTTACACTGCAGACAAGAACCTATGGATCTATTTCTTTCAGGATAGCCTTTCGGGGTCTCAACTCGAATGGTTCTATCAGTTAGATGGAGCCAGTATCCGAAACTGGGAGGACTTGGCTACTGCGTTTTATAGACAGTATCAGTACAATTCTGACCTCGCTCCCACGCGTACCCAACTTCAGGGTATGTCACTGGGAACGGGCGAAGGATTCAAGGAGTATGCGCAAAAGTGGAGAGACTTGGCTGGCAGGGTGCAGCCTCCTTTGACTGACCGTGAACTTGTTGACATGTTTCTAGGGACCCTGTCTGGTCCATTCTTCAATCATCTGATTGGTAATTCTTCCGCTGGGTTTACAGATTTGATCTTGACTGGTGAAAGGATAGAAGCTGGTATCAAGTCAGGGAAGATACATAAAGGTGCCTCCGCAAATATTGAGAAGAAGTCATTCAAAAAGGAAGCTAGTGCCGTTTATGGTCCCATAAGACAAGTTAAGCCGGAACACCGCCAAGCTGTCAATGCATTGGTCATTTCAAAGCCTGTTGCTGCTCCTCAGCAGTATAATCAACAAAGGGGTGAGAGGCCCAAAAGGCAGTACACTCGGCTTAACATGACCCTGTCTCAGATTTTGCCGCAACTACTGTCAACCAATCTGGTAACTGTCAAGGAAGCTCCGAAGGTGGTGAATACAGCTTCTCCAAAATACAACCCTGTTGTACCCCAAAATTTGCCCTCCCATTTCCTCAATATTTTCTCATCACAAGATCAAGATACAATTAGGGTTTCCTCTGCTCAAGACTTCTCCTTGCACTGTGGACTCAAATTAGGGTTTGTACTTGCACAAAGATGTTTTGACCTAAAATGCCTAGTATGACTTTCATGCTTCATATTGGACTCCCAAGTTTACCCATACCAAGTTTCAGGTCTTGATTCCAAGTTTTACCCAGTCAATTGGACAGTTGACCTAGAAATCAGCTGTATTGGGGAAAAAGTCAACTGTGGCCAATTGACAGTCAAACCTCATGAAATTTGATCCACATCAACATTATAAACCCATATGAACCATTTGATCAAGTTTGGATCACAATTCCATAAGAAATTTGACCAGATCACCAAAAGGGCAAAATGGTCATTTTTAGGGTTTTGACTGCACAAAGGCAATTTTTGACTGTTTGACCTAGCCAATGGCAAACCAAGCTCACATATGGATTCAAGGACCCCATGGAATTATCTTGACATGTTCATCAAGCTCAAAAGATCCCAAGTACACAAGATTGACAGTTGAATTTCCCAGTCAATTGATCAATTTTGACTGTATACTGAAAAGTCAAACTTTGACTTTTTGGTCAAAATCAAGAGTCAAGATTCATTTTTCATCAAAACATGCCAAATTATGAAACTTGTTCACCAAGAAATGTCAAAATGCAAATTAGGGTTTGAAAATGGAATTTTTTCATAACTTAGAATTTTTCTAAGTTATGGAAAACCCTAATTTTTTCCCAACTTTGCCCCATCTTTTCACCATGATCCATTTGGATTCAAACAAAAGTCAAAACATGAAAGTTGTAGCTTGTTGCAAAATCTACAACTTTGATTCACAAAGTTTTCTCATTTGAAGCTTGTATCTCAAGTTATGATTTTTTGAATAAGGGCACTAAACCACCTTTTAACTTAGTGAAATTTGACCTATTTTGACAAGGTTTTCTACCCTACTTCAAGGCCACTTTTCATACCCTTCCACTTGGAATTTCAAATTGCATTTCAAAGATGGATTGTAGTACACATTACAAGCTTTCCAAAATGTCCAAGAACTCATCAAACAACCTCATAACTTGAGAGATTCGAATTTCACAAGTTGGCAAAAATTCACTTTTGTTCTTCATCAAAGCATGTTCATAAACTTGGCAAATTTGAATTCAGCATGCTTAAGCTACATTGCAGGCCTCTAATCCCATTCTCACTCAATAATTCAATGCATATCCTTTGTGTTCTAACATTATTTTGCTCATTTGGATAATACACACAAAATCAAGCCTAAACTAGAAAAAGCATGTTATCCATTCTTGTAAAGTGATACTTTATGGCAACTTTGCAAATCTATGAGGTACAATGCAGATCTTTGAAGCAAAAAAGCATAGGCATATCCCACTGATCAAGACTCAAAGGTGCAGCATAGATTGAGGCATTGTACTGGCCTAGAAACCAAGTTGACATTTGCTTGCTTCACATAGAAGTAACATCCATAACTTATGCTATCTCTCATATCAGTCAAAGAACACAGCACAAAATATATCAAACACATTCCATAGACCACATTAAAGCTTTTGCTCGAGCCATTTGCCTTTCAAACCCTCTCCATCTCAGAATCATCCTCAAACTGCACAAACAGGGGTGCCCCTGCAGTTTGAGTGCAATCTCTCATTCCCTTCAAGCATTTCTGTCCAAACCTGTTCCTCTACCTTCCTTACAACATATGCAAGCTATCCAGAAGCTAAGGCACGATCTGTAGTTGCTCTAACCACTTCCACCATTTTCACATCTTTAGCTTGCAGGTGAAGTTCTATAGCTTGATACGAGAAGTTTCAAGACAAAGTGAGCATTGAAAAAGCATCCCTGGACTTCAAGGAAGCTTTTCCAATCATTACATTGCACTGAAAGTCTCTCATTCTCCACATAGAAGTTCAACTGCACAGGTAAAAGTTTGAATTCGTATCTCTCTTATTAGGCATATTTAGTCTTAAGTTTGTGAAGAAACAAAGTCCTACTCATAGCCCTGAACATGTACATAGCTTTACTTTTCATTTCTTTTGTCTGAGTGAAGAGAATTTTAGCTCTGAAAATGGTAGAAAAACTAGGTCAGAAAAGAGGGGGAGAGAAATTCTCTCTCATCTTGGAGAGATAGGTCATGTTCTTTATATGGTTGAAACCGTCTCTTAATGCTCTACACTTTTCATGTTATGAGTTTTGCTTGAAAGTCCAGGAATCCAGAGTTAGAAAACGCGTGTTCTGTGAGAAGAAAGATGTACAGAGGTTGAAGAAGAAGTGATCTGGGCTGGGCCTGGATTTGTTTCCTTTTCACACCCCATTTTTTGGTTTACACCCCCTGAGCCCATTTGTTTATTTTTCAACATTTTTGACTTTTTTCTTTTTGGTTTGACTTTGTTTATTTTTTCTCATGCCATTAAAATTTTTAAAATATTTTTTCCATCATTTTTTGTATTTTTGGCATATTTGTTTGTTTATTTCTTTTATTTATATACAAATATATATATACACTATTATTAAAATAAATAGAAAATAATGTGGATACATTTTTATTTTTATTTTTACTTTCTGAAAATATTTCACACAAAAAAATACTTTTATTTATTTTATTAAAATATTAAATAAATATTTATTTTGTAATACTCATTTAGGGTTTAATATATATATATATATACATGTTTATTAATATATTTAAGATAAAAATATAAAATACTTGATTTTCTTCATTTTTATTAATATTTGATATAAAAATACCTTTTTCACAAAATACTTCATTTTATTTTATTTTTTGTACATAATAAATAAATAGTAGAATTAAATTAGATAATAATACTTTTTTATATAAAAATTAGGGTTTCTTACCCTAAGTTTCAAAATACTAAAAATAAATACATTTTTATTTTCTTTTTCCTTTTACCTAAATAATATTTTCTCATACACATAGAAACTTTCTTTTTACATTTCACATATTTATTTAATTTACATTTAATTATGCATTGCAAAATACCCAATTGTTGTAATAATTTAGATTTAAATTCTTGTCAATATCCCCATTTGAAAATTTGTACCCCCCTTCCCATATTTGGTTGTGTAATAGTTTAGTAATTTTAATTTCGCACTTTATTGCTTTTTAATAATAACATGCTAGAATTAGGGTTTGTATGCGAAAAAACGATAAAAAATGGTTTGACCTAATACAAGACAAACAAGCATGAAAATGGACACACAAATCACACTTGCACCCCCTAGGGTATTCCACTTGTTGCCTTCAAATAAATGGGCCATATTGTATGTTGAACATCTTTGGGCAAAGCAAACAGTTTGAATGATCATAGTCCCTCGATAAAACTTTTCAAAACAAACAAAACAAATGATCAAGTCCCTTAGAGAAATTGCCCAAAGACATTTAACGTCGTTACAATTATGATCTAGACGATGACCCGCGCCTGTCCCTTTCACATCCTAACACAAGGTTGCCCACCAAATACAATGGTGGTGCAAACTTGTTAAAAGGGTTAAAGTATAGCAATGATCTTTTGAGAAATTTAGGAGTAGATAACCTCTTAGTTACTTGAATTAACTTGCAAAACAAAACACTTGCCTAATTTCAAAACCACAATCCACAACACTTTCAAAACAACTTTCAAAAAACAAAATGAAAACCTTTTCAAAAGACATACATCTTTGTATACATCCCCACATGGATCATTACAAAGGTTGCCACCACATTGGCATCTTTTCAAAACATTTTCAAAAAAACCACACACTCAAGCACCATTTAAAACAATTGAAAACAAAAGGCAAGTGATCTAAGCAAGTAACTAAGAGCCCATGGATAACCATGGATAGAAAGGGTGCTAATACCTTCCCTTTCTATAATCTACTCCCCGAACCCAAGAAAACATCTCAAAAGGTTTTTGCTGTGCTTTTTAACCTTTCCTTAGGATAAAATAAAAAGTCGGTGGCGACTCTTGCTAACCGCAACATTTGCGAATACAAACGCAAACCTCAAGTCAGTTCTCCCACCGTATCACAGAACTGGCGACTCTGCTGGGGAAATACTTAAAAGTGGAGTAACCTTAGGGTTTTAGATCACCTGTGTTTTCAATTGTTTGCTTTGTTTGCTTTTATGTTTGTGGGCTTTGCATTGGAGTTTCATAGATCCTAACCCGGATCTGGGAAAAACCCTTTTTAGGTAGCATAATCTGTGAGGGACCTGTCCGGCGTAGACCGACATGGGTGAAGCAGTGGCTACGTTGGTGTGGCATCTTAGTCTGTACCTATATCCCTTGTGTTGTAACGGGGAGAATATAGGTCTTCTAAGGGGTCATTAAACACCAACCAACCTTAGAACCCTAAATTGACCAACTTGGCTATTAGGACAGTAGCAGTATGCTACACTCATTGAGGCTAAACTCTCGAGATGGTTCTGGCCGCGAGAAAAGATTGCGATGCTGGAGTTATGACCGATTGAGGGTAGTCAATGATTTGAGATCCTCTAGAACCCGGTTACTTTTGATAGGACAGGTTTTAACCAACAAAACCAAAAGAGGGTAATACCTGAAACTCATGCTGGCCTGAAACCTAAGGGTGTCTTGTGTGACTTATGTGCTTTATTTGCCTATGTGAATACTTGTGATGTGCTTCATCATAGCATCATGCCATCATACCATTGCATGCATAAAAAGCTAACCCATTTCAAAGACAAAAAGGTTTCATCTTTGCTCTGTTTTGTAGGACATTATGATGCCCGTGCGTAGAAATACTATCCGGTTCAACTTTGTTCGTTCACCTGAGTTGCTTGATGAGTTGGTTAGCAGAATTCCAAACACTACCTCCTTCATCAACAGACATGGTTCTCTCCTTGGCTTGATCACTGCAAAATGGGACCAACAACTGATAAGTGTTCTGACCCAGTTTTATGACCCTCTGCATCATTGTTTCACCTTTCAAGACTTCCAGCTGGTTCCTACCCTGGAAGAGTTCTCTTATCTGCTTGGGATCCCTGTCCTGGAACAAACTCCATTCACTGGTTTGGAAAAGACTCCTAGGCCTGAAGAGATTGCTGCAATTCTCCCCTTGACCAAAGAAGAGGTATTGTCCAACTGGGAAACTAGAAATGGGATCAAGGGCTTTTTGGTCAAATTCCTGGTTGGCAAGGCTAATGATTTCTGGAATGACTTGGACTTCAAAGCATATGAAGATGTTCTGGCTCTCTTGATCTATGGTCTGGTATTGTTTCCCAACCCTGACACCTTCATCAGTATCCATGTCATAAGAATCTTCATGTCTCGAAATCCGGTACCCACTCTCTTGGGTGACATTCTACAACAACTCCATGCTCGTACTGCTCGAAAACGGGGAACTCCATGGTGTTGTGCTCCTTTGCTGGTAAGGTGGTTTATTTCGCACCTTCCTAAGTCCGTGCTGAAGAATGAAGAAGGAAAAGGTTGGGCTCGGAGGTTAATGTCTCTCACAGATAAGGATATCACTTGGACTCTCAGAGGTTTGGACGAGGTAGCTGTTATCGACCGTTGCGGAGAATACCCTAATGTCCCGTTAATCGGTATCCAAGGAGGAATCTCTTACAATCCATGTTTAGCTCTCCGTCAGTTTGGAAGAGCCAGAGGAGATGGGCCCCATGAAATGCTGGTTCCTCACTTCCATTTTGAGTTTCAGGCAGGTAGTGACAAACTACGCCAGGGATTCATTAGAGCTTGGGACAGAATCCACAAAGCTGACCCACATGAGCTAGGACCAAAGACTTCTTTACCATTGGAGCCCTATTGCAAATGGGTCCGCATCCGTGCTCAGAAGTTAGGTATGCCGTACGAAGCTGTCAGACCAATCATCCTTGAATCTCCCGATGAAGATGGGGTTCCTCCAACTGTCCTCCCTCCTCAGATACCTACTGATTTTGACACCATGAAGAGATCTTGGGCACAGCTAAAGGAAGAACGGGATTTCTATCGGGAGAAGTTCAACGAGCAGGAAAGGAAGGTCCAAAGGCTGACTAAGCAATTGGAGGAAGAACGTGTCCTGAACAACTACATCAGCACTGAGAGGAGGAGGCCATGGGAGCATTGATGAGCTTTGATTATTCCCTTTTGTAGTTTTATTTCCTTTTCCGTATTTTTCATTCCTGTAATGCCTAAGGGCAAATTGTTGAACAATTGAAAAATTTTAATCTAATGAAGTGTGTTTCCCTTTTTGTCTACAAAGTTGAATCTTATTTGTCTTTGAAAACATAAAACATACGCATTCCATTACACCATATGCATAGCAGGTACCCTATTTCACAGGTTGCTTAATTTTCTTCGCTGTTTGTTTGCACAGTCATCATGAATTCGGAGTCATCCAGTGAACAAGCAATCAAGGCCCTTCAGGCCCAAAGTGCACAGTTTCAAGAGATGGTCCTAAGCCTAGCCCAGGGTCAGCAAGAGTTGAAGACTCTACTCCTGAAGAAGAAGAAGAAAAAGAGGACGGCAATGTTCAACACCGGACGCAGATTTGGGAACACACTCCACAATGAAGCTGATCCAACCACTTCTTCTGCTGAGAAAAACAGTCCCCAAGGGGGAGAAGCTCCTAGTCCCGCAGTCTCCGACAACGAGACGGACTATAACGAGGAACAATACCCACCTGCTGCTGACAGATATAAACAATTGGAAGACCGCTTGAGCGCTATGGAAATTCAGAACGTGCCAGGACTGGATTTCGGAGATTTGGGATTATCTTCCGGAGTGGTAATTCCACACAAGTTTAAGGCGCCTGCCTTCGCCAAGTATGATGGGGTCTCCTGCCCAAAGCTGCATCTGAGGTCGTATGTAAGGAAAATCCAACCTTACACGGCGGATAAGAACCTCTGGATTCACTTCTTCCAGGACAGCCTCTCAGGGTCTCAGCTTGAATGGTTCTACCAATTAGACGGAGCTAGCATCCGGCACTGGGAGGACTTGGCGACTGCTTTCTACAGACAATACCAATATAATTCTGATCTCGCTCCTACGCGTACCCAACTTCAGGGTATGTCTCTATGGACGGGTGAAGGATTCAAAGAGTACGCTCAAAAATGGAGAGATTTGGCTGGCAGGGTGCAGCCTCCATTAACTGATCGAGAGCTGGTTGATATGTTTCTGGGAACGTTGTCTGGTCCATTTTTTAATCATTTGGTTGGTAACTCCTCCGCTGGGTTCACAGATTTGATATTAACGGGAGAGAGAATTGAAGCTGGCATCAGGTCAGGCAAGATACAGAAGGCTGCCTCTACAAGTGCTGAGAAGAGGCCATTTAAGAAAGAAGCAAGCGCCGTCTATGGCCCTAGAAGACAAGTCAAGCCCGAAAGTCGCCAAGCCGTTAATGCTTTGGTCATCTCTAAACCTGTTGCTGCTCCTCAGCAGTACAATCAGCAAAGAAGTGAAAGGCCCAAGAGGCAGTATACCCGATTGAGTATGACATTATCTCAAATTTTACCCCAACTGTTATCCACCAACCTGGTGACCCTCAAAGAAGCTCCTAAGGTCGTCAACACTGCGTCCCCTAAATACAACCCGAATGCCCGGTGTGCTTATCATTCTGATAGTCCCGGGCACACTACTGATGATTGTTGGGCCTTGAGAAACAAAGTACAAGATCTAATTGACGCAAAAGAAATTCAGTTTGAAGCGCCGGAAAGACCGAATGTTGTAACGGCTCCTATGCCCCAGCATAGGGTAAGTGCCATTGAGGAAGAAGTGTATGCTGTTTCGATAGATGAAGTTGTTACCCCTTTGAAGACTGTTAAGAAGAACCTACTACGGGCCGGTTTATTTCCGGGTTGCGGCGAAGGTTGCCCATTCTGTGCTATTTCCCTATCCGATTGTCCCTTGCTAAGGTTAGGCATCCAAGGCCTAATGGATAGCAAGGAGATTTTATTCAAAAAGACTGCTGTTCAATTGGTTCCAATGAAAGAAGTTTCCGTGATTACCATCTTCAAAAATCCAATCAAGGCTCCCCCAAAGAAGCCTATTCAAATCTTGACAGTTGCGCCTGTGATCATTACTGTTCCAGGACCCCTCTCCTACGTGTCTGATAAGGCTGTCCCCTGGCATTATGGGGCAGACGTATATGTAAATGGAATCAAGCAAGAATTTGATGCTAGTGCCAGTATCTGCGATATCACCGGTCCGGCTAAAGTCACCCGCAGTGGCAGGCTCTTCTCGCCTGACATTGCGCCTCCCGCTATTCGAAGACCCCTCCTCATAAAACCTGCAAGTTTACCAAGTCCTGTTGCTGATCAAATCGTGTCCCCTGCTGCCGAGTCATCAAATGCTCGGGGCAAAGGGATTGAAGAAGAGCCTGCCCGGATGGAGGCACCAATACCCGTGAATGCTGAGGCCTCCCGACAAGAAATGGAGGAGATTCTGAAAATAATAAAGAAAAGTGATTTTAATGTTGTCGAACAGTTAGGGCATACACCCTCCAAGATCTCCCTGCTTTCCTTATTACTATGTTCCGAGGCCCATGCAAAAGCCTTGATCTCATTTCTCAAGACGGCCCATGTGCCGCAGGAGACGTCTGCAGTTCAATTCACTGACTGCATAGCAAATTTGACGGCGGACAACGGCTTGGGCTTTTCAGATGCTGACCTAACCGCAAAAGGGAGAAACCATAATGATGCCCTGCATGTCTCTATTGAATGCAGGGGCACTACTCTGGCACATGTATTGGTGGACACTGGTTCTTCCTTGAATGTTCTTCCGAAAAAGGCTTTGGATCGTCTGGATTACGAGGGCTTGGAGTTGAAACCCAGCAATATCATCGTCAGAGCTTTTGACGGTTCCAAGAGGATGGTTCATGGAGAGGTTAACATCCCTATTCGTGTGGGCTCTCAAGTGTTTGACTCTACCTTTTACGTGATGGATATACGTCCATCGTACTCCTGTCTGTTGGGTAGACCTTGGATCCACAAAGCTGGGGCAGTGACCTCCACCTTACACCAAAAACTGAAGTATCCCGTCAGGGGGAAAATTGTCACTGTGCAAGGAGAAGAGGAGTATATGGTGAGCCATTTGAATTCCTTCAGGTACATCGAGATGGACGGAGAATTTATTGAAACTCCCTTCCAACATTTCGAGGAGGTACATCCAATTTCAGCAGCTGCGGAGACAATGGCCGAAGAGAATGATTCCTTGAAGATGGTTTCCCTAAGGGATGCCCGGGCTGTGGTTCAGAAAGGCAATGGTGCACACTGGGGTCAGCTTCCTGACTTCACTCAGAAGAACGACAAGTTTGGGCTAGGCTTTACTACAGAGGCTCAGAAGGTGGTGCGCAAAGAGAAGATTGGAAAGGCTCCGGTGTTTATTTCCAGCTCAAGGGTGAATGCTATCGAGGAGGATGTGGAGGAAGCTGAGTTTGATAATTGGATCTACCCGACTGCTAGCGACGGACCAAGCAACTGGACAGCAAAGGATTTTACCCCTATCACATTTGTCACGCAGTAATTGATTTCTTTTGATTTCCAAATTTGTAACAAACAATATGTTAAAACTCTGTTGGCTCGGTGTCCTGCCCGGGGCATCGTAGCTCCATTTGTGAGGGCTTTTTATATGACATTTTCATATATCATCAATCAAAACATTGGACGTTTGTTGCATTTCAAATCTTGTGCTCCTTTTCTTTCTGTGTTATATATATTGCAAAACAGCTATATTTACACACACTCACTTATACAGGTTTCAATCCACTCTGGATCTCACTGGCAACAGCTCTGCTACCGCCAGTTATGACTTCGAAAATCCGATCAACTTGGCCGAAGACGAAGGTGAAGATGATTGCGAAGTGCCTGGTGAACTCGCAAGACTGCTACTACAGGAAGAGAGGACTATTCAACCACATGAAGAGCCTGTGGAGACAATTAACCTGGGGACTGAGACAGATAGGAAAGAGGTCAAAATTGGTGCCAATCTAGAGCTCAGCGTGAAGCAACGATTGATCCAGATGCTACAAGACTACATGGAGATCTTTGCCTGGTCCTATGAAGATATGCCTGGTTTGGATGCCGACATTGTAGTTCACTATTTGCCAACCAAGGAAGATTGCCCTCCAGTAAAGCAAAAAGTTCGACGAATGCGTCCAGAGATGTCTGAGAAGATTAAAGCTGAGGTGATGAAACAGTTTGATGCGGGTTTCCTTGCAGTAACTTCTTACCCTCAGTGGGTTGCCAATGTTGTGCCAGTGCCGAAGAAGGACGGTAAAGTCAGAATGTGTGTCGACTACAGGGATCTGAACAGGGCCAGCCCCAAGGATGATTTCCCCCTACCTCACATCGATGTCCTTGTTGATAATACAGCTCAACACAAGGTGTTCTCCTTCATGGATGGCTTCTCAGGGTATAACCAGATCAAGATGGCTCCGGAAGATATGGAGAAGACTACATTTGTAACTCAGTGGGGGACCTTCTGTTATAAGGTCATGCCATTCGGATTGAAAAATGCTGGGGCAACCTATCAGCGTGCCATGGTTGCTTTATTTCATGATATGATCCATCATGAGATTGAAGTATATGTTGATGACATGATTGCAAGGTCTCAAACTGAGGAGGAACACCTTGATCATTTGAGGAAGCTGTTTGACCGACTCAAATTATACAAGCTGAGGTTGAATCCCAACAAATGCACCTTTGGGGTAAGATCCGGAAAGTTACTAGGTTTCATTGTAAGTGATAAAGGTATTCAGGTGGATCCTGCCAAGGTTAAAGCTATTCAAGAGATGCCGACTCCAAAAACAGAGAAAGAAGTCAGAGGTTTCCTAGGACGACTGAATTACATTGCCCGATTCATATCACATCTGACTGCTACTTGTGAGCCAATCTTCAAATTACTGAAGAAAGATCAAGTGGTACGCTGGAATGATGAATGTCAGGCCGCCTTTGAAAGAATAAAGGAATACCTCCAAGAGCCACCCATTCTTATGCCACCAGTGGAAGGAAGACCTCTGATACTTTACTTGACAGTGCTTGATAATTCAATGGGGTGTGTGCTGGGGCAGCATGACGAGTCTGGCCGAAAAGAGCACGCTATTTATTACTTGAGCAAAAAGTTTACCGACTGTGAGTCTCGTTACTCACTGCTTGAGAAAACTTGCTGCGCTCTTGTATGGGCTGCTCGCCGGCTGAGACAGTATATGCTGACTCACACTACTTTATTGATTTCAAAGATGGATCCCATCAAGTACATATTTGAAAAGCCCGCTCTGTCTGGGAGGATAGCGAGATGGCAAATGATCTTAACAGAATATGACATCCAGTATACAACTCAGAAAGCAATTAAGGGGAGTGTACTGGCTGATCATTTGGCACACCAACCTGTGGACGATTATCAATCATTGAACTTTGATTTTCCGGACGAAGACATCATGGTGGTAACTGACTGTGAAGTACCTGGACCGGATGAAGGACCTGAGGAAGGATCCCGATGGTCTATGCATTTTGATGGAGCCTCCAATGCTTTGGGTAACGGCGTCGGCGCTGTAATCATATCTCCCAAGGGGACCCATACTCCACTCACCGCCCGATTATGTTTCAGCTGCACCAACAACATGGCAGAATATGAGGCATGTATCATGGGTTTACAAGCTGCAATCGACCTGAGGATCAAGTTTCTAAGTGTCTTCGGAGATTCCGCTCTCGTGATCAATCAGATCAAAGGCGAGTGGGATACGAAACACCCGAATCTCATTCCTTACAAGGAGTATGTATCGACCCTGCTCCCCCACTTTGAAGAGATAACTTTTGAACATTTCCCCAGAGAGGAAAATCAGCTAGCGGACGCACTAGCCACGATGTCTTCAATGTTTAAAGTTAAATGGGACAATGAGGCTCCCCAAATCACAATCTGGAAGTTGGATGAACCGGCATACTGCTGCGAGCTCGAGGCTGAGAAGGTAACTGAAAAACCCTGGTATCACGAGGTGAAGAGGTACTTGGAAGCCCAGGAATACCCTGAAGGTGCATCTGTCAATGATAAGAAGTTCATGAGGAGATTTGCCGCAAAATTCTTCCTCAGCAACGGCATTCTCTACAAACGGAATCATGATTTAACTTTGTTACGTTGTGTGGATAAGGCTGAAGCAGAGAAAATCATGATGGAACTGCACGAAGGTACGTTTGGGACCCACTCCAGTGGACACACCATGGCTAAGAAAATCCTTCGGGCAGGATATTTCTGGTCCACGATGGAAGCCGATTGTTACCAACACTCCCGAACTTGTCATAAATGCCAAATCTATGCTGACAAGGTGCATATCCCTCCGGTTCCTTTGAATGTCCTGACGGCACCTTGGCCTTTCGCCATGTGGGGCATCGATATGATCGGTGAGATCCGACCGACGGCGTCCAATGGGCACCGCTTCATCTTGGTGGCAATCGATTACTTCACGAAATGGGTTGAGGAAGCTTCATATGCCACGGTAACCAAGAGCGTCGTGGCGCGTTTCATCCGGCATAATCTGATATGTCGGTACGGTGTCCCGGAAAGAATCATTACGGACAACGGTACCAATCTCAATAACAAAATGATCACTGAACTCTGTGAACAATTCAAGATACAGCACCACAATTCTTCCCCCTATCGGCCGAAGATGAATGGGGCTGTAGAGGCAGCCAATAAAAATATCAAGAAAATTGTGCAGAAGATGACAGTGACCTATAAAGATTGGCACGAAATGTTACCGTTCGCTCTTCATGGGTACCGCACCTCAGCAAGGACATCAACCGGGGCAACCCCTTTCTCCTTGGTCTACGGCATGGAGGCAGTCTTGCCGATTGAAATCCAGATACCCTCTCTCCGAATAATGAAGGATGCAGACTTGAATGAAGATGATTGGATCCAAACTCGACTTGATCAACTAAATCTAATTGACGAAAAAAGGCTCACTGCTATCTGTCATGGTCAAATGTATCAAAAACGGATGATCAGGGCATTTAACAAGAAAGTCAGACCGCAAGAGTATCAAGTTGGGGACCTGGTAATCAAACGCATCATCCTTCCTCAAAGTGATCCCCGGGGCAAATGGACCCCTACGTACGAAGGGCCATTTGTGGTTAAGCGTGTGTTCTCTGGAGGAGCCATGATCCTAACCACCATGGACGGTGACGACCTTCCTCACCCCGCCAATGCGGACATAGTGAAAAAATACTACGCATAAATAAAAGACCCGCTAGGTTGACATACCTAGGCAAAAATAAGGGCTTCCCGGCGAACCAAAAGGGTTCGGGCAAAAATAAGGGATGAAATGAATAAAAATCTGTACACCCGGCAAGTCGAAAACCTGAAAGGGCGGCTTGGGCAAAAAAGGGTATCCCGGTGGACTGAAAACCCGAAAGGGCGGTCCAGGCAAAAGTTAGGGATAAAAGCGTAACACTATGTCTCATTGGATCACTTCGCATCCGGAGTTCGGCATCAACTATCTGGCCCAAATTTCGGCATTGACCAATCAGCTTCATCTTCAGATTAGGCAGTAAGGCGATGAGACGTTCGAAAACATAAAGGCGATAGCAGAGTTGGAACCCAGTGGGATTGTTCACGTAGCTGTTTTGTTTTCTTTTTCAAAATGTAAACTCTGTACTATTTGGCGATGTCCTCTTACTAGGATGTCAGTCTCTTGTACAAAAAAAAACGCCTATTCACAGGCAAAGTTTAAATCAATGAAAATTCACTTGTCCATACAAATTGCCATTGTTTTTCTTTTGTTGTTTTGTCTTGCGAAGAACGTCCAATGTTCATTTTTGATATATGCATTTGACATTAAATTGCCGATTCATAAATGTTTGCATATGAAAAGAGATTAATTACAAGTGACATCAAAGACAGGGGCAATGTGGAGTTTGTCTAATGCGGTCTAGTTGTTTTGTCCGCCAAAGCACCAAGGCAGGTTCAACTGAAAATGTGACCAAATCATCTCAACTCCCCGCAGAGTAAAGCAAAATTCAGCAGCACTTTCCCCAAGCAGGAGTCGATTCCCCGTCGATCCTGAAAAAGGCACAACATCCCCCGGCAGGTCTTAAAAGCTCATCCCCAGTAGATTCTGCGAGCTTATCCCCGGCGAAGTACGAACGTCTCGCCCAAGTTTTATTTAGAGTTATTTCCTCACAAGGACTTATAACTGGGTTATCCTCAGCTAAAAGCCACGGAAGACCGTTCCCGGCAAAAGTTCCTTCAATCCCCAGCGAAATCTATCTTTGGTTTTCCCAAGCAGAGTTTATCTTTGGTTTTCCCCAGCGGAGTTTATCATCATTATCCTCAGCGGAATCCATTGTTAAAGTCCTCAGCAGGCCTCTCATCAGAGTTCCGGCCAAGTATCTCTTCCACAGAGCAGCTTCCCGGCCGTTCGTCAAGGATTTATTTTCCTGAGACGAAATTACACTCATAAACATTTCACATTTTCATACATCTTGCTTACCTACATGATGAAACACATACAACATCAAATGTTGAACATCATGACATCATGCATATCATACATCATGACATTGCATACAGCTTACGTCTTTGCCTTTTCAGGAAAAAGACAATCTCAAAAAACGACTACTTTCAACTGTCACAATTCCAGATTCGATACCTGTATCTAGCCAGGGCACATCTGAGAGTGATCAGTTTCCAGACTCAATTCCTGTATCTAGCCAGGGCACGTCTGAAGAGTTCAAAGATTCGACTCCTGTATCCAGCCAGGGCACATCTATCAACTACAACATTTCCAGATTCGATTCCTGTATCCAGCCAGGGCATATCTGTTGACCATATTTCCAGACTCGATTCCTGTATCTAGCCAGGGCACGTCTGCAGAGTTCAAAGATTCGACTCCTGTATCCAGCCAGGGCACATCTGTGAGCAACCGATTGAAGATTCGATACCTGTATCCAGCCAGGGCATATCTGCATAAGGAGACTGAAGATCAAACACCTGTAACAAGCCAGGAAAACATCTGTCTTTCTTAAACACACAAGTTCTCGCTAAGGAACCCCTTATGCGATCAACACTTCCAAATGGCATCTGTAAGCCCATTCCCGACAAAGTTCTGTCACTTTTCCAGATGGCATCTACGAAGCCCATCTCCCTATCCACCATCTCTCCAAATGGCATCTATAAGCCCATTCCCGACACCACATTGTTGAAACTCCAGCATGCGAGTGCAAATTTCCGGGCACTCTAGTGTCCAATCTCCTTTTACCCTCGAGTCGCGAAAGGCAAACTTGCCAATCTAACTCTTCAGGTCCAAGAAGATTGAACAGGGGCAACTGTTGTACCCCAAAATTTGCCCTCCCATTTCCTCAATATTTTCTCATCACAAGATCAAGATACAATTAGGGTTTCCTCTGCTCAAGACTTCTCCTTGCACTGTGGACTCAAATTAGGGTTTGTACTTGCACAAAGATGTTTTGACCTAAAATGCCTAGTATGACTTTCATGCTTCATATTGGACTCCCAAGTTTACCCATACCAAGTTTCAGGTCTTGATTCCAAGTTTTACCCAGTCAATTGGACAGTTGACCTAGAAATCAGCTGTATTGGGGAAAAAGTCAACTGTGGCCAATTGACAGTCAAACCTCATGAAATTTGATCCACATCAACATTATAAACCCATATGAACCATTTGATCAAGTTTGGATCACAATTCCATAAGAAATTTGACCAGATCACCAAAAGGGCAAAATGGTCATTTTTAGGGTTTTGACTGCACAAAGGCAATTTTTGACTGTTTGACCTAGCCAATGGCAAACCAAGCTCACATATGGATTCAAGGACCCCATGGAATTATCTTGACATGTTCATCAAGCTCAAAAGATCCCAAGTACACAAGATTGACAGTTGAATTTCCCAGTCAATTGATCAATTTTGACTGTATACTGAAAAGTCAAACTTTGACTTTTTGGTCAAAATCAAGAGTCAAGATTCATTTTTCATCAAAACATGCCAAATTATGAAACTTGTTCACCAAGAAATGTCAAAATGCAAATTAGGGTTTGAAAATGGAATTTTTTCATAACTTAGAATTTTTCTAAGTTATGGAAAACCCTAATTTTTTCCCAACTTTGCCCCATCTTTTCACCATGATCCATTTGGATTCAAACAAAAGTCAAAACATGAAAGTTGTAGCTTGTTGCAAAATCTACAACTTTGATTCACAAAGTTTTCTCATTTGAAGCTTGTATCTCAAGTTATGATTTTTTGAATAAGGGCACTAAACCACCTTTTAACTTAGTGAAATTTGACCTATTTTGACAAGGTTTTCTACCCTACTTCAAGGCCACTTTTCATACCCTTCCACTTGGAATTTCAAATTGCATTTCAAAGATGGATTGTAGTACACATTACAAGCTTTCCAAAATGTCCAAGAACTCATCAAACAACCTCATAACTTGAGAGATTCGAATTTCACAAGTTGGCAAAAATTCACTTTTGTTCTTCATCAAAGCATGTTCATAAACTTGGCAAATTTGAATTCAGCATGCTTAAGCTACATTGCAGGCCTCTAATCCCATTCTCACTCAATAATTCAATGCATATCCTTTGTGTTCTAACATTATTTTGCTCATTTGGATAATACACACAAAATCAAGCCTAAACTAGAAAAAGCATGTTATCCATTCTTGTAAAGTGATACTTTATGGCAACTTTGCAAATCTATGAGGTACAATGCAGATCTTTGAAGCAAAAAAGCATAGGCATATCCCACTGATCAAGACTCAAAGGTGCAGCATAGATTGAGGCATTGTACTGGCCTAGAAACCAAGTTGACATTTGCTTGCTTCACATAGAAGTAACATCCATAACTTATGCTATCTCTCATATCAGTCAAAGAACACAGCACAAAATATATCAAACACATTCCATAGACCACATTAAAGCTTTTGCTCGAGCCATTTGCCTTTCAAACCCTCTCCATCTCAGAATCATCCTCAAACTGCACAAACAGGGGTGCCCCTGCAGTTTGAGTGCAATCTCTCATTCCCTTCAAGCATTTCTGTCCAAACCTGTTCCTCTACCTTCCTTACAACATATGCAAGCTATCCAGAAGCTAAGGCACGATCTGTAGTTGCTCTAACCACTTCCACCATTTTCACATCTTTAGCTTGCAGGTGAAGTTCTATAGCTTGATACGAGAAGTTTCAAGACAAAGTGAGCATTGAAAAAGCATCCCTGGACTTCAAGGAAGCTTTTCCAATCATTACATTGCACTGAAAGTCTCTCATTCTCCACATAGAAGTTCAACTGCACAGGTAAAAGTTTGAATTCGTATCTCTCTTATTAGGCATATTTAGTCTTAAGTTTGTGAAGAAACAAAGTCCTACTCATAGCCCTGAACATGTACATAGCTTTACTTTTCATTTCTTTTGTCTGAGTGAAGAGAATTTTAGCTCTGAAAATGGTAGAAAAACTAGGTCAGAAAAGAGGGGGAGAGAAATTCTCTCTCATCTTGGAGAGATAGGTCATGTTCTTTATATGGTTGAAACCGTCTCTTAATGCTCTACACTTTTCATGTTATGAGTTTTGCTTGAAAGTCCAGGAATCCAGAGTTAGAAAACGCGTGTTCTGTGAGAAGAAAGATGTACAGAGGTTGAAGAAGAAGTGATCTGGGCTGGGCCTGGATTTGTTTCCTTTTCACACCCCATTTTTTGGTTTACACCCCCTGAGCCCATTTGTTTATTTTTCAACATTTTTGACTTTTTTCTTTTTGGTTTGACTTTGTTTATTTTTTCTCATGCCATTAAAATTTTTAAAATATTTTTTCCATCATTTTTTGTATTTTTGGCATATTTGTTTGTTTATTTCTTTTATTTATATACAAATATATATATACACTATTATTAAAATAAATAGAAAATAATGTGGATACATTTTTATTTTTATTTTTACTTTCTGAAAATATTTCACACAAAAAAATACTTTTATTTATTTTATTAAAATATTAAATAAATATTTATTTTGTAATACTCATTTAGGGTTTAATATATATATATATATACATGTTTATTAATATATTTAAGATAAAAATATAAAATACTTGATTTTCTTCATTTTTATTAATATTTGATATAAAAATACCTTTTTCACAAAATACTTCATTTTATTTTATTTTTTGTACATAATAAATAAATAGTAGAATTAAATTAGATAATAATACTTTTTTATATAAAAATTAGGGTTTCTTACCCTAAGTTTCAAAATACTAAAAATAAATACATTTTTATTTTCTTTTTCCTTTTACCTAAATAATATTTTCTCATACACATAGAAACTTTCTTTTTACATTTCACATATTTATTTAATTTACATTTAATTATGCATTGCAAAATACCCAATTGTTGTAATAATTTAGATTTAAATTCTTGTCAATATCCCCATTTGAAAATTTGTACCCCCCTTCCCATATTTGGTTGTGTAATAGTTTAGTAATTTTAATTTCGCACTTTATTGCTTTTTAATAATAACATGCTAGAATTAGGGTTTGTATGCGAAAAAACGATAAAAAATGGTTTGACCTAATACAAGACAAACAAGCATGAAAATGGACACACAAATCACACTTGCACCCCCTAGGGTATTCCACTTGTTGCCTTCAAATAAATGGGCCATATTGTATGTTGAACATCTTTGGGCAAAGCAAACAGTTTGAATGATCATAGTCCCTCGATAAAACTTTTCAAAACAAACAAAACAAATGATCAAGTCCCTTAGAGAAATTGCCCAAAGACATTTAACGTCGTTACAATTATGATCTAGACGATGACCCGCGCCTGTCCCTTTCACATCCTAACACAAGGTTGCCCACCAAATACAATGGTGGTGCAAACTTGTTAAAAGGGTTAAAGTATAGCAATGATCTTTTGAGAAATTTAGGAGTAGATAACCTCTTAGTTACTTGAATTAACTTGCAAAACAAAACACTTGCCTAATTTCAAAACCACAATCCACAACACTTTCAAAACAACTTTCAAAAAACAAAATGAAAACCTTTTCAAAAGACATACATCTTTGTATACATCCCCACATGGATCATTACAAAGGTTGCCACCACATTGGCATCTTTTCAAAACATTTTCAAAAAAACCACACACTCAAGCACCATTTAAAACAATTGAAAACAAAAGGCAAGTGATCTAAGCAAGTAACTAAGAGCCCATGGATAACCATGGATAGAAAGGGTGCTAATACCTTCCCTTTCTATAATCTACTCCCCGAACCCAAGAAAACATCTCAAAAGGTTTTTGCTGTGCTTTTTAACCTTTCCTTAGGATAAAATAAAAAGTCGGTGGCGACTCTTGCTAACCGCAACATTTGCGAATACAAACGCAAACCTCAAGTCAGTTCTCCCACCGTATCACAAACCCCAACGCCCGTTGAGCTTATCACTCTGATAGCCCCGGGCATACTACGGACGATTGCTGGGCTCTGAGGAATAAGGTTCAAGACCTTATAGATGCTAAGGAAATACAGTTTGAGGCGCCTGAAAGACCCAATGTTGTGACTGCTCCCATGCCCTAGCATGGAGTGAGTGCTGTGGAAGAAGACCGATATGTAGCCTCCGTGGAAGAGATTGTTACTCCGTTATCAACTGTTAAAACGAGTCTGTTGCTAGCCGGTTTATTTCCGGGATGTGATGAAGATTGCCTTCTATGTGCTGTTTCGCCTTTTGGTTGTCCTTTGCTGAAATCAGGTATCCAAAGCCTGATGGATAGCAAGGAAATCTTGTTTGAGAAGATTGTCGTTCCTGCTGTCCCTACCGAAGAAGTTTCTATTGTCACTATTTTCAACAAACCTCCCAAGGCTCCTTCAAAGAAGCCTGTCAAAATTATGTCCACTCAGAAAGTTGCTCCCATCATCATTACAGTTCCGGGGCCTCTCCCTTATACATCTGACAAAGCTGTCCCATTGCACTATGGGGCAGATGTTTATGTGCTTGGAGTGAAGCAAGAATTTGATACAAGTACCAGTGTCAGTAGCATCACCGGACCTGCCAAGATTACTCGCAGTGGTAGGCTGTTTTCACGAGATATTTCACCACCAGTTATTCAGAAACCTCTTATCATCACACCCGCAAGTGTGCATGTTTCCCTTCCAAATCAAGTTCCTGTGTCTACCCCTGCCGCCGAGTCCTCTAATGCTCGGGGCAAAGGAGTTGCTACTGATTTGCCTGCCCGGATGGAGGCACCGAAGACGACCGCTGTTGAAGCCTCCCAGCAAGAGATGGAGGAGATCCTCAAGATTATCAAGAAAAGTGATTTCAATGTTGTTGAGCAGTTGGGGCACACCCCATCAAAAATCTCTATGCTATCACTGTTATTGTGTTCAGAGGCCCACGCCAAAGCCCTGATCTCCTTTCTGAAAACAGCTCATGTGCCACAAGAAACATCTGTTGATCAATTTACTGATTGTGTGGCTAACTTGACTGCTGATAACGGGTTGGGCTTTTCTGACGCTGATTTGACTGCAAAAGGAAAGAACCATAATGATGCCCTGCATGTCTCTATTGAATGCAGGAGCACTACTCTGGCCCATGTGTTGGTGGACACCGGTTCTTCATTGAATGTATTGCCCAAGAAGGCCCTAGACAGATTGGATTGTGAGGGTCTGGAACTCAAGCCCAGTAACATTGTTGTCTGAGCCTTTGACGGTTCGAAGAGGATGGTACATGGCGAGGTTGACATTCCAATCAGGGTTGGTTCCCAAGTTTTTGATTCTACTTTCTATGTGATGGATATCCGTCCATCCTATTCCTGTTTATTGGGTCGTCCATGGATCCATAAGGCTGGAGCGGTGACCTCCACACTACATCAAAAGCTTAAGTACCCAGTCAGAGGAAAGATTGTTACAGTCCAAGGGGAAGAAGAGTATATGGTCAGCCACTTGAACTCGTTCCGATACATAGAAATGGATGGGGAATTCATTGAAACCCCCTTTCAACACTTTGAAGAGGTGCCTCAGACGTTGGCGTCGGCTGAAACTGTGATTGAAGACCCTCCTTTGAAGATGGCTTCCTTGAAGGATGCCCGAGCTGTGATTGACAAAGGCGAGTGCGCAAACTGGGGTCGACTTCCTGACTTCACTCCGAAGACTGACAAGTTTGGGCTGGGCTTCACTGCAGAGGCTCAGAGGGCTGTTCGTAAAGCAGGGATCGGAAAACCTCCGGTGTTCATCACCAACCCAGGAGTGAATGCTATTGAGGACGACGTAGAGGAAGCGGAATTTGACAGCTAGATCTACCCAACAACTGACAATGGACCAAGCAACTGGACTGCCAAGGACTTTACACCTATTACTTTTGTCACTCAGTAATGAACTCTTTTGTCTTCAATTTGTAACAAACAATATGTTGAAACTTTTATGGCTCGGTGTCCTACCCGGGGCACCGTAGCTCCATTTGTGAGAGCTTTTGTATGACATTTTCATATATCATTAATCAAAACATTGGACGTTTGTTGCATTTCAAATCTTGTGCTCCATTTCTTTCTTTATCATATATTGCAAAACAGCTATATTTACACACACTCACTTATACATGTTCCAATCCACTCTGGATCTCACTGGTAACGACTCTGCTACTGCCAGTTATGACTTCAAAAATCCGATCAACTTAGCCGAAAACGAGGGTGAAGATGATTGCGAAGTGCCTGGTGAACTTGCAAGACTGCTACTCCAGGAAGAGAGGGCCATTCAGCCGCATGAAGAGCCAGTGGAAACGGTAAATCTGGGTACTGAGATAGATATAAAGGAAGTCAAGATTGGTGCCAATCTAGAGCTCAGTGTGAAACAACGGTTGATTCAGATGCTGCATGACTACATGGAAATCTTTGCTTGGTCTTACGAAGACATGCCTGGTTTGGATGCCGACATTGTGGTTCATCACCTGCCTACCAAGGAAGACTGCCCTCCGGTAAAACAGAAGGTCCGCCGCATGCGTCCAGAGATGTCCGAGAAAATCAAAGCTGAGGTTATGAAACAATTTGATGCCGGGTTTCTAGCAGTGACTTCTTACCCTCAGTGGGTTTCCAACGTGGTTCCAGTGCCAAAGAAAGATGGTAAAGTCCGAATGTGTGTTGATTACAGGGATTTGAACAGGGCCAGCCCTAAGGATGATTTCCCTCTGCCTCATATCGACGTTCTGGTTGATAATACTGCTCAGCATAAAGTTTTCTCCTTCATGGACGGCTTCTCCGGTTATAATCAGATCAAGATGGCTCCTGAAGACATGGAGAAGACCACTTTCGTTACTCAGTGGGGCACCTTTTGCTACAAGGTCATGCCATTTGGATTGAAAAATGTTGGGGCAACCTACCAACATGCCATGGTTGCTTTATTTCATGATATGATCCATCACGAGATAGAAGTGTACGTCGACGATATGATTGCAAGGTCTCAAACTGAGGAGGAACACCTTGACCATCTACGGAAGCTGTTTGACCGTCTGAAGTTGTACAAGCTGAGGTTGAACCCAAACAAATGCACCTTTGGGGTGAGGTCGGGAAAATTGCTGGGTTTCATTGTAAGCGACAAAGGTATTCAAGTGGACCCTGCCAAGGTGAAAGCCATACAAGAGATGCCGACTCCCAAGACAGAGAAAGAAGTCAGAGGCTTTCTAGGACGTCTGAACTACATTGCCCGATTCATCTCGCATCTAACTGCTACCTGTGAACCAATCTTTAAGCTGCTAAAGAAAGATCAAGTAGTACGTTGGAACGATGAATGTCAGACCGCTTTTGAAAAGATAAAAGAGTATCTCCAAGAACCACCCATCCTCATGCCACCAGTGGAAGGGAGACCTCTAATACTATACTTGACAGTGCTTTACAACTCAATGGGGTGTGTGCCGGGGCAGCATGACGAGTCTGGCCGAAAAGAGCACGCTATTTATTACCTGAGCAAAAAGTTTACCGACTGTGAGACTTGGTACTCACTGCTCGAGAAAACTTGCTGCGCTCTGGTATGGGCTGCTCACCGGCTGAGACAGTATATGTTGACTCACACTACTCTGTTGATTTCAAAAATGGATCCAATCAAGTACATATTCGAAAAGCCTGCTCTGTCCGGAAGAATAGCAAGATGGCAAATGATCTTGACGGAATATGACATCCAGTACACAACTCAAAAAGCAATCAAAGGAAGTGTATTGGCAGACCATTTGGCACACCAACCTGTGGACGATTACCAGTCGTTGAACTTTGAATTTCTAGACGAAGATATCATGGTAGTAATTGATTGTGAAGTACCTGGACCGGATGAAGGACCTGAAGAAGGATCCCGATGGTCTATGCATTTTGACGGAGCCTCGAATGCTTTGGGTAATGGTATTGGCGCTATGATCATATCCCCTAAAGGCACTCATACTCCACTCACTGCCCGACTATGTTTTAACTGCACCAACAATATGGCGGAGTATGAGGCATGTATCATGGGTCTTTAAGCTGCAATCGACTTAAGGATCAAGTTTCTGAGTGTCTTTGGAGATTCCGCTCTCGTGATCAATCAGGTCAAAGGCGAGTGGGATACGAAACACCCAAATCTTATTCCTTACAAGGAGTATATGCTGACATTGCTTCCCCACTTCGAAGAGATAACTTTTGAACACTTCCCAAGAGAGGAGAATCAGTTGGCGGACGCGTTAGCCACGATGTCTTCAATGTTCAAAGTCAAATGGGACAACGAAGCGCCCCAAATCATTATCTGGAAATTGGACGAACCTGCATATTGCTGTGATCTTGAGGCCGAAGAGGTAACAGAGAAACCCTGGTATCATGAAGTGAAGAGGTACTTGGAAGCTCAAGAATACCCCGAAGGTGCATCTGTTAATGACAAGAAATTCTTGAGAAGGTTTGCAGCAAAGTTCTTTCTCAGTAATGGCATTCTCTACAAGCGAAACCATGATTCAACTTTACTGCGTTGTGTGGATAAGACTGAAGCAGAAAAGATCATGGCAGAACTACATGAAGGTACATTCGGAACACATTCCAGTGGACATACCATGGCGAAGAAAATCCTTCGGGCGGGGTATTTCTGGTCCACAATGGAGGCCGACTGTTATCAGCATTCGCGAACTTGTCATAAATGCCATATCTATGCTGATAAGGTGCACATTCCTCCGGTACCTCTGAACGTCTTGACAACACCTTGGCCTTTTTCAATGTGGGGCATCGATATGATCGGCGAGATCCGACCTACGGCATCCAATGGGCACTGCTTCATCTTGGTAGCGATTGATTACTTCACAAAGTGGGTTGAAGCGGCTTCCTACGCCACTATAACCAAGAGCGTCGTGGCACGATTCATTCGGCACAACCTGATCCGTCGATACGGTGTACCTGAAAGGATCATTACAGACAATGGTACCAATCTTAACAACAAAATGATCACTGAGCTCTGCGAGCAATTCAAGATACAGCACCACAACTCTTCACCTTACCGGCCGAAGATGAATGGGACTGTAGAAGCAGCAAATAAGAATATCGAGAAGATTGTGCAGAAGATGACAGTGACCTACAAAGATTGGCACGAAATGTTACCGTTTGCTCTTCATGGGTACCGCACCTCAGCACGGACGTCAACATGGGCAACCCCCTTTTCCTTGGTCTACGGCATGGAGGCAGTCTTGCCTGTTGAAGTACAAATACCCTCTCTCCGGATAATGAAGGATGCAGACTTGAGCGAAGATGACTGGATCCAGACTCGGCTTGATCAATTAAACCTAATTGACAAAAAAAGATTCACTGCTATTTGTCATGGTCAGACGTACCAAAAACGGATGATCAAGGCATTTAACAAGAAAGTCAGACGACAAGAGTATTAAGTCGGAGATCTGGTAATCAAGCGCATCATCCTTCCTCAAAGTGATCCCAGGGGCAAATGGACCCCTACGTACGAAGGGCCATTTGTGGTTAAACATATCTTCTCGGGAGGAGCTATGATTCTAACCACCATGGATGGTGACGACCTTCCTCACCCCGCCAATGCAGACATAGTAAAAAGATACTACGCGTGAACTAAGGACCCGCTAGGTTGACGCACCTAGGCAAAAATGAGGGCTCCCCGGCGAACCAAAAGGGTTCGGGCAAAAATAAGGGATGAAAATGAAAAATCTGTACACCCGGCAAGTTGAAAACCTGAAAAGGCGGCTTGGGCAAAAATGGGTATCCCGGTGGATTGAAAACCCGAAAGGGCGGTCCAGGCAAAAGTTAGGGATAAAGCGTAATACTATGTCTCATTGGATCACCTTGCATCCAGAATTCGGCATCAACTATCAGGGCTCAGACTTCGGCATCGATCAATCAGCTTCACCTTCAACTAAGCAGCAAAATGATGAGACGCTTGAAGACATAAAGGCGATAGCAGAGTTGGAACCCAGCGGGATTAGTTTCACATAGCTGTTTTGTTTCCTTTTCAAAATTGTATAAACTCTATGTTATTCGGCGGTGTTCTCTTACTAGGACGTCAGCCTCCTGTACATAAACGCCTATTTTACAGGCAAAATTCAAAATCAATACAAATTCAATTTTTCAGACAAATTATCCATTGTTTTTCCTTTTTTTCTGTTTTGTTTTGCAAAAAACGTCCAATGCTCATTTTTGATATATGCATTTGACATTAAATTGCTAGATCATAAATGTTTACATACGAAACAAAGGATTAATGACAGGTGACATCAAAAACAGGGGGCAATTTTGAAGTGACCAAGCGGTCTAGTTGCTTTGTCTGCCAAGGTACCAAGGTAGGTTCAGCTGAAGAACATGACCAAGCTACCTCAACAATCCCCAACGGAGTATAGACATCCCTCAACAAGCATCCCCGGTAGTCTTAATATGAGATTGTTCCCCGGCGGAATACCAGCACCCCAGTACAGTCTCAAAAAAAAAAAATTCCCCAGGAGAGTGGAATCCATATCCCCAGCAGGTCTTGGAGCTTATCCCCAGTAGATTCTGGAAGCTTATCCCCTGCAGAGTACGAACGACTCTCCCCGACTTTATTCAGAAGTTATTTCCCATCAGGGCTTATAAATGGGTTATCCTCAGCTGATTACCACGGAAAGTCCGTCCTCGGCGAAGTTCTTCCTACCCCCAGCGGAGTTCATCAAATTCTCCGACATAATTTATCAGCAGAATCCCCAGCGGAGCTCTCATCAAAGCCGCAGCGAACTATCTCTTCCCACAGAGTAATTCCCCTCAGAGTAATCTCTCCAACAAGTTTATGCCCCAACGGAGTCATCTTCTCCTATCGGTTTATTCTTGCAACCATAATCCCCAGCGGAAACGAAGAACTCTTCTCTTCAACATCAGCCCAGGATTTGATTCCCCGGCCAGTCGTCAAGGATTTATTTTCCTAGACGAAAATATAGTCATAGACGTTTCATATTTCATACATCCTATTTACATACATGACAAAGTGCATACAACACTAACTCATTTTGAGCATCATGACATCATGCATCTCATACATCATGACATTGCATACCACTGATATTATGCCTTTTCAGGAAAAAGATGATTACTATCAAATATCACAAATCCAGATTCGATTCCTGTATCTAGCCAGGGTACATCTGTGAGTGATTGATTGTAGATTCGATATCTGTATCTAGCCAGGGCATATTTGCATGAAGAGTTTGAAGGTCAACCCCTGTAACAAGCCAGAAAATTATCTTTCATTCTCAGGTCAGAGGTTTACACCTGTATCTAGCCAGGAAAGCCATCTCTACCAACCTTTTACTATTCCAGATTCGATACCTGTATCCAGCCAGGGCATATCTGTAGATAACAATTCCAGATTCGATACCTGTATCCAGCCAGGGCACATCTGAAGACGACCAATTCCAGATTCGATACCTGTATCCAGCCAGGGCACATCTGTCGACAACATTTTCCAGATTCAGTTCCTGTATCCAGCCAGGGCACATCTGTGAGCAACCAATTATAGATTCGATACCTGTATCCAGCCAGGGCATATCTGCATGAAGAGACTGAAGATCAACACCTGTAACAAGCCAGGAAACATCTTTCTTTCTCAAAGTACGCAAGTTCTCGCTAAGGAATCTCCTACGCGATCAACACTTCCAAATGGCATCTATAAGCCCATTCCCGACAAGGTTCTGTCACGTCTCCAAATGGCATCTATAAGCCCATTCCTGCCATCACATTGCTGATACTCCAGCATGCGAGTGTAAATTTCCGGGCACTCTAGTGTCCAATCTCCTTTTACCCTCGAGTCGCGAAAGGAAAACTTGCCAATCTAACTCTTCGGGTTCAAGAAGATTGAACAGGGGCAACTGTTGTACCCCAAAATTTGCCCTCCCATTTCCTCAACATTTTCTCACCACAAGACCCTTGGAGTTCAAGATCCAACTAGGGTTTCCTCTGCTCAAGACTTCTCCTTGCACTGTTGACCCAAATTAGGGTTTGTGTTTGCACAAAGATGTTTTGACCTAAAATGCCTAAGATGAATTTCATGCTTCATATTGGACTCCCAAGTTTATCCATACCAAGTTTCAAGCCTTGATTCCAATCTTTGCCCAGTCAATTGGACAGTTGACCTAGAAATCAGCTGTATTGGGGAAAAAGTCAACTGTGGCCAATTGACAGTCAAACCTCATGTTTTTTGACCCACAACAACATTATGAACTCATATGAACCATTTGGTTAAGTTTGGATCACAATTCCATAAGAAATTTGATCAGATCACATAAAGGGTAAAATGGTCATTTTTAGGGTTTTGACTGCACAAAGGCAATTTTTGACTGTTTGACTTAGACAATGGCAAACCAAGCTCACATATGGACTCAAGGACCCCATGGAATTGTCTTGACATGTTCAAAAAGTTCAAAAGATCCCAAATGCACAAGATTGACAGATGAATTTTCCAGTCAATTGATCAATTTTTAACTGTATACTGAAAAGTTAAACTTTGACTTTTTGGTCAAAATCAAGTGTCAAGATTCATTTTTCATCAAAACATGTCAAAACATGAAACTTGTTTATCAAGAAATCAAAAATCACAAATTAGGGTTTGAAATGAAGAATTTTCATAACTTAGAATTTTTCTAAGTTATGAAAATCCCTAATTTTTTCCTAACTTGGTCCCACTTTTTCACCAAGATGCATTTGGATTCAAACAAAAGTCAAAACATGAAAGTTATAGTCCATTGCAAAATATACAACTTTGATTCACAAAGTTTCCTCAAAAGAAGCTTGTGGCTCAAGTTATGATTTTTGGAACAAGGGTGCAAAACATTCTTAACTTAGAAAAATTTTGACCTATTCTAGGCAGGATTTTTGCCTAACTTCATGGCAACTTTTCACATTCTTCCACTTGGAATTTCAACTTGCATTACAAAGATGGATTGTAGTACACATTCCAAGCTTTCCAAAATGTCCAAGAACTCATCAAACAACCTTGTGGTTAGGGAGAATCGAATTTGGCAATATAGGCAAAACTCACTTTGCTCATGGCCAATTTTCATGTTCATACACTTAGGCATTTTTGAACTCAGCTTGCACTCCTAGATTACAGGCCTCAAATCTCATTTACACTCATAAATTCAATGCTAATCCATTATGCCAAGACATTATTTTGCTCATTTGGTCATTACATGGAAGTTTAAGCCATAAATGGAAAAAGCATTTTATCTATTCTTGAAAAGATTAACTTTATGTCAAATTTGCAATCCAAGTAGTACAAGGAAAATCTCTTTGGCACAAGTTATTGAGCTAATCCCACTGATCAAGGGCAAGTTTAGCAGCACATTAGAGGGGCCTAGAGGAGCCTGTACCAGCACTTGGCATTTTGACTTACATTACAAGAAACTTGGCATTTTGTAACACCAACACACATTGCTGCAACCACAAGCTTAGACAAACTTCTTGAGCATCTTCAAAACATCCAACCTGACCTGAAACACGAGCCTATCACCTTCAATATCTCCCCATTCACAGAAACACCATAAAACTGCAAAAATAGGGCATAAGCTGCAGTTTGAATCCCATAGCTCAATCCACTCGTGCATTTTCATCCAAACTAGTTCAAACACATTCCCTACCATCCATACAAACTGTCCCAAGCATTGGAAGCAGACTGTAACACCTCTAACCAGTTTTGCCATTTTCACTTTTCTCTCTTGCAGGTTGACTTCTGCAGCTTGATATAGCAAGATTCAAAGCACACCAAGCATTGGAATAGCATCCCTGGACATCAATGGGACATTTGAACGGGATAATTTGATCTCTTTAGACGGGAGGGCAACCACTAAGACACCCTATGCTTAATGATTGTTTACCGAAGGCAACCGAAGTGAGAGTATACCCTAAGAGTGAATATGTGCGAGTGATTTATTTTCAGTTTTTTTTTTTATCTTTTCACATTAGGGTTTTCTAACCATTTTAATTTTGTCATGCATTCTTGCCATACAATCCTAAACATACATCTAACAGTTAAGAGTTTTGCGGAAAGTAAAAGCGGAAAAAATAACCTACGCTTATTACATGGCTTTGACAGTTACATAATTGTTGTTGACAGTAAATAAAGTTGCGGAAATTTAAAAACCCTAATTAAAACTAATACATCCTCAAAACAGTTACAAAAATAATAAAAGAATTAAATGCGTGCAGTAAGTTAAATGCGAGGCGATTAGGGTTTTAACCCCTTGACTAATCCTACTTGCGATTAATTAAAGAAAAAAAGTTTTCTTGTCATGTTTTGTTATTTGAGAAAATAATGAATAATTAAATTGCAAAGAAAATCCTAAGTTCTAATTAATGTTAATTTAGGAAAATAAATAAATTAATGAAAAGCAATTAATTCTAAATAACCTATTTTTTGTATTTTTATTTTATTTGCAAAAAGAAAACAATTAAATCATGAATTAAACCTAATTTTTCTAGTTCATTTTAATTGTAAAAATAAGTTAAAGTTACCCTACATTAAATTAAGCTAATTAATTAAAAATTAAATTTGATAATAATAAAAAAACTAATTCTAAATTTGTGAATTCTTGATTTTGTGATTTTATAAAAAAAAATTGATTTTTAAAAATAAAATAAATAAATAAATTGAAAAGAATAAAGAAAATAAAAAGAGAAAGAGTGAAAAATGGGCCTGATTGTGTTGCTGAAGAGGGGGTGCAAATCTGAATTTCCAGGCCCAAAATGCTTCAAGCCTGGTCAATACTGAATCCGGTGTAACGTTGACTTGAACGTGTACCATGGTCCCTCATGGATGGGGCGTTAGATCTGATGACACGCTGGATCAAATGGTTGGACGCAAGCGATGCATGGTGGTCACCAGGAAGGATAATACATTGGATCTGTTACAAGAAAGTGAAATAAAGAAAATTTGTTGGGACCTGGGATCGAACCCAGGTCCTTCCACCCAATACCAAGCGCCTTTACCACTGAGCCACCTGCATTTTTTTATTATTAATTCAAGCATAAAACATAATATATAAAATGTGGTTAACTGAACAAAAAAACGTGCGAGATTCAAACGGGCGAATGGTTGGCTAACACATAGCCGTCTTCTTCCCTTCTCCGTCATTTTAGACGAAGGGACTTTTACCTACAGACATCCATTGTATGTATAACTCTGCATATTTCAAAAATGTTGTACACGCAAGATAAATGAAAGGTAATAGTACCAATTAACTCGTCTCATCCTCACGAGCATCATGGTACCTGATTCAAGGCGCAATTATTCCTGTACAAAAAGACCCTAAAAATAACACAAAAACCCCAACAATGGAAACATCATGTACAGGATTCAAAAAGGCAATTAAATGACATGGTTAGCTTGCAAACATGATGAAGATTACAAATATATGAGTTAAAGATGCTAATGATGCAAGAATTATGATAATCGAATTGGAAAATTATGTCAAACCGTATGAGGTGTAGCGTGCATTTCTGGGTGTTTCAGGCCTAGCAAACGATTGGGACAGCTTCTTGGGACGTCCAACAATGGATTGGGATAGCTAGGATGGCTTGAGATGGCCTGTGGAGTGAAAACCAATTCACACTTTTCTTTGAATTTTGTGACTTTGCTCTGCCTTTTTTCACGACTCTAACCCTTGTCTTTGATCTGTAATTGTTCACTATATAACCTAGAGTGAATTAGGTTAACAAACTTGGACTAAATCTTTGCATTTATCCAAGATTTGATTTGATTGGCAAGCTATATGATATGTTTCTATTTTGAGCCAAATCATGCCTTTCTTGTACCAATTGACCTTGATTCGATTTGATCTTATTAACTCAGCATATCTTGATTGCCAATCTATCAAAAAAGCAAATCAAATCATATCTTTGTTAATTTTCATCATTTATTTTATTTAATTCACTTTTTTAATTAATGAAAAATCAAAATAAATTGAAAAATGAAGCACATAATGGGTGAGTGAACATTTTAGTCGTGGACCACATTATAATTGAGGTGCAAGCATAAAAAGTTGGGCCCGTTTAGCAAAAAATGCAAATTTGAGCACATTTGACTTTTGGCAATTTTGCAAAAATGGTCAACTTGGACAATGCATAACTCTATCACTTTTGACCCTAGAGAGGTATTATTGGACTTTTTAGAAAGCTTAGGATGTCCTGTAAACAACCCTTTTGGTCTCATCTCAATTTAGTCTTCCATGTTCATGTATGAAGCTTTGACCCAAAAGGTGTTTTTGTTGACTTTTCAAAAGGACCTATAATGTCAAAATTCATATCTTTTTGTGAGTAAATATTATGGACTTTGGAGATGAATATGAATTGTAGGTAATTGCATCCTATTCAAAATGAGCTTTGGATGGGTCATTTCTGATAAAGTATGAGAAAGTTATGCTTGGTCAAAGTTGAGTTGACTTTTTCCGGTAAAACCCTAATTTAGCAACTTTTGGGCTTTGATGAATTGTGAGAAGTCCTTGAGGAATCATGATAAACCCTTGATAAAATGATGTATAATACTTAAAAATGAGGATGTTGACCAAAAATATTGAAGTTTGACTGTATGTGGGCCACAATTGACTTTTGACCTAGTATAGTTGATTTTCAGGCATTTGAGCAATTGACTGAGCAAACTTCTTCTGCAAGGCTTGAAACTTGACATGGATGGTCTTGGGAACATATTAGGACAATGTTGAGAATTTGAGTTCTTTGTGGTTCACACATCTTGATGAAGATGGAAACCCTAATTTGAGGTATGCTGCCTTAAGAGAGAGTTTGTCTGGTCAATTCTTGAACTTCCTTGAGCAATTTAGGGACCTCACTTGCCATGTGTTGAGAAATATGGGAGGGAAAATTTTGGGGTACAACAAAACCCAAACAAAGAACCATAATGTAAAGCATACAAGTCAAACAATGAAAGCAAATAAATATGATCTAGCCCTAAGGTAACCCCACTTTTAGAATTTTCCCCAGCAGAGTCGCCAGTTCTGTGATACGGTGGGAGAACTGACTTGAGGATTTTGCGTTTGATTGCAAATGTTGCGGTTAGAAAGAGTCGCCACCGAATTTTATTTTATCCAAAAGGAAATGTGAAAAAGCACAGGAAAGACCTTTGAGATTATTTCTTGAGTTAGGGGGTAGATTATGAAAAGGGAAGGTATTAGCACCCTTTTCATCCATGGTTTTCCATGGGCTCTTAGTCACTTTCTAGATCACCTGCTTTTGTTTAAAATTATGCTTTGTGTGGTTTTTGAAAGTATTTTGTAAAGAGGCCATTGTTTAGGCAATCTTTGTAATGATTCTCGTTCGTAAGAATGTATACAAAGATGTTAATCTTTTGAAAATGTTTTCAAGTTTGTAAGATATTTTGAAAGTGTAGGTGCTTGCTTTGAAAATATCAAGGATGTTTTATTTGAAATTGAGCAAGTAATTGGGAGAATTCTACATACTCAAAAGTCTTTCATGTTCATTTTATTTTCCTTTGATATTGTTGTCTTACCATTGATTTGGTAAGTAACCATATCTTTGGATGTAAACGGGACGGGCGTGGGTCATCGTATAACCATGATTAGAAATGTTGCAAGGTATCTTAGCATTCTCTTTTAGAGACTGAGATCATTTGAAAGGAAACTTAGATAGAGTCATCGAGGGACTATGATCTTGTACTTGTTTGTTTTTGCTAAGATACCTTACATGCATAATATGACCATTTTGTATAAGGCAAACAAGTGGAATAACCCTAGGGGTGCTTGTGTGCAAGTGTATTGTTTTCATGCTTGTTTTTTTTCTTGAATTAGGGTTTTCTAAGTATTGGTTTTAGTCTTTCCATACAAACTCTAATTACTAGCATGTTATATAAAAGCGATAAATTGCGAAATTTAAAGTTATTACGCTATTACAACATTTGTGGGGAGGGGTGTACAAATTGAATGGGAGTTGCAAAAATTTAAAGCCTAATTAGTCTATTACAACCATATTGAATTGATATTAATGTACAATAGATTAAATAAATATAATGTGCAAAAAGAATAAATATGCATTAATGTAAAGGTGGAAAAAATGAATATTTTGTTTGGTTTTCATAAGAAAAAGGGATTTTGTCTTAATATAATTAATTTAAAGAAAAATAATTAATAAAAAGAATTTGTTTAAGAAAAGATTTTAAATAAAACCCTAATTCTATTTAGTTGACTAAAAGAAAATAAGTTTAAGAAAAATGTATTTTTTTGGTATTTTTGTCTTGAAAATATTTATAGCATTATAAAATATTTTTGGCCTTTTTTAATATTAAAAATAATTATTTTAATTAGAATGAAAGGAAAATAACTAATAACCTAGTTTTAATTATATTTACAAGATAATAAGTAAATAAATAAATAAAGTATAGTTAATAAAAATATTTTGTGAGAAAAATAAAATAAACTAAGTCAAAATATAAATCTATCATTTTTTTTTGTATTTTATGATTTTTTTTAGTATTTAGAAAATATATTTAAGAAAATAAAAAGGAAATAAAAAATAAAAAAATAAATGAACTTGGGCCAGGGGTGCCATTAGTCAACAGGGATGTCAGCTAGCAAAAACAAAAACAAGTCAGGCTAGAAGGGCCCAGCGCCTGCCAAAAACACAAACAATAAGCAAGTAAAAAATGTGAAAAAATGAAAAGGGTACCACTGGGGCTCAACCCAGGTCCCAAAGGTTACAGGCGCGCGTTTCTACCACTGGGGTGGCTATACATCCGTTAACACAAGCAAAATAATAAATATACAAGGCAAAACGCACCCTGATGACTTCATCTTCAACCTCCAGTCAGACCAACTGTAACTTGCTCATTTCTCATAAAAAATGAAAACTGTAAACATGAAACTTGTAGCAAATTTTCTCACGATTTCAAAAATGTAAAGTATTAAAACTATAGATCAAAGATAAGCATGAATTTTAATGGCCCTAATCTGAACCCTAAAAATTTCAAAAATTTCAGTTTCAAAATTCTCTAAGCTCGAGCAAAATTAATGAAAACTATGGACATGGTTAGCTTCAGGGCAATGATATCTACATGTTTTGTTAATAAATAAACTATTGACGATGCCTGTATGAAGAGTTCCAAGTTGAGAAAACTTACCTCAAAACTGGAAATCGTGTTGAGTTTGAGCTTGTTTCAAGGTGCTGCAATGATCAGGTTAGCTTCCTTGAGGTCCTAGGAAGCTAATGCAATGGTTTGCTTGTGTTGAGAGTGGCTGAAATGACTTGGAGAAGTCAATGTGCAATGCTCTATTTTTGGTTATGGAGGATATGGTAAATGATGTTACAGTAATGAAACAGGGACAGGGATATGTTACACTTGATGTAAGGAAGCTTTAGAAACTAAAAGGCTAAGAAACGCACGAGAGAAATGTGAGTTTGATGTTCAAGGTTAGAAACTGTGCAACAATAGAGTTTTTGGGCAATTTCTGATTTGAGAGAGTTTTGGTGTATTTCAGGGTGCTTAAGCTCGTCCTCTAACTCACAAATAGTGACTCTATTTATAAGCAACAAGTTTGGAGACCTCTTGTTGATCAGAATTCAAAATAACAAGTTTATGCATAACATGTGATTTTTTGAGAAATTCAAGTTTCAAAGCCTTGTGTACTTGCTAAGATAGAGTGGTTATGCTTTAAACAAGCTTGCTTCTGACTTTGTGGATGGAGTGTGATCAAAGGGAACAAGTTAGAGGCTCGAGAATGAACTTTATGCAAAAAGCTTGCTTTACAAGAATGACAATGTTAACTTTGTGCCATTAATGGAAATGCAACTTGGATAATAGCTCAATTGCTTGGATCAAAGCCTTAACAGATGTGTAAACATTTAATTATGGAGTGACAAACAAGTTTGAGGTCTGCAAAGAAAAGATTATGCAGCCTAGCATGGATTTGGTTCATGTGTTCATCAAAAATGACTTGTAATTCAAGTGACAAAACCTTAACTTCATCTCTTTGATTCTCCATATTCAAGAATGATCTCAAGGAGTTCTTGGACATTTTGGAAAGCCTGCAATGTGCTCTACAACCCATATTTGAATTTATTTTGACGATTCCCCTTGTAACTATATGAAAAAGTGCCATGAAGTTGGGTCAAAATCCTGACCAAATTAGGGCAAAATTTCACTAAGTGTTTAGTTTCATGACCACATGTTCATAAAATTATAACTTGAGATCCAAGCATTTTTGGAAGGAGTAGTGTAAAGAAAAGTTGTATATTTCATGGAGATCTACAATTTTCATGTTGGAAGTTTCCCTTGAATCATCTTGCATCATGGTGAAAATTTTGTTCAAAGTTATGAAAAAACATGAAATTTCCAACACTTTGACAAATTTCTAAGTTTAGAAATTTTGACTTTTCAAAATGAAATCTTGACTTTTTGATTTCTTGATGAAAAAGTTTCACACTTTTACATGTTTTGATGAATTATGATCTTCGGTACTTGAATTTGACCAAAAAGTCAAAGTTTGACTTTTCAGTATACAGTTGACTTTTGATCAGTTGACTGAAAAATTCATCTGTCAATCCAATGGACGCAATGTTTTGAACCATGTCATTAGGTCAAAATGATGCAATTAGAATCTTGGGATCATGCCTTAAACCAATTGACCATTTTCTAGGTCAAAAATCAGAAATTGCCCTTTCTTAGTCAAAATCCTAAGTTTGACCATTTTGCCCTTTTAATGATCTGATCAAATTTCTTGAGGAATTATGGTCCAAACTTGATAAAATGATACATATGAGTTTATAATGTTTATATGGATAAAAAATTATGAAGTTTGACTGTAAATTTGCCACAATTGACTTTTTCCCAATACAACTGATTTTTAGGTCAACTGCTCAATTGATTGAGCCAAAATGTGATCCAAGGCTTGAAACTTGACATGAGTGATCTTGGGGGTCCATAATGATCCATGATAGTCATATGAGGCATTTAAAATTCAAATGTCCTTGTGCAAACTCAAACCCTAATTTTGGTCATCAGTGCATAAGGAGGTGTCTTGAGCTGATCAAACCCTAGTGCAGTCTTGAGCCCAAGGGGATCTTTGTGAGCAAATTCTTGACAAGTGAGAGGGCAAATTTTGAGGTACAACAACCTCTAAAAAGAATTCACATATTTTAATGATTTTTATTGCTTTTATTTGAATTTTTATTTGTTTAAAATGAATAAAATCAAGTAAAAAATGAAAACAATGTTTGAAGGCTTGGGCCTTTGGATTTCACTCCCTTTGCAGGCCCAATAATGCATACAAGCTTGTAACAACATGTCCATATTCGTGAAAGCTCAAAAAGGCAAGGATTTTTCAAGTTTATCAAGTTTTAAAGGTGTTTTATCCTTGTTTAAACCATGGCTTCACGGCCTTGATTCCTTTCCAAAATCGTGCAAGCATAAGAAAGGCAAGGAAAACCTCAAGTTGACAAGTTTTCAAATTGTTTGTTTATGACTTTATTATGGCTTCATGGCCTTGATCCCTTTCCATATATGTTGGCTCAAATTATTCCTCTATATAATGCAATCAAAGCCATGCCAAAGGGACACAAAATCATTTGTACCAAAGCTCTCCAAAAATTCTCCAAAATCCAAAGAAGTTGTGAAAATTATATCTCACAATTCAGCAAGTTTCGATCCAAACTAAGGCTTGCATTCACTCCCCGAGGGTCAAAAGTGTTGATCCAAGTCCATATTCGCAACCCTCAAACAGCAGAACCCGATATGTGCATCACACTGGTTTTTTTGAAATTGGTAAAAATCAAAACTATGTTTTCTTGCATTTTTAATCATTAATAACATGTTTGATTTCCTCCTATGTATCATTAGAACAGGATAAGTACATTACATGTAAAGTTTGATGCATAAATGGTGTTTTACCATGGTTAGGGCACCAAAATCATTGATCATTGAACCTAACATTGCAAGCAAACTTCTCCCCTTGCACCCCCCATTTGCTTTTCACAAAGGAGGCCCATAGTCTTTTTTTATTATTATTTTTTAATCTATTTATTTTCTTTTTTTAATCACTTTTAAAAAAAAAAATCAAAAAAAAATTAGATATAGATTTTAATTGATTAACTTTATTTTCATAATAAAAATTAATTAATTTAATCACTTTAAGCTTATTTTATGAATTAAAATATAATTAGAATTAGGCTTTAATCATCATTCAATATTTTTATAAATAAAAACACCAAAAATATTTTTTATACTTAGATTTTTTTTAGATATCTTGCCCTTTTCAATCTCCGCGTGTTTATTTACTTTTTCACATTTTTTTCAATATTGTAACTGTCTAAAGTATGTAATGGATAAAATAGGATCATTTACCTTTTTATCCCCCAATTTTTAGTTTGTACTCCCATCCCCGAAGCGATGTAATAATGTAGTTTACTTCTCGCACTTTTATCTTCTGCCCTTGTATATATCTAATTGCTAGATTAAATAGGCGTGCATGATAAGACTTAAAAGCAAACGGTAGAAAACCTAACATTCAAGATAAACATAACTGAAATACAACACACTTCGCACACGCGCACCTCTAAGGTACCTCCACTTGTTGCCTTCGAAAAACAAACAGTCATGTCCCTCGAACATGGGACGCTTTAGCAAAGACCCTCGGTTAAAAGATCGTAGTCCCTCAATGACCCTTTGATGCTTCCTTCGGTAAACAATCTTAGTCCCTTATGACAAAATTGCTAAAGCGTCCTACAAGTTGCCTTTATGACTGTATGATGACTCGCGCTTGTCCCTCATACATCTAACGATAGGGCTTCTTACTAACTAATGGTAGGACATCACTATCTAAAGGAAGAGGAAAATAACGCGAAAGACTTTTGAGTAGGTAGATAGCTCGTAGTCGCTTTCTCAGAAACAAAAACATTTTTCACACAAAACACTTCTTTTCTAAAAATATTTTCAAAACAAACACTTTGTATACATTCTCCCGATGGTCTATGTATTTTGATGGAGCCTCGAACGCATTGGGTAATGGCATCGGCGCTGTAATTATATCTCCTGAGGGCTGTCATACTCTGTTCATCGCCCGATTATGTTTCAGCTGCACCAACAATATGGCGGAGTATGAAGCGTGTATCATGGGTCTTCGAGCTGCTATTGACCTGAGGATTAAGTTATTGAGTGTATTCGGAGATTCTGCTCTGGTGATTAGTCAGATCAAAGGCGAGTGGGATACGAAGCACCCAAACCTTATTCCTTACAAAGAATATGTACTGACATTGCTCCCACACTTTGAGGAGATAACCTTTGAACACTTCCCGAGAGAGGAGAACCAGTTAGCGGACACGCTAGCTACCATGTCTTCTATGTTCAAAGTCAGGTGGGACAATGAAGCTCCCCAGATTACCATCGAGAGGTTGGACGAACCCGCACATTGCTGTGGCATTGAGACTGAAGAGGTAGCAGATAAACCCTGGTTTCACGAGGTAAAGAGGTATCTTGAGGCTCAAGAATACCCCGAGGGGGCATCTGTTAATGATAAGAAGTTTCTGAGAAGATTCACTGCGAAGTTCTTCATCAGTAATGGTATCCTTTATAAGCGTAACCATGATTCAACCTTAATGCGGTGCATAGACAAGAGCGAAGCAGAAAGGATCATGGAAGACCTACACGAAGGTACCTTCAGAACTTATTCCAGTGGACATACCATGGCGAAGAAGATCCTACGGGCAGGATATTACTGGTATACTATGGAAGCCGATTGTTATCAACACTCTCGGACCTGTCATAAGTGCCAAGTATATGCTGATAAGGTGCATGTACCTCCAGTCCCTCTGAATGTTTTGACAGCTCCTTGGCCTTTTGTAATGTGGGGTATCGACATGATCGGCGAGATCAGACCTACTGCATCTAACGGGCATCGCTTCATTCTGGTAGCAATTGATTATTTCACAAAGTGGGTTGAGGCAGCTTCCTAGTAACGAAAAACGTCATGGCGCGGTTTATCTGACACAATCTGATCTGTCGATATGGTGTACCAGAGAGGATCATTACGGACAATGGTACAAATCTCAACAATACAATGATCACTGAGCTCTACAAACAGTTCAAGATTCAGCATCATAACTCTTCTCCCTACCAGCCGAAGATGAATGAGGCTGTTGAAGCAGCTAACAAGAACATCAGGAAGATTATGCAGAAGATGACAGTGACCTACAAAGACTGGTATGAGATGTTACCATTCTCTCTTTATGGATACCGTACCTCGGCAAGGACATCGACAGGGGAAACACCCTACTCTTTGTGTATGGCATGGACGCAGTCCTACCCATCAAAGTCCAGATACCCTCTCTCAGGATTATGAAGGATGCGGGTTTGAGCAAAGACGACTGGATCCAGACCCGACTTGATCAGCTGAATCTAATTGATGAAAAGAGGCTTACCGCTATTTATCATGGTCAGACATATCAAAAGCAAATGATCACCGCTTTTAACAATAAAGTCAAACGTCAAGAATATCAAGTTGGGGATCTGGTGATCAAATGCATCATACTTCCGCAAGGTGATCCTAGGGGAAAATGGACCCCTACATATGAAGGGCCATTTGTGGTTAAGAACATTTTCTCAGGAGGAGCTATGATTCTAACCACCATGGACGGTGACGACCTTCCTCACCCCATCAATGCAGACATAGTGAAAAAATACTACGCATAATCAAAGACCCGCTAGGTCGATTGGCCTAGGCAAAAAAAAGGGCTTCCCGGTAGACCAAAAGGGTTCGGGCAAAAATAAGGGATGAAAATGGAAAAACTGTACACCCGGTAAGTCAAAAACCTGAAAAGGCGGCTTGGGCAAAAAAGGGTATCCCGGTGGATTGAAAACCCGAAAGGGAGGTCCAGGAAAAAATTAGGGATTGAAGCGTAACACTATATCTCATTGGATCATTTTGTAACCAGACTTCGATATCGACTATAAAGCTCAGACGGTGCCAATCAATCTGATCTACCTTCAACCCAACAACAAAGTGATGAGATGCTTGAAGATATAAAGGCAATAGCAAAGTTGGAAACCAATGGGGTCGTTTCACATAACTGTTTTTCTTTCCTTTACATAAATTGTAATATCTATCTTTCGGCGGCATTCTCTTACTGGGACGTCAGCCTCCTTGTACAAAACGCCTATTATGGGCCAACTTCAAAACCAATACAATCCATTTTCACAAAAAAATTCAGTTTGTTTTTCTTTTTCTGTGTTGTTTTGCTAGAACGTCCAATGAATCATTTTTTATATATGCATTTGAGAATAATTGCTGCTCATAAATATTTACATAAGAAACGAAAGACGATTACTCGTAATTCCAGGAACAGGGACAAACAAGAAGTGTCCAAGCCTTACAGTTACTCTGCCCATCAGGTACATGGACATAACCAGCTGGAGAACATGAGAAGTGGTACATACACTCCATACACAGTAATAAGTATCCAAAGACAGTGGTGTTAACTGTCCCAACAGAGCACAACTCTTCCCAGCTAAAGTTCACAATCACGAGTGAGTCGGTAAATCTTTCCCCAAAGCAGAGTTTATTTCTCTCACAGTCAGAAAGTCGATCTCCAATAGAATTCATTATCACCAACAACGGGAATTCATCCCCAACTGAGTTATTTCTCCAAGACAGCGGATCTATCAACAGGATATCTCCTCTCCAACAGAGTTACTCCCCGCAGAGTTATCCTCAAACGGAGTCTCTTCCGGTGGAACATTTACTAGCCAAGGGGAAAATCCCCGGTACAGTCATCTTTGTTCACAATCCCTCACAGAGGTGGAGGAACTATGGTTTTCATAGCAATCAGGGATTTATTTTCCCAGATTAAGATTATCACCTTAGCATTTCATGTTCATACATCATCAAATATAACATAGTCTCATTTATTTTGAGAATGTCAGCATACAATGCATCTCATGCATCACATATAACTAACCCTATATTTCTTTTAGGAAAGACATTATTATCAACAATTGCTAGTAAGTCCATGATCAACACTCAAAGCCATACAGAGTAATTATCAGCAATAAATGCAACCTCATCCAGGTTCCTTCTCATAGCCCTACTATCCAGGCTTTCATATCAAAGTAACCCTACTATCCAGGTTCCTTCTCAAAGCCCTACTATCCAGGCTTTCATATCAAAGTAACCCTACTATCCAGGTTCCTTCTCACAACCCTACTATCCAGGCTCTCATATCGAAGTAACCCTACTATCCAGGTTCCTTCTCACAGCCCTACTATCCAGGCTTTCATATCGAAGTAACCCTACTATCCAGGTTCCTTCTCACAACCCTACTATCCAGGCTTTCATATCGAAGTAACCCTACTATCCAAGTTCCTTCTCACAGCCCTACTATTCAGGCTTTCATATCGAAGTAACCCTACTATCCAGGTTCCTTCTCACAACCCTACTATCCAGGCTCTTATATCGAAGTAACCCTACTATCCAAGTTCCTTCTCACAACCCTATTATCCAGGCTCTCACATCGAAGTAACCCTACTATCCAAGTTCCTTCTCACAACCCTACTATCCAGGCTCTCATATCAAAGTAACCCTACTACCCATGTTCCTTCTCACAACCCTACTATCCAGGCTTTCATATCGAAGTAACCCTACTATCCATGTTCCTTCTCACATCCCTACTATCCAGGCTTTCATATCGAAGTAACCCTACTATCCAGGTTCCTTCTCACAGCCCTACTATCCAGGCTTTCATATCGAAGTAACCCTACTATCCAGGTTCCTTCTCACAGCCCTAATATCTATGATCTCATATCGAAGTAACCCTACTATCCAGGTTCCTTCTCACAACCCTACTACCCAGGCTTTCATATTGAAGTAACCCAACTATCCAGGTTCCTTCTCACAGCCCTACTATCCAAGCTTTCATATCGAAGTAACCCTACTATCCAGGTTCCTTCTCACAGCCCTACTATCCAGGCTCTCATATCGAAGTAACCCTACTATCCTGGTTCCTTCTCACAACCCTACTACCCAGGCTTTCATATCGAAGTAACCCTACTATCCAGGTTCCTTCTCATGACCTTACTATCCAGGTTTTTCCTCTATTATCCCTAGATAATAATCCACAACACTGTAAGACTTGGACCCGATCAAACACAATTGATTTCACATTTCCCCAGTAAGTCACGGTGCAACATATACCCTGACCAAACACAAGATCACTCTCGCTTCCCAAACCAGAATCCTTCCCCAGTAGAGTAACAGAAAATTGAAGGTCCTAAAACTTTATTTCTCTCTCAAGACAAGGACCAACATTCCCCAGCGAAGTCCTCATCAACAACAGGTGTACGGGTTCTTGTAAAGGAATCTCTTATGTGATCGACACTCCTCCAAATGGAATCTGTAAGCCCATTCCCGATATTGCAAGACAAGTATCACTTCATGCGAGTGCAAATTTCAGGGCACTCTAGTGTTCAATCATCTTCCACCTTCAGATCACGAAAGGAAGACAAGCCAATCTAAATCCTCAGGTTTAAGAAGATTAAACAGGGCAGGTGTTGTACCCCAAAATTTTCCCTCCCATATTTCTCAATACATGTCAAGTGAGGTCCTCAAATTGCTCAAGGAGGTCCAAGAGTTGACCAGACAAACTCTCTCCTGAGGCAGTCTACCTCAAATTAGGGTTTCATTTTGCATCAAGATGCTTGAGTCCAAAGGATCCCAAATTCTCACCATTTTCCTAATATGTTCTCAAGATCATCCATGTCAAGTTTCAAGCCTTGTAGAGGAAGTTTGCTCAGTCAATTGCTCAAATACCTAGAAATCGATTGTGCTAGGTCAAAAGTCAATTGTGGTCATTTTACAGTCAAACTTCAAATTTTTGGTCAACATCCTCATTTTGAAGAGATGTTCATCATTTGATCAAAGGTTGATCATGATTCCTCAAGGATTGCTCACCATTCATCAAAACCCAAAACTTGCTAAATTAGGGTTTCTCAGGAAAAGTCAACCCAACTTTGACCAAGCATAACTTTCTCATATTTTATTAGAAATGACCCATCCAAAGCTCATTTTGAAGAGGGTGCAATTCCCTACAATCCATCTTCATACCTCAAGTTCAAATTATGCACTCACAAAATGATATGAATTTTGACATTATAGGTCATTTTGAAAAGTAAACAAAAACACCTTTTGTGTCAAAGCTTCATAACATGAGTATGGAAGACTCAATTGAGATGAGACAAAAAATGTTGCTTAGGGGACATCCTAAGCTTTCTAAAAAGTCCAAGAGCACCCTAATAGGGTCAAAATTGAAAGAGATATGCCTTGTCAAAGTTGACCATTTTTGCAAAATTGCCAAAAGTCAAATGTGTCCAAAATTGAATTTTTTGCTAAATGAGCCTAACTTTTTATGCTTGCACTGAGCTTGTGATGTGATCCATGACCCATGAGCCCTTCCACTTGTCATTCTTTTATTTTTATTATTTATTTTGATTTTATTTCATTTAAATAAAATAAAATCAATATAAAATAATGAAAATATCAAAAATCAATTAAGCCTTGAGATTTTGTGCATGATTAGAGTCATTATACAGCTGGTGGCAAGATCAAATCGTGCAAGGCTTCATATGGACAGAAAAAGATTGAAAATGCTTGTTTTGGAAAGATTTGGTGCAAGGAATAAATCAATGGTCAATCTTCATAAATGATAAAGATTTGATGCAAATTTTTACCCTAATGCACTCTATTATAGATAGTGAACAAAGGCAGACCAAAGACAAAAGGGTTGGAGGCGTGAAAAGGTAGAAAAAGTTCAAATTTTTCAAAGAAATAGTGCTGATCAAATCTTGCCCCGCAGGCCATTTCAAGAGTTTCAATAGATCAATTCATATTCTTGGATCATCCCTGAAGCCAACAAGATCGCTTGCAAGGCCTGAGACACTCAGAATAACCCTACAACATTCATACGGTTTGTTTGATTTCTTGAAATCGAATACACTATGTTGTACCCCAAAATTTGCCCTCCCATTTCTCATTGATTTCTCACCACAAAGCCCTTGAAGCTCAAGATCCAGTTAGGGTTTCATATGCTCAAGACCTCTCCTTGCACTGTTGACTCAAATTAGGGTTTGTGTTTGCATAAAGATGCTTTGACCTAAAATGCCCAAGATGACTTTCATGCTTCATATTGGGCTCCCAAGTTTACCCATATCAAGTTTCAAGTCTTGATTCCAAGTTTTGCCCAGTCAATTGGACAGTTGACCTAGAAATCAACTGTATTGGGGAAAAAGTCAGCTGTGGCCAATTGACAGTCAAACCTCATGAAATTTGACCCACATCAAAATTATGAACTCACATGAACCATTTGATCAAGTTTGGATCACAATTCCCCAAGAAATTTGATCAGATCACCAAAAGGGCAAAATGGTCATTTTTAGGGTTTTGACTGCACAAAGGCAATTTTTGACTGTTTGACCTAGCCAATGGCAAACCAAGCTCACACATGGACTCAAGGACCCCATGGAATTATCTTGACATGCTCAACAAGCTCAAAAGATTCCAAGTACACAAGATTGACAGTTGAATTTCCCAGTCAATTGATCAATTTTGACTGTTTTTGGTCAAAATCAAGAGTCAAGACTCATTTTTCATCAAAACATGCCAAATCATGAAACTTGTTCATCAAGAAACCAAGAAATGCGAATTAGGGTTTAAAATGGAATTTTTCATAACTTAGAATTTTTCTAAGTTATGGAAAACCCTAATTTTTCCCCAACTTTGCCCCACTTTTTCACCAAGATTCATTTGGATTCAAACAAAAGTCAAAACATGAAAGTTGTAGCTTGTTGCATAATCTACAACTTTGATTCACAAAGTTCTCTCATTTGAAGCTTGCATCTCAAGTTACAAATTTTTGAATAAGGGCACTAAACCATTCCTAACTTAGTGAATTTTTGACCTATTTTGACAAGGTTTTCTACCTAACTTCAAGGCCATTTTCCATACACTTCCACTTGTAATTTCAAATTGCATTTCAAAGATGGATTGTAGTACACATTCCAAGCTTTCCAAAATGTCCAAGAACTTCTCAAACAACCTCATGGTTAGGGAGAATCGAATTTCACAATATAGCAAAAACTCACTTTTGAATTGGCCATTTTTCATGTTCATAAGTTATGCAAACTTCTCAAAACCAGCATGCCCTTGATTACAGGTCCTTAAACCAAGTTACACTCAATAATTTAATGCTTGTTCATTGTGTCAAAGTGTTATTCTATGAGTTCAAGTATTGTATACAAGTTTGATCCATTTTTAGATAAAGTAAACTATCCATTTTTGCAAAAGTTCACTTTATGTCCAATTGGTAAATCAAGCAAGTACAAACCAAATCTCTTTGGCACTAGATTATGAACAAATTACTCTGATCAAGAGAAGCTTTGCAGCAGGATTAGAGGTCCCCTACTGACCTAAACCACCAACTTGCATTTTGTTGCTTAAAGGTTAAGAAACATTGCATAACTAGAAAAAACTTCCATCTCAGCTTAGAGACACAAGAACAAAGTTATCAAACACATTACACACATCATAACCAAGCTATTGCACGAGCCATTTACCTCCCAAACATCATCAAACCAAAAAACACCATCAAACTGCAAAAACAGAGTTGCCTCTGCAGTTTGAGTGCCAACTTCTATTTCTCTCAAGCATTCTTGCCAAAACCAGTTCACACACCTTCCTTACCACCTATGCAAGCTAACCATGCCTTGAAACACGACATGTAACTCCTCTAACAAGTTCCACCATTTTTACTTTTCCATTTTACAGTTGAAGTTCTGCAGCTCAGTTCAAGGTGTCTCAAGGCAAAGTAGATATTGGAACAGCATCACCACACCTCAAGGAAGCTATACCAACCAGTATCTTGCACTGTAAGCTCCCCATTTGCCAGTTAGAACTTCAGCTGAACAGGTAGTTTTTTGAATTCGTATCTCTCTTATTAGGCATCATTAGCTTTAAGTTTGTGAATAAACAAGGTTCTACTCATGCCACTGAACATGTACATGTTTTTACTTTTCATTTCTTTTGCTTGAGTTGTGAGAATTTGGAGTTTGAAAATGGCAGAAAAATTAGGTTAGGATTTGGGGGAGGAGAAATTCTCCCTCATCTTAGAGAGTTAGTTCAAGTTATGCATATGGTTAGAATCGTGGTTTCATGCTTAACATCTTTTGTGTTGGAAGTTTGTTCCAAAAATCAAAGAATCAGGACATTCAAAGGAAGCTTGCTGGCGCGCGTTTTTGAACAAACTTTGTTCAGAGGTTGAAGAAGGTGTCTTCTTGGGCTGGGCCTGAGCAATTTTCTTATTCACACCACTTTTTCTGTTTTGCACCCCTGAGCCCATTTGCTTCATTTTTAATATTTTGACTTTTTGCCTTTTTTTGATTGGTTCATTTATTTTTTCTCAGCATATTAAAAACATAAAAATATTTTTCCCATCATTTTTTGAATTTATTGCATATTTATTTGATTATTTCTTTTGTTTGTACATAAATAAATAAATATACATATATATACTTTTTTGTTTAAAATCTTGAGATAATACCAAATATATTTTTATACATATTTTTATCTTATTTTTACTTCCTGAAAATATTTTATAAAAAAAAATAATAAATACTTTTTATATTGAATATTATTAATTAATGTGTATAAAACCTAGTTTTTATAAATAACATAAATAAATAGATATATATTAATACATTTAGGGTAAAATGCCAAAAAATGTACATATTTTATTTTTTAATATTTAATACTAAAAAATGCCTTTTTAACAAATACATCATATTTTATTTTATTTTTGTATGTAAATAATAAATATTATATGAATTGATTAATTAATGCATTTTGTTTAATAGAATTAGGGTTTTTGCCCTAAATTCAAAAATACTCCAAAAATAGTATCTTTTTATTTTCTTTTTATTTTTACATAAATAATACTTTCTTTCATACACATACCAAACATTTTTGCATCTTACATATTTTATTCCATTTTTATTATTGTACATTAAATTGTATAAATTCAAAATTGATGTAATAGTTTTAGGTTTCAATTTTTGGTCTAAATATCCCCATTTGAAACATTGTACCCCCCTCCCCATATTATTATGTTGTAATAGCGTAGGATTTTAAATTTCGCACTTTTATCGCTTTCTAAACATACTATGCTAGAATTAGGGTTTTGTATGCGAATAAAAATGAACAAAATAGTTGGACCTAATACAAGATAAATGAGCATGAAAAATGGACAACACATCTCACACTTGCACCCCTAGGGTACTCCACTTTGTTGCCTTCAAATAATTGGGCCATGTTGCATGTTGAACTTCTTTGGGTAAAACAAACAATCAAATGATCATAGTCCCTCAAAATGTTGCTTAAATGAATTATCAAGTCCCTTTTAAAGAAAATTGCCCAAAGACATTTAACACTATTGCAATTATGGTCTAAACGATGACCCACGCCTGTCCCTTCAACCTCCTAAGACAAGATTGTCCACCAAATGCAATGGTGGAACAAAATTGTCAAAAGGTTTAAAACATAATAAAAATCTTTGAGAAAACTTTAGGGTAGATGAACTCTTAAGTACTTGTCAACTTTCCAAGAAAACACTTGCCTTATTTCAAAACCCACTTCACAAACACTTTCAAAACAAACTTTCGAAAACCTTGAAACATCTTTTTAAAAAGACAAAACACCTTTTGTAAAACATTCGAGTAAAGAATTGTTACAAGGGTAGCCTATACAAGGCATCTTTTTCAAAACCTTTTTCAAAACCACACACAAAGCACCATTTCAAACAATTGAAAACCAAGGCAAGTTGATCTAAGCAAGTACCTAAGAGCCCATGGATAACCATGGATAGAAGGGGTGCTAATACCTTCCCCTTCTATAATCTACTCCCCGAACCCAAGAAAAATCTCAAAGGTTTTTGCTGTGCTTTTTTAAACCTTTCCTTAGGATAAAATAAAAAGTCGATGGCGACTCTTGCTCAACCGAAACATTTGCGAAAACAAACGCACAACCCTAGTCAGTTCTCCCACCGTATCACACACTAATTCTTGCATATTTAGTATATTTGATTGGCATATTTATAACCTTTGAGATGTTTGCAACGTGACACCATGATTCAATTGCATTTTTGACACCTGTATGTGCAGATGCCATGGCTAGGGTTTGTTTGTTGTTTTTAGGGGTTTTTTATACAGGAGAAATTGGGCGTTGATAATGGTACTATGATGCTCGTGAGATTGAAACGAGTTGATTGGTACCATTAGGTTTCATTTATCATGCGTGTACAAGATTTTTGAAATGGACAGGGGCTATACCTACGCTTGATGTTTGTAGGTAAAAGTCACAAAACCTAAGACGATAGACGCTGGAGAAGACGATGAGGTGTTCAGTCACGATTGGACCATTTGAATATGATGCGCGCGTTTTTGCTTCAGTTTCATGGGAATTGTTTTTATATATTATATATTACTTTTGTTTCTCTAACAACTAATCATCATAGCGCAGCTGGCAAAGGCCTTTAGTGGTAAACATGAGGACCTTGGTTCGATCCCAGGTCCCAGCAAGTTTTATTTTCTCACTTTATTTCTACAGATCTGGTGCATTATCATCTAAAACGCCTACCATGCGCTGCCATCATCCTACCACTGGATTCATGGCTGGTCAGATCCAACGCTCAAGCAACAAAGGACCTTGGTACACCTCAAGTCAACGCTTGCACAGGATCCAGCCCGGTTGACTGGGCTTAGAGCTTAATGGGCTGGAAAATTCAGATTGATACCCCCGTAGTTGCTTCAGCAGGCCCATTCTTACACTTTTTTATTTTCTTTATTTCTTTTTAGTTTATTTATTTATTTTATTTTTAAAAAAAAACCATTTTTTAATAAAATCATAAAATAAAAAATCAGAAAATTAGGATTAGTTTTTTTTTAATTTAATTTTTTACTAATTAATTAGATTAACTTAAGTTAGGGTAATTTTAACTCTTTTTTACAATTAAAATTAATTAGCAAGATGAGGTTTAATTCTTGGTTTTAATTATTTTCTTTCTAAAAATAAAAATACAAAAATATGATAATTATGTTTTTTTCATTAATCTAATTATTTTTTGCAATTAAAATTAATTAGTAATTAGTTTCTTTTTTAACTTAATTAGTCTTTATTTTTCTTAAATAATAAAAAATGACAAAAAATGTTTTTTTCTCTTTAATTAACCTCAATTAGGTTTACTCAAGGGTCAAAACCCTAATTTCTCGTATTTACTTTTACCGCGCGCGCTTTAATACTCTTTTTATTATTATTGTAACTGCTTCCAAGTTGTAATAGTTAAATTAGGGTTTTTAAATTCCACACTTTTATTTCCCGTCAAGATTATTATGTAACTGTCAAAGCCATGTAATAATTAGGTTTATTTTCTCGCACTTTAATTCCTACAAACTCTTTAACTGCTTAGATGTATGGATAATAGGATTGTATGACAAGAATGCATGAAAAGATTAAAATGGCTAGAAAACCCTAATGTGCAAAGATAATAACTGAAATCAAATCACTCGCACATGTGCACTCCTAGGGTATACTCACACTTCGGTTGCCTTCGGTAAAACGATCATTAAGCATAGGGTGTCTTAGTGGTAGCCCTCCTGTCTAACAAAGATCAAATATCCCTTCGGAAATGTTGCCTCGAATATGATCTTAAGACTTTAGGGTTATTACTAAGACGTCCTAACATTGCTTTAGTGATCGTGCGTCCCTTTTGAATTGACCCTTACAACTCCAATGACGGTGCTACCTATTTCTCAATAGTAGGATAAGTGCTGTCTAAAGGAAACGAGAATAGAAACGATCTTTTTTCGAGTAGGTAGATGCTAGTAGGTACTTGCTCAAATCAAAACTCTTCACACTTACACTTTTTCAAAAAAAATTCAAAACAACTTCGTCACACCTTTGAGAACTGATACAAGGGTTATCACGAAGTCAAACTTTTCAAAAGGACGTACACAAGCAATTTTAAAAAGATGAGCAAGTACCTAAGAGCCCATGGAAAACCATGGATAGAAGGGGTGCTAACACCTTCCCTTTCTATAATCTACCCCCCCGTACTCAAAATCTCGAAAAAGGATTTTTTCTGTACTTTTTCCTTCCCGGTTGGATGAAATAAAAGTCGGTGGTGACTCTTGCTTACTGCGACATTTTGCGAACACAAAACGCAAAATGCAAACCAGCATTTCAAAACAGTCGGTTCTGCCACCGTATCACAGAACTGGCGACTCTGCTGGGGAGTAATAAGTGGGGTATACCTTAGGATCTAGTTCATCATAATTGCTTCTCTTGATTGTTTTGCTTGCTTTACTTTTAAGGGTTTTGTTTGGGAGTTAATATAGATCCTAACCTGGATTTGGGGACACCTTTTAGGTAAGTAGCAATAGACTGTGAGGGAACTGTACAGCATAGACCGATACGGTTGAAACAGTAGCTATGTTGATGTGGCACATTGGTTGGTACCGGTATCCCTTATGGAGAAATGAGGAGAATACGGGGCCGCTGCATGGTGTCGTTAAGCATCAACTGACCTTAGAACCTTTAATCGACCAACTTGGCCATTAGAAAGTAGTGAGATAGCCGGCCTCGGTGTAAAGCTAAGAACTGGTTGATACTCGATGCTACACTCATTGAGACCATACTCTTGAGATAGTTCCGGCTGCAAGAAAAGATTGCGTGAGCTGAAACCATGATCAATGGAGGATGGTCAGTGATATTGAGATCCTCTAGAACCCGGTTACTTTTTTTAGGACAGGTTGAAACCAACTTAACTTCAAGAGGATATTACCTTTGACCTCATGCAAGCCTTAAACTTAAGGGCTTTGTGTGACTTGTTTGTCTTTGCCATGTCTATTATCTGCTATACCTGTTGTTTTTTTTTATCATGACATCATGCATCATAACATGGCATTCATGCTTCATTATACTAACCATTTCAAAGACCAAGGGAATTTATCTTTGTTCTGTTTTGCAGATTATGGCATCCGTGCGCAGAAATACCATCCGAGTTAACTTTATGCAAATACCTGCTCAACTTAAAGAGTTAGCCTCAAGAGTTTCTGAGACTTCTATGTTCATTAAGAGATATGGTCAGCTTCTCAGCCTGGTCACTTCAAATCTTGATGAGCAGATGATGAGTGTACTTTTCCAGTTCTTCGATCCTGTGCATCATTGCTTCACCTTTCAAGACTACCAGTTGGTTCCCACCTTGGAAGAGTTCTCTCACCTATTGGGCATATCCATCCTTGAACAGGTACCCTTCACAGGTATGGAAGAAGTTCCTAGACCAGAAGACATTGCCTCAGCTCTACATTTGAAACGGGCCGATGTGGTATCCAATTGGGAAACTCGAAGCGGGGTCGAAGGTTTTCTAGCTAAATTTCTGATAGACCAAGCTCAGTTATTCTGGGATAATTTGGATTTTCAGGATTTTGAAGATACCTTGGCTCTCCTTATCTATGGGTTGGTTCTCTTCCCGAATCCAGATTCCTTTATAGATGTGAATGCTGTCAAGGTTTTCCTTTCTCGCAATCCTGTGACTACCCTGCTGGGTGATATCTTGCATGCCCTTTATACTCGTACCGTGCGAAGAAGAGGGACTCTTATGTGTTGCATGCCGCTGCTGTCGAGGTGGTTTATTTCGCACCCCCCTAAGTCTGTGTTGAAGAATGAAGAAGTTTTAGGTTGGTCCTACAGGATAATGTCACTTGTCCATACAAATATTCTGTAGATCTCCCGGGCTATGGAAGACACTGCTGTTATTGACTGTTGTAGGGGATACCCTAATGTCCCATTACTTGGAATCAGGGGGGGTATAACTTACAATCCTTGTCTAGCTTTGTGACAATTTGGTCGTGCTCGGAGAGATGGTCCCCATGAGCTACTTCTTGAGGACATTGTATTTGACTACAAGGAGGACGTTAAGGAGCACCGCCGAAGGTTTATACGAGCTTGGGGCATGGTGAACAGATCTGACCCCCAAGAGTTGGGACCAAAGACTTCCCTTCCTATGCAGCCTTACCTCCAATGCGTCCGAGCTCGTGCCCAGAAGCTTGGGATGCCCTATGAAGCCGTATTGCCAGTGATTGTAGAGCCTACCAACGAAGAGGGCATTCCTTACACGGTTCTCTATCCTTACATGCCCACTGATCCTGGAGAGTTGCAGAGGTCTTGGATTCAGCTGAAGAATGAGCGGGATACTTACTGGGAAAAGTACCATGAGCAAGAAAGGAAGATTTTGAAGCTCACCAGGCAGCTCGAGGAAGAAAGAGTGATCAACGACTACATCGGAAGAAAGAGGAAGCGTCCATGGGACTTTTGATTTTATTTTTCTAGTTTTTAGAGTGTGTTTTATTTACTTCTTTGTAACGCCTTAAAGGCATTGTTGAACCTTTCAAAGTTAATCTAATAAAGTTTGTTTATTTTTGGCTTTCAAATTTAAATCTTCCAAAGTCTTTGAAATCATTACATGCGCATCCCATTAGCATGCACACCATTACAGGTTTCTCATCTTCTTCGTTGTTTATTTCAGCAGAAATTTCTTCTGATCAAGCCATCAAAGATCTTCAGGCACATAATGCCAAATTCCAACAGATGTTCTTAAGTTTGGCTAAAGGGCAAGAGGACCTGAAGACCCTTATTCTGAAAGAGAAGAAGAAGAAGAAGAAGAAGGTTGGTATTCTGAACATGGGTAGAAGATTCAGAGAAAGGATAAGACAAGCAGTTGATCTGACCTCCTCATCCAAGGAAGGGGAGAACCAAGAAAGGGTAAAGGACCCTAGTCCAGCATTTTCTGATAACAATATGGATTACGACGATGAGCAATATCCTCCTGCTGAGGATAGATACAAGCAGCTAGAAGACCGTCTGAGTGCTATGGAGATTCAGAAGATCCCTGGTCTGGATTTTGGAGAACTGGGACTGGTATCGAGAGTGGTGATCCCTCATAAGTTCAAAGCTCCGGTTTTTGCCAAATACGATGGAGTATCCTGTCCAAAACTCCATCTCCGCTCTTACATAAGAAAAATCCAACCCCACACTGCTGATAAAAATTTATGGGTACACTTCTTTCAAGATAGTCTATCAGGGACTCAGCTTGAATGGTTTTATCAGTTGGAAGGAGCCAGTGTCTGAAACTGGGAAGACCTTGCTGCTGCTTTTTACAGGCAGTATCAGTATAACGCCGACCTTGCTCCCACTCATACTCAGCTCCAGGGTATGTCCATGGGTGCAGGTGAAGGCTTTAAGGATTATGCTCAGAAGTAGAGAGACTTAGCTGGAAGAGTCCAACCCCCTTTGTCTGATATGGAGTTGGTAGACATGTTTCTAGGGACGCTATCTGGTCCATTTTTCATCACTTGATCGGCAGTTCGTCATCTAGTTTTACTGAGTTGATTTTGACTGGAGAGAGAGCGGAAGCTGGTATCCGAAGTGCTAAAATATAGAAGGATGCTTCATCAAGTGCATTAAAAAAGCCTTTCACCAGTAAGAAAGAAGCTAGTGCAGTATACGGCCCGAGGGGCCAAAGCAGACCTGAACATCGTCAAGCAGTAAATGCGGTAGTGATATCAAGACCCGCGGTTGCTCCGCAACGCAACAATCAGCAAAAGGTGGAAAGAACACAACGACGGTTTACCTACATCAACATGACTTTGGCTGAAGTCTTGCCTCATCTGTTAAAATCCAATTTGGCAACCTTGAAAGAGGCTCTCAGGAATCCAAACATTGCTTCTCCCAGATACAATCCCAACGCGTGATGCGCCTACCATTCAGAGAGTCCTGGCCACGACACAAATGATTGCTGGGCTCTGAGGAATAAAGTGCAAGATTTGTTGGAGGCTAAAGAGATTGAGTTTGATGCTCCGGAAAAGCCAAATGTTATAACTGCTCCTATGCCCAAACATGGTCGTGGAGTCAATGCTGTAGACATCGATTCATTTGTAACCTCTGTGGAAGAAATCTCTACTCCTTTGATGACGGTTAAGAAGAACTCGTTGTTGGCTGGTTTATTTCCGGGATGTGGTGAAGGTTGCCACATGTGTTCAATTCTGCCTTCTGGTTGCTGTTTATTGAAGTCAGGTGTTCAGCGCCTGATGGATAATAAGGAAATTTTGTTTGAGAAGACTATGATTCCATTTGAAGATGTTGCCATTATCACCATTTCTGCCAACCCTTCCAAGGTTTCCTCGAGAAAACCTGTTAGGGTTACACCCGTTCCAAGAATTGCTCCGTTAATAATCACCGCTCCAGGTCCCATCACATATACCTCAGATAAGGCTATCCCATGGCATTACGGTGCTGATGTATATTACCATGGTGTTAAACAAGATTTGAGGACTGAAGAAGCCAATATGGATATCAGTAATATTGTTGGGGCAAGCAAGGTCACCAGAAGTGGAAGACTCTTTTCTCCTGAGATTTTCCCTCCGACTGTCAACAAACCTGTTGTCATTCCGTCTGCTAGTACATCAACTACTGTCCCAATTCCCACTCCAATAATCACCCCTGCTGCCGAGCCATCTGGGACTCGGGGCAAAGAAATCATAGGAGAGCCTGCCCGGACGGAGGCACCTAAGAAGATCATTATAGAAACCTCTAAACAAGAGATAGAGGAAATACTAAAGATTATCAAGAAGAGCGACTACAACATAGTCGAGCAGCTGGGGCAGACCCCATCAAAAATCTCCATGTTGTCCTTGTTGTTGTGTTCTGAAGCCCATGCAAAGGCTTTAATTGCATTCCTCAAAATTGTGCATGTGCCGTAGGAAACTTCAGCCGATCAGTTCAAAGATTACGTAGCTAGCCTGACTGTTGACAATGGGTTGGGTTTCTCAGATGCAGATCTGAATGCTAAAGGAAGGAATCATAATGATGCTCTGCACGTCTTGATCGAGTGTAGGGGTACCACTATGGACCATGTACTGGTAGATACCGGGCCTTCATTGAATGTTCTACCAAAGAAAGCGTTAGACCGTCTAGATTGTGAAGGTTTAATTCTAAAGCTGAGTAATATTGTGGTAAGGGCTTTTGATGGGTCAAAAATAATGGTGCATGGGGAGGTGGACATCCATGTCACGGTGGGTTCTCAAACCTTTGGGTCCACTTTCTACGTAATGGATATCAGACCATCATATTCTTGCTTGCTGGGTCGCCCTTGGATTCATAAGGCTGGGGCAGTGACTTCCACGCTCCATCAAATGCTGAAATATCTGGTGAAGGGGAAGATTGTCACGGTGCGAGGTGAGGAAGAGTATATGGTGAGCCATCTCAATTATTTATGTTACATAGAGATGGATGGGGAATTCATAAAAATGCCTTGTCAAAATTTCGAAGAGGTCCCTCAGTTCTCGGTATCAACTGAAGTTGCTACCAACAAACCTCCGCTGAAGATGGCTTCTCTCAAGGACACTGGGGCTGTAATTGAAGAAGGTGGGTATACCAATTGGGGTCAGCTCCCTGATTTCACTCACAAAACTGACAAATTTGGTTTGGGCTTTACTATAGGGGCTCAGAAGGCTGTTAGGCACGCACGAATTAAAAGACCTCCTCTGTACATCAGCAATCGGTGAGTTAATGCAATTGAGGACAATGAAGAGGATTCAGACATCGACAGCTGGATCTACCCTACAACCAATGGTGGACTAAACAACTGGACGGAGAAGGACTTCATACTTGTCTCTTTTATTCCGCAGTAATTGACTTTTTGTTCTAAGATTTGTAATAAACAATTTGAAACTTTATGGCCCGGTGCCTTGCCCGAGGCACCTTGGCTTTGCTTGTGAGGGCTTATTACTTGTCATTTTCATATATCATTAATAAAACATTGGACGTTTCTTGCATTACAAATTTTGCGCTCCTTGTTTTTTTTATTTTCTCTCTCTCTCACTTTATCAAAGCAGCTATTCTCTTACATACACTCACGTATTATAATGCAGATCCATATCCACTTTGGATCCCATTGATAACAGCTCTTCTACTGCCAGTTATGACTTCGAAAATCCGATCAACCAAGCCGAGGACGAAGGTGAGGATGATTGTGAGGTGCCTGGAGAACTTGCTAGACTGTTACATCAGGAAGAAAGGGCCATACAACCTCATGAAGAGCCAGTTGAGTCAGTGAATTTAGGTACAGAGGAAGACAAGAAAGAAGTCAAAATAGGTGCGAATCTGGATCCTAGTGTCAAGCAACGGTTGATACAAATACTACGCGACTATGTTGAGATCTTTGCCTGGTCCTATGAAGATATGCCTGGTTTGGACACTGATATTATGGTACACCGCTTGCCGACCAAAGAAGACTGTCCTCCGGTAAAGCAGAAAGTTTTCCGTATGCGCCCTGAAATGTCAGAGAAAATCAAAGCAGAAGTCATGAAACAGTTCGACGCAGGGTTCTTAGCTGTTACTTCTTATCCGCAGTGGGTTGCCAATGTTGTTTCGGTACCTAAGAAGGACGGTAAGGTAAGAATGTGTGTGGACTATAGATATCTGAATAGGGCAAGCCCCAAGGATGACTTCTCACTTCCTCACATTGATGTTCAGGTCGACAACACCGCGCATCACAAGATCTTCTCCTTCATGGATGGTTTTTCTGGCTATAACCAGATCAAGATGGATCCTGAAGACATAGAGAAGACAACCTTCATTACACAGTGGGGCACCTTCTGTTACAAGGTAATGCCTTTCGGGTTGAAGAATGCTGGGGCAACTTATCAGCGTGCCATGGTCGCTTTGTTCCACGACATGATTCACCATGAGATCAAGGTTTATGTTAACGACATGATATCCAGGTCCCAGACTGAGGGAGAGCATCTTGATCATCTCCAGAAACTGTTTGACAGGTTGAAGACGTAGAAGCTGAGATTGAATCCGAACAAGTGTACCTTCGGGGTAAGGTCTGGTAAGCTTCTGGGTTTCGTCGTCAGTGATAAAGGTATTCAGGTGGACCCTGCAAAGGAAAAAGCCATACAAGAGATGCCGTCTCCTCGCACAGAAAAATAAGTCAGAGGTTTCTTAGGACGTCTGAATTACATCGCCAGGTTCATTTCACATCTGACTGCTACTTGTGAACCAATCTTCAAGCTGCCGAAGAAAGATCAAGTGGTAAAGTGGAATGATGAATGCCAGACCGATTTCGAAAGAATCAAGGAATACCTTCAAGAGCCACCAATTCTGATGCCTCCAGTTGAAGGAAGACCTTTGATTTTATACTTGACAGTGCTAGACGGTTCAATGGGGTGTGTGCTGGGGCAGCATGACGAGTCTAGCCGAAAAGAGCACGCTATTTACTACCTTAGAAAAAAGTTTACCGACTGTGAGACCCGATGCTCACTGCTCGAGAAAACTTGCTGCGCTTTGGCATGGGCTGCTCGCCGGCTGAGACAGTATATGCTGACTCACGCCACTTTGTTGATATAAAAAATGGATCCGATCAAGTATATTTTCGAGAATCCTGCCTTGTCCGGAAGAATAGCGAGATGGAAGATGATCCTAATCGAGTAAGACATCCAATACACAACCTAAAAAGCAATCAAAGGGAGTGTATTGGCGGATCATCTGGAACATCAGGTCGTGGATGACTACCAGTCCATGAATTTCGAGTTCCCGGATGAGAACATTATGTTGGTAACCGACTGCGAAGGACCTGGACTGGATGAAGGACCCGAGGAGGGATCCCGATGGTCTATGTATTTTGATGGAGCCTCAAACGCATTGGGTAATGGCATCGACGCTGTAATTATATCTCCCGAGGGCTGTCATACTCCGTTCACCGCCCGATTATGTTTCAACTACACCAACAATATGGCGGAGTATGAAGTGTGTATCATGGGTCTTCGAGCTGCTATTGACCTGAGGATTAAGTTCTTGAGTGTATTCGGAGATTCTGCTCTAGTGATCAGTCAGATCAAAGGCGAGTGGGATACGAAGCACCCAAATCTTATTCCTTACAAAGAATATGTACTGACATTGCTCCCACACTTTGAGGAGATAACCTTTGAACACTTCCCGAGAGAGGAGAACCAGTTAGCGGACGCGCTAGCTACCATGTCTTATATTTTCAAAGTCAGGTGGGACAATGAAGCTCCCTAAATTACCATCTAGAGGTTGGACGAACCCGCACATTACTGTGACATTGAGACTGAAGAGGTAGCAGATAAACCCTGGTTTCACGAGGTAAAGAGGTATCTTGAGGCTCAATAATACCCCGAGGGGGCATATGTTAATGATAATAAGTTTCTGAGAAGATTCGCTGCGAAGTTCTTCATCAGTAATGGTATCCTTTGTAAGCGTAACCATGATTCAACCTTACTGTGGTGCGTAGACAAGAGTGAGGCAGAAAGGATCATGGCAGACCTACACGAAGGTACCTTCGAAACTCATTCCAGTGGACATACCATGGTGAAGAAAATCCTACGGGCAGGATATTACTGGTCTACTATGGAAGCCGATTGTTATCAGCACTCTCGGACCTGTCATAAGTGCCAAGTCTATGTTGATAAGGTGCATGTACCTCCAGTCCCTCTGAATGTTTTGATAGCTCCTTGGCCTTTAGCAATGTGGGGTATCGACATGATTGGCGAGATCAGACCTACTGCGTCTAACGAGCATCGCTTCATTCTGGTAGCAATTGATTATTTCACAAAGTTGGTTGAGGCAGCTTCCTTCGCTACAGTAACCAAAAACGCCGTGGCACGGTTTATTCGACACAATCTGATCTGTCGACATGGTGTACCAGAGAGGATCGTTATGGACAATGGTACAAATATCAACAATACAATGATCACCGAGCTCTACAAACAGTTCAAGATTCAGCATCATAACTCTTCTCCCTATCGGCCGAAGAAGAATGGGGTTGTTGAAGCAGCTAACAAGAACATCAAGAAGATTGTGTAGAAGATGACAGTGACCTATAAAGACTGGCATGAGATGTTACCATTCGCTCTTCATGGATACCGTACCTCGGCAAGGACATCAACATGAGAAACACCCTACTCTTTGATGTTTGGCATGGAGGCAGTCCTACCCATCGAAGTCCAGATACCCTCTCTCAGGATTATGAAGGATGCGGGTTTGAGCAAAGACGACTGGATCCAGACCCGACTTGATCAACTGAATCTAATTGATGAAAAGAGGCTTACCGCTATTTGTCATGGTCAGACGTATCAAAAGCGAATGATCACGGCTTTTAACAAGAAAGTCAGACGTCAAGAATATTAAGTTGGGGATCTGGTGATCAAACGCATCATACTGCCGCAAGGTGATCCTAGGGGCAAATGGACCCCTACATATGAAGGGCCATTTGTGGTTAAGAACATTTTCTCAGGAGGAGCTATGATTCTAACCACCATGGACGGTGACGACCTTCCTCACCCCCTCAATGCAGACATAGTGAAAAAATACTACGCATAATCAAAGACCCGCTAGGTCGACTGGCCTAGGCAAAAATAAGGGCTTCTCGACGGACTAAAAGGGTTCAGGCAAAAATAAGGGATGAAAATGGAAAAACTGTACACCCGGCAAGTCGAAAACCTAAAAACGCGGCTTGGGCAAAAAAGGGTATCCCGGTGGATTGAAAACCCGAAAGGGCGGTCCAGGCAAAAATTAGGGATTGAAGCGTAACACTATGTCTCATTGGATCATTTTGTAACCAGACTTCGGTATCGACTATCAAGCTCAGACGACGCTAATCAATCTGATCCACCTTCAACCCAGCAGCAAAGTGATGGCTTGAAGATATAAAGGCAATAACAGAGTTGGAACCCAATGGGGTCGTTTCACATAGCTGTTTTTATTTCCTTTACACAAATTGTAATATCTATCTTACGGCGAAGTTCTCTTACTGGGACGTCAGCCTCCTTGTACAAAACGCCTATTATGGGCCAACTTCAAAACCAATACAATCCATTTTCACAAAAAATTCCAGTTTGTTTTTCTTTTTCTGTGTTGTTTTTCTAAAACGCCCAATGAATTATTTTTTATATATGCATTTGAGAATAATTGCTGCTCATAAATATTTACATAAGAAACGAAAGACGATTACTCGTAATTCCAGGAACAGGGACAAACAAGAAGTGCCCAAGCCTTACAGTTACTCTGCCCATCATGTACAGGGACAAAACCAACTGGAGAACATGAGAAGTTGTACATACACTCCCCACAAAGTAAGAAGTATCCAAAGACAGTGGTGTTAAATATCCCAACAGAGCACAACTCTCCCCATCTAAAGTTCACAATCACGAGTGAGTCGGTAAATCTTTCCCCAAAGCAGAGTTTATTTCTCTCACAGTCAGAAAGTCGATCTCCAACAAAATTCATTATCACCAGCAACGGGAATTCATCCCCAACTGAGTTATTTCTCCAAGATAACGGATCTATCAATAGGATATCTCCTCTCCAACAAAGTTATTCCCCGTAGAGTTATCCTCAGATGGAGTCTCTTCCGGTGGAACATTTAATAGCCAAGGGGAAAATCCCCGGTACGGTCATTTTTGTTCACAATCCCTCACAGAGGTGGAGGAACTATGGTTTTCATAGCAATCAGGGATTTATTTTCCCAGATTCAGATTATCACGTCAGCATTTCATGTTCATACATCATCACATATAACATAGTCTCATTTATTTTGAGAACGTCAACATAAAATGCATCTCATGCATCACATATAACTAACCCTATATTTCTTTCAGGAAAGACATTATTATCAACAATTGCTAGTAAGTCCATGATCAACACTCAAAGCCAAAATAGAGTAATTATCCGCAACAAATGCAACCTCATCCAGGTTCCTTATCACAGCCCTACTAAACAGGCTTTCATATCGAAGTAACCCTACTATCCAGGTTCCATCTCACAACCCTACTATCCAGGCTTTCATATCGAAGTAACCCTACTATCCAGGTTCCTTCTCACATTCCTACTATCCAGGCTCTCATATCAAAGTAACCCTACTATCCAGGTTCCTTCTCACAGCCCTACTATCCAGGCTTTCATATCGAAGTAACCCTACTATCCAGGTTCCTTCTCACAGTCCTACTATCTAGGCTTTCATATCGAAGTAACCCTATTATCCAGGTTCCTTCTCACAGCCCTACTATCCAGGCTTTCATATCGAAGTAACCCTACTATTCAGGTTCCTTCTCATAGCCCTACTATCTAAACTCTCATATCGAAGTAACCCTACTATCCAGGTTCCTTCTCACAACACTACAATCCAGGCTCTCACATCGAAGTAATCCTACTATCCAGGTTCCTTCTCACAACCCTACTATTCAGGCTCTCATATCGAAGTAACCCTACTACCCAGGTTCATTCTCATAGCCCTACTATCCAGGCTTTCATATCGAAGTAACCCTACTGTCCAGGTTCCTTCTCACAGCCCTACTATCCAGGCTTTCATATCGAAGTAACCCTACTATCCAGGTTCCTTCTTACAGCCCTATTATCCAGGCTTTCATATCGAAGTAACCCTCCTATCCAGGTTCCTTCTTACAGCCCTACTATCCAGGCTCTCATATCGAAGTAACCCTACTATCCAGGTTCCTTCTCACAGCCCTACTACCCAGGCTTTCATATCGAAGTAACCCTACTATCAAGGTTCCTTCTCATAACCTTACTATCCGGGTTTTTCCTCTATTATCCCCAGACAGCAGTCCACAACACTATAAGACTTGGACCCGATAAGACACAATTGATTTCACATTTCCCCAGTAAGTTGCGGTTCAACATATACCCCGACCAAAAACAAGATCAATCTCGCTTCCCAAACCAGAATCCTTCCCCAGTAGAGTAACGGACAATTGAAGATCCTAAAACTCTATTTCTCTCTCAAGACAAGGACCAACATTCCCTAGTGAAGTCCTCCTCAACAACAGGTGTACGGGTTCTCGCAAAGGAATCTCTTATACGATCGACACTCCTCCAAATGGCATCTGTAAGCCCATTCCTGATATCGCAAGACAAGTATCACTTTATACGAGTGCAAATTTCTGGGCACTCTAGTGTTCAATCATCTTCCACCTTCATATCACGAAAGGCAGACATGCCAATCTACATCCCTAGGTTTAAGAAGATTGAACAGGGGCAGGTGTTGTACCCCAAAATTTTCCCTCCCATATTTCTCAATACATGTCAAGTGAGGTCCTCAAATTGCTCAAGGAGGTCCAAGAGTTGACCAAACAAACTCTCTCCTAAGGCAGTCTACCTCAAATTAGGGTTTCATTTTGCATCAAGATGCTTGAGTCCAAAGGATCCCAAATGCTCACCATTGTCCTAATATGTTCTCAAGATCATCCATGTCAAGTTTCAAGCCTTGCAGAGGAAGTTTGTTCAGTCAATTGCTCAAATACCTAGAAATTGACGGTGCTAGGTCAAAAGTCAACTGTGGTCATTTTACAGTCAAACTTCAAATTTTTTATCAACATCCTCATTTTGAAGAAATGTTCATCATTTGATCAAGGGTTGATCATGATTCCTCAAGGATTGCTCACCATTCATCAAAACCCAAAAGTTGCTAAATTAGGGTTTCTCAGGAAAAGTCAACCCAACTTTGACCAAGCATAACTTTCTCATATTTTATCAGAAATGGCCCATCAAAAGCTCATTGTGAAGAGTATGCAATTCTATACAATCCATATTCATACATGTGATCGGTGGATCTTGAACTGACTGTTTAATGCTGGTTCGCGAAATGTCGCGGAAGCAAGAGTCGCCACTGTCTTTTATTTTCTCCAAATGGAAAGGACAAAAGCACAGAAAAATTCCTTAAAGAGATTGCTCTCGGTTCGGGAGGTAGATTATAGAAAGGGAAGGTGCTAGCACCCTTTCTATCCATGGTTATCCATGGGCTCTTAGATACTTGCTCACTTGTGTTTTCAAAATGGTTTGTTTGCTTTTCAATGTGGGTTTTAAAAAGTTTCTTTGAAAATTTCAGTTCGACTCTTGTATCGGTCCTCAAGAGTGTTTGAAAAATTTGCTTTCGAAAGCTTTTTGAAAAGGTGTCGGTGTGAAAAGTATTTTTTGAATTTGTTTTGAAATTAGAGCAAGTATCAAGAGTCGTCTACCTACCCTAAGGAATTCGTCTATGTAAATGTCCTTTAAAGTAGTGCCATCCCACCATTGAGAGGTAGGCAGCACCACCGTTGGAGGTGTTCGAGTCAATTCGAGGGTTCGGGACGTGGTGATCACCGGAGCAATGGGAAGACACCTTAGAAGCTACCCTCATTCCAGGTTCCCGGATCATGAGGACTTACTAAGACATCCTCTACTCGACGATCACCTTTCGAGGCAAGGCAACAGTGAGGCGTACCCTAGGGGTGGTGTGTGATTTGTGTGTTGTTTTCATTTATTTTTTTGTCTTGTCATGTATGGGTTATCTACGCGTTATTTGTATTTTGTCATTCATTCTTGCATGCCATTATTAACAGTTAAAAGTTGCGAGAAATATAAAATTCCTAAACTATTACAAAGGCGCGGGTCCACATCGCCAAAATAAATCCAGGACCCGATTTGACATAAAATAAAGGAAAGAAATATAAATATCAAGTTTACACGGCTTTGGGAGAATTACATAAATATTTAAAAGAAGGAAATAAATAAAATGCGTGAAGAGAATTAAAATTGAAAGCGAGGGCGTTGGACCCTTTTTAATGAAATTAAATTATGATTATTAAATTAATGAAATTAAAATGAAAAAAGAAATTATTTTTGAGGTTTTTTTGTATTTATGGTTTTTTATGTGAATTAAATGAAATTTAAACCTAATTCTACCATTTTTATTTTATTAAGAAAATATGAAAATTACCTAAAATTAAACCTAATTAATTAATGCAATTTGATTTATAAAAATAAATAATTAATTATTAGTGAGGAAAAAATAAAAGAAAAAAGTAATTAAAATAATAAAAACCTAATTCTACAAATTTTTTAATTTATTAAGAAAAGATATTAAAATTAACCCTAGAATTTAAAACTAAGTTAATTAATGAGTTTTATTTACAAAATATTAAAATAAAATATATTTTGATTTTAGTCTTTTCTGATTTTTTTATATTATTATTTTTTTTATATTAAGAAAATAAATTAATTCAAGGAATAAAAAAAAAACAAATGAAAATAAGAAAGAAAAGGAATTACAAAACCTTGGGGGGTTCTGTCCCCAATTGGAGGTACCATTAGCATTGTTGGCCCACTTGTTTAAGGCCTTTTGTTGACTTTTCATGCTAGCACATGACTTCGTTGACTAGCGCCTATGGTATTCAGCAGATCTGAGCCTTCAGATTGGTATCAATAAGCGCGTGGCACGCCTGGAGGAGAGGTTGTATGGTGGTCTTCAGGGGGGGAAACTGCACAGAATGACATTAAGAAAAATATTATGGAAAGGGAGGGGGACCTGGGGTTCGAACCCAGGTCCCAGGGATTACCAACCAAATGCCTTGCCAATGGAACCAAACGCGCGCTTTGTTTATAATGTAACTAACAAATAATATCAATCAAAACGTGAGTTAGTGGATTTTTTTAGCGCGAAATTTAAATGAACCAATTGCTGTCTTACACTTCATCATCTTCTTCATCGTTTGCATTTTCCTGAAACATAAAAAAGGGTTAGCGGGGGTTTTGAACCCCCCCAAAATACACTCTTTTCCAAAATAGCGATTAGGCCATATGGTTATATAAATTAGGCGCGAGGGGTGTTTTCAAATCGTCCAAGCTTCCTGATTTCAACCATGGCATTGAGGTGTCTCAATTTTACAGTAGGTGAAAGTACCCAATTTGAAATTTGAAGAACCCTAATAATCGTCCATGGTAGTTTCGCGTATGAGTGATGAAAACTTAATCAAACAACAGGGTTAGCTTCAGAATGATAAGAGCAACACAAAACAAACATTAGATTTGAAAATTATGGCATGAATGATCAGATGTGATTATGCAAAAAAAGTGACACAGTCTGACTTATGATTACCAATTCTTGATGTTTCAAGCTATGATTTTGATCCAGGAAGTTCCCTTGATATCTCAGGAAGGTGGTAGAATGGCTTTCTTGCCTTGAAAAGTCCTGCAATCATGATTTCAGTTCTTGAGTTTTTCACAAAAAATGTAAAAGTGTTTCTTCAATTCTGGCGCAGCTCTGAGGTCCTTGGCATTAGGGTTTGCATTGCACTTATGTATGGAATGATTAGGGTAGGGTTTTTGGTCCAAAGAATCAATGAATTGATGGAATCAATATTTGATTTTCATGCCATAATTTTTCAATCTTTTCCATGCTATTTTGGTTCCAATCATGTCCAATCACATGGATTCTTTCCCTATCTAATAATGCACGAAAATCTGAAGTTATCCCATGCACAAAAAGATTTGATTGACTTGCTTTGATATTTTCCACATATTTATTTTAATTAAATGAATTATTAGCCATTAAAAATTCAAATAAATAAATAAAAATGATGAAAAACTTCCCTTTGGGCCAAATGGTCATGCACATGCTTTGGATGATGATTCTTGGAAGAAAAAGAGGCCCATTAGCATTTTCAAGGCATTTGAAGCAATGTTGACTTTTCAAAATATCCAAAAATTTCCCAACTTCCACAAGGCATATCTTGCTCAATTTTTAAGCTTTGCTCATGTTCTTGGACATTTTGGAAAGGTATTTGAGTCCTCTAACCAATGCCTTTGGTCCCATGTCATTTTGATTTACAAATCTCAAGTTATGGCCTTTGACTTAAAGTCCCTTTTTGTTGACTTTTGAAAATGACCTATAATGTTGAAATTGATAACTTTTTGTGAGAGCATTTCTTGGACTTGAAGTGTCAAGAGGAGTTGTAGGAAATGTCATTCTCTTCAAAATGAGCTTTGGATGGAATTTTTCTGATAATCCATGTGGAAGTTATTCCTTGGTCAAGTTACAGTTGACTTTTCAACTGTCCAAATATGGAAACTTTTGCATCTTGAGACTTTTTGAGCCAAGCTTTGAGAATCATGATCAAGCATTGATCAAATGATGTTTGTGGCTTCAAAATGAGATGTTGACCAAAAATTTGGACTTTTGACTGTCAAATGACCATTTTGCCCCTGCAGTTGACTGTAGTGCAATTAGGGTTTTTGATTGTACAATTTTATGTTGTAAGTCTTGAAACTTGGTATGAGGATGCTTGACCATGTTGGTAGGCATGTGGGACTTGATTGGACCCTTGGAAACTTCATTTTCTTTGTCAGAACCTAAACCCTAATTTTTGACTGTTAGGAGGCCCTTGAACTATGCAACCTTTGGAGAATTTTGAAGCTTTGACTTGGCAAATCTTGAAGAATATGGGAGGGCAAATTTTGGGGTACAACAGTTGCCCCTGTTCAATCTTCTTAGACCTGAGGATGCAGATTGGCTGACGTGCCTTTCGTAATCCGAAGGTGGAAGATGATTGAACACTAGAGTGCCCAGAAATTTGCGCTCACATAGTAGTGTGATGTGGGAATGGGCTTATAGATGCCATTTGGAGATTGATGGATAGGATGATGGGCTTATAGATGCCATGCTAAGAGATGATGGAAGGTGGATGGGCTTATAGATGCCATCTGGATGTTGATTGCGTAAGAGATTCCTTAGCGAGAACTTGCGTACCTGCAAAAGAAAATGATTACCTGACCCGTTACAGGAGCTGATCTTCAGATTCTTTGTATAGATGTGTCCTGACTGGTTACATGAGCTGGATCTAGAGTTTAAAAAGGTGATGAATGAACCAGGGATGGTTACTACCTCAACAGGAACGGTGAGAGAACCTTGGATGACTTCAACCTCAACAGTAATCATTGAGAGAATCTTGGGCGACTTCAACCTCAACAGTAATCATTGAGAGAATCTTGGACGACTTCAACCTCAACAGTAATCATTGAGAGAATCTTGGGCGACTTCAACCTCAACGGTAATCATTGAGAGAATCTTGGACGATTACTACCTCCGCAGTAACGGGGAGAGAACCATAGGCGACTTCTACCTCAACAGTAACGCTGAGAGAATCTTGGATATCTTCTACTGAGTCTTTATCAGGAAAATCTGTTAGGGGTCGATTTAGCTGGACTAGAGAAGGCCTTGGACTGGATAAGAAACAGGAAAATCTTAGGGTCGATTTAACTGAACCGGTCTAGGTCTTGAAATCTTCAACTGGATAAGAAACAGGGAGATCTTAGGGTCGATCTGACTGAACCAGAGAAGGCCTTGGACTGGATAAGAAACAGAAAAATCTTAGGGTCGATTTAACTGAACCGGTCTAGGTCTTGAAATGTCTTCAACTGGATAAGAAACAGGGAGATCTTAGGGTCGACCTGACTGAACCAGAGAAGGCCTTTGACTGGATAAGAAACAGAAAAATCTTAGGGTCGATTTAACTGAACCGGTCTAGGTCTTGAAATGTCTTCAACTGGATAAGAAACAGGGAGATCTTAGGGTCGATCTGACTGAACCAGAGAAGGCCTTGGACTGGATAAGAAACAGAAAAATCTTAGGATCGATTTAACTGAACCGGTCAAGGTCTTGAAATGTAGCTGAGAATCTAACTGGATCTTTCCTGAAAGGTAAAGGTCAGTCATATGCCATGCATGATATGGATCAAGCAATGATGTTCTCAACATAAATGAGATTTGTAAGATATGATGCGTATATGCATGCTATAATGTATGAAAATGTGATATTTATGAATGTATGTTTTCGTCTTAGGAAAATAAATCCTTGACGGGTGCCGGGAAGTCACTCCTGGGCTGATGTTGAAGAATAGATCTTAGCTTCCGCTGGGGATGATAGTTGCAAGAATACCGGTAGGAGCAGATGGCTCCGTTGGGGAATAAACTTGGCGAATGAATTACTCTGCGGGGAGAAAAGAAAATATTCTGACGATCTTGCTGGGAAGCAATATTCTGTGGGGAGAAAGGTACTTTGCTGGAATGTTGATAATAACTTGCTGGGGATACCCTTGTTGTGTTGGAAGTGTTAATAGACTTTGCTGGGGATAAGAAGACTTCGTCGAGGACGCTCTTTCCGTGGCTTTTGGCTGAGGATAACCCAGTTATATCCTGGTAAGGAAATAACTCTTGGAATAAAGCCGGGGGACGCATTCGTGCTCTACGAGGATAAGCTTCCAGAATCTACTGGGGATAAGCTTACTGCTAGGGAGATGGATTCCAACTTTCCTGGGGAAACTGGATTGGACTCTCCTGGGGAAGTTTTGAACTGTATCGGGGAAATGACTCCATTGAATGTTTGGTATACCGTCGGGGAACCATCTTTAGACCAAGATTGCCGGGGATGCTTGTTAAGAATGCATATATGCTGCTGGAGAATGTTGAGATCTGCGGGAGGATATCCAACTTCTTTAAGGTTTGATAATAGCTTTGCTCGGGGAGAATGTATTGACTTGCCGACGCACTCTCTGGGGAATTAAGGTATCTGATTACGTTCTTTAGCTGAACCCACCTTGGTCCCTTTGGAGGACAGAACAATTAGATTGCTTAGACAACTCTTTATTGCCCCTGTTTCTAATGTTACCTGTAATTAATCCTTTGTTTCGTATGCAAATATTTATGAGTTAGAAAATTATTGTCAATGCATATATCACAAATTGAACCTTGGACGTTCTTCGCAAAACAAAACAGAAAAAGGAAAAACAATTGGCACTTTTAACTGAAAAGTATATTTGTATTGATTTTTGAATTGCCTGTAAATAGGCGTTTTATGTACAAGAGGCTGACGTCCTAGTAAGAGAACGCCGCCGAACAAAAGAGTTTATACAAATTTTGTACAAGAGGAAATAAAACAGCTGTGTGAAATGAATGATCCACTGGGTTTCAACTCTGCTATCGCCTTTATATCTCCGAGCGTCTCATCACTTGATGACCTTAGTTGAAGATGAAGCTGACTGATCGATGCCGTCTGAACTTGATGTAGATACCGGATTCTGGATGCAAAGTGATCCAATGAGACATAGTATTACGCTTTATCCCTAACTTTTGCCTGGACCGCCCTTTCGGGTTTTCAGTCCACCGGGATACCCATTTTTGCCCAAGCCGCCTTTTCGGGTTTTCGACTTGCCGGGTGTACAGATTTTTCATTTCATCCCTTCATTTTGCCCGAACCCTTTTGGTTCGCCGGGAAGCCCTAATTTTTGCCTAGGCATGTCAGCCTAGCGGGTCTTTTTTCATGCGTAGTATCTTTTTACTATGTCTGCATTGGCAGGGTGAGGAAGGTCGTCACCATCCATGTTGGTTAGAATCATAGCTCCTCCTGAGAACACATGTTTAACCACAAATGGCCCTTCATATGTAGGGGTCCATTTGCCCCTTGGATCACTCTGAGGAAGGATGATTCGCTTGATTACCAGATCCCCAACTTGATATTCTTGTGGTCTGACCTTTTTGTTAAATACCCTGATCATCCGTTTCTGATACGTCTGACCATGACAGATAGCAGCAAGTCTCTTTTCATCAATGAGGTTTAACTGATCAAGTCGTGTCTGGATCCAATCATCTTCGTTCATATTTGCATCCTTCATTATCCGGAGAGAGGGTATTTGCACTTCGATCGGTAAGACTGCCTCCATACCGTAGACCAAGGAGAAAGGAGTTGCCCCGGTTGACGTCCTGGCTGAGGTACGGTACCCATGGAGAGCGAACGGTAACATTTCGTGCCAATCTTTATAAGTCACTGTCATCTTCTGCACAATTTTCTTAATATTTTTATTTGCTGCTTCTACAGCCCCATTCATCTTCGGTCTGTAAGGAGAAGAGTAGTGGTGCTGTATCTTAAACTGCTCGCAGAGCTCAGTGATTATCTTATTATTGAGATTGGTACCGTTGTCTGTGATAATTCTCTCAGGGACGCCGTATCGACAGATCAGATTATGCCGAATGAACCGTGCCACAACAGTCTTGGTTATCATAGCGTAAGAAGCTGCTTCAACCCACTTCGTGAAGTAATCAATCGCTACCAGGATGAAGCGATGCCCGTTAGATGCCGTAGGTTTAATCTCACCGATCATGTCTATGCCCCACATTGCAAACGGCCAAGGCGCAGTCAGAACATTCAAAGGAACTGGAGGGACATGCACTTTGTCTGCATATATCTGGCATTTGTGGCATGTCCGAGAATGTTGGTAACAGTCAGCTTCCATTGTGGACCAGAAATACCCTGCCCGAAGGATTTTCTTTGCCATAGTGTGTCCACTGGAGTGTGTACCAAAGGTCCCTTCATGTAGCTCTTCCATGATCCTTTCTGCTTCTGTCTTGTCCACACAACGCAGTAAGGTCGAATCATGGTTTCGCTTGTACAAGATGTCGTTGCTAAGGAAGAACTTCGCTGCGAACCTTCTCAGGAACTTCTTATCGTTGACAGACGCACCTTCAGGGTACTCCTGAGTTTCCAAATATCTCTTCACCTCATGGTACCAAGGCTTCTCAGTCACTAATTCAGTCTCGAGATCACAACAGTATGCCGGTTCGTCCAGTTTCCAGATGATGATCCGGGGAGCCTCATTATCCCATTTGACCTTGAACATAGAAGACATCGTAGCTAACGCGTCCGCCAGCTGATTCTCCTCTCTCGGAAAGTGTTCAAAGGTTATTTCTGTGAAGTGGGGAATCAAGGTCAACACACATTCTCTGTAAGGAATAAGATTCGGATGTTTCGTATCCCACTCTCCTTTGATCTGATTGATCACGAGAGCGGAATCTCTGAAGACACTCAGAAACTTGATCCTTAGGTCGATTGCAGCTTGAAGACCCATGATGCACGCCTCATACTCCGCCATGTTGTTGGTGAAGTTGAAACATAGTCGGGCAGTGAGTGGAGTATGAGTGCCTTGAGGGGATATTATCACAGCGCCGATACCGTTACCCAAAGCGTTGGAGGCTCCGTCAAAGTGCATAGACCATCGGGATCCTTCCTCAGGTCCTTCATCCGGTCCAGGCACTTCACAATCAGTCACAATCATGATGCTCTCATCTGGAAACTCGAAGTTCATTGACTGATAGTCGTCTACTGCCTGATGTGCCAAGTGGTCTGCCAATACACTTCCCTTGATGGCTTTCTGGGTTGTATACTGAATGTCGTATTCTGTCAAGATCATTTGCCATCTTGCTATTCTCCCAGACAGAGCAGGCTTTTCGAATATGTACTTTATAAGATCCATCTTTGAGATTAACAAGGTAGTGTGAGTCAGCATATACTGTCTCAGCCGGCGAGCAGCCCATACCAAAGCGCAGCAAGTTTTCTCGAGCAGTGAGTATCGGGTCTCACAGTCGGTAAACTTTTTGCTAAGGTAATAAATGGCATGCTCTTTTCGGCCAGACTCGTCATGCTGCCCCAGCACACACCCCATTGAGTTGTCGAGTACTGTCAGGTATAGTATCAGAGGTCTCCCTTCAACCGGTGGCATAAGGATGGGTGGTTCTTGGAGATACTCCTTAATTCTGTCAAAAGCAGCCTGACATTCATCATTCCAACGTACTACCCGATCTTTCTTCAGCAGCTTGAAGATTGGCTCACAGGTAGCAGTTAGGTGTGAGATGAACCGAGCGATGTAATTCAGGCGTCCTAAAAATCCTCTGACCTCTTTCTCTGTCTTAGGAACTGGAATCTCTTGAATAGCTTTGACCTTGGCAGGGTCCACTTGAATGCCCTTGTCACTTACAACGAAGCCTAGCAACTTTCCAGATCTTACCCCGAAGGTGCACTTGTTCGGGTTCAGCCTCAGCTTGTACAACTTCAGATGGTCAAACAATTTCTGCAGATGATCTAGGTGTTCTTCCTCAGTTTGGGACCTTGCGATCATGTCATCAACATACACTTCTATCTCATGATGGATCATGTCATGAAATAAAGCAACCATGGCACGTTGGTAGGTTTCCCCAGCGTTCTTCAGTCCAAAAGGCATGACCTTGTAGCAGAAAGTGCCCCACTGAGTAACAAAGGTAGTCTTTTCCATGTCTTCAGGTGCCATCTTGATCTGATTGTAACCTGAGAAACCATCCATGAAAGAGAACACCTTATGCTGAGCTGTATTGTCAACAAGGACATCAATGTGAGGTAGAGGGAAGTCATCCTTGGGGCTGGCCCTGTTCAGATCCCTGTAATCGACACACATTCTGACCTTACCGTCCTTCTTTGGTACTGGCACCACATTGGCAACCCACTGAGGGTAAGAAGTCACTGCAAGAAAACCGGCATCAAACTGTTTCATAACCTCGGCCTTGATCTTCTCAGACATCTCTGGACGCATACGGTGGACCTTTTGCTTGACCGGAGGACAGTCTTCCTTGGTAGGCAAGTGATGGACCACAATATCGGTATCCAACCCGGGCATGTCTTCGTAGGACCAGGCAAAGATCTCCATATAATCATGTAGCATCTGAGTCAACCGTTGTTTCACGCTGAGCTCTAGGTTGGCACCAATCTTTACCTCCTTTCTGTCTGTATCAGTACCCAGATTTATCGTTTCCACCGGCTCTTCGTGTGGTTGAATTGCCCTCTCTTCCTGGAGTAACAGTCTTGCAAGCTCGCCAGGCACTTCGCAATCATCTTCACCTTCGTCTTCGGCTAAGTTGATCGGATTTTCGAAGTCATAACTGGCAGTAGCAGAGTCGTTACCAGTGAGATCCAGAGTGGATTGAAACCTGTATGAGTGAGTGTGTGTAAATACAGCTGTTTTGAAGTATATAAAGGAAGGAAAGATAGAAAAGGAGCATAAGATTTGAAATGCGAGAAAACGTCCAAGATTTTTATTCATGATATATGAAATGACAATTTATATGCCCTCACAAATGAAACCACGATGCCCCGGGTAAGACACCGGGCCATAGAGTTTTAATTGTTTATTACAAATAACAAAACAAAGAAGTTTATTACTGCGTAACAAAAGTAACAGGAGTATGGTCTTTGGCAATCCAATTGGTCAATCCGCCCTCAGTTGTCGGGTAGATCCAGCTATTGAACTCAGCTTCATCCACTTCATTATCCTCCCCAACAGCATTCACTCCTGGATTGGTAATGAGCACAAGAGGTCTTCTGGTCTTTGCCTTCCGCATAGCTTTCTGATCCTCTGCAGTAAAACCCAGTCCGAACTTGTCAGTTTTCTGTGTAAAATCAGGGAGCCTGTCCCAGTTAGCACATTCACCTTTCTGAATCACAGCCCGGGCATCCTTTAGGGAAGCCATCTTCAAAGGAACATCCTCTTCGACCGCTGTTTCTGCTGCTGCTGAAATTGGAAGTACCTCTTCGAAATGCTGAAAGGGGGTTTCAATAAACTCCCCGTCCATCTCGATATATCTGAAGGAATTCAAATGGCTCACCATATACTCCTCCTCTCCCTGCACAGTGACGATCTTCCCTCTGACGGGGTACTTGAGCTTCTAGTGCAAGGTAGAGGTCACTGCCCCAGCTTTATGGATCCAAGGTCGACCCAATAGACAAGAATACGATGGACGGATATCCATCACATAGAAAGTAGAGTCGAATACTTGAGAGCCCACACGAATAGGAATGTCCACCTCTCCATGAACCATCCTCTTGGAACCGTCAAAGGCTCGGACGATAATATTGCTAGGTTTCAGCTCCAGGCCCTCACAATCCAAACGGTCTAAGGCCTTCTTAGGTAGCACATTCAAGGAAGAGCCAGTGTCCACCAACACGTGCGCCAGAGTAGTGCCCCTGCATTCAATAGAGACATGCAGGGCATCATTGTGGTCCCTTCCCTTAGCAGTAAGGTCAGCATCTGAGAAACCCAAGCCATTGTCTGCTGTCAGATTTGCTACGCAATCAGTGAATTGGACAGCAGATGTCTCCTGTGGTACATGGGCCGTCTTGAGAAATGAGATCAAGGCCTTAGCATGGGCCTCTGAGCACAGTAACAAGGAGAGCATGGAGATTTTGGAAGGCGTATGCCCCAGCTGCTCGACAACATTAAAGTCACTCTTCTTGATTATTTTTAGGATTTCCTCCATCTCTTGTTGGGAGGCCTCAGCATTTACAGGTATTGGTGCCTCCATCCGGGCAGGCTCGTCTTCAACCCCTTTGCCCCGAGCATTAGATGACTCGGCAGCAGGGGAAACAACTTGATCAGAAACAGGAACAGGTACACTTGTAGGTGTTATAGTGAGGGGTCTTCGAATAGCGGGCGGTGCAATGTCAAGCGAGAAGAGCCTGCCACTGCGGGTAACCTTTGCTGGACCAGTGATATTGCTGATACTGGTGCCAGTGTTGAATTCTTGCTTAATTCCATTCACATACACATCTGCCCCATAGTGCCAGGGGATAGCCTTATCAGATTCGTAGGGGAGAGGCCCCGGAACAGTAATAACAACAGGTGCGACAGTCATGATTTGAACAGGCTTCCTTGGGAGAGCCTTGATTGGATTATTGAAGATTGTAACGACAACAACTTCTTCTACCGGAACCAACTGAACAGCAGACTTCTTAAACAGAATCTCCTTGCTGTCCATTAGGCTTTGGATGCCCAACTTCAGCAAAGGACAACCAGATAGGGAAACAACACAGAACAGGCAACCCTCACTGCAACCCGGAAATAAACCGGCCAGCAGTAGGTTCCTCTTGACAGTCATTAAGGGAGTAGCTACATCATCCACAGAAACAGCGTATACATCTTCATCAACAGCATTTACTCCATGCTGGGGCATAGGAGCAGTCACCACATTTGGCCTCTCAGGTGCTTCGAATTGTATCTCCTTTATTCCTCAAGGCCCAACAGTCATCGGTGGAATGCCCCGGGCTATCGGAGTGATAAGCACAGCGGGCATTTGGATTGTATTTGGGGGAGGCAGTGTTCACGACCTTCGGGGCCTCTCTGACAGTCACTAAGTTGGTGGACAGCAACTGCGGCAAGATCTGCGATAGGGTCATACTCAAACGGGTGAACTCTCTCCGGGGTCTTTCAGCCCTTTGAGGATTGGTTTGCCGAGGAGCGGCAGCAGGCTTAGCAATCATTACCGCACTGACAGATTGGCGGCGCTCAGATTTCTCTTGTCTTCTGGAGCCGTATACAGCACTGGCCTCCTTCTTGAAGGGTTTCTTCTCAGAACTTGTAGATGCACCCTTCGGAATCTTACCAGACTTCAACCCAGCCTCAATTCTCTCCCCAGTCAGAATAAGATCAGTAAATCCTGCAGATGAGTTACCGATAAGATGGTTGAAAAATGGCCCAGATAGGGTCCCCAGGAACATGTCTACCAACTCCCGATCAGTCAACGGAGGCTGCACCCTGCCAGCCAGATCCCTCCACTTCTGTGCGTACTCTTTAAAACCTTCACTTGACCCTAACGACATACCCTGGAGTTAGGTACGTGTAGGGGCAAGGTCGGCATTATATTGATACTGCTTATAGAAAGCAGTATCCAACTCCTCCCAGTTACGAACCTTGGTCCCATCCAGCTGATAGAACCATTCGAGATGAGTCCCTGAAAGACTCTCCTGGAAGAAGTGGATCCACAAGTTCTTGTCCACTGAGTACGGTTGAATCTTCCGCACATACGATCTGAGGTGTAACTTGGGACAAGACGCCCCGTCATACTTGGTGAAAGATGGTGCTTTGAACTTATGAGGGATGATCACACCATGTGACAAACCCAAGTCTCCAAAATCCAGCCCAGGCACTTGTTGGATCTCCATAGCATTCAGTCTGTCCTCCAACTGCTTGTATCTGTCTTCTGCAGGAGGATACTATTCCTCATCAAAATCAGTCTCGTTGTCGGAGACTACCGGACTAGGACCTTTTCCCTCTTGGGGACTACCCTTGCCTATAGAAGAACCAGCCTCTTCATTCTGCAGAGTGTTGCCAAACCTTCGGCCCGAGTTGAAAAGAACAGTTCTCCTCTTCTTCTTCTTCTCCTTCTTCAGGAGCAAAGCCTTCAGCTCTTCTTGGCCCTGAGCCAAACCCATGATTAGTTCCTGAAATTGCGCATTCTGCGCCTGAAGAGCCTTGATGGACATCTCAGTTGATGATGAGTCAGGATTCATGATGCTGAAATAAACAGCGAAGAACGGTAAGCAACCTGAAAAGAGGAAAACCTGTTATGCATATGATGAATGATATATGTTTATGCAATGCATTCAAGGGTTCGAAAGTTCAAATTTGTTGTAGACAAAAAGGAACACACGTTATCATTAAGGAAATAATTGTTCAGTACATCAAAGCCTCATGGGCACAAATTACAAAGCAAATCAATCCCAAAAGACACTACGCATCCTCTTTGGAGCTATGTAGGTGTTGAGATTCCTCTCCTCATGCAACAGGCGGGTGAGCTCCAGGACCTTCTTTTCACTAGCATGTAGACTGGTCTCAAGAGAATTCCATTCTTCCTTAAGCTGGATCCAGCTCTTCTGCATCTCTTCCCAGGATGTGGGCATGTCAGGATGCTGAATGGTGTAGGACACTTCTCCTTCCAAGACTGGCTCTTTGATTACTGGGAGCATATGAGGATAAGGCATTACTAACTTCTGGGAGCGGGCGCGTACCCACTTGAGATAAGGTTCCAACGGGATGGAGTTCCTGTGCCCCAATGTCTTGCTGTCTATCCTACTTGGCATCCTCCAAGCTCTGATAAATCTCTGGCGAAGTCCTTGTGCATCATTGTCGAAGTCAAAAACTATGTCAGGAATTAACATATCATGAGGACCATCCCTCCGAGCATAACCAAACTGTCTCCAAGCCAGGCATGGGTTGTAAGTAATACCTCCTCTGATTCCCAGTAAAGGAACATTAGGGTACTCCCCGCAACGATCAATGATAGTGACATCTTCTCGGGACCGAGGGCACCAATGTATATCTGCATGTGTAAGAGTCATCAACCGTTGTGACCATCTCAAACCCCGCTCATTCTTCAAAGCTGATTGTGGAAGGTGCGAAATAAACCACCTTCCCAGGAGAGGAGTGCAACACATAAGGACACCTATTTTTCTCATGGTTCGAGTGTAACATGAGTGAAGGATGTCCCCCAGCAACGTAGGTATAGGATTCCTGGACATGAAGATCTGGACAGCACTGATATCTATAAGTTGATCTGGGTTAGGGAACAACACCAAACCATAGACAAGGAGGGCACAACTTCTTCAAAAGCTTGTAAGTCAAGGGAGTTCCAACATTCATGGGCTTTCTCAAACAGAAACTTGGCTAAGAACCCTTTGATACCACTTCTAACTTCCCAATGTCCCTTGAGGTCAGATGATTGTAGGTGTAAGGCTTTAGCAATCTCTTCAAGCTTGGGTTCCTTTTCCGTACCGTTGTAGGGTAGTTGATCAAGGATAGGGATCTTCAGGAGCCGGGAGAACTCCTCCAATGTAGGTACCAGCTGATAGTCCAAGAAGGTGAAACAATGATACAGAGGGTCAAAGAACTGGAACAAGACCTTTATCATGTCTTCCTCAACGTTGGTATTGACCAAGCTGATGAGTCTTCCATGTCTTTCACTAAATGAAGAGCTCTCGGGAATCGTGGATATAAGTTCCTTAAGCTGAGGAGGGACCCTTACGAGACTGATTTGAATTGTCTTTCTGCGAACAGTTTCCATGTCCTACAAAACAAGAACAAAGATGAAGATTCGAACCCCTGAAATGGTTAGTCAATGCATATGATGCTGGATGATGTCATGATGCTATGATTAAACACACCACAAATATTTACAAAGACAAACATGTAAGGCACACAAGACAAGCCCTTAGAGTTTAGGCCAGCATGGGGTCTGGGTAGTACCCTCTTGAAGTTGGTGGGTTCAACCTGTCCTATTAGAAGTAACCGGGTGCTAAGGGTCCCAATATCACTGAATTGCTTTCATTGTTCATCGTTTTGATTTAGCCACTGAACTGGCGACCGAAATATTCCAGGAAAGCAACCCTCAATTGAGTGTAGTATCGAATATCAACCAACCTCGGACTGCACCAAAGTCAGTTATCTCACTACCCTAAAGAGGCCAAGATAGTTCAATTAAGGTTCCTAAGGTCTGTTGATGCTTCACGACACCACGCGGAGGCCCCATACTCTCCTTGACTGAACTCAAGGGTTACCGGTACATACCAAAGTGCCACATCAACGTAGCAGACTGTTTCAACCATGTCGGTATACCCAGCACAGTTCCCTCACAGCCTTGTTGCTACTTTATAAGAAGGTATCCCCCAGATCCGGGTTAGTATCTATAGAACTCCCGAGACAGTCCCACGATTTAAAGCAAGCAAAGAAAGCAATTGAAAACACAGTTATGAACTAACCCTAAAGGTACACCTCACTTTATAAAGATTTTCCCAGCAGAGTCGCCAGTTCTGTGATCGGTGGATCTAGAACTGACTGTTTAACGCTGGTTCGCGAATGTCGCGGAAGCAAGAGTCGCCACCATCTTTTATTTTCTCCAAATGGAAAGGACAAAAGCACAGAAAAATTCCTTAAAGAGATTGCTCTCGGTTCGGGAGGTAGATTATAGAAAGGGAAGGTGCTAGCACCCTTTCTATCCATGGTTATCCATGGGCTCTTAGATACTTGCTCACTTGTGTTTTCAAAATGGTTTGTTTGCTTTTCAATGTGGGTTTTAAAAAGTTTCTTTGAAAATTTCAGTTCGACTCTTGTATCGGTCCTCAAGAGTGTTTGAAAAATTTGCTTTCGAAAGCTTTTTGAAAAGGTGTCGGTGTGAAAAGTATTTTTTGAATTTGTTTTGAAATTAGAGAAAGTATCAAGAGTCGTCTACCTACCCTAAGGAATTCGTCTGTGTAAATGTCCTTTAAAGTAGTGTCATCCCACCATTGAGAGGTAGGCAGCACCACCGTTGGAGGTGTTTGAGTCAATTCGAGGGTTCGGGACGTGGTGATCACCAGAGCAATGGGAAGACACCTTAGAAGCTACCCTCATTCCAGGTTCCTGGATCATGAGGACTTACTAAGACATCCTCTACTCGACGTTCACCTTTCGAGGCAAGGCAACAGTGAGGCGTACCCTAGGGGTGGTGTGTGATTTGTGTGTTGTTTTCATTTATTTTTTTGTCTTGTCATGTATGGGTGATCTACGCGTTATTTTTATTTTGTCATTCATTCTTGCATGCCATTATTAACAGTTAAAAGTTGCGAGAAATATAAAATTCCTAAACTATTACAAAGGCGCGGGTCCACATCGCCAAAATAAATCCAGGACCCGATTTGACATAAAATAAAGGAAAGAAATATAAATATCAAGTTTACATGGCTTTGGGAGAATTACATAAATATTTAAAAGAAGGAAATAAATAAAATGCGTGAAGAGAATTAAAATTGAAAGCGAGGGCGTTGGACCCTTTTTAATGAAATTAAATTATGATTATTAAATTAATGAAATTAAAATGAAAAAAGAAATTATTTTTGAGGTTTTTTTGTATTTATGGTTTTTTATGTGAATTAAATGAAATTTAAACCTAATTCTACCATTTTTATTTTATTAAGAAAATATGAAAATTACCTAAAATTAAACCTAATTAATTAATGCAATTTGATTTATAAAAATAAATAAATAATTATTAGTGAGGAAAAAATAAAAGAAAAAAGTAATTAAAATAATAAAAACCTAATTCTACAAATTTTTTAATTTATTAAGAAAAGATATTAAAATTAACCCTAGAATTTAAAACTAAGTTAATTAATGAGTTTTATTTACAAAATATTAAAATAAAATATATTTTGATTTTAGTCTTTTCTGATTTTTTTATATTATTATTTTTTTTATATTAAGAAAATAAATTAATTCAAGGAATAAAAAAAAAACAAATGAAAATAAGAAAGAAAAGGAATTACAAAACCTTGGGGGGTTCTGTCCCCAATTGGAGGTACCATTAGCATTGTTGGCCCACTTGTTTAAGGCCTTTTGTTGACTTTTCATGCTAGCACATGACTTCGTTGACTAGCGCCTATGGTATTCAGCAGATCTGAGCCTTCAGATTGGTATCAATAAGCGCGTGGCACGCCTGGAGGAGAGGTTGTATGGTGGTCTTCAGGGGGGGAAACTGCACAGAATGACATTAAGAAAAATATTATGGAAAGGGAGGGGGACCTGGGGTTCGAACCCAGGTCCCAGGGATTACCAACCAAATGCCTTGCCAATGGAACCAAACGCACGCTTTGTTTATAATGTAACTAACAAATAATATCAATCAAAACGTGAGTTAGTGGATTTTTTTAGCGCGAAATTTAAATGAACCAATTGTTGTCTTACACTTCATCATCTTCTTCATCGTTTGCATTTTCCTGAAACATAAAAAAGGGTTAGCGGGGGTTTTGAACCCCCCCAAAATACACTCTTTTCCAAAATAGCGATTAGGCCATATGGTTATATAAATTAGGCGCGAGGGGTGTTTTCAAATCGTCCAAGCTTCCTGATTTCAACCATGGCATTGAGGTGTCTCAATTTTACAGTAGGTGAAAGTACCCAATTTGAAATTTGAAGAACCCTAATAATCGTTCATGGTAGTTTCGCGTATGAGTGATGAAAACTTAATCAAACAACAGGGTTAGCTTCAGAATGATAAGAGCAACACAAAACAAACATTAGATTTGAAAATTATGGCATGAATGATCAGATGTGATTATGCAAAAAAAGTGACACAGTCTGACTTATGATTACCAATTCTTGATGTTTCAAGCTATGATTTTGATCCAGGAAGTTCCCTTGATATCTCAGGAAGGTGGTAGAATGGCTTTCTTGCCTTGAAAAGTCCTGCAATCGTCATTTCAGTTCTTGAGTTTTTCACAAAAAATGCAAAAGTGTTTCTTCAATTCTGGCGCAGCTCTGAGGTCCTTGGCATTAGGGTTTGCATTGCACTTATGTATGGAATGATTAGGGTAGGGTTTTTGGTCCAAAGAATCAATGAATTGATGGAATCAATATTTGATTTTCATGCCATAATTTTTCAATCTTTTCCATGCTATTTTGGTTCCAATCATGTCCAATCACATGGATTCTTTCCCTATCTAATAATGCACGAAAATCTGAAGTTATCCCATGCACAAAAAGATTTGATTGACTTGCTTTGATATTTTCCACATATTTATTTTAATTAAATGAATTATTAGCCATTAAAAATTCAAATAAATAAATAAAAATGATGAAAAACTTCCCTTTGGGCCAAATGGTCATGCACATGCTTTGGATGATGATTCTTGGAAGAAAAAGAGGCCCATTAGCATTTTCAAGGCATTTGAAGCAATGTTGACTTTTCAAAATATCCAAACATTTCCCAACTTCCACAAGGCATATCTTGCTCAATTTTTAAGCTTTGCTCATGTTCTTGGACATTTTGGAAAGGTCTTTGAGTACTCTAACCAATGCCTTTGGTTCCATGTCATTTTGATTTACAAATCTCAAGTTATGGCCTTTGACTTAAAGTCCCTTTTTGTTGACTTTTGAAAATGACCTATAATGTTGAAATTGATAACTTTTTGTGAGAGCATTTCTTGGACTTGAAGTGTGAAGAGGAGTTGTAGGAAATGTCATTCTCTTCAAAATGAGCTTATTTTTCTGATAATCCATGTGGAAGTTATTCCTTGGTCAAGTTACAGTTGACTTTTCAACTGTCCAAATATGGAAACTTTTGCATCTTGAGACTTTTTGAGCCAAGCTTTGAGAATCATGATCAAGCATTGATCAAATGATGTTTGTGGCTTCAAAATGAGATGTTGACCAAAAATTTGGACTTTTGACTGTCAAATGACCATTTTGCCCCTGCAGTTGACTGTAGTGCAATTAGGGTTTTTGACTGTACAATTTTATGCTGTAAGTCTTGAAACTTGGTATGAGGATGCTTGACCATGTTGGTAGGCATGTGGGACTTGATTGGACCCTTGGAAACTTCATTTTCTTTGTCAGAACCTAAACCCTAATTTTTGACTGTTAGGAGGCCCTTGAACTGTGCAACCTTTGGAGAATTTTGAAGCTTTGACTTGGCAAATCTTGAAGAATATGGGAGGGCAAATTTTGGGGTACAACAATACCTAAAGTTCAAATTATGCACTCACAAAAAGATATGAATTTTGACATTATAGGTCATTTTGAAAAGTCAACAAAAACACCTTTTGTGTCAAAGCTTCATAACATGAGTATGGAAGACTCAATTGAGATGAGACCAAAAAGGTTGCTTAGGGGACATCCTAAGATTTCTAAAAAGTCCAAGAGCACCCTCATAGGGTAAAAGTTGAAAGAGACATGCCTTGTCAATGTTGACCATTTTAGCAAAATTGCCAAAAGTCAAATGTGTCCAAAATTGCACTTTTTGCTAAATGGGTGTTGTACCCCAAACTTTTCCCTCCCATATTTCTTAAGATATTGCAAGAATAATCTCCAAGTGGCTCAAGGTTGCTCAAGAGTTGGACAGTCAAATCATCTCCTAAGGCAGTCAACCTCAAAATTAGGGTTTTGTGTTGCATCAAGGTCCTTACATCCAAATGACCTCAATTGCTCACCAATGCCCTAATATGTTCTCAAGTTCATCCATGTAAAATTTCAAGCCTTGCAGAGGAAGTTTGGTCAGTCAATTGCTCAAGAGGTCCAAAAATCGACTGTGCTAGGGCAAAAGTCAACTGTGACCTACAAATAGTCAAACCTCAAGATTTTTGTCAACATTCTCATTTTGAAGTATAATTAATCATTTGATCAAGGGTTGATCATGATTCATCAAGGATTACTCAAAATTCATCAAGACTCAAAAGTTGCTAAATTAGGGTTTTGTAGGAAAAGTCAACTCAACTTTTACCAAGCATAACTTTCTCATACTTTATGAGAAATGACCCATTCGAAGCTCATTTTGAAGAGGATGCAATTTCCTACAATCCATATTCACACCCCAAGATCAAGAAATGCACTCACAAGAAGTTACAAATTTGGACATTATAGGTCATTTTGGAAGTCAACAAAAACACCTTTTTTTCCAAAGATTATAACTTGAGCATGGAATATCAAAATGCGATGAGACCAAAAGGGTTGGTTAGTGGACATCTCATGGTTTCTAAAAAGTCCAAGAACACCTCCAAAAGTTCAAAATTGAAGAAGTTATGCATTGTTGAAGTTGAGCATTTTGCCAAAATTGCCAAAAGTCAACTATCCCCAAAACATCAAATTTTGTCAAATGGGCCCACTTTTTTCCACTTGATTTGATCTTGTCACACTACACACGTGTCCTATCTTCAGTTTTATGTACATTCATTGATTTTTCCATTTTTATTTTATTTTTATTGAATTAATTCATTTTTAATCAATTTAAATCCAAATAAAATCCAAATCTTAATCAATTGGAATCTTTTTGATTGATACAGGTCTTTAATATCATTATGGACATGATCAAATTTGAATCAAGGCATATCATGAACAAATATTGGATTTTTTGACAAATTTGGAAGCTTGTTCATGGAGGATCAAAGCAAATCCTAAATCATCAATGCTCATGGATTCAAAGCCCAAAACTAAACCTAATTAATTCCCTTATACTTGTACAATGCAAGGGCACGAAATTCAAGACCTAGAGGCTGCACAATCTGGAAAACAAAACTTGAAAATTTGTGCAAAAAGCTTGAATCTAAAATCCACCCTAGAGGCGTTTTCAAGGCCAAAACTCCACGCTATTCAATTGCGAGACATCCATTGAGTCTAATGGAATTAAGAGCAAGCCCTGAAACCTCCTAAATTGCGCTGTAAGTTTCCTTGAACACCGCCCTGTACATGAAAACGCAACCTTGGATTCTTGCATCTTTTTGATAAATTATGGACATATTCTTGATCTTTGCATGATTTCCAAGCTATCTACAGTATTTGATTTTGATTTTGTAGCCTGTAAAGCCATACCCGAAACTAGGGTTTGGGTTTCTTGTTTTTAGGCGTTTCAGTTTCAGATAAAATCAGGACCAACCATGGACATGGGTGTGTTCAGGAGGGAGAGACGAGCATGATGATGGTCTCAAAATTCGTTTCCATGGCCTACAGATGATTTTAGGAGACATCTAGGGATTTAGTTGCGGATCAAAATCCGCAGGAAAAATAACCAGAATTCTGTGGGGAAGACGAAGACGTGTCCATGCCCAATTGGCCCATTCAAAATATTCGCGCTTATTTTTTTTTTTATTTTCAGGCATAATAGTTGTTTTCAAATATTATATTCTTTTCTTATCCATTAACAAACAAAGTGCAATGGTTGAGTTGGCAAGCGTGTTGTGTAAAAATCCAATGGGGCCTGGGTTTGAATCCCAGGTCCCCCAAAATGCCTATTATTATTTTGTTTCAGGTACTCAGGCGCGTTTCATCAACTATGGTCCACCATACGCCTTCATATCTCAACATGCCAGATGGCCTCCAGGCCAAATCTGATGGTCTAGATTGGAAAAGTCAAACGAGGCTTGCAGCAAATGGGCCAAATAATTGCTATTCTCACATCCAGAATCAGGCCCAAACCCCCCATTGGGTTATTTATTTTCTTTTTATATTTCTTTTATTTAATTGTGTTATTTATTTATTATTTTTATTAGCACTAACCAATTAATAATTTTTCTTAATAAAATCAAAAACACAAAAATATTTTATTTATTAAAATTAAGTTCATCACTTTTATTTTTGTAAATTAATTAATTTAATTGATTTAGCTTTAATTAGGTATAATTTTAATATCTTTCGCAAATTATTAAAATTAACATAGAATATTAGGTTTTTACTAACTTTTAATCAATTTTATTTTATTTCCTTAAATATCCAAAAAATCCAAAAAAAGTATTATTTTCATTAATAATTAATTAATTTATTAAATTAACTTAGTTTATTCCATTTAATTCAAAATAACAAAAAAATGCTTTCTTTCACAAAAAAGGGTCAAAACCCTAAAAAATGCATCGATTTAATTTTCTCGCACACGATCCATATTTTCATATTATTGTAATTGTTTCCTGGAATGTAGTAGCTTTTAATTAGGACTTTAATTATTTATCGCTTTATTTAATTTCCGCAATTTAAATTTCAAGGGTTGTTTTTGGCGATGTAAATACCCGACGCCTTGTAATAGTTTAGATTTAATTTCCGCAATTTAAATTCTGCAACTATACACTGTTAGATGTTTGATAATAGGAAATGCATGACAAGATCAAATGTATGAACTTAAAATCAACATAGCTCACCCATGACATGTACAAAGATAAAATTAACCGAAACAACACACTTGCACATGCGCACTCTTAGGGTACACCTCGCTTGGTTGCCTTCGAACGTGGTCATTGAGTATAGGAAGTTTTAGAGGTCGCCCTCTTGTACAAAGATCATAGTTGCCTCGAAATGGTTGCCTCGGAAAAATGATATAGGATATTAGGGTTACCGCTAAGGCGTCCTAACATTGCTTTAGTGACCACACGTCCCTTAATCAAATTGACCCTTAAACTCCAACGACGATGCTACCTACTCATTCATAGCGGGATAGCATTGTCTAAAGGACATTAGCATAGATTGATTCCTTTTTCGAGTAGGTAGATGGTTCTTAAGTAATTGCTCTTTCCAAAACAAAACAAAACTTTTCGGACTTACACTCCTTTCAAACAAAAACTTCTTTCAAACCCACAAAACATAAAGAAAAGAAATTTTGAAAACACTTTGAGCAAGTACCTAAGAGCCCGTGGATAACCACGGATAGAAAGGGTGCTAACACCTTCCCTTTCTATAATCTACCCCCCGAACCCGAGAAACATCTCGAAAAAGGAATTTTTCTGTGCTTTTTTCCTTTCCTTGTTGGATAAAATAAAAGACGGTGGCGACTCTTGCTTACCGCGACATTTTGCGAAAACAAATGCAAAACGCAAACCAGCATTCCAAAACAGTCAGTTCTCTCCCACCGTATCATAGAACTGGCGACTCTGCTGAGGACATATAATAAGTGAGGTGTACCTTAGGAATATATCATTGTGTTTTCAATTGTATGCTTTGTATGCTTTATATTTGTGGGCTTGTATCGGAGTTACTATAGATCCTAACCCGGATCTGGGGGTACCCTTTAGGTAAGTAGCAATAAACTGTGAGGGAACTGTACGGCGTAGACCGATACGGTTGAAGCAGTAGCTATGTTGGTGTGGCACTTTAGATTGTACCGATATCCCTTGTGTTGGAACGAGGAGAATATGGGTCATCTAAGGGGTCATTAAGCACCAACTGACCTTAGAACCTTTAAATTGACCAACTTGGCCATAGAACAGTAGCAGTATGCTACACTCATTAAGACTAAACTCTCGCGATGATTCCGGCTACAAGAAAAGGTTACTAAACTGGAATTATGACCGATCGAGGGTAGTCAGTGATATTGAGATCCTCTAGAACCCGATTACTATTTTTAGGACAGGTTTAAACCAACTGAACTGAAAGAGGGTAGTACCTAAGCTCCTTGCCAGCCTAAAATCTAAGGGCTCTCTGTGTGACTTGTGTGCCTTTACCATGTTTGCTATTTGTGGATACTTGTGGTGTGCTTACTATCATGACATCATGACATCATAACATTGCATACATCTTGCATTGGACTAACCTATTTCAAAGACATGAGGGATTCATCTTTGCTCTGTTTTGTAGGTCATCATGATGCCTATGCGTAGGAATACCATCCGGATTAACTTTGTCCAGGTTCCCACTATGCTTAAAGATTTGGTTGTAAGGATGCCAGATACTACTTCCCTCGTCAGAAGACATGGGCATCTTCTTAGTTTGATCACCTCCCAGATGGATGAACATATGATGAAAGTCTTGGTCCAATTCTATGATCCTTTGTACCATTGCTTTACTTTCCAGGACTACCAGTTGGTTCCAACCTTAGAAGAATTCTCTGATCTGCTCGGTATCTCCATTCTGGAGCAGACCCCGTTTACTGGTTGGGAAAAGGTTCTTAGGCCCGAAGAGATTGCTGCAGCCCTTCATTTGACCAAGGAAGAGGTAATGACTAATTGGGAGACTAGAAGTGGAGCAAAGGGCTTTCTGACTAAGTTTTTGGTTGGTAAGGCTAACTATTTCTGGGATAGTCTAGACTTTAAGGCGTTCGAGGATATTCTGGCTCTTCTGATATATGGCTTGGTATTGTTTCCAAACTCAGACTCCTTTGTTGATGTTAATGCGGTAAAGATCTTCATCTCTCGCAATCATGTGCCCACTCTCTTGGGTGACATCCTTCATCAGCTTTATGCTCGTACTGCCCGAAAGCGGGGAACCTTGATGTGATGTGCTCCATTATTGGCGAGGTGGTTTATTTCGCACCTTCCCAAGTCAGTGCTGAAGAACAAAGGAGGCATGGGCTGGGCTTATAGGGTGATGTCTCTCTCTCATAATGACATCATTTGGACTCTCAAGGGTATGGATGAGGTGACTATCATTGATCGCTGTGGGGAGTACCCCAATGTTCCACTGTTAGGAACCCATGGAGGAATTTCTTACAACCCATGCTTAGCTCTCCATCAGTTCGGAAGAGCCCGAAGAGAAGGACCTCATGAGATGCTAATGCCTAGTATCATCTTTAATTTTCAAGGGGATAGCGACGAGCAACGTCGCAGATTCATAAGGGCTTGGGACAGAGTTCACCAATCAGATCCACATGAGCTGGGTCTAAAGACTTCTCTACCAATGGAGCCATATCTCAGATGGGTCCGTATCCGTGCCCAGAAGCTGGGTATGACATATGAAGCCGTCTGGCCTATCATTGTTGAAGTTGCTAATGAAGAAGGGGTTCTTCCAACCATCCTCCATCCTCATATGCCCACTAACATTGGGGCACTAAAGAGATCTTGGATGCAACTGAGGAAGGAAAGGGATTCTTACCGAGAGAAGTTCAACGAGCAAGAGCAGAAGATCCAGAGGCTGACTAGGAAGTTGGAGAACGAACGGATTCTCAACGACTATGTCCGCACTGATAAGAAGAGACCATGGGAGCATTGATTGACCTTTGATAATTTCCTTTCCAGTTTTTATTTACTTTTCAGTATTTCCATTCTTGTAAACGCCTTAATGGCATCAGTTGAACAATTTGAATTTTGAAGTTTTTCTAATAAAGTGTGTTTCATTTCTTGTTTACAAATTTGAACCTCTTGACTGCCTTTGAAATCATAATCATACGCATTTCATCCCATGCACTTCATAAATAGGTACCCATTACAGGTCTTTTATCTTCTTCGTTGTTTATTTCAGCAATCATCATGTCTGCTGAACCTTCAACTGAGCAAGCTATCAAGGCCCTCCAGGCCCAGAATGCCCAATTCCAAGAGCTGTTCATGAATCTAGCTAAGGGTCAGCAAGATTTGAAGACCCTGATTCTGAAAGAGAAGAAGAGGACAATCCTGTTTAACACAGGGCACAGGTTTGGCAACAGGCTATAGAATGAAGTTGATCTGACCACCTCATCTGGAGTGAAAGGTAGTCAAGAGGAAAGGAGGGCTCCTAGCCCTATGGTCTCCGACAACGAGACGGACTACGATGAAGAACAGTATCCTCCTGTCGAGGATAGATACAAACAACTGGAAGATCGGTTGAGTGCTATGGAGGTTCAAAAGGTACCTGGTATGGACTTTGGTGATCTAGGTCTATCATCTGGGGTGGTGATTCCCCACAAATTCAAGGCACCAAACTTTGCTAAGTATGACGGAGTTTCTTGTCCGAAGCTGCACCTCCGGTCATATGTGAGGAAGATTCAGCCATACACCGCTGATAAGAACCTATGGATCCATTTCTTTCAAGACAGTCTCTCAGGGACTCAGCTTGAGTGGTTCTACCAGTTGGACGGAGCCAGTATCCGCAGTTGGGAAGATTTGGCTACTGCTTTCTACAGGCAGTATCAGTACAACTCCGACCTCGCCCCTACGCGTACCCAACTCCAGGGTATGTCAATGGGAACGGGTGAAGGATTCAAATATTATGCTCAGAAGTGAAGGGACCTCGCCGGAAGAGTACAACCACCCTTGGCTGATCGAGAGCTAGTTGACATGTTTCTGGGGACCCTGTCTGGTCCATTTTTCAACCACTTGATTGGAAGCTCTTCGACTGGGTTTACAGAGCTTATTTTGACCGGTGAGAGGATTGAGGCTGGTATTAAGGTTGGTAAGATACAGAAGGGTGCCTCATCGAGCACCGAGAAGAAGTCATATAAGAAAGAGTCCAGTGCTGTCTACAGTTCGAAAAGACAGAATAGACCTGAACACCGCCAAGCTGTCAATGCGGTTGTTATTTCAAAACCTGCTGGTGCTCCTCAGTACAACCATCAACAGAAGGAGGAGAGACCTCAAAGGAAATTCACCCGTGTCAGCATGACTTTGTCTCAGATTCTGCCACAATTGCTGAAGACCAATCTGGTGATTCTAAAAGAAGCTCCGAAAAATCCAAATACAACGTCACCAAAGTATAACCCTAATGCCCGCTGTGCCTTCCACTCTGATAGTCCGGGGCATAATACGGATGATTGTTGGGTTTTAAAGAACAAGGTACAAGACTTAATTGATGTGAAAGAGATCGAGTTCGGAGCACCAGAGAAGCCTAAACAAGATGCAGGGGTGAATGCTATCAGGGATGAAGATGATGAAGAGTTTGATATCGACAACTGGATCTACCCGACTGCCAACGGTGGATTAAGCAACTGGACAGCGAAGGATTCTATGCCCGTTTCTGTTATCATCCAGTAATAAAACTTTTCGTTTTGAATTTGTAACGTACAATGTTTTAAACTTTATGGCCTGGTGTCTTACCCGGGGCACCGTGGCTTCATTTGTGAGGGCTTTATGTGTGTCATTTTCATATATCATTAATAAAAGCATTGGACGTTCTTGCATTTCAAATTTTGCACTCCTTGTTTTTCTTTATTATATATTGCAAAACAGCTATTCACACACACTCACATATACAGGTCCACATCCACTCTGGATCTCACTGGTAACGACTCTGCTACTGCCAGTTATGACTTAGAAAATCTGATCAACTTAGCCGAAGACGAAGGTGAAGATGATTGCGAAGTGCCTGGTGAGCTGGCAAGACTGTTACTCCAAGAAGAGAGGGTTATTCAGCTGCACGAAGAGCCGATGGAATCGGTGAATCTGGGTACAGATATAGACAAGAAGGAAGTCAAGATCGGTGCAAACCTGGAAGCTAGTGTGAAGCGACGATTGATTCAGATGCTACATGACTACGTTGAGATCTTTGCCTGGTCTTACGAGGATATGCCTGGTTTGGATACTGGCATTGTGGTTCATCGCCTGCCTACCAAGGAAGAATATCCTCCCGTAAAACAGAAGGTCCACCGAATGCACCCAGAGATGTCTGAGAAAATCAAGGCTGAGGTTATGAAACTGTTTGACGCCAGTTTTCTAGCAGTTACTTCTTACCCTCAGTGGGTTGCCAATGTGGTTCTGGTGCCTAAGAAGGATGGTAAGGTCCAAATGTGTGTTGATTACAGGGATTTGAACAGGGCAAGCCCCAAGGATGACTTCCCTCTACCTCATATCGACGTTTTGGTTGACAACACTGCTCAGCACAAGGTATTCTCCTTTATGGATGGTTTCTCTGGTTATAATCAGATCAAGATGGCTTCCGAAGACATGGAGAAGACAACTTTTGTTACTCAATGGGGTACCTTTTGCTACAAGGTCATGCCTTTTGGGTTGAAGAATGCTAGGGCAACGTATCAGCGTGCCATGGTTGCTTTGTTTCATGACATGATCCATCATGAGATTGAAGTATACGTCGACGATATGATTTCAAGGTCCCAAACTGAGGAAGAACACCTTGACCATCTGCAAAAGTTGTTTGACAGGCTGAAGTTGTACAAGCTGAGGTTAAACTCGAACAAGTGCACCTTCGGGGTGAGATCTGGTAAGCTGCTGGGTTTCGTCGTAAGCGACAAAGGTATTCAGGTGGATCCTGCAAAATTGAAAGCTATACAGGAGATGCCAGCTCCCAGAACAGAGAAAGAAGTCAGAGGCTTCATGGGACAACTAAACTACATTTCCCGATTCATCTCGCACCTAACTGCTACTTGTGAGCCAATCTTCAAGTTACTGAAGAAAGATCAAGTAGTACGTTGGAACGATGAATGCCAGGCCGCTTTCGAAAAAACCAAAGAGTATCTCTAGGAGCCATCCATTTTGATGCCTCCAGTTAAAGGGAGACCTCTGATCTTATACTTGACAGTACTCGACAACTCAATGGGGTGTGTGCTGGGTCAACATGACGAGTCTGGCCGAAAAGAGCATGCTATTTACTACCTTAGCAAAAAGTTTACCGACTATGAGACCCGATACTCACTTCTTGAGAAAACTTGCTACGCTTTGGCATGGGCTGCTCGCCGGTTGAGACAGTATATGCTGACTCACACTACTCTATTGATATCAAAGATGGATCCAATCAAGTATATCTTCGAGAAGCCTGCCTTGTCAGGAAGAATAGCAAGATGGCAAATGATCTTGACTGAGTATGACATCCAATATACGACCCAAAAGGCAATCAAGGGGTGTGTGTTCGCAGACCATTTGGCACATCAGGCAGTGGATGATTACCAGTCTATGAACTTTGAATTTTCGGACGAGAATATCATGTTGGTAACTGATTGTGAGACACCTGGACCGGATGAAGGACCTGAGGAAGGATCCCGATGGTCTATGTACTTTGATGGAGCTTCAAACGCTTTGGGTAATGGTATTGGCGCTATGATCATATCTCCTAAAGGCTCTCATACTGCGTTCACCGCTCGACTATGTTTCAACTGCACCAACAATATGGCGGAGTATGAAGCGTGCATTATGGGTCTTCGAGCAGCAATTGACTTAAGGATTAAGTTTCTAAGTGTCTTCGGAGATTCCGCTCTCGTGATCAGTCAGATTAAAGGCGAGTGGGATATGAAACACCCAAATCTTATTCCTTACAAAGAATATGTGTTGACATTGCTTCCCCATTTCGAGGAGATAACCTTTAAACACTTCCCTAGAGAGGAGAATCAGTTGGCGGACACGCTAGCTACAATGTCTTCTATGTTCAAAGTCAATTGGGACAATGAGGCTCCCGGATCATCATTGAGAGATTGGACGAACCTGCACATTGCTGTGATATTGAGACTAAAGAGGTAACAAAGAAGCCCTGGTATCATGAGGTGAAGAAATATCTTAAAGCACAGGAATACCTCGAGGGTGCATCTGTTAATGACAAAAATTTTATGAGGAGGTTCGCAGCAAAGTTCTTCATCAGCAATGGCATTCTTTACAAGAGTAACCATGATTCGACCTTACTGCGATGTGTGGATAAGAATGAAGCAGAAAGGATCATGGCGGAGTTACATGAAGGTACTTTCGGAACTCATTCCAGTGGACACACCATGGCAAAGAAGATCCTTCGGGAAGGATATTATTGGTCCACAATGGAAGCTGACTGTTATCAGCATTCTCGGACATGTCACAAGTGTCAAGTCTATGCTGATAAGGTGCACATACCTCCAGTTCCTTTAAACATCTTGACGGAACCTTGGCCTTTTGCAATGTGGGGCATTGATATGATCGGCGAGATCAGACCTACGGCATCCAACATGCATCGTTTCATCCTGGTAGCGATTGATTACTTTACAAAGTGGGTTGAAGCAGCTTCCTTTGCTACTGTAACCAAGAACGTCGTGGCACGGTTCATTCGGCACAATCTGATCTATCGATACGGTGTACCAGAGAGGATCATTACGAACAATGGTACCAATATCAACAACAAGATGATCACTGACCTCTGCAAGCAATTCAAGATACAGCATCATAACTCTTCTTTCTACCGGCCGAAGATGAATGGGGCTGTAGAAGCGGCTAACAAGAACATTAAGAAGATTGTGCAGAAGATGACAGTGACGTACAAAGACTGGCACGAGATGTTACCATTTGATCTTCATGGGTACCGTACCTCAGCACGGACGTCAACAGGGGAAACACCCTATTCCTTGGTTTATAGCATGGAGGCAGTCTTGCCCATTGAAGTTTAGATACCCTCTCTCCGAATCATGAAGGATACAGGTTTGAGCGAAGATGACTGGATTCAGACCCGGCTTGATCAGCTAAACCTAATTGACGAAAAGAGACTTACTGCTATTTGTCATGGTCAAACGTACCAAAAACGGATGATCAAGGCATTTAACAAGAAAGTCAGACGACAAGAGTATCAAGTTGGGGACCTGGTAATCAAGCGCATTATTCTACCTCAAGGTGATCCCAGGGGCAAATGGACCCCTACTTATGAAGGGCCATTTGTGGTTAAGAACATTTTCTCAGGAGGAGCTATGATTCTAACCACCATGGACGGTGACGACCTTCCTCACCCCGTCAATGCAGACATAGTGAAAAGATACTACGCGTAATCAAAGATAAGGGCTTCTCGGCGAACCAAAAGGGTTCGGGTAAAAATAAGGGATGAAAATAAAAAGAATATGTACACCCGACAAGTCGAAAACCTTAAAGGGCGGCTTGGGCAAAAATGGGTATCCCGTTGGATTGAAAACCCGAAAGGGCGGTCCATACAAAAGTTAGGGATCAAAGCGTAACACTATGTCTCATCGGATCACCTTGCATCCAGAATTCGGTATCGACTATCAAGCTCAGACGGCACTGATCAATCTGATTCATCTTCAACCAGTAGCAAAGTGATGAGATGCTCGAGGATATAAAGGCAATAGCAGAGTTGGAACCTAGTGGGATCATCCACATAGCTGTTTTGTTTTCTTTTCACAAATTGTATAAATTCTATTTGTTCGGCGGCGTTCTCTTACTAGGACATCAGCCCCTTGTACACAAACGCCTATTTACAGGCCAAACTTCAAAATCAATACGATTCATTTTCAGACAAATTTCAAACTGTTTTTCCTTTATCCGTTTTGATTTGCAAAGAATGTCCAAGGTTCAGTTTTTATATATGCATTTGACATTAATTGCTGATCATAAATACTTACATACGAAACAAAAGGTGAATTACTGGTAATATCAGAAACAGGGGCAGTAAGAATGGTCCAAACTGTATAGTTTCTCTGTCCATCAGGTACAAAGGTAGATTAAGCTGAAGAATGTGGCTAAGATACTTTCGCTCCTCGCAGAGTAAGGCAGTAATGATAGCTCTCCCAGCTGAAACCTGCAACCATGAACGAATCAGTAATGCTCTCCCCAAGCAGAGTTAGTCTATCATCAACACTAAAAGGGTCATAATATTCCCCAGCGGAGTGTAAGAATATTCCTCAGCAAGTATAAGAGTGTCCCCGACAGTCTTAATATTCCTCAACGGAGTATTAGAATGTTCCCCGGCAGAATACAAGATACCCTAGTGGAGTCAATATTTTCCCAACACGGTCTGAAAAAGCATCCCCAACGGAGTTGAATCATCATTCCCAGTAGACTTTGGAAGTTTATCCCTAGCGGAGCACAAATAAATCTCCCCAGCCAAATTTAGAGGGTTGTCTCCACAAGAGTCTAACAGGTTTATCCCCAGCAAGTTGCAGCTGAAAGATCATCCCCAGCGAAGTTCTTTCCTTTCACAAGAAGGAATTAAATCCTCAACAGATTCAATATCACCAGCAACGGTAATCCATCCCCAGTGAAGTTTATCGTTGAAATCCCCAGTGGAGCTTATCAGCAGAATCCCCAGTAGAGAGTTTATCAGTGACATTCTCATCATAACATCTCTTCCCCACAGAGTAATTCCCCTCGGAGTAATCTCCTCATCAGTTTATTCCCAAACGGAGTTATCTTCTCCTGCAAGTTCATTATCTTCGTTCATCATCCCCAGCGGAAACGAAGAATCCAACCCTATTCTCCAGCAGTTATCCGGGATTTATTTTCCCCAGCTAAAACATCACATTTCCATACATCATGATACATGCATATACGCATCACATAATACAATCTCATTTATGTTGAGAACGTCATTACTTGATCCATATCATGCATTGCATATGACTGACCTTTACCTTTCAGGAAAGATGCAGTTAAATTCTCAACTATGTCAAAGGAGACAAAATCAGTTAAATTGATTCCTAAATATTTTTCTGAGGCCAATTCAGTCAATGGAGACAAAATCAGTTAAATCGATTCCTAAAGATTTTTCTGAGGCCAATTCATTCAATGGAGACAAAATCAGTTAAATCGATTCCTAAAGATTTTTCTGAGGCCAATTCAGTCAATGGAGACAAAATCAGTTAAATCGATTCCTAAAGATTTTTCTGAGGCCAATTCAGTCAATGGAGACAAAACCAGTTTAATCGATTCCTAAAGATTTTTCTGATGCGAACGCAGTCAATGGAGATAAAACCAATTAAATCGATTCCTAAAGATTTTTCTGATGCGAATGCAGTCAATGGAGACAAAACCAGTTAAATCGATTCCTAAAGATTTTTCTGATGCGAATGCAGTCAATGGAGACAAAACCAGTTAAATCAATTCCTAAAGATTTTTCTGATGAGAACACAGAAAATGGAGACAAAACCAGTTAAATTGATTCCTAAAGATTTTTCTGATGCGAACGCAGTCAATGGAGACAAAACCAGTTAAATCGATTCCTAAAGATTTTTCTGATGCCAATTCAGTCAATAGAGACAAAACCAGTTAAATCGATTCCTAAAGATTTTTCTGATGCCAATTCAGTCAATAGAGACAAAACCTCCTCTGGTCCAGTTAAACCGATTCCTAAATATTTTTCTGACGCCAATCCAGTCAAAGAAGACAAGACCTCCTCTGGTTCAGTCAGATCAACGAAAAGATCTCCCTGATTCATATTCCAGTTGAAGTTCAGACCACCTACCAACAATCTCTAAATGGCATCTGTAAGCCCATTCCCGACATCACAATACTGATACCACTTCATGCGAGTGCAAATTTCTGGGCACTCTAGTGTTCAATCATCTTCCACCTTTGGATCACGAAAGGCCCGAAAGTCAATCTATATCCTCAGGTTTAAGAAAATTGAACAGGGGCAGCTGTTGTACCCCAAAATTTCCCTCCCATATTTCTCAAGACATTGCAAGAATAATCTCCAAGTGGCTCAAGGGTTTTGTGTTGCATCAAGGTCCTTACATACAAATGATTTTGAGGCCCTAATTTTGAGGTTGACTGCCTTAGGAGATTTTTCTGATGAGAACTCAGTCAATGGAGACCAAACCAGTTAAATTGATTCCTAAAGATTTTTCTGATGCGAACGCAGTCAATGGAGACAAAACCAGTTAAATCGATTCCTAAATATTTTTCTGATGCAAATGCAGTCAATGGAGACAAAACCAGTTAAATCGATTCCTAAAGATTTTTCTGATGAGAACGCAGTCAATGGAGACAAAACCAATTAAATTGATTCCTAAAGATTTTTCTGATGCGAACGCAGTCAACCTCAAAATTAGGGTTTTGTGTTGCATCAAGGTCCTTACATACAAATGAACTCAATTTCTCCCCAATGCCCTAATATGTTCTCAAGTTCATCCATGTAAAATTTCAAGCCTTGCAGAGGAAGTTTGGTCAGTCAATTGCTCAAGAGGTCCAAAAATCGACTATGCTAGGGAAAAAGTCAATTGTGACCTACAAATAGTCAAACCTCAAGATTTTTGTCAACATTCTCATTTTTAAGGATAATTCATCATTTGATCAAGGGTTGATCATGATTCATCAAGGATTGCTCAAAATTCATCAAGACTCAAAAGTTGCTAAATTAGGGTTTTATAGGAAAAGTCAACTCAACTTTGACCAAGCATAACTTTATCATACTTTATGATAAATGACCCATCCAAAGCTCATTTTGAAGAGGACGCAATTTAATACAATCCATATTCACACCCCAAGATCAAGAAATGCACTCACAAGAAGTTACAAATTTGGACATTATAGGTCATTTTGGAAGTCAACAAAAACACCTTTTTTTCCAAAGCTTATAACTTGAGCATGGAATATTAAAATGAGATGATACCAAAATGGTTGGTTAGAGGACATCTCATGGTTTCTAAAAAGTCCAAGAACACCTCCAAAAGTTCAAAATTGAAGAAGTTATGCATTGTTGAAGTTGAGCATTTTGCCAAAATTGCCAAAAGTCAACTATCCCCAAAACTTCAAATTTTGTCAAATGGGCCCACTTTTTTCCACTTGATTTGATCTTGTCACACTATACATGTGTCCTATCTTCAGTTTTATGTCCATTCATTGATTTTTCCATTTTTATTTGATTTTTATTGAATTAATTCATTTTTAATCAATTTAAATCCAAATAAAATCCAAATCTTAATCAATTGGAATCTTTTTGATTGATATAGGTCTTTAATATCATTACGGACATGATCAAATTCAAATCAAGGCATATCATGAACAAATATTGGATTTTTTGACAAATTTAGAAGCTTGTTCATGGAGGATCAAAGCAAATCCTAAATCATCAATGCTCATGGATTCAAAGCCCAAAACTAAACCTAATTCATTCCCTTATACTTGTACAATGCAAGGGCACGAAATTCAGGACCTAGAGGCTGCACAATCTGGAAAACAAAACTTGAAAATTTGTCCAAAAAGCTTGAATCTAAAATCCACCCTAGAGGCGTTTTGAAGGCCAAAACTCCATGCTATTCAATTACGAGACATCCATTGAGTCTAAGGGAATCAAGAGCAAGCCCTGAAACCTCCTAAATCGCACTGTAAGTTTCCTTGAACACCGCCCTGTACATGAAAACGCAACCTTGGATTCTTTCATCTTTTTGATAAATTATGGACATATTCTTGATCTTTGCATGATTTACAAGCTATCTACAGTATTTGATTTTGTTTTTGTAGCCTGTAAAGCCATACTCGAAACTAGGGTTTGGGATTCTTGTTTTTAGGCGTTTTAATTTCAGGTAAAATCAGGACCAACCATGGACATGGGTGTGTTCAGGAGGGAGAGACGAGCATGATGATGGTCTCAAAATTTGTTTCCATGGCCTACAGATGATTTTAGGAGACATCAAGGGATTTAGTTGCGGATTAAAATCCGCAGGAAAAATTACCAGAATTCTGTGGGGAAGACGAAGGCATGTCCATGCCCAATTGGCCCATTCAAAATATTCACGCTTATTTTTTTATTTTCAGGCATAATAGTTGTTTTCAAATATTATATTCTTTTCTTATCCATTAACAAACAAAGTGCAGTGGTTGAGTTGGCAAGCGTGTCGTGTAAAAATCCAATGGGACCTGGGTTTGAATCCCAGGTCCCCCAAAATGCTTATTATTATTTTGTTTCAGGTACTCAGGCGCGTTTCATCAACTATGGTCCACCATACGCCTTCAGATCTCAACATGCCAGATGGCCTCTAGGCCAAATCTGATGGTCTAGATTGAGCGTCTACCATATGCCAAGCTCAACATGTCAACATGGAATTGGAAAAGTCAAATGAGGCTTGCAGCAAATGGGCCAAACAATTGCTATTCTCACATCCAGAATCAGGCCCAAACCCCCCATTGGGTTATTTCTTTTCTTTTTATATTTCTTTTATTTAATTGTGTTGTTTATTTATTATTTTTATTAGCACTAACCAATTAGTAATTTTTCTTAATAAAATCAAAAACACAAAAAAATATTTTATTTATTAAAATTAACTTCATCACTTTTATTTTTGTAAATAAATTAATTTAATTGATTTAGCTTTAATTAGGTATAATTTTAATATCTTTCGCAAATAATTAAAATTAACATAGAATATTAGGTTTTTACTAACTTTTAATCAATTTTATTTTATTTCCTTAAATATCCAAAAAAATCCAAAAAAAGTATTATTTTCATTAATAATTAATTAATTTATTTAATTAACTTAGTTTATTCCATTTAATTCAAAATAACAAAAAAAATGCTTTCTTTCACAAAAAGGGTCAAAACCTTAAAAAATGCGCCGATTTAATTTTCTTGCATGCGATCCATATTTTCATATTATTGTAATTGTTTCCCGGAATGTAATAGCTTTTAATTAGGACATTAATTATTTATCGCTTTATTTAATTTCCGCAATTTAAATTTCAAGGGTTGTTTTTGGCGATGTAAATACCCGACGCCTTGTAATAGTTTAGATTTAATTTCCGCAATTTAAATTCCGCAACTATACACTGTTAGATGTTTGATAATAGAGAATTTATGACAAGATCAACTGTATGAACTTAAAATCAACATAGCTCACCCATGACATGTACAAAGATAAAATTAACCGAAACAACACACTTGCACATGCGCACTCTTAGAGTATGTGATCGGTGGGAATATAACTGACTGTTTTTGAATGCTGGTTCGCGTTTTGCGTTTGTTTTCGTAAAATGTCGCGGTGAGCAAGAGTCACCACCGTCTTTTATTTTATCCAACCAGGAAAGGACAAAAGCACAGAAAAATTCCTTTTTTGAGATGTTTCTCGGGTTCGGGAGGTAGCTTATAGAAAGGGAAGGTGTTAGCACCCTTTCTATCTGTGGTTATCCATGGGCTCTTAGGTACTTGCTCATTGTGTTTTCAAAAGTTTGCTTTTCTTTGTGTTTGTGGATTTGAGAAGAGTTTTTATTTTGAAAGGGGTGTAAGTGCGAAAAGTTTTGTTTTGTTTTAAAAGGAGCAAGTACTTAAGAATATCTACCTACTAAAAAAGGAATTAATCTGTACAAATATCCTTTAGACAATGCTATCCCACTATTGAGGAGTAGGTAGCACCGTCATTGGAGTTTTCGGGTCAATTCGATTAAGGGACGTGTGGTCACCAAAGCAATGTTAGGACGCCTTAGCGGTAACCCTAATGTCAGATCATTTTTTATCCGAGGCAACCGTTTCGAGGCAACTTATGATATTTGGACAAGAGGGCGACCTCTAAAACTTCCTATACTCAATGACCACGTTCAAGGCAACCAAGTGAGGTGTACCCTAAGAGTGCGCATGTGCGAGTGTATTGTTTTCAGTTATTTTTATCTGTACATGTTAATGGTGAGATACTGTTGATTTTAGGTTAAAGGTTAATCTTGTCATGCATTGCCTATTTATCAAACATCTAGCAGATAATAGTTGCGGAATGTAAATTACGGAAAATAAATCTAAGCTATTACAAGGCATCGGGTATTTACATCGCCAAAGACAAACCCTTTAAAAATTAAATTGCAAAAAGTAAATAAAAGCGATAAATAAATCCTAATTTAAAAACTATTACATTCTCGAAGCAGTTACAATATTGAAATATGGATAAAAAATTATACGCGCGCGAGAAAATTGAATCAGAGTGTTTTTTTAGGGTTTTGACCCTTTTTATTAATAAAGCATATTTTTGTTATTTTTTGAATTAACAATTAATCTAAATTAATAATTGAATTAAATAATTAAATGAAAATATATTTGGGTTTTTATTTTAATCAAGGAAAGAAAATAAGAATGATTAAAAAGTTAATAAAAATCCTAATTCTATATTAATTTTAATTTAATGCAAAAGATATTAAAATTGTACCTAATTAACACAACTAAATTAATTAATTAAAATTTATTTACAAAAATAAATAATAAATTAACGGAATTAATAAAAATATTTTTTTTTGTTTTCTGATTTTTTATGAAAAAAAAAAGAGTTAATTGGTTAATTAATTAATAATAATAAAATGGAAATAGAAAAATAATAGAAAGAAAATAAAAAGAAGAACAAACTCAAGGGGGTGTTGGGCTTAATTTGGTGGGGAAATTAGCAAAGATCAGGCCCAATTGTGAGCAGCCTCGTTGACCCTTTCCATCCAATGTGCGCCTTTGACTTGAGAATATGGTGAGGACCCAATTCTGGCCATTGGATCTGCTTTGTAGCCACGTAGCTTTTGGGATCTGGAGGTATATGGTACTCCCTGCTTGCTGAATCCACATGGAATAGCCTGAAATAAAATTGCAATAAAGTTTTGGGGGACCTGGGATTCGAACCCAGGTCCCAATGGTATCACGCACTAACGCCTTGCCAGCTGAGCCATGTTGTTAACTTGTTACTGGAATATATAACAAATATTATATGGTAAACAACTAATTATTCCTGGCAAAATAAAAAAATGCGCTAATTATTTAAACGGGCCAATCACGCTAAGCCACGTTATCATCTTCCTCAACACAACCCTGGTTATTTACTTGCGGATTTTTATCCGCAGGAAGTTTCGTAGGGCATCTCAAAAACCCTCTCTAGGCCATATAAATGAGACCTAAGAGTACCAATGCACTCGTCTCTTCCTCCTGGTCATCCCTGTAACCATTGTTTGATCCAATTTTCCCTGTAGCACAAACGCCTAAAAACAACACATATGGACCCTAGATTCGGGCATCGTTATACAGGCCATGAAAATCAAATTGGATAATGCCAAAACATTCTAAATCAAATAACAATCACAAATATGCCAATATTTTAAAGAAAAGATGCAAGAATTGGAGATTTGGAATCCATGTTCATAGGTCTGTTCGTGATGACTTACAGTGAGTTTTAGGCAATGAAAATGCTTGGTTTTGATTGGTATTGCTTCACTGAATGCCAGGGAAGGGAGTGGCGTTGAGCTTTTGCTTTGAAAAGGCCTCCAAACCAGAATTTGATCTCCACTTTTTCAAGGTTTTTCACAAACTTGGTATGGCTGTTTCTGCAGAGCTTTGTGCGTGTTTTAGGTTTGTGTGACTTGTATGCATATAATCGAATGTGTTTAGGTTAAAATTTGGGCCATAATCCTTATGCATTGAAGATGGAAGATTTGTTTGACCACCATTGATAAGCTTTCCAAAATTGCATCAAATCTGAGATTTTGTGCATGTTTTGACTTGGCACGAGTTTGATTGAGTTGCACATGATATTTGCAAGCTGTAATGATCACAAGAATCCCCTTACATCAATTTTTAGATTTTATTTGATTTAATATTGATTAATAATGAATTAAATCAATAAAAATGAAATAAAATAGAAAAATAAATGTTTGGTCATGAAATTAAAGATGGGACACGTGTGTGGTGTGATAAGACTATATCAAGTGGAAAAAAGTGGGCCCTTTTGTCAAAAATTGGAGTTTTGAGGATAGTTGACTTTTGGCAATTTTGGAAAAATGCCCAACTTCAACAATGCATAACTTCTTCAATTTTGAACTTTTGGAGTAGTTCTTGGACTTTTTAGAAACCTTAAGATGTCCTCTAATCAACCCTTTTGGTCTCATATCATTTTTATGTTCCATGCTCAAGTTATAAGCTTTGGAAAAAAGGTGTGTTTGTTGACTTTCAAAAATGACCTATAATGTCCAAATTTGTAACTTTTTGTGAGAGCATTTCTTGATCTTGGGGTGTGAAGATGGATTGTATGAAATTGCATCCTATTCAAAATGAGCTTTGGATGGGTCATTTCTCATAAAGTATGAGAAAGTTATGCTTGGTCAAAGTGGAGTTGACTTTTCCTGCAAAACCCTAATTTAGCAACTTTTGAATCTTGAGGAATCTCGAGCAATCATTGATGAATCATGATCAACCCTTGATAAAATGATGAGTTATCCTTCAAAATGAGAATGTTGACAAAAAATCTTGAGGTTTGACTGTCTTTGGGACACAGTTGACTTTTGCCATAACACAGTCGATTTTTGGGTCTCTTGAGCAATTGACTGACCAAACTTCCTCTGCAAGGCTTGAAATTTGACATGGGTGAACTTAAGAACATATTAATACATTGGGAAGCACTTGAGGTCATTTGGATGTAAGGACCTTGATGCAACACAAAACCCTAATTTTGACTTGACTGCCTTAGAAGGTGATTTGACTGTCCAACCCTTGAGCCAACTTGAGCAACTTGAATATTATTCTTGACATTTCTTGAGGAATATGGGAGGGCAAATTTTGGGGTACAACAGTTTCCCCTGTTCAATTTTCTTAAACCTGAGGATATAGATTGGCTTTCGAGCCTTTCGTGATCCGAAGGTGGAAGAGAATTGAACACTAGAGTGCCCAGAAATTTGCACTCGCATGGTGTAGTATCAGCATTGTGATGTCGGGAATGGGCTTACAGATGCCATTTGGAGATTGCTGGTAGAAGTATGGGCTTACAAATGCCATCTGTAGGAGTGTCGATCGCGTAAGAGATTCCTTAGCGAGAACTTACATACCTGTTGTTGTAGAAAATTCCGCTGGGGAAGTCTAACTTTTGTTGAGATTTAGGAATCTGGCCTGTATTTCAATTGAGAGAATGCCTCGGCTTAGTCTTAGGAACCTGTCCATAATTCAACTGGGGGGAAACATCTTCATCAAGATCTAGGAACTATCTCGTGCTCAAAGGAGTATACCGTTGAGTTTATAGAACTTGTCCACACTATGACGGAGGAAAACATCAAGATCTATGAACTGACTCGTGCTCCACGGAGTATACCGTTGAGGTTATAATACTCGTCCACACTATGACGTAGGGAAACATCTTCATCAAGATCTAGGAACTATCTCGTGCTCAATGGAGTATACCGTTGAGGTTATAGAACTCGTCCACACTATGATGGAGGAAACTGTCGAGATTGAGAACCTTATCTAAAATTCAACCGAGGATAATTCAATTGAGATTCAAGAACTGGTCAGGTCTTCGACTAAGCTGAGAAATTTAACTGTATCTTTCCTGAAAGGTAAAGGTCAGTCATATGCAATGCATGACATGGATCAGACAATGATGTTCTCAAAATAAATGAGATTGTATTCGTATGATGCATATATGCATGTATCATGATGTATGGGGATATAATGTTTTAGCTGGGAAAAATAAATCCCGGAGCTACTGGAGAATAGAGTTGAGTTCTTCGTTTCTGCTGGGGATGATGAACGAAGATGATAACCTGTAGGAGAGAGAAAACTCTGTTGGGGGGAATAAACTGATGAAGAGATTACCCCTAGGGGAATTACTCTGTGGGGAAGAGACATTCTGCTGAAGATTTTAACGATAACTCCGTTGGGGATTCTGTTGATAAGCTCTGTTGGGAACTTTAATGATGAACTCTGCTGGGGATAGAAAGAACCTCGCTGGGGATGATCTTTCAGTTGCAATTGGCTGAGGATAACCCAGTTAGACTCTTGTATGGATAACCTTCTGAATTTGGCTGGGGATATTCATTTGTGCTCTGCAGGGGATAAGCTTCCAGAATCTACTGGGGGTGATGATTCAACTCTGACGGGGAAGCTTTTTTAGATTGCGCTGGGGAAATGGCTCCATTAGGGATATCTTGTATTCCGCCGGGGAACATTCTTATACTCCGTGGAGGAATATTAAGACTGTCGGAGATGCTCCTATACTTGCTGGAGGAATATCTTTATACTCCGCTGGGGAATATTAAGACCTTCTGGGGATACCCAGCCTTTTTAGGGTTGATGGTAGATTAACTCTTCTTGGGGAGAGTGTTGCTGATTTGTTCATAGTTGCAAGTTATGATCGGTGGGAACGAGAACCGACTGTTTCTTAATGCTGGTTCGCGTTTGCGTTCGTTTTTGCAAAGTGTCGGGGTAAGCAAGAGTCGCCACCGTCTTTTATTTTATCCAACAAGGAAAGGACAAAAGCACAGAAAAAATTCCTTTTCGAGATTGTTTCTCGGGTTCGGGAGGTATATTATAGAATGGGAAGGTGTTAGCACCCTTTCTATCCGTGGTTATCCACGGGCTCTTAGGTACTTGCTCACTATGTTTTCAAAAGTTTGCTTTTCTTTGTGATTGTGGGTTTTGAAAACAGTTTGTTGTTTTGAAGAAAGTATAAGTGCGAAAAGTTTGTTTTGTTTTTAAAAGGAGTAAGTACTTAAGAACCTCTACCTACTCAAAAAAAGGAATTTTAATTGTGCAACTGTCCTTTAGACAGTGCTATCCCACTATTGAGGAGTAGGTAGCACCGTCGTTGGAGTTTTTCGGGTCAATTCGATTTTAGGGACGTGTGGTCACTAAAGCAACGTTAGGACGCTTTAGTGGTAATCCTAATGTCTTAGATCATTTTTTTATCGAGGCAACCATTTCAAGGCAACTTATGATCTTAGGACGAAAGGACGACCTGTAAAACATCCTATACTTAATGACCACGCTCGAGGCAACCAAGTGAGGTGTACCCTAGGAGTGGCATGTGCAAGTGTGTCAATTTTCAGTTGTATTATCTTTGTACATGTTAATGGTGAGCTACTGTTGATATTAAGTTTAAGAGTTAATCTTGTCATGCAATCCTAGTTAGCATACATCCAAACAGTATATGTACAGGAATTTAAAGTGCGGGAATTGTAAATCCTACGCTATTACAAAGCTTCGGGGAGGGGGATTATTTACATGTCCAAAAATTGGGGAAATAAAAGCAGTAAAGGAAAAGGTCTTAGTTTAAGTTATTACATCCCAGTAAGCAGTTACGATAAAATAAACGCGCGTCAAAAAAATCCTAAGAATACAAACTTTTGTTGTTTTATTTTATTTTTTTTTGGGAAAATGCTAAATGTTCAATTAAGTCAAATTCAATTAATTAAAAAAACTGATTAAAATTAATTCTAAAACATTCCTAATATTTTTTGCATTTTTTGTTTATGAAAAGGATTGAATTCAAATAAATCCTAAGTCTACTGATTTTAAAATTGAAGAAAATAAGTTAAAATAATTAACTAATTAAATCCTGATTCTAAGTTATTTATTTTTATGATTTTTTTCCCCGTGTTGATTAGAAAAACAACAAGCTAAAAGAAATAAACAAAAATAAAGTAAACAAAGTACAAATGGGCCAGGCAACAAAACAAGAAAAACTATAATTCGGGAGGTCTGGGTCGAAAGAGGTGCATGGGGGGATGCACTCTGAGGGTATTCGATCTGGACATGCCATCCTTCGATCTGGAAATCCTGGGTTCAGTTCGAAGTTAGACTGCTGAGCTTCGAAACTCTGAACAGGACTCTGAGAATGTATTTCCAAACAGAGGTGCTTCTATCTGTAGTTCTGAGGGTGGAGGTGTTTGCTGGGTGGCAGCGCTGGCTGGTGCAAGGATTGGGTATGGCTTCCTGGAAGTGCTGATGACTTTTGGCAGCATATCTCCAAGCTCTCCTTGCTTCTTTTCTCTATTTTTTGTATATTTTCGTGTGTCTTGGATATGTATGTTGGCCTCTGTATTTATAGGGGTGTGAGGGTGCAGTAATGGCAAGAGACAGCCATTAAACAGGCCATTAAAGCCATGAGACAAGAATCAGACCCATTAAATAATTTCCTTTTTTGAAACATTTGTGTCCCTTGAATGCACCTGGACGCTTCTGACTTTCGAATGCCTTCAGGCCTTGTCCTTTGATTGGTCCTAAGTTGCCTCCTTCGAATGGACTTCCTCTGCTTCGACTGCTTGATTTGAAAAGAGTCACTCTGGTCGAATCAGCTCTTCAGGAACAGAAAAGGAAAGAGTCTGGCCTTTAACTCAGGAATTAAATCCATAAACAACATTTAATTATTTCTATATTTGTAAGGGAAACATGCCATTTTCTCATGTTCAGTGTACCTGGACATGTTTGAGTGCCCTCTTGATGGCTTTGTTAACAAGCCAATCGAAAGGTGCTGTTCATACTAATCGAAGGACATGGTTCACATGCCTGTCGAAGCCGCCTGGATACAATGCTGGATCGAAGGTTCCCTTGGCATGCCAATCGAAGTGCTCGTCCATAATGCCAATGGAAATGTTCCTTCAGAATGCCAATCGAAGGGTCTTTCAGAATGACAATCGAAAGGTCTTTCAGAATGCCAATCGAAGTGCTCCTTCAGAATGCAAATCGAAGTACTTGTCCATAATTCCAATCGAAGAGCTTGATAGAATGCCAATCAAAAGGCTCCTTCAGAACACCAATCGAAGGGTCTTTCAGAATGCCAATCAAAATGTACGTCAAGCACCACTCAAAAATTTTCCTTTTCCTTAGGCAAGAGTTTATGATCAACCATGCAGGGGGAAGACTTTGGAAAACATGGGAGGGTAAATTTTGGGGTACAACAGTTTCCCCTGTTCAATCTTCTTAAACCTGAGGATGTAGATTGGCTTGCATGCCTTTCGTGATCCGAAGGTGGAAGATGATTGAACACTAGAGTGCCCAGAAATTTGCACTCGCATGGTGTAGTATTAGCATTATGATGTCAAGAATGGGCTTACAGATGCCATTTGGAAATTGTTGGTAGGTGGTTCTGTCTTTGTTGACGGGTTTGGCCATAGAAAAATCTTTAGGAATCGATTTAACTGATTTTGTCTCCATTGACTGGCTTCGTCTCAGAAAAATATTTAGGAATCGATTTAACTGATTTTGTCTCCATTGACTGGCTTCACCTCAGAAAAATCTTTAGGAATCGATTTAACTGATCTTGTCTCCATTGACTGGCTTCGCCTCAGAAAAATCTTTAGGAATCGATTTAACTGATCTTGTCTCCATTGACTGGCTTCACCTCAGAAAAATCTTTAGGAATCGATTTAACTGATCTTGTCTCCATTGACTAGCTTCACCTTAGAAAAATCTTTAGGAATCGATTTAACTGATCTTGTCTCCATTGACTAGCTTCACCTCAGAAAAATCTTTAGGAATCGATTTAACTGATTTTGTCTCCATTGACTGGCTTCGTCTCAGAAAAATCTTTAGGAATCGATTTAACTGATTTTGTCTCAATTGACTGGCTTCACCTCAAAAAAATCTTTAGGAATCGATTTAACTGATCTTGTCTCCATTGACTGGCTTCACCTCAAAAAAATCTTTAGGAATCGATTTAACTGAACCAGAGAAGGCCTTTGATATGGCTGAGAATTTAGCTGTGTCTTTTCTGAAAGGTAAAGGTCAGTCATATGCAATGCATGATATGGATCAAGCAATGATGTTCTCAACATAAATGAGATTGCGTGGTATGATGCATTTATGCATGTATCATGATGTATGGAAATGTAATGTTTTAGCTAGGGAAAATAAATCCCGGATAACTTGGTGGAGAATAGAGTTGAATTCTTCGGTTCTGCTGGGGATGACGAACAAAGATGATTGCAAGAATAAACCTGCAGGAGAGGATGACTCTGTTGGGGAATTACTCTGTGGGGGAGAGATATTCGGCTGATGATTTTAACGATAACTCCGCTGGGGATTCCATTGATAAGCTCTGTTGGGGGTTTCAATGATGAACTCCGCTGGGGATGGATTACCGTTGCTGGCGATGTTGAATATGTTGAGGATAGAAGTCCTGCTTGGGGAAAGAAAGAACTTCGCTAGGGATGATCTTTCAGTTGCACCTTGCTGAGGATAACCCAGTTAGACTCTTGTGAGGATAACCTTCTGCGTTTGGCTGGGAAGATTTATCTTGTACTCTGCAGGGGATGAGTTTCCAGAATCTACTGGGTAAGATGACTTAATCCTAGAGGGGAACCTTTTTTAGACTGCGATGGGGAAACGACTCCAATGGGGGTATCTTGTATTTCGCTGGGGAACATTCTTATACTCCGTGGAGGAATATTAAGACCTTATGGGGATACCAAGTGTGATCGGTGGAAATAGAACTGACTGTTTTTTTAGCTGGTTCGCGAAATGTCGCGGTAAGCAAGAGTCGCCACCGTCTTTTATGTTCTCCAACATGGAAAGGACAAAAGCACAGCAAAATTCCTTTTTTGAGATGTCTCTCGGTTCGGGAGGTAGATTTATAGAAAGGGAAGGTGTTAGCACCCTTTCTATCCGTGGTTATCCACGGGCTCTTAGGTACTTGCTCTTATGTTTTCAAAAATGGTTTGCTTTTCAAGTGTATGTGGGTTTTGAAAAAGTTTCGTTTGAAAAATTTCTAGGTAACTCTTGTATCTGTCCTCAAGAGTGTATGAAATATTCGTTCAAAAAAAAACTTTTTGAAAGTGTAGGTGTGAAAAAGATGTTTTTGTTTGTTTGAGAGAGCAAGTACCCAGGAGAAATCTACCTACTCTAAGGAATTAAGTTGTGTAAGAGTCCTTTAGACAGTACTATCCCACTATTGAGAAGTAGGTAGCACTGTCGTTGGAGTTATTCGGGTCAATTCGATTATTAGGGACATGTGGTCACTAAAGCAACGTTAGGACGTTTTAGTGGTAATCCTAATGTCTTAGATCATTTTTATCGAGGCGACCATTCCGAGGCAGCTTATGATCTTGGGACAAAGGACGACCTTTAAAACATCCTATACTTAATGACCACGTTCGAGGCAACCAAGTGAGGTGTACCCTAAGAGTGGCATGTGCAAGTGTGTCAATTTTCAGTTATTTTACTCTTGCATGTCATGGTGAGCTATTGTTGATTTTTAAGTTTAAGAGTTAATCTTGTCATACAATCCTAGTTAGCATACATCTAAGCAGTTAATATATGTACAGGAATTTAAAGTGCGGGAATTGTAAATCCTACGCTATTACAAGGCTTTCGGGGAGGGGGATTATTTACATGTCCAAAAATATTGGGGGAAATAAAAACAGTAAAGTAAAAGAAGGTCTTAGTTTAGGCTATTACATCCCAGTAAAATAAACGCGCGTGAATCTAAAAAAAAAAATCCTAAGAATAAGAACTCTTTTTGTTGTTTTTGATTAAGAAGATATTTGAATTAAATACTCCTAAGCCTAGTTTATTTTAAATTGATAAAATGAAGTTAAAATAATTAATTAATTTATTTACAAAATTAATTTGAATAAAAAAATAACCTAATATTTTTTTTTGTGATTTTTTTATTTTAATGTTAATTAAAAGATAAAAAGAAGTCTATGAGAATAAAAACAAAAAAATAAAGTGCAGGAGGGATCCTTCGATCCAGGGAAAAAAGGAGTTTCGACCCAGGGAGGGAATGGACTGCTTCGGTCCAGAGAGGGTCCTGGTCCTTTCGATTGGGCCAGACAGTAAGGCGTGAGTAGCCTTCGATCCAGGGAAGAGGATTGCCCTTCGATCATGGAGGTCATGGCTTTCGATCCAGGGATGAGATGCCTCTTTCGATCCAGCACGCTAATGGGTTCGATCCAGAGAAGGGCTCTCCTTTGATCTGGGATGTTATACCTGCAAAAGTATGTGAGCGAAACAAAAATGCAGGGCCTGGGTATTGAATCCCAGGCCCTTCGATCCTGCACTTGTTGGGGTCTCTTCAGGATAAATCTGCAGCAAATGTTAGCACACGAGAAATGTGACCTGGGTGCCAAACCCAGGCCTTTCGATCCTGTCTAAGATGGCAGGTCAAAGGTAACAACAAGTAATAATGCGTTTACGCAAATGTAAGGTTGGACAATTTAACCTTTCTTACCTACAGATTGAGTCTTCGATTTGGGCACTGGCTGGATGGGAGCACTTTCAATCTGGGATTTCTGGGCGCAGGCACTTTCAATCTGGGCACTTCTGGGCGCAGGCACTTCTGATCTGGGCACTTCCTGGATGTAGGCACTTTTGATTTGAGGGCTTCTGGGCGTAGGCACCTTCGATCTGAGGGAATGCTTTGGCTTGGAAAATTCTGGGCAGCGTCTCTCCAATGTTTTGTTCTCCTGCATATTTTTTGAAGAAGTGTGTATAATTTTCGTTCTATGATTTTCGTGTAATTTTTTTTGTGTGTGTTGTAATGTGTCACTGGCCTCCTATTTATAGGAGTGTGGGAGTGCACGAAAATGGCAAGGGACAACCATTAAAATAGGCCTTTAACGCTCTGGACAAAAATCAAACACATTAAATCATTTCCTTTTTTGAAACATTCGTGTCCCTTGAATGAACCTGGACGCTTGGATTTCAAGTGCTTTCAGGCCATGCTCTTCGATTAGTCCTGATTTGCCTCTTTCGAATGGACTCCCTGCGTACCCTTCGAATGGGCCTGGCCCAAATATCAATCGAAGGATTCCAATCGAAATGTTATGCTAACAGGCCAATCAAAAGGTGTTGTTCATGCCAAATGAAGGACATGGTTGACATGCCTGTCGACATTGCCTTGACATAATTCCAATCGAATGCTTGTCTATAATGCCAATCGAAATACTCCTTCAGAATGCCAATCGAAATACTCCTTCAGAATGCCAATCGAAAGGTATTTTAAGTACCACTCAAAAATCTTCTTTTTCCTTAGGCAAGAGTTTGTGATCAACCAGGCAGGGGGAAGACTTTGGAAAACATGAGAGGGCAAATTTTGGGGTGCAACAGTTGCCCCTGTTCAATTTTCTTAAACCTGAGGATATAGATTGGCTTTCTAGCCTTTCGCGATCCGAAGGTGGAAGATAATTGAACACTAGAGTGCCCAGAAATTTGCACTCGCATGGTGTAGTATCAACATTGTGATGTCGGGAATGGGCTTACAGATGCCATTTGGAGATGGTTGGTAGGAGGATGGGCTTATAGATGCCATCTGAGGTGTCGATCGCGTAAGAGATTCCTTAGCGAGAACTTGCGTATTTTGAGAAAGGAAGATGGTTTCCTGTCCTGTTACAGGTGTTGATCTTCAAACTCTTCATGTAGATATGCCCTGGCTGGATACAGGTATCGAATCCATAATCAATTGCTCACAGATGTGCCCTGGCTAGATACAGGAATCGAATCCGGAACTTCAAAAGGTTGCTTACAGACGTGCCCTGGCTGGATACAGGAATCGAATCTCTAAATTCTTCATGCAGACATGCCCTGGCTGGATACAGGTATCGAATCTACAATCAGTCACTCACAGATATGCCCTGGCTGGATACAGGAATCGAATCTGGAATTCTTCGTCTATAGATATGCCCTGGCTGGATACAAGAATCGAATCTCTAAACTCTTCATGCAGACATGCCCTGGCTGGATACAGGAATCGAATCTACAATCAGTTACTCAAAGATATGCCCTGGCTAGATACAGGAATCAAATCTGGAATGGTCCTCTACAGGCATTCCCTGGCTGGATACAGGAATCGAATCTCTAAACTCTTCATGCAGACATGCCCTGGATGGATACAGGAATCGAATCTACAATCAGTTACTCACAGATATGCCCTGGCTAGATACATGAATCGAATCTGGAATTGTCGTCTACAGACATGCCCTGGCTGGATACAGGAATCGAATCTCTAAACTCTTCATGCAGACATGCCCTGGATGGATACAGGAATCGAATCTACAATCAGTTACTCACAGATATGCCCTGGCTAGATACATGAACCGAATCTGGAATTGTCGTCTACAGACATGCCCTGGCTGGATACAGGAATCGAATCTCTAAACTCTTCATGCAGACATGCCCTGGCTGGATACAGGTATCGAATCTACAATCAATCACTCACAGATATGCCCTGGCTAGATACAGGAATCGAATCTGGAATTAGTCATCTACAGATATGCCCTGGCAGGATACAGGTGTCGAATCTTCAAACTCTTCAGATATGCCCTGGCTAGATACAGGAATCGAATCTGGAATTAGTCATCTACAGATATGCCCTGGCTGGATACAGGTATCGAATCTTCAAACTCTTCAGATATGCCCTGGCTAGATACAGGAATCGAATCTGGAATTAGTCATCTACAGATATTGTAACACGCCGTTTATATTTAAATGTTATTTCATTAATTATTTTCCAAAACTATTAAATTATATCTATTTCGAGAAATATATTCAATTGATATCGATTAAAATATTAATTGGGTAATATGAAATAAAAATATTTATTATGTCGAAATATTATTTTGAATAATATTAATTTGGTGTGTAGTAATATTTGACTTTGTTTGATTAATTGGCATGATTAGGTTTATATAGAATAAATATTATTTAGTATAATAATGTTTTAATAGAGTTATATATTATAATTTGAATTAAATAATTGTTGGGGCCAAATTATAATTTTAGAAAGATAGAGGGAGGAAAGTTAGTAGTAGAAAAATAGTTTTATAAAATAGAAAAGTAGAGTTAGTAAGAGGAGTGGGTAAGAAGAAAAAGAAGAAGAAAAAAAAGAGAGAAGAAGAAGAGAAGAGAAGGAGAAGGCTAGGGTTTGTTCTACAAAATCATCATCTTGTTCCAAGAAAATCAACATTAGAGGTAAGGGTTTGACTTCCACCAATTATTTAGTGTGTGATTTTATAGTTTTGATTTTGGAATAAATTAGGGGTTTAGGGTATTAGTTTCACTACTATGCTATGATAAAAAAAAATTGGTGTATTGATGAAATTAAGAGATGATTTAGGACCCAATATTATTAGTTATACACATAAATAAGTGACTTAATATTTCTCCTTGAAAGGATCCCATTTGTTCTGTTCCTATAGCATTAGATGAATTGATTTTTTTTACAGAGAAGCAATATCTAATGGCAAGCTGTAGCGCAATAATTGATAATATTTATTTTATTACTGTAGCGTTAATTGTAGTGGAAATTGGAGCCACTTGGTTGGCATTCTGTAGCGCTTAAGCAGGGGAAGTAGTATGTAGGAGCAAACACTTGTTTTGCAATACAAGTAGTGCATAGGCTGAATATATTCAATGGCATATAGCTTGTTTACTCACTGTAGCGCAGATTTTGGAAGCAGTATTAAAAGCAATTAATTTTCTATCCTGTAGCGTTGAAATGAAACAAAGTAGCATAGGTGATATGTGCTTTGCCACTGTAGCGCAAGAAACGGATTGGTACTCAAGGCACATGTCGTTACTGTAGCGATGGAAGAAGTAGTAAGTAGGAGGACTTGTTTTGCTACTGTAGCGAAAATATAGAAACAATATTTAAATGACATCACTTTGCTACTGTAATGAAATTTCAGAGTTAATATTTAATGGCTTGTATATAGCAGTGACAATTATGTAGTAGTATTAGAAGTATTGATTTTCATACCGTAGCTATTACGTTCCGGTCTACAAATACAAATTATTTAATAATAGTGATTTAATATCTTTAATAAATAATTTTGTAGGATTTATAAAGTAGAAATAATAGCATTTTTGGCCGATAATTAATTAACCGATTTTAGCCAAAATAGTCCGAATTATTATGCGGTTTATGGTAGTAATTTTGGTTGATCTGTTGGGTGACATTTTTGTTGAAAAATGGAATTTTTGCAGGTGAAGTCGAATTAAGTTGAATGCTTCCGGTTTATAAAATTGTGTTTGATTTGAATAAATCATGGAAGTAACATTGTTTAAACTTGTATATTACTTGATTTGTGAATTATATTTGCAATGCATGTACAATTGTTGGTATTTCATTGTGTTGGAATATGTGGTATGTGTATGTTAAGGTCGGAAGTGGTCTTAATTGCATACGAGTTGTTGGTTGTACATTGCATGGCATGGTTGGTCTTGAAATAGAGACGGTGAAACAGTGGGTTCATATTTTATAGACGTTGATCCTTGAATGGAAATAGACGTAGTGGCTTTGACCCGGAAAGGGGACATAGGCGGTGAAACATGGGTTCATAAAAATAGACGTTGATCCTACAGTGGAAATAAACGTAGTGGCTTTGACCCTATGTGGAAAAATAAGCGGTGGAACTTTGGGTCCACAAGTCGGTACCGCATTCGCATGTGTTGAGTCGTGTTGTGAGTCACATGCATAATTGTGTATATTGTGTATGTGTGTTGATGTGTTTGGTTATGTGCCAATATTGTTGTTGTTTGAATAATGGTTATGTGCCAATGATGTGAGTATTCAGATAATTGGTTTATATGGTTAATGTGTTGGAAATGACTTCTTTGAGTACGGATACTATATGTGATAAAATGAATATGATCATGATGCGTTGCTTTATTTATTGCCATTGCTTTACCTTAATTACACGTTATATGATTATTGGAATTCTTACTCTTCTGTTTGAAAATGCTTTTGATGGCATTGTTCAGGTACCGAGGATGGTAGCGCGAGGCGCTAGTTAGCGGATGCATTGGATTGCAATCTGTTTTATTTTGATTAGAGTTGAGTCGATGCTCTGGTAGTAACACCTGGGGGGGGGTATATTTAGTGTCGAACTCGTCTATTTTGTATTCGGATTATGATGTATATAATCCTTACTTTGGGTATATTATTTTGTGTATGTGAGACTTGATAACATATGCTTTATGTGAATTATCATGGCCTGTTGCCTTGAATTATGTTTTGATTCCTCCATGAATGGAGATGAAGTTAAATATTGGAACTCCGTTGCGTTTGCACGAGAGAAAGAAGTTAAATATTTATGTATGTTTGTTTTGTGTTGATATGCTTAAAATTACTAACGTACCCTGTCCGTTTTTCTTTAAAATTTTGGAATGTGATGTGTGTTGTAACATCCCTTCCGTGCAATTTATTTTCTCTGATTTTAATTCTTGCCTTTTATTTGGGGTAATTAGAAGGGGTGTTACAATAGTGGTATCAGAGCATAGTCGGTCAATTGTCAGGTCTTATTTTGTTAATCCCTTGTATTTGATCGTGTGGCTGACGCGATCAATATTTTGTGTTGTAGAGAGAAGATGGCTGGTAGAAGGAATGATGATGCTTTAGCTGAGGCATTGAGGTTGCTTGTAGGGTCAATAAAGCAGATGCCGCAAACGACTCAAGCGCCACATGATGGTACTAAAGATGCTTTCCGTGCTCTTGGGAAGTTCCAAAAGAACAACCCGCCTACTTTCAAGGGAGAGCATGCTCCGGTGGAAGCTCAAGAATGGTTAAAAGCAATTGAGAAAATCTTTCGTGTGATGAATTGCACCGACGCTCAGAAAGTGAAATTCGGAACACACATGCTGATTAAAGAGGCCGAAGACTGGTGGATCAACGCTAGTCAGAGGTATGAGGAGGAGCATGTTGTGGTGACTTGGGAAATTTTCCGAGATGCATTCTTGCAGAATTATTTTCCGGAGGATGTTCGTGGTAAAAAGGAAGTTGAATTCCTGGAATTGAAACAAGGTAGTGGTTCGGTAGCTGACTATACGGCTAAATTTCAAGATTTGATCAAATACTGTCCTCACTACAACACTGTTAATGCTGAGAGGTCGAAGTGCCTTAAGTTTGTTAATGGTTTGAGGCCGGACATAAAGAAGGCGATTGGGTATCAGCAGATTACAAGATTCTCTGAGTTGGTTAATAAGAGTCGTATCTACGACGAAGACAGTTGGGATAGCACTGCTTATTACAAGAGCTTGAGTGAGAAAAGAGGTAAGGGACAGATGCGTCCTAAGCCTTATGATGGAAGAGGAAAGAGACCAATAAGTAGTGGAAAGAGTCCGAGTGGGGGAGTGACTACTCCAATCAAATGTTTTAAATGTGGTAAAGAGGGACATCGTGCTATGGAATGTCGCCAGGGGATAGTTAAGTGTTTCAAGTGTGACAGGGTGGGTCACAAAGCGGTGGATTGTAGAGTTGGTGTGAGTGTAACTTGCTTTAATTATGGTGAGCGAGGCCACATAAGTACCAAATGTCCAAAGCCAAAGAAAGAAGTTGGAAAAGTATTCGCTTTATCTGGAGCAGAGACTTCTGCTGAGGAACGTCTAATCAGAGGTACATGCTTTATCTCTAATGTGCCTTTGGTTGCTATTATTGATACGGGTGCGATGCATTCGTTTGTTACTTTAGATTGTGCCAAGATATTGGGCCTTGTCTTGTCTACTTTGGATCGAAGTATGGAGGTAGATACACCTGCGATGGGTTCAGTTTCTACTTCAGTTGTTTGTTTGAAGTGTCCTTTGCGCATGTGCGGAAGAGATTTCGAAGTTGATCTCGTGTGTCTTCCTTTGCATCAGATAGATGTGATTCTGGGTATGGACTGGTTGAAAGCCAACCATGTCTATATCAACTGTTTTACTAAGGCTGTTCTTTTTCTCGAGTCCGAGAAAGATGGTGTGGTTTTCTTGTCTACACAGCAAGTTGAGAAGAGTGTGAAGAATGGAGATGGGTTGTTTATGCTTATGGCGTGTATGGTTTTGGAAGACGGTAGAGTAAGAAAGGATTATCCTGTGGTATGCGAATTTCCTGAAGTGTTTCCTGAAGAGATTACGGATTTACCTCCTGAGCGTGAGGTAGAGTTTTCCATCGACTTAATTCCTGGTACTAGTCCTGTTTCGATGGCTCCTTATAGGATGTCACCGTCGGAACTAGTGGAACTGAAGAGTCAGCTGGAAGAGTTGCTTGACAAAAGGTTTATTCGTCCTAGTGTGAGTCCGTGGGGTGCTCCAGTTTTACTTGTGAAGAAGAAAGGCGGAACAATGAGACTTTGCATGGATTATAGGCAGCTAAACAAAGTGACCATTAAGAACAAGTATCCTTTGCCAAGGATTGATGATTTAATGGATCAGCTGGTGGGTGCGTGTGTGTTTAGCAAGATTGACTTGAGGTCAGGCTATCATCAGATTCGCGTGAAAGCGGGTGATATTCAGTAAACTGCGTTCAGAACTCGTTATGGACACTATGAGTATTTGGTGATGCCTTTTGGTGTTACGAATGCACCTGGTGTGTTCATGGAGTATATGAACAGAATCTTTCATGAGTTTCTGGATAAGTTTGTGGTGGTGTTCATCGATGACATTTTGATTTATTCCAAGAGTGAAGCAGAGCATGCCGAACACTTGGGAATTGTTTTGTCAATTCTGAAGGAAAATCACTTGTTTGCTAAACTTTCGAAGTGTGAATTTTGGTTAGAACAAGTGAGTTTCCTTGGTCACGTGATATCTCGTGGAGGTATTGCTGTGGATCCTTCAAAGATAGAAGCCGTGTCAGAATGGGAATCTCCAAAGTCAGTTTTTGAGATTCGAAGCTTTCTTGGTTTAGCGGGTTATTACCGTAAGTTCATTGAAGGCTTTTCCAAGCTAGCTTTACCGTTGACAAAATTGACTAGGAAGAGTCAAGCATTCGTGTGGACTCCGCAGTGTGAAGATAGTTTCCAAGAGTTGAAGCGAAGGTTGACAACTGCGCCAATTTTGACTTTGCCTAAACCATCTGAACCGTTTACGGTCTATTGCGATGCTTCTTTGATGGGTTTAGGAGGTGTGTTAATGCAAAATGGGCAGGTTGTGGCGTATGCTTCGAGGCAACTCAAGGGGCATGAGAGGAATTATCCAACTCATGACTTGGAGTTGGCAGCGGTGGTTTTTGTATTAAAGATTTGGAGGCATTATTTGTTTGGGTCGAGATTCGACGTCTTTAGCGATCATAAGAGTTTGAAATATCTGTTTGATCAAAAAGAGTTGAATATGAGGCAAAGAAGGTGGCTAGAGTTTCTTAAAGATTATGACTTCAGTTTGAATTACCATCCTGGTAAGGCAAACGTGGTTGCAGATGCTTTGAGCAGGAAGTCTTTACACATGTCTATGTTGATGGTTAAAGAATGGGAATTGTTGGAGCAATTTCGAGATTTGAGTTTGGTGTGTGAAGAGACTTATTTTGGCGTGAAGCTTGGTATGATGAAGCTTACTAGTGGTGTCTTGGAAGAGATTAGAGATGGGCAAAAGTCAGATTTGGTTTTGGTTGACAAGTTTACTTTGGTGAATCAAGGTCAAGGTGGAGAGTTCAGAATTGATGAGAATGGAATTTTGAGATGTCATGATAGAGTTTGCGTTCCCGATGTGGGGGATGTGAAAAAGAGGATTCTTGAGGAAGGTCATAGAAGTGGGTTAAGTATTCACCCTGGTGCTAAGAAGATGTATCAAGATTTAAAGAAGCTGTTTTGGTGGCCTTGTATGAAGAAAGAAATTGCTGAGTTTGTGTATGCTTGTTTGGTTTGCCAAAAGTCTAAGATTGAACATCAGAAGCCTTCGGGTTTGTTGCAACCGTTGTCTATTCCCGAGTGGAAGTGGGATAGTATCTCGATGGATTTTGTTTCTGGTTTGCCGAGGACTCCGAGTAACCATGAGGCTATTTGGGTCATAGTGGATAGATTGAATAAATCTGCACACTTTATTCCGATTAGGATGGATTACATTATGGAGAAGCTTGCTAAGTTGTATGTGGAACGAATTGTTTGTTTACATGGTATTCTTACATGTATTGTTTCAGATAGAGATCCGCGTTTCACTTCAAGATTTTGGGAAGGTTTACAAGGAGCCTTGGGTACTAAGCTGAGATTGAGTTCCGCTTATCATCCTCAGACGGATGGTCAAACGGAGAGAACAATTCAGTCACTTGAGGATTTGTTGCGTGCTTGTGTTTTGGATCAAGGGAGAGTCATTTGCCTTTGATTGAGTTTACTTATAATAATAGTTTTCATTCTAGCATTGGCATGGCTCCTTTTGAGGCATTGTATGGAAGACGGTGCAGGACACCTTTGTGTTGGTACGAGATGGGAGAAAGTGCTATAGTTGGTCCGGAATTGGTTCAAGAGGCTACGGATAAGATCAAATTGATAAGAGAGAGGATGAAAGTGTCTCAGAATCGCCAAAAGAGTTACTATGACAAGAGGAGGAAACCTCTTGAGTTCAAGAAGGATGAACATGTGTTTTTGAAGGTGAATCTAACTACGGGTGTCGGAAGGGCGCTTAAATCGCGGAAGTTAACACCTCGGTTTATTGGTCCTTATCAGATTTCAGAGCGGATTGGAAGTATGGCTTATCAAATTGCATTGCCGCCATCACTTTCAAATTTGCATGATGTGTTTCACGTTTCGCAATTACGAAAGTATATTGCGGATCCATCTCATGTTATTCAAGCGGATGAATTGGAAGTAAGAGACAATTTGACGGTTGAGGTTTTACCGGTGAGGATTGAAGATAGAAAGGTGAAACAACTAAGAGAAAGAGAGATTGCTTTGGTTAAAGTTGCATGGGGTGGTTCGGCGAATGGTAATGTGACGTGGGAGCTTGAGAGTCGGATGCGGGATTCCTATCCCGAATTGTTCGTTTAGAGGTAATTTTCGAGGCCGAAAATCTTTTAAGTGGGGGAGAGTTGTAACACGCCGGTTATATTTAAATGTTATTTCATTAATTATTTTCCAAAACTATTAAATTATATCTATTTCGAGAAATATATTCAATTGATATCGATTAAAATATTAATTGGGTAATATGAAATAAAAATATTTATTATGTCGAAATATTATTTTGAATAATATTAATTTGGTGTGTAGTAATATTTGACTTTGTTTGATTAATTGGCATGATTAGGTTTATATAGAATAAATATTATTTAGTATAATATTGTTTTAATAGAGTTATATATTATAATTTGAATTAAATAATTGTTGGGGCCAAATTATAATTTTAGAAAGATAGAGGGAGGAAAGTTAGTAGTAGAAAGATAGTTTTATAAAATAGAAAAGTAGAGTTAGTAAGAGGAGTGGGTAAGAAGAAAAAGAAGAAAAAAAAAGAGAGAAGAAGAAGAGAAGAGAAGGAGAAGGCTAGGGTTTGTTCTACAAAATCATCATCTTGTTCAAAGAAAATCAACATTAGAGGTAAGGGTTTGACTTCCACCAATTATTTAGTGTGTGATTTTATAGTTTTGATTTTGGAATAAATTAGGGGTTTAGGGTATTAGTTTCACTACTATGCTATGATAAAAAAAATTGGTGTATTGATGAAATTAAGAGATGATTTAGGACCCAATATTATTAGTTATACACATAAATAAGTGACTTAATATTTCTCCTTGAAAGGATCCCATTTGTTCTGTTCCTATAGCATTAGATGAATTGATTTTTTTTTTACAGAGAAGCAATATCTAATGGCAAGCTGTAGCGCAATAATTGATAATATTTATTTTATTACTGTAGCGCTAATTGTAGTGGCAATTGGAGCCACTTGGTTGGCATTCTGTAGCGCTTAAGCAGGGGAAGTAGTATGTAGGAGCAAACACTTGTTTTGCAATACAAGTAGTGCATAGGCTGAATATATTCAATGGCATATAGCTTGTTTACTCACTGTAGCGCAGATTTTGGAAGCAGTATTAAAAGCAATTAATTTTCTATCCTGTAGCGTTGAAATGAAACGAAGTAGCATAGGTGATATGTGCTTTGCCACTGTAGCGCAAGAAACGGATTGGTACTCAAGGCACATGCCGTTACTGTAGCGATGGAAGAAGTAGTAAGTAGGAGGACTTGTTTTGCTACTGTAGCGAAAATATAGAAACAATATTTAAATGACATCACTTTGCTACTGTAATGAAATTTCAGAGTTAATATTTAATGGCTTGTATATAGCAGTGACAATTATGTAGTAGTATTAGAAGTATTGATTTTCATACCGTAGCTATTACGTTCCGGTCTACAAATACAAATTATTTAATAATAGTGATTTAATATCTTTAATAAATAATTTTGTAGGATTTATAAAGTAGAAATAATAGCATTTTTGGCCGATAATTAATTAACCGATTTTAGCCAAAATAGTCCGAATTATTATGCAGTTTATGGTAGTAATTTTGGTTGATCTGTTGGGTGACATTTTTGTTGAAAAATGGAATTTTTGCAGGTGAAGTCGAATTAAGTTGAATGCTTCCGGTTTATAAAATTGTGTTTGATTTGAATAAATCATGGAAGTAACATTGTTTAAACTTGTATATTACTTGATTTGTGAATTATATTTGCAATGCATGTACAATTGTTGGTATTTCATTGTGTTGGAATATGTGGTATGTGTATGTTAAGGTCGGAAGTGGTCTTAATTGCATACGAGTTGTTGGTTGTACATTGCATGGCATGGTTGGTCTTGAAATAGAGACGGTGAAACAGTGGGTTCATATTTTATAGACGTTGATCCTTGAATGGAAATAGACGTAGTGGCTTTGACCCGGAAAGGGGACATAGGCGGTGAAACATGGGTTCATAAAAATAGACGTTGATCCTATAGTGGAAATAGACGTAGTGGCTTTGACCCTATGTGGAAAAATAAGCGGTGGAACTTTGGGTCCACAAGTCGGTACCGCATTTGCATGTGTTGAGTCGTGTTGTGAGTCACATGCATAATTGTGTATATTGTGTATGTGTGTTGATGTGTTTGGTTATGTGCCAATATTGTTGTTGTTTGAATAATGGTTATGTGCCAATGATGTGAGTATTCGGATAATTGGTTTATATGGTTAATGTGTTGGAAATGACTTCTTTGAGTACGGATACTATATATGATAAAATGAATATGATCATGATGTGTTGCTTTATTTATTGCCATTGCTTTACCTTAATTACACGTTATATGATTATTGGAATTCTTACCCTTCTGTTTGAAAATGCTTTTGATGGCATTGTTCAGGTACCGAGGATGGTAGCGCGAGGCGCTAGTTAGCGGATGCATTGGATTGCAATCTGTTTTATTTTGATTAGAGTTGAGTCGATGCTCTGGTAGTAACACCTGGGGGGGGGGTATATTTAGTGTCAAACTCGTCTATTTTGTATTCGGATTATGATGTATATAATCCTTACTTTGGGTATATTATTTTGTGTATGTGAGACTTGATAACATATGCTTTATGTGAATTATCATGGCCTGTTGCCTTGAATTATGTTTTGATTCCTCCATGAATGGAGATGAAGTTAAATATTGGAACTCCGTTGCGTTTGCACGAGAGAAAGAAGTTAAATATTTATGTATGTTTGTTTTGTGTTGATATGCTTAAAATTACAAACGTACCCTGTCCGTTTTTCTTTAAAATTTTGGAATGTGATGTGTGTTGTGACATCCCTTCCGTGCAATTTATTTTCTCTGATTTTAATTCTTGCCTTTTATTTGGGGTAATTAGAAGGGGTGTTACAGATATGCCCTGGCTGGATACAGGTATCGAATCTTCAAACTCTTCAGATATGCCCTGGCTAGATACAGAAATCGAATCTGGAATTAGTCATCTACAGATATGCCCTGGCTGGATACAGGTATCGAATCTTCAAACTCTTCAGATATGCCCTGGCTAGATACAGGAATCGAATCTGGAATTAGTCATCTACAGATATGCCCTGGCTGGATACAGGTATCGAATCTTCAAACTCTTTAGATATGCCCTGGCTAGATACAGGAATCAAATCTGGAATTAGTCATCTACAGATATGCCCTGGCTAGATACAGGTATCGAATCTTCAAACTTTTCAGATATGCCCTGGCTAGATACAGGAATCGAATCTGGAATTAGTCATCTACAGATATGCCCTGGCTGGATACAGGTATCGAATCTTCAAACTCTTCAGATATGCCCTGGCTAGATACAGGAATCGAATATGGAATTAGTCATCTACAGATATGCCCTGGCTGGATACAGGTATCGAATCTTCAAACTCTTCAGATATGCCCTGGCTAGATACAGGAATCGAATCTGGAATTAGTCATCTACAGATATGCCCTGGCTGGATACAGGTATCGAATCTTCAAACTCTTCAGATATGCCCTGGCTAGATACAGGAATCGAATCTGGAATTAGTCATCTACAGATATGCCCTGGCTGGATACAGGTATCGAATCTTCAAACTCTTCAGATATGCCCTGGCTAGATACATGAATCGAATCTGGAATTAGTCATCTACAAATATGCCCTGGCTAGATACAGGAGTCGAATCTACTCACAGATATGCCCTGGCTGGATACAGGAATCAAATATGGAATTTGTCGTCTACAGATATGCCCTGGCTGGATACAGGAATTGATTCTCTAAACTCTTCATGCAGATATGCTCTGGCTGGATACAGGAATCGAATCTACTCACAGATATGCCCTGGCTGGATACAGGAATCGAATCTGGAATTGCGACAATTGATAGTAATTATCTTTGGATTGACCTTTTTCCTGAAAAGGCAAAACGTCAGTTGTATGCAATGTCATGATGTATGAAATGTATGGTGTCATGATGTTCTCAAAATAAATGAGGTTGTGTTATATGTATATTGTGATGTATGTGAGCAGGATGTATGAAATGTGATATGTTTATGAATGTATTTTCGTCTAGGAAAATAAATCCTTGACGAATGTCGGGAAGTTGAATCCTGGGCTGATGTCGAAGAGTAGAGTTCTTCGTTTCCGCTGGGGATGACGGTTGCAAGAATAAACCGGTAGGAGAAGATGACTCCATTGGGGAATAAACTTGTTAGAGAGATTACTTCGCGGGGAATTACTCTGTGGGAAGAGATACTTCGCTGAGGTTTTGATGAGAACTCCGCTGGGGATTCATGTTGATAAGCCTTGTTGGGGAATTTTGATGAACTCCGCTGGGGGATAGGAAGAACTTCGTTGGGGACGATCTTTCCGTGGTAATTAGCTGAGGATAACCCAGTTATAAGCTCTGGTGGAGAATAACTTTTGAATGAAGCCGGGGAGAAGCGTTCGTACTCTGCAGGTGATAAGCTTCCAGAATCTACTGGGGAGATTGATTCAACTTTCCTGGGGAAACTTTTGAACTGTACTGGGGAATGGCTCCACTGGGGTGTCTGGTATTCCACCGGGGAACAGTCTTATATTAAGACTGCCGGGGATGCTTGCTTAGGAACATCTGTACTCCACTGGGGAATGTTGAGATTTTCTGGGGATACCCAACTTCCTTAAGGCTGACAGTAGACTAACTCTGCTTGGGGAGAGTATCGCTGACTTACTGGAGATACTGTGCCTTTTCGGGGCTGATTGGAGACCAACTCTGCTCGGGGGAGAGTGTTGTTGAATCTTGTCTTACTCTGCAGGGAGTGAAGGTGTCTTGATCATGTTCTTCAGCTAAACCTACTTTGGTACCTTGGTTGACAGAGCATCCAGATCGCTTAGACAATTCTTATTGCCCCAGTTTCTGTGGGAGAAGGTACCTGTGGATGTCTTGATTGACAAATCTTCTTCTGGTAGACAAATGACGGGATGCCGGGACATAGTCGTACGCTTTTGACCCCTAACTTTTGCCTGGACCGCCCTTTCGGGTTTTCAGTCCACCGGGATACCCATTTTTGCCCAAGCTGCCTTTTCAGGTTTTCGACTTGCCGGGTGTACAGATTTTTTCACTTTCATCCCTTATTTTGCCCGAACCCTTTTGGTTCGCCGGGAAGCCCTTATTTTTGCCTAGGTGCGTCAACCTAGCGGGTCTTTGATTATGCGCCGTATTTTTCTACTATGTCCGTGCTCTTAGGGTGTAGGGAGGTTCCCCTGTCAGTAGTGTTGTGTTTCCCTACTACCAGAAGATCTTCGTTTGATCGTCCAATGCTCCAAGTGATCCAGATGGAGATTTTCCCCAAGTTGGTTGGCCTTTTGAGAGATTCTCCGAATCTTGACTTAACTGCCCCAGATGATAGACCATGATCATGTCTGCCCCTTGGTTGGAAGTACTTTTGCTCACTTAGATATTCGTCATGCGAATTTCTCTGCTGTTCGAACAAATAGTCATATGCAAACAGTGTTATATCAAGAATGCAAAGCTTATGTCTGTCTTGAAGTTTTTGAAAATGCATTTTTTTTATAAAAACAAGTGAATTTTTGTAAACTGTGATGTCAACTCGTTATTTTACCGCAAGCCTTAAGGAGTCAGGATACCTTTCGTAACAGTATGCTTTCGAACTAACCCATGCTTCAGCTAGGACTTTTAAAGGTTGTAGCGTGGCCCGGTTCACGGTTTAAGAAACAAAGGATAAAGACTCAAATTTTATTTGTACCCACCCGTTCTTCGTGATGTTCTTCAAACCTAAACTCAGCTAATCGTGCATTAGACCTTGTTTGAGTCTTTGCCTTGATATTCCGGTGATGGTTCGGATGTTGACAGTTTATTTTGAATAGGCAGTCATTTCCTTTTGTCGAGGGTTTGTAGGGCCTCTTTCTTTTTTTTTTTTGATTTCATTATCCCTGTTTTTTTTGCCTGAACTGTTTCTTTTGCGATTACAGTCAGTGGGATGCCCCAGTTTTGTAAGTCTCCATCATAGGTTTTGACTTAATGGGCTTTTATTTGGAGAGATAATGACTGCCTGTCTTTATGATTATTCAGAACCATCATCGTCTTTTGTTTTGGAAGGACTCCTTTGGTGCCATTCATTGTGCACTTGGATCAACTGAGAAGACTACCCTGCCCCAGGTTATGATAAGGGTTTTAATTTTTTTGTGAAAAGCAAAACTCCTACTTCTTTGGCTCGAAGGGGTTGACGAGGGATTATCTTCCTTATAACTCCAGTGTTTAGGAATTGAAACAATGCTTGTACCTCATCAGCGGGGTCTGTTCAAAAGCATAATGTAGATTGTGGTATCGTTTTCGTCATCCTCCCTCAAGAGGCTTAGAATTATTAATCGAGCGTTGAACATCACAAAAAATGAAAGCAATTTTGAATATAGCGAATGCGAATATATTGATTCAAAACAGACATATGCGATGCATTGATAAAGTAATAAAGTTTGCTATGACAATAATTGTTTGTATAAACAAAGAAAATACAACTTGAACATTCGAATGAACAAAAAGTCTTCTAGTCTCAGGACTTGTCACTTCAAATGGTGAATCTCGCAGGGATAGTAGAAGAACTCGACCTGACCATCTGGGGTGAATTCCACTGCTCCCTCATCAATCAGGTCTTGAATTTTGTTCTTCAAAGTCCGACAGTCGTCGGTGTCATGTCCAGAAATGTCAGAATGGTATGCACACCTTGCATCAGGATTGTACCTTGGGGAGGCTGTGTTGGGATTCTTAGGAGGGTCCCTTAATGTCACCAGATTCAATCTTAACAGGTGTTGTAAAGCTTGAGACAGCGGCATGTTGAGCTTGGTAAATTTCCTTCGGTCAACCCATTACTTTTGGTGAGGTTGATGCTGGGCTTGTGACGCTGAAGCAAGCTGAGGAGCTTTTCCCTTGTCTTCTTGCCCCAAAGGTGGTTGAATGATGACTTGATCTTCAACCTTAGATGTTTGCCCCAGTTGGTTATCCCGAAGAAGTTGGTTGACGAGAACCCTGAGCTCTTCTTGTCTTTGAGCTAAGTCTTGAATGAGAGCCATCTTCCCCAGCATCCGGGTTCTCATTGTATCTACCTCAGCTTGCAGACATTTCAGCCATTCGTCTTTATCGTCTTCTGGACTGTTCCTGACCAAAGTCCCCATGAGGAGTGTTCTCAGCTCTTCCTGCCCCTTGGATAGATTTAGGAGGATCTCCCCGAACCGAGTCTCTTGAGCATGAAGATCCTGGTTGCCTTGTTGGGAAGCCATTGCTGAAATAAACAACGAAGATGGTAAGTGACCTGTCAAAGGAGTACCTGTAATGCAATGATATGTATGTATGCATTCAATGTTTTCAAGGATCTCGTGGGGTAAACAAGAAAATTGTTAGAACTTGAATTTTGTAGCTTGATGGAAGGGGCTTCATGTTGATGAGAGTCCTTCTTCAAGAGTCAAGGCTCACCATATCGAGTGGATCATAGCCCCTGACTCAAGTTATCAACCTTGGCTAGAGGAAAATAAATCCCCTTTGCCCCTTGCTAGACATTTGGTTCATCATGACCTGCATCACAAACCCTTGAGATCCTTGAAATGGATTAGTCCTTATGTAGGATGTATGCAATGGTATGATGGTATGATGTTATGCTATGCGTGGAGTGACGTAAGTAAACCCTGTTATGAGCCCAGATTAAGGACTGTAAACAAACCCTGCAAGAAACTCATGTGTTAGATAACAAGCATGCAAGTAGTTCAAGTTTGAAGGCACACAAATCACACAAGACAGCCCTTAGAGTTTAGGCCAGCATGAAGTTTAGGTACTACCCTCTTGAAGTTGGTGGGTTCAAACCTGTCCTATCAAAAGTAACCGGGTTCTAAGGAGCTCAATATCATTGGGTTGTTTTCTATGTTCATTGTTTCGATTTATCCACTGAACTAGCGATCAAAATATTCCAAGAAAACAACCCTCAATGAGTGTAGTATCGAGTATCTACCAACTTCAGACTGCACCAAAGTCGGTCATCTCACTACCCCTAAAGAGGCCAGGATGGTCAAGTAAGGTTCCTAAGGTCAGTCGATGTTTCACGACACCACGCGGTGGCCCCGTACTCTCCTTGACTTGACTCAAGGGTTACCGGTACTTACCAAAGTGCCACATCAACGTAGCAAACTGCTTCAACCGTGTCGGTATACCCCGCACAGTTCCCTCACAGTTTGTTGCTACTTTCTAAAAGGTATCCCCCCAGATCCGGGTTAGGATCTATGAAGCTCCAAGACAGGCCCACAATTTTAAAGCAAACACAACAAGCAATTGAAAACAAAGAGTGGTCTAATCCTAAGGTACACCTCACTTTTAAAGAGTCCCCAGCGGAGTCTCCAGTTATGTGATCGGTGGAAATATAACTGACTGTTTTTTTAGCTGGTTCGCAAAATGTCGCGGTAAGCAAGAGTCGCCACCGTCTTTTATGTTCTCCAACATGGAAAGGACAAAATCACAGCAAAATTCCTTTTTTGAGATGTCTCTCGGTTCGGGAGTGTTGTACCCCAAAATTTGCCCTCCCATATTCTTCAAGAAATTGCCAAGCCAAGTCACAAAATTCCCCAAGGGTTGCACAGCTCAACAGTCTCCTATACAGTCAAAGCTAGGGTTTGAGTTCTGATCAAGGAAAGGAAGTTTTCAAAGGCCCAATCAAGTCTCACATGCCTACAAAGATGGTCAAATATCCTCATATCAAGTTTCAAGGCATTCAGCTCAAAATTGCACAGTCAAAACCCTAAATTGCACTACAGTCAACTGTAGGGGCAAAATGGTCATTTGACAGTCAAAAGTTCAAATTTTTGGTCAACATATCATTTTGAAGCCACAAACATCATTTGATCAATGCTTGATCATGATTCTCAAAGTTTGGCTCAGAAATCATCAAAGATGCAAAAGTTACTATATTTGGACAGCTGAAAAAGTCAACTGAAATTGACCAGGGCATAACTTTCACATGGATTATCAGAAAAATTCCATCCAAAGCTCATTTTGAAGAGAAAGACATTTCCTACAACTCATCTTCATATTCCAAGTCCAAGAAATGCTCTCACAAAAAGTTATCAATTTCAACATTATAGGTCATTTTCAAAAGTCAACAAAAAGGGACTTTAAGTCAAAGACCATAACTTGAGATTGGTAAATCAAAATGACATGGGACCAAAGGCATTGGTTAGAGGACTCAATGACCTTTCCAAAATGTCCAAGAACATGTGAAAAGCTTAAAAATTGAGCAAGTTATGCCTTGTGGAAGTTGGGAAATTTTTGGGAATTTTGAAAAGTCAACTTTACTTCAAATGACCTAAATTTGCTAATGGGCCCATTTTTCTTCCATGATTCATCATTCCAAGCATATGCACGACCATTTGGCCCAAAGGGAGGTATTTTCTCATTTTTTTATTTATTTATTTGGATTTTTATTTATATTAATTCAATTAAATCAATTAAATATGTGAAAAATATCTAAATGAACCAAACAAATCTTTTTGTACACATTCTAGACTCAATATTTCGTGCATAGGTTAACTAGGAAAGATTTGGTGCTAATTGATCATAATTGATACAAAAACCATGTGGAAAAGATGTGAAAAGATCTTGGAAAATCAAATATGCAAAATCATCAATGCCATGGATTTTATGCAATTTTCTTAACCTAATAGCCTCACTACATAATCAGAAACACAACCCTAATCCTTGTACACTCTAAGCTGCGCATAAGAACAAGATACAAACTTGGAATTTTCACTTGAAAAAAGCAAAACTGAAATCAACCTTAGAGGTCGACTCAAGCCCTAATAATCATTCCAAAAGCTTTCTTGTGGTCCCCTGAACGCATTCCAATCACAAACAACAACCAAAGCTCCAAGAATCGGTACCTATGACTCGAACTGTAAAGAGAAAATTCCATTATCGTGCATCATGATGCAAGCATTTTTACAGCATTTTTTTTAGTAATTCTTATTCCTCATGAGATTCTAAAGCTAACTATCATGTTTAATTGCATTAGTACGCTGTATATAAGATTATGCCATAACTGACTTTTAGGGTTTTCAGAGTTCTAGATTGGGGCTTTTCACCCAAGGAAAAATTAAGCCTCAAGACTATTACCATCCAATTCAGTGCAGAGAGACGAAGAAGAAGCACTTATCGCGAACAATTTATGAGCCCTGTAGCGCTAGTCGCTATTTTCTTGAAGCCGGCCTAATGAAACGCTACGAAAACCGTTGCCATCGTGTTTTGTTTTACAGGGGGAGGAAGAAGATGATGTGCTGTCCACACATGATACGTTGCTTTTAAATTTCGCGCGCTTCAGTCACTAATGCGTTGTTTCTTTTTTTTATTATTTGTTTGTCTAACATATGTAACACGCGTTCAGTAGCTCAGCTGGCAAATGCTTGTGGCTTCAACATCCAAGACCTGGGTTCGAACCCCAGGTCTGTGTAAATTTCAATATTATTTTTCTATAATGGTTCCCATGCAGCGCAAGTGTCATAGATCACCATACACTCATCAAATCCAGCCGGCCACGTGGTTAGCTTCAGCAATCCAAGGGTGGAGAATGGATGAACACGCTACACTCCCAGTCAACGCCTCACACATGATTCAGAAAAGTCCAACGAGGCCAATGTTGTTGGGCTCAATTTACTGGGTCCATACCTCACAATTGGGACTGAACCCCCCCCCCTGGTTTGCAATTTCTTTCTTTTATTTTATTTTTAATTATTACTTTATTTTCCTCATTGTTTTATTTTAGTTAATTATTTCTATAAAATATAAAAACCTCATAAAAAATCAGAAAAAAGAGAAAAAATATGATATTTATTTATTTAATTATTTTTATAAATAAATGCTTGTAATAAATTTAGTATTAAATAGGTTTTAATTTTAATTCTTTTTATAATTAAAAATCCAAAAATATAGAATTCGGTTTAATAACTTTTTATTCCTTTTTTTAATTTTTTCCTTTTTATCATAATACTTATTTATTTATTATTTTTTATAATTAAATTGTCTATAATTAATTAGGGTTTCATTTAGATCTTAATTTAATATTTTTCATAATAAGTTTAAAAACCATTAGAATTAGTGTTTACATCTCATTTTAATTTTAAATAATTCTTTTCCATTAAAACTTAAAAAACCCAAAATACCTAAAAAACATTTTCTTTTAATTCTTAATTTTAATTCCATTATTTATGTAATTTTGCAAAAGGGTCCAACGCCCTCGTTTCGATAATTCTTTTATTTCGCATATTTATTTTATTTCGCTTAATTCATTATGTATCTCTCCCAAAGCGTTGTAACTTAAATTTCTCGCACTTTTATTTCTTTCGCTTTATTTATTTTCTGTCAAATCGGGTCCGGTTTAATTTTGGCGATGTGGACCCGCGCCATTTGTAATAGCGTTAGATTTACTTTTCCCGCAAATATTAACTGTTAAATAAGCATGCAAGAATGAATGACTTAAATAAAATCAAGCGTAGATCACAACAAACATGACAAGACAAATATCAATGAAACATGACACACAATTCGCACACACCACCCTTAGGGTACGCCTCACTGTTGCCTTGCCTCGAAAGGTGATCGTCGAGTAGAGGATGTCTTAGTAAGTCCTCATGATCCGGGAACCTGGCATGAGGGTAGCTTCTAAGGTGTCTTCCCATTGCTCTGGTGATCACCATGTCCCTACAAACTCGAATTGACCCGAACACCTCCAACGGTGGTGCTACCTACCTCTCAATGGTGGGATGGCACTACTTTAAAGGACATCTACACAGACGAATTCCTTAGGGTAGGTAGGTTCTCAAGGGTACTTGCTCTCTTCAAAAACAAACAAAAAAAAAACCTTTTCACACCAACACATTTTCAAAAGCTTTCAAAACAAACTTTTCAAACACTCTGACGTACGAGTCGAACTGAAATTTTTTCAAAGGAACTTTTTTAACCCACATTGAAAAGCAAACAAAACAATTTTGAAAACACATTGAGCAAGTATCTAAGAGCCCATGGATAACCATGGATAGAAAGGGTGCTAAAACCTTCCCTTTCTATAACCTACCTCCCGAACCGAGAGCAATCTCTATAAGGAATTTTTCTGTGCTTTTGTCCTTTCCATTTGGAGAAAATAAAAGACGGTGGCGACTCTTGCTTCCCCGAAATTTCGCGAACCAGCGTTAAACAGTCAGTTCCAGATCCACCGATCACAGAACTGGCGACTCTGCTGGGGATTTCTTACAAAGTGGGGTGTACCTTAGGGCTAGGTCATAACTATGTTTTCAATTGTATTGCTTTGTGTGCTTTAAATTGTGGGTTGCTTGGGAGTTCTATAGATCCTAACCCGGATCTGGGGGATACCTTCTTAGAAAGTAGCAACAAGGCTGTGAGGGAATTGTGCGGGGTATACCGACATGGTTGAAACAGTCTGCTACGTTGATGTGGCACTTTGGTGTGTACCGGTAACCCTTGAGTTCAGTCAAGGAGAGTACGGGGCCTCCGCGTGGTGTCGTGAAGCATCAACAGACCTTAGGAACCTTAATTGAACTATCTTGGCCTCTTTAGGGTAGTGAGATAACTGACTTTGGTGCAGTCCGAGGTTGGTTGATACTCGATACTACACTCAATTGAGGGTTGCTTTCCTGGAATATTTCGGTCGCCAGTTCAGTGGCTAAATCGAAACGATGAACAATGAAAGCAATCCTGTGATATTGGGAACCTTAGAACCCGGTTACTTTGATTAGGACAGGTTGAACCCACCAACTTCAAGAGGGTACTACCCAGACCCCATGCTGGCCTTAAACCTTAAGGGCTTGTCTTGTGTGCCTTGTGTGCCTTACATGTTTGTCTTTGTAAATATCTGTGGTGTGTTTAATCATAGCATCATGACATCATCCAGCATCATATGCATTGACTAACCATTTCAGGGGTTCGAATTTTCATCTTTGTTCTTGTTTTGTAGGACATGGAAACTGTTCGTAGAAAGACAATTCAAGTCAATCTTGTAAGGATCCCTCCTCAGCTTAAGGAGCTTATATCCAGGATTCCCGAGAACTCTTCATTCAGTGAAAGGCATGGAAGCCTCATCAGCTTGGTCAACACCAACATTGAGGAAGATATGATAAAGGTCCTGTTCCAGTTCTTTGATCCTCTGCATCACTGTTTTACCTTCTTGGACTATCAGTTGGTACCTACATTGGAGGAGTTCTCCCGGCTCCTGAAGATCCCTATCCTTGATCAGCTACCTTTCAACGGTACAGAAAAGGAACCTAAGCTTGAAGAGATTGCTAAAGCCTTGCACCTACAGTCATCTGACCTTAAGGGACATTGGGAAGTTAGAAGTGGTATCAAAGGGTTCTTAGCCAGGTTTCTGTTTGAGAAGGCCCTTGAATGTTGGAATTCCCTTGACTTGCAAGCTTTTGAAGAAGTGGTAGCCCTCCTTGTCTATGGTTTGGTGTTGTTTCCTAACCCAGATCAGCTTATTGATATCAGTGCCGTTCAGATCTTTATGTCCAGGAATCCTATACCTACATTGCTGGGGGACATCCTTCACTCATGTTACACTCGAACCATGAGAAAAAGAGGTGTCCTTATGTGTTGCACTCCTCTCCTGGGAAGGTGGTTTATTTCGCACCTTCCACAATCAGTCCTGAAGAATGAGCGGGGTTTGAGATGGTCACAACGGTTGATGACTCTTACACATGCAGATATACATTGGTGTCCTAGGTCCAGAGAAGATGTCACTATCATTGATCGTTGCGGGGAGTACCCTAATGTTCCTTTACTTGGAATCAGAGGAGGTATTACTTATAGCCCATGCCTGGCTTGGAGACAATTTGGTTATGCTCGGAGGGATGGTCCTCATGACATGTTAATTCCTGACATAGTTTTTGACTTCGACAATGATACTCAAGGACTTCGCCAGAGATTTATCAGAGCCTGGAGGATGCCCAGTAGGGTAGACAGCAAGACACTGGGGCACAGGAATTCCATCCCGTTGGAACCTTATCTCAAGTGGGTACGAGCCCGTTCCCAGAAGTTAGTAATGCCTTATCCTCATATGCTCCCGGTAATTAAAGAGCCTGCCTTGGAAGGAGAAGTGTCTCATGTTATTCAGCACCCTGATATGCCCACATCCTGGGAAGAGATGCAGAAGAGCTGGATCCAGCTTAAGGAGGAAAGGAATTCTCTTGAGACCAGTCTGCATGCCAGTGAAAAGAAGGTCTTGGAGCTCACCCGTCTGTTGCATGAAGAGAGGAATCTCAACACCTACATAGCTCCGAAGAGGATGCGCAGTGTATTTTGGGATTAATTTGATTCTTGTGCTTTTTGCCCATGAGGCTTTGATGTATTAAACAATGATTTCTTTAATGATAACGTGTGTTCCTTTTTGTCTATAACAAATTTGAACTTTCGAACCCTTGAATGCATTGCATACGCATTTCATACATCATGTGCATAACAGGTTTTTCCTCTTTTCAGGTTGCTTACAGTTCTTCGCTGTTTATTTCAGCATCATGAATCCCGAATCTGCATCAACTGAGACATCAATCAAGGCTCTCCAGGCGCAGAATGCGCAGTTTCAAGAACTAATCAAAGGTCTGGCTAAAGGCCAAGAAGAACTAAAGGCTATGCTCCTGAAGAAGGAGACGAAGAAGAAGAGAAGAACTGTTCTGTTCAACTCGGGCCGAAGGTTTGGCAATACTCTGCAGCATGAAGAGACTGGTTCTTCTGTTGGCAAGAGTCCTTCTCAGGCAGAAGTAAAGGTCCCTAGTCCGGTAGTCTCCGACAACGAGACAAATTTTGATGAAGAGCAGTACCCTCCCGCAGACGACAGATATAAACAACTGGAGGACAGGTTGAAGGCTATGGAGGTTCAACAGGTACCTGGGCTGGATTTCGGAGACCTGGGTTTGTCAACTGGTGTGATCATCCCCCACAAGTTCAAAGCACCATCCTTCTCCAAATATGACGGGGCATCTTGTCCCAAGCTGCATCTGAGGTCCTATGTTCGGAAAATTCAGCCGTACTCTGCGGATAAGAATTTATGGATCCACTTCTTCCAGGAGAGTCTTTCAGGGACTCATCTCGAATGGTTCTATCAGCTGGATGGGACCAAAGTTCGTAACTGGGAGGAGTTGGCTACTGCTTTCTATAAGCAGTATCAATATAATGCCGACCTTGCCCCCACACGTACCCAACTCCAGGGTATGGCGTTAGGTGCAAGCGAAGGTTTTAAGGAGTACGCTCAGAAGTGGAGAGACCTGGCTGGCAGGGTGCAGCCACCATTGACTGATCGGGAGCTGGTGGACATGTTCTTGGGGACCCTATCTGGGCCGTTTTTCAACCATCTCATCGGGAATTCTTCTGCTGGGTTCACTGATTTAATCTTGACTGGAGAGAGAATTGAAGCTGGGCTGAAGTCTGGGAAGATTGCAAAGGGTGCATCATCTAGTTCGGAAAAGAAACCATTCAAGAAGGAGTCTAGTGCCGTGTATAGTTCTAGGAAATCAGAAAGACCTGAGCACCGCCAATCTGTCAGCGCGGTGATGATTGCTAAGCCTGCTGCCGCTCCTCGGTCGAATAATCCTCAAAGGGCTGAAAGACCCCGGCGAGAGTTTACCCGGTTAAGCATGACCCTATCACAGATTCTGCCACAGTTGCTAGCCACCAACTTAGTGACTGTAAGGGAGGCGCCGAAGTTCCCCAATACAACATCTCCCAAGTACAACCCGAATGCTCGTTGTGCTTACCATTCAGAAAGCCCGGGGCACTCTACCGATGACTGTTGGGCGTTGAAGAATAAGGTGCAAGACCTTATCGATGCAAAGGAGATACAATTCGAAGCGCCTGCAAAGCCGAATGTAGTTACTGCCCCTATGCCTCAGCATGGGGTAAATGCTGTTGATGAAGACGTTTATGCTGTTTCGGTGGATGATCTAGCCACTCCTCTAAAGATTGTCAAGAAGAACCTACTGCAGGCCGGTTTATTTCCGGGTTGTAGTGAGGGTTGCCTGTTCTGTGCTGTGTCCCCATCTGGTTGTCCCTTGCTAAAGTTAGGCATCCAAGGCTTAATGGATAGCAAGGAAATTCTATTCAAGAAGTCTGTTGTTCGGTTGGTCCCAGTGGAAGAAGTTTCTGTGGTGACTATTTTCAATAACCCCATCCCGGCTCTCCAGAAGAAGCCCACTCAAATCATGACCGTCGCGCCCGTTATTATCACTGTTCCAGGGCCCCTGCCCTATGTATCTGATAAAGCTGTCCCTTGGCACTATGGGGCAGATGTATATATAAACGGGATCAAACAAGAGCTCAACGCTGGCGCCAGCATCTGCGACATCACTGGCCCAGCCAAAGTTACTCGCAGTGGCAGGCTCTTCTCGCCTGACATTGCACCGCCTGCTGCCCGAAGACCGCTCCTGATAATTCCTACAAGTACACCTATTCCTGTTGCTGACCAAGTTGTTGTTCCTGCTGCTGATCCGATTATTTCTCCTGCTGCCGAGTCATCCAATGCTCGGGGCAAGGGAATTGAAGTTGAGCCTGCCCAGATGGAGGCACCTGTACCCATAGCTGCTGAGGCCTCCCCACAAGAGATGGAGGAGATTCTGAAGATCATAAAGAAGAGCGATTTTAATGTTGTGGAACAGCTGGGGCATACGCCCTCCAAGATCTCCATGCTCTCTTTATTGCTGTGCTCCGAGGCCCATGCTAAGGCCCTAATCTCATTCCTCAAGATGGCCCATGTGCCACATGAAACCTCTGCAGTCCAGTTCACTGACTGCGTGGCAAGTCTAACGGCAGATAATGGCTTGGGTTTCTCAGACGCTGACTTGACCGCAAAGGGGAGAGATCATAATGATGCTCTGCATGTCTCAATTTTATGCAGGGGCACCACCTTGGCACATGTGTTGGTTGATACTGGGTCATCTTTGAATGTGCTACCCAAGAAGGCTCTGGATCGTCTAGATTGTGAAGGCCTGGAATTGAAACCCAGCAACATCATCGTCAGGGCCTTTGATGGTTCAAAGAGGATGGTCCATGGAGAGGTTGACATTCCGATTCGTGTGGGCTCTCAGGTGTTCGACTCCACTTTTTATGTGATGGATATCCGTCCATCTTACTCTTGTCTGCTGGGTCGACCCTGGATACATAAGGATGGGGCAGTGACCTCTACCTTGCATCAGAAGCTGAAGTACCCCGTCAGAGGGAAGATTGTCACTGTGCAAGGAGAGGAAGAATATATGGTGAGCCACCTGAATTCCTTCAGGTACATTGAGATGGATGGGGAGTTTATTGAAACCCCCTTTCAACACTTCGAGGAGGTGTTTCCAATTGCAGCAGAAACAACAGAAGCAAGTGGTCCTTTAAGGATGGCTTCCCTGAGGGATGCCCGGGCTGTGGTCCAGAAGGGTGAATGTGCCGACTGGGGCAGACTCCCAGACTTTACTCAGAAGACTGATAAACTTGGGCTGGGTTTTACCTCAGAAGGTCAGAGAGCTATGAGGAAAGCAAAGATCGGAAGACCTCCGGTATTTATTAAAAGTTCAGAAGTGAATGCTGTTGGGGAAGACCATGAAATGGACGAAGCTGAATTCAATAGCTGGATCTATCCGACGGCCGAAGACGGATTGAACAATTGGAGTGCAAAGGACCATACCCCTGTTACCTTTGTGACGCAGTAATGAATTCCTATGTTTTGTTATTTTGTAATAAACAATGATAAACTCTTTGGCCCGGTGTCTTACCCGAGGCACCGTGGCATCATTTGTGAGGGCATACAAACTGTCATTTTATACATCATGAATGAAAATCTTGGACGTTTTTCGCATTGCAAATATTGTGTTCCTTTTCTGTCTTTCTTTTCCTTTACATAATTTTCAAAAACAGTTGTATTTACACACACACTCACTCATACAGGTTCCAATCCACTCTGGATCTTACTGACAACAACTCTGCTACTGCCAATTATGACTTCGAAAATCCGATCAACTTAGCCGAAGACGAAGGTGAAGATGATTGCGAAGTGCCTGGCGAGCTTGCAAGACTGTTGCTTCAGGAAGAGAGGGCAATTCAACCCCATGAAGAGCCAGTGGAAACCATAAACTTGGGTACTGAGGCAGACAGGAAAGAGGTAAAGATTGGTGCCAACCTAGAGCTCAGCGTGAAGCAACGGTTAACCAAGATGTTACATGACTATATGGAGATCTTTGCCTGGTCCTACGAAGACATGCCCGGGTTGGATACCGATATTGTGGTCCATCACTTGCCAACTAAGGAAGACTGCCCTCCAGTTAAACAAAAGGTCCGTCGGATGCGTCCAGAGATGTCCGAGAAGATTAAAGCCGAGGTCATGAAACAGTTTGATGCCGGGTTCCTTGCAGTAACTTCTTACCCTCAGTGGGTTGCTAATGTGGTGCCGGTACCTAAAAAGGATGGAAAGGTCAGAATGTGTGTTGACTACAGGGATCTGAACAGGGCCAGCCCCAAGGATGACTTCCCCTTACCTCACATTGATGTCCTTGTTGATAATACAGCTCAGCACAAAGTGTTCTCTTTCATGGATGGTTTTTCAGGTTACAATCAGATCAAGATGGCACCTGAAGACATGGAAAAGACTACATTTGTTACCCAGTGGGGCACCTTCTGTTACAAGGTTATGCCGTTTGGGTTGAAGAACGCTGGGGCAACCTACCAACGCGCCATGGTCGCCTTATTTCATGATATGATCCACCACGAGATAGAGGTGTATGTTGACGACATGATCGCTAGGTCCCAGACTGAGGAAGAGCATCTAGATCATCTGCAGAAGTTGTTCGACCGGTTGAAACTGTACAAGCTGAGATTGAACCCGAACAAGTGCACCTTCGGGGTAAGATCTGGGAAGTTGCTAGGCTTCGTGGTCAGTGATAAAGGTATTCAAGTGGACCCTGCTAAGGTCAAAGCTATTCAAGAGATGCCAGTTCCCAAGACAGAGAAGGAAGTCAGAGGCTTTTTAGGACGCCTGAATTACATTGCTCGATTCATCTCACATCTGACCGCTACCTGTGAGCCAATCTTCAAGCTGCTGAAGAAAGATCAGGTAGTACGTTGGAACGATGAATGTCAGGCTGCCTTCGACAGAATCAAGAGTATCTCCAAGAACCACCTATCCTTATGCCACCGGTTGAAGGGAGACCTCTGATACTATATCTGACAGTACTTGACAACTCAATGGGGTGTGTGCTGGGGCAGCATGACGAGTCTGTCCGAAAAGAGCATGCCATTTATTACCTTAGCAAAAAGTTTACCGACTGTGAGACCCGATACTCACTGCTTGAGAAAACTTGCTGCGCTTTGGTATGGGCTGCTCGCCGGCTGAGACAGTATATGCTGACTCACACTACCTTGTTGATCTCAAAAATGGATCCTATAAAGTACATATTCGAAAAGCCTGCTCTGTCTGGGAGGATTGCAAGATGGCAAATGATCTTGACGGAATACGACATTCAGTACACAACCCAGAAAGCCATCAAGGGGAGTGTATTGGCAGACCACTTAGCTCATCAAGCTGTAGATGACTATCAATCAATGAACTTCGAGTTTCCGGATGAAAGCATCATGATAATAACTGACTGTGAAGTACCTGGACCGGATGAAGGACCTGAACCAGGATCCCGATGGTCTATGCACTTTGACGGAGCCTCCAATGCGTTGGGAAATGGTATCGGCGCCATAATCATATCTCCACAAGGTACTCATACTCCACTCACTGCCCGGCTGTGTTTCAACTGTACCAACAACATGGCGGAGTATGAGGCGTGTATCATGGGTCTTCAAGCTGCGATCGACTTAAGGATCAAATTTCTAAGTGTCTTCGGAGATTCCGCTCTTGTGATCAATCAGATCAAAGGAGAGTGGGATACGAAACATCCAAATCTGATTCCTTACAGAGAATGTGTGTTGACCTTGATCCCCCACTTCACAGAGATAACCTTTGAACACTTTCCAAGAGAAGAGAATCAGTTAGCGGACGCGTTAGCTACAATGTCTTCAATGTTCAAGGTCAAATGGGATAATGAAGCTCCCCGGATCATCATCTAGAAACTGGACGAACCGGCATACTGTTGTGATCTCGAAACTGAATTGGTGACTGAGAAGCCTTGGTACCACGAAGTGAAGAGATATCTGGAAGCTCAGGAATACCCTGAAGGTGCCTCTGTCAATGATAAGAAATTCCTGAGGAGGTTCGCAGCCAAGTTCTTCCTAAGCAACGGCATCCTGTATAAGCGAAACCATGATTCAACCTTACTGCGTTGTGTGGATAAGAATGAAGCAGAAAGAATCATGGAAGAGCTACACGAAGGGACCTTTGGTACGCATTCCAGTGGGCATACAATGGCAAAGAAGATCCTACGGGCAGGATATTACTGGTCCACCATGGAAGCTGATTGTTACCAACATTCCAGGACATGCCACAAGTGCCAGATCTATGCAGATAAGGTGCATGTTCCTCCGGTTCCCCTGAATGTTCTGACTGCGCCTTGGCCGTTTGCAATGTGGGGCATAGACATGATCGGCGAGATTAAACCTACGGCATCCAATGGACATCGCTTCATCCTAGTGGCGATTGATTATTTCACAAAGTGGGTTGAGGCAGCATCCTATGCTACGGTAACCAAGACTGTCGTGGCATGGTTCATTCGGCACAACCTGATCTGTCGGTACGGCGTCCCTGAGCGGATTATTACAGACAACGGTACCAATCTAAACAATAAGATGATCGCTGAGCTCTGCGAACAGTTCAAGATACAGCACCACAATTCTTCTCCTTACAGACCGAAGATGAATGGGGCTGTAGAAGCAGCAAATAAGAACATCAAGAAAATCATGCAGAAGATGACAGTGACGTACAAAGATTGGCACGAGATGTTACCGTTCGCTCTACATGGGTACCGTACCTCAGCTAGGACGTCAACCGGGGCAACTCCTTTCTCTCTGGTTTATGGCATGGAGGCAGTCTTGCCGATCGAAGTGCAAATTCCCTCTCTCCGGATAATGAAGGATGCAAATCTGAACGAAGATGATTGGATCTAGACACGACTTGATCAACTCAACCTCATTGACGAAAAGAGACTTGCTGCTATCTGTCATGGTCAGACGTATCAGAAACGAATGATCAGGGCATTTAACAAAAAGGTCAGACCACAGGAATATCAAGTTGGGGATCTGGTAATCAAGAGAATCATCCTTCCTCAGAGTGATCCAAGGGGCAAATGGACCCCTACGTATGAAGGGCCATTTGTGGTTAAGCATGTGTTCTCAGGAGGAGCAATGATATTGACCAACATGGATGGTGACGACCTTCCCCACCCCGCCAATGCAGACATAGTAAAAAAATACTACGCATGAAAAAAGACCCGCTAGGCTGACATGCCTAGGCAAAAATTAGGGCTTCCCGTCGAACCAAAAGGGTTCGGGCAAAATGAAGGGATGAAAATAAAAAGAATCTGTACACCCGGCAAGTCAAAAACCTGAAAAGGCGGCTTGGGCAAAAATGGGTATCCCGGTGGACTGAAAACCCGAAAGGGCAGTCCAGGCAAAATTAGGGATAAAAGCGTAATACTATGTCTCATTGGATCACTTTGCATCCAGAATCCGGTATCTACATCAAGTTCAGACGGCATCGATCAGTCAGATTCACCTTCAACCAAGGTCATCAAGTGATGAGACGCTCAGAGTTATAAAGGCAATAGCAGAGTTGAAACCCAGTGGGATCATTCATATTTCACACAGCTGTTTTATTCTCTTTTGTACAAAACTTGTATAAACTCTCTTGTACGGCGACGTACCTCTTACTAGGACGTCAGTCTCTTGTACACAAAACGCCTATTCACAGGCCATTCAAAATCAATACAAATATATTTTCAGTTAAACGTGCCAAGTGTTTTTCCTTTTCTGTTTTGTTTTGTGAAGAACGTCCAAGGTTCAATTTGTGATATATGCATTGACAATAATTTGCTAACTCATAAATATTTGCATACGAAACAAAGGAATTAATTGCAGGTGACACTAGAAATAGGGGCAATAAAAGAGTTGTCTAAACAATCCGATTGTTCTATCCTCCAAGGTACCAAGGTAGGTTCAGCTAAAGAACATAACCAGTACATATTAAATCCCCAGAGAGTAAGCAAGTCAGTGCACTCTCTCCAAGCAGAATCATCAAATCTTAAGGAAGTTAAGTATCCTCCCGTGGATCTCAATACTTCCCCAGCAGCATATTCTTAACAAGCATCCCCGGCAGTCTTGGTCTAAAGATTGTTCCCCGGCGGTATCTCAATATTCAAAGGAATCACTTCCCCAGCATATCAAAACTCCCCAGAAGAGTCCAATCCAGTTTCCCCAGGAAAATTGGAATTCATATCCCCAAGCAGTAAGCTTATCCCCAGTAAATTCTGGAAGCTTATCCTCGCAGAGCGCGAACGCGTCGTCCGGCTTGATTTAAAGAGTTATTTCCTCAATAGGATATAACTGGGTTATCCACAGCCAAGAGCCACGGAAAGAGCGTCGTCGACAAAGTCTTCTTACCCCAGCGAAGTCCATTAATACTTCCAATACAACAAAGATATCCTCAGCAAATTATTACACTCAGCAAAGCATCTCTCTCCCCACAGAGTGTTGCTTCCCAGTATGGTCGCTAGAGTATCTTTTCTCCCCGCAGAATCTTCCATTTGCCAAGTTCATTCCGCAACGGAGTCATCTTCTCCTGCCTGTATTCTTGCAACTATCATCCCCAGCGGAAGTAAAAGCTTATTCTCCAACATCAGCCCAGGATATGACTTCCCGGCACCCGTCAAGGATTTACTTTCCTAAACGAAAAACACATTCATAAAACGTCACATACATCATTATAGCATGCATAGACGCATCATATCATACAAATCTCATTTATGTTGAGAACATCATTGCTTGATCCATATCATGCATTGCATATGACTGACCTTACCTTGCAGGAAAAACGCAGTTAAAATGCTCAAACATATTTCAAAGCCTTCTCTAGTTCAGCTAAATCGACTCCCAACAGATTTTCCTGATGAAGACTCAATAGAGGTTATCCCAGATGGTTCCCTCTCCGAAGGTGAGTGAGGCGATCATTCTTTTTCAGATGTTTCCCTCTCCGACGATGAGTGTGAGGTGATAGTCTCCTATGGTCCCCTCTCCGGCAAGTGCGTGAGGTGGTAATTCCTTCTTCAGATGTTTCCCTCTCCGACGATGAGTGTGAGGTGACAGTCTCCTATGGTCCCCTCTCCGGAAAGTGCGTGAGGTGGTAATTCCTTCTTCATATGTTTCCCTCTCCGACGATGAGTGTGAGGTGACAGTCTCCTATGGTCCCCTCTCCGGCAAGTGCGTGAGGTGGTAATTCCTTTTTTCAGATGTTTCCCTCTCCGACGATGAGTGTGAGGTGATAGTCTCCTATGGTTCCCTCTCCGACGGTGTGTGAGGTGACAAGTCCTTTTCAGATGTTTCCCTCTCCGACGTTGAGTGAGATGATCATTCCTTTCAGATTATAATTGCCTATGGTTCTCTTCCCGATACTGCAAAGATGGTAATTCCCGCCAAGATTTTTCTCAACGAGCGTTGTTGAAGCTAAAGTCGCCCAAGGTTCTCTTACCATTCATGCTAAGACAACAACCATCCCTGGTTCATTCATCAGCGTTTGAAGCTCCAGACTCAGCTCCTGTAACCAGTCAGGACATATCTATGCCAAGCATCTGAAAACCAGCTCCTGCAACGTGTCAGGTACTCATTTTTCTGTTTTGCAGGTATACAGGTTCTCGCTAAGGAATCTCCTACACGATCAACATCCAGATGGCATCTATAAGCCCATCATCCTATCCAGCAATCTCCAAATGGCATCTATAAGCCCATTCCATCACACTGCTACTATGTGAGCGCAAATTTCTGGGCACTCTAGTGTTCAATCATCTTCTACCCTCGGATTACGAAAGGCACGTCAGCCAATCTGCATCCTCAGGTCTAAGAAGATTGAACAGGGGCAACTGTTGTACCCCAAAATTTGCCCTCCCATATTCTTCAAGAAATTGCCAAGCCAAGTCACAAAATTCCCCAAGGGTTGCACAGCTCAACAGTCTCCTATACAGTCAAAGCTAGGGATTGAGTTCTGATCAAGGAAAGGAAGTTTTCAAAGGCCCAATCAAGTCTCATATGCCTACAAAGATGGTCAAATATCCTCATATCAAGTTTCAAGGCATTCAGCTCAAAATTGCACAGTCAAAACCCTAAATTGCACTACAGTCAACTGTAGGGGCAAAATGGTCATTTGACAGTCAAAAGTTCAAATTTTTGGTCAACATATCATTTTGAAGCCACAAACATCATTTGATCAATGCTTGATCATGATTCTCAAAGTTTGGCTCAGAAATCATCAAAGATGCAAAAGTTACTATATTTGGACAGTTGAAAAAGTCAACTGAAATTGACCAGGGCATAACTTTCACATGGATTATCAGAAAAATTCCATCCAAAGCTCATTTTGAAGAGAAAGACATTTCCTACAACTCATCTTCATATTCCAAGTCCAAGAAATGCTCTCACAAAAAGTTATCAATTTCAACATTATAGGTCATTTTCAAAAGTCAACAAAAAGGGACTTTAAGTCAAAGACCATAACTTGAGATTGGTAAATCAAAGTGACATGGGACCAAAGGCATTGGTTAGAGGACTCAAAGACCTTTCCAAAATGTCCAAGAACATGTGAAAAGCTTAAAAATTGAGCAAGTTATGCCTTGTGGAAGTTGGGAAAGTTTTGGGAATTTTGAAAAGTCAACTTTACTTCAAATGACCTAAATTTGCTAATGGGCCCATTTTTCTTCCATGATTCATCATTCCAAGCATATGCACGACCATTTGGCCCAAAGGGAGGTATTTTATCATTTTTTATTTATTTATTTGGATTTTTATTTATATTAATTCAATTAAATCAATTAAATATGTGAAAAATATCTAAATGAACCAAACAAATCTTTTTGTACACATTCTAGACTCAATATTTCGTGCATAGGTTAACTAGGAAAGATTTGGTGCTAATTGATCATAATTGATACAAAAACCATGTGGAAAAGATGTGAAAAGATCTTGGAAAATCAAATATGCAAAATCATCAATGCCATGGATTTTATGCAATTTTCTTAACCTAATAGCCTCACTACATAATCAGAAACACAACCCTAATCCTTGTACACTCTAAGCTGCGCATAAGAACAAGATACAAACTTGGAATTTTCACTTGAAAAAAGCAAAACTGAAATCAACCTTAGAGGTCGACTCAAGCCCTAATAATCATTCCAAAAGCTTTCTTGTGGTCCCCTGAACGCATTCCAATCACAAACAACAACCAAAGCTCCAAGAATCGGTACCTATGACTCGAACTGTAAAGAGAAAATTCCATTATCGTGCATCATGATGCAAGCATTTTTACAGCATTTTTTTTAGTAATTCTTATTCCTCATGAGATTCTAAAGCTAACTATCATGTTTAATTGCATTAGTACGCTGTATATAAGATTATGCTATAACTGACTTTTAGGGTTTTCAGAGTTCTAGATTGGGGCTTTTCACCCAAGGAAAAATTAAGCCTCAAGACTATTACCATCCAATTCAGTGCAGAGAGACGAAGAAGAAGCACTTATCGCGAACAATTTATGAGCCCTATAGCGCTAGTCGCTATTTTCTTGAAGCCGGCCTAATGAAACGCTACGAAAACCGTTGCCATCGTGTTTTGTTTTACAGGGGGAGGAAGAAGATGATGTGCTGTCCACACATGATACGTTGCTTTTAAATTTCGCGCGCTTCAGTCACTAATGCGTTGTTTCTTTTTTTTATTATTTGTTTGTCTAACATATGTAACACGCGTTCAGTAGCTCAGCTGGCAAATGCTTGTGGCTTCAACATCCAAGACCTGGGTTCGAACCCCAGGTCTGTGTAAATTTCAATATTATTTTTCTATAATGGTTCCCATGCAGCGCAAGTGTCATAGATCACCATACACTCATCAAATCCAGCCGGCCACGTGGTTAGCTTCAGCAATCCAAGGGTGGAGAATGGATGAACACGCTACACTCCCAGTCAACGCCTCACACATGATTCAGAAAAGTCCAACGAGGCCAATGTTGTTGGGCTCAATTTACTGGGTCCATACCTCACAATTGGGACTGAACCCCCCCCCCTGGTTTGCAATTTCTTTCTTTTATTTTATTTTTAATTATTACTTTATTTTCCTCATTGTTTTATTTTAGTTAATTATTTCTATAAAATATAAAAACCTCATAAAAAATCAGAAAAAAGAGAAAAAATATGATATTTATTTATTTAATTATTTTTATAAATAAATGCTTGTAATAAATTTAGTATTAAATAGGTTTTAATTTTAATTCTTTTTATAATTAAAAATCCAAAAATATAGAATTCGGTTTAATAACTTTTTATTCCTTTTTTTAATTTTTTCCTTTTTATCATAATACTTATTTATTTATTATTTTTTATAATTAAATTGTCTATAATTAATTAGGGTTTCATTTAGATCTTAATTTAATATTTTTCATAATAAGTTTAAAAACCATTAGAATTAGTGTTTACATCTCATTTTAATTTTAAATAATTCTTTTCCATTAAAACTTAAAAAACCCAAAATACCTAAAAAACATTTTCTTTTAATTCTTAATTTTAATTCCATTATTTATGTAATTTTGCAAAAGGGTCCAACGCCCTCGTTTCGATAATTCTTTTATTTCGCATATTTATTTTATTTCGCTTAATTCATTATGTATCTCTCCCAAAGCGTTGTAACTTAAATTTCTCGCACTTTTATTTCTTTCGCTTTATTTATTTTCTGTCAAATCGGGTCCGGTTTAATTTTGGCGATGTGGACCCGCGCCATTTGTAATAGCGTTAGATTTACTTTTCCCGCAAATATTAACTGTTAAATAAGCATGCAAGAATGAATGACTTAAATAAAATCAAGCGTAGATCACAACAAACATGACAAGACAAATATCAATGAAACATGACACACAATTCGCACACACCACCCTTAGGGTACGCCTCACTGTTGCCTTGCCTCGAAAGGTGATCGTCGAGTAGAGGATGTCTTAGTAAGTCCTCATGATCCGGGAACCTGGCATGAGGGTAGCTTCTAAGGTGTCTTCCCATTGCTCCGGTGATCACCATGTCCCTACAAACTCGAATTGACCCGAACACCTCCAACGGTGGTGCTACCTACCTCTCAATGGTGGGATGGCACTACTTTAAAGGACATCTACACAGACGAATTCCTTAGGGTAGGTAGGTTCTCAAGGGTACTTGCTCTCTTCAAAAACAAACAAAAAAAAACCTTTTCACACCAACACATTTTCAAAAGCTTTCAAAACAAACTTTTCAAACACTCTGACGTACGAGTCGAACTGAAATTTTTTCAAAGGAACTTTTTTAACCCACATTGAAAAGCAAACAAAACAATTTTGAAAACACATTGAGCAAGTATCTAAGAGCCCATGGATAACCATGGATAGAAAGGGTGCTAAAACCTTCCCTTTCTATAACCTACCTCCCGAACCGAGAGCAATCTCTATAAGGAATTTTTCTGTGCTTTTGTCCTTTCCATTTGGAGAAAATAAAAGACGGTGGCGACTCTTGCTTCCGCGACATTTCGCGAACCAGCGTTAAACAGTCAGTTCCAGATCCACCGATCACAGGGAGGTAGATTTATAGAAAAGGAAGGTGTTAGCACCCTTTCTATCTGTGGTTATCCACGGGCTCTTAGGTACTTGCTCTTATATTTTCAAAAATGGTTTGCTTTTCAAGTGTATGTGGGTTTTGAAAAAGTTTCGTTTGAAAAATTTCTAGGTAACTCTTGTATCTGTCCTCAAGAGTGTATGAAATATTCATTCGAAAAAAAACTTTTTGAAAGTGTAGGTGTGAAAAAGATGTTTTTGTTTGTTTGAGAGAGCAAGTACCCAGGAGAAATCTACCTACTCTAAGGAATTAAGCTGTGTAAGAGTCCTTTAGACAGTACTATCCCACTATTGAGAAGTAGGTAGCACCGTCGTTGGAGTTATTCGGGTCAATTCGATTATTAGGGACATGTGGTCACTAAAGCAACGTTAGGACGTTTTAGTGGTAATCCTAATGTCTTAGATCATTTTTATCAAGGCGACCATTCTGAGGCAGCTTATGATCTTGGGACAAAGGACGACCTCTAAAACATCCTATACTTAATGACCACGTTCGAGGCAACCAAGTGAGGTGTACCCTAAGAGTGGCATGTGCAAGTGTGTCAATTTTCAGTTATTTTACTCTTGCATGTCATGGTGAGCTATTGTTGATTTTTAAGTTTAAGAGTTAATCTTGTCATACAATCCTAGTTAGCATACATCTAAGCAGTTAATATATGTACATGAATTTAAAGTGCGGGAATTGTAAATCCTACGCTATTACAAGGCTTTCGGGGAGGGGGATTATTTACATGTCCAAAAATATTGGGGGAAATAAAAACAGTAAAGTAAAAGAAGGTCTTAGTTTAAGCTATTACATCCCAGTAAAATAAACGCGCGTGAATCTAAAAAAAAATCCTAAGAATAAGAACTCTTTTTGTTGTTTTTGATTAAGAAGATATTTGAATTAAATACTCCTAAGCCTAGTTTATTTTAAATTGATAAAATGAAGTTAAAATAATTAATTAATTAATTTACAAAATTAATTTGAATAAAAAACTAACCTAATGTTTTTTTTTGTGATTTTTTTTATTTTAATGTTAATTAAAAGATAAAAATAAGTCTATGAGAATAAAAACAAAAAAATAAAGTGCAGGAGGGATCCTTCGATCCAGGGAAAAAAGGAGTTTCGACCCAGGGAGGGAATGGACTACTTCGGTCCAGAGAGGGTCCTGGTCCTTTCGATTGGGCCACACAGTAAGGCGTGAGTAGCCTTCGATCCAGGGAAGAGGATTGCCCTTCGATCATGGAGGTCATGGCTTTCGATCCAGGGATGAGATGCCTCTTTCGATCCAGCACGCTAATGGGTTCGATCCAGAGAAGGGCTCTCCTTCGATCTAGGATGTTATACCTGCAAAAGTATGTGAGCGAAACAAAAATGCATGGCCTGGGTATTGAATCCCAGGCCCTTCGATCCTGCACTTGTTGGGGTCTCTTCAGGCTAAATCTGCAGCAAATGTTAGCACACGAGAAATGTGACCTGGGTGCCAAACCCAGGCCTTTCGATCCTGTCTAAGATGGCAGGTCAAAGGTAACAACAAGTAATAATGCGTGTACACAAATGTAAGGTTGGACAATTTACCCTTTCTTACCTGCAGATTGAGTCTTCGATTTGGGCACTGGCTGGATGGGAGCACTTTCAATCTGGGATTTCTGGGCGCAGGCACTTTCGATCTGGGCACTTCTGGGTGCAGGCACTTCTGATCTGGGCACTTCCTGGATGTAGGCACTTTTGATTTGAGGGCTTCTGGGCGTAGGCACCTTCGATCTGAGGGAATGCTTTGGCTTGGAAAATTCTGGGCAGCGTCTCTCCAATGTTTTGTTCTCCTGCAGATTTTTTGAAGAAGTGTGTATAATTTTCGTTCTATGATTTTCATGTGATTTTTCGTGTAATTTTTTTTGTGTGTGTTGTAATGTGTCACTGGCCTCCTATTTATAGGAGTGTGGGAGTGCACGAAAATGGCAAGGAACAACCATTAAAATAGGCCTTTAACGCTCTGGACAAAAATCAAACACATTAAATCATTTCCTTTTTTGAAACATTCGTGTCCCTTGAATGAACCTGGACGCTTGGATTTCGAGTGCTTTCAGGCCATGCTCTTCGATTAGTCCTGATTTGCCTCTTTCGAATGGACTCCCTGCGTACCCTTCGAATGGGCCTGGCCCAAATATCAATCTAAGGATTCCAATCGAAATGCTCTGCTAACAGGCCAATCAAAAGGTGTTGTTCATGCCAAATGAAGGATATGGTTGACATGCCTGTCGACATTGCCTTGACATAATTCCAATCGAATGCTTGTCCATAATGCCAATCGAAATACTCCTTCAGAATGCCAATCGAAATACTCCTTCAGAATGCCAATCGAAAGGTATTTGAAGTACCACTCAAAAATCTTCTTTTTCCTTAGGCAAGAATTTGTGATCAACCAGGCAGGGGGAAGACTTTGGAAAACATGAGAGGGAAAATTTTGGGGTGCAACACCAAGCCTTTTCGGGCTGATGGTAGATCAACTCTGCTTGGGAAGAGGCTTGCTGATTTGTTCATGGTTGCAAGTCTCAGTGGGGAGTACTACCATTACTGTTTTTATTCCGCAGGGAGTGAAGGTATCTTAGCCATATTCTTCAGTGGAATATACCTCGGTACCTTGGTGGACAGAGCAACTAGACAGCTCGGACAAATCTTATTGCCCCTGTTTCTGATATCACCCGTAATTAGTGCTTTGTTTCGTATGTGAATATTTATGAGCAGCAATTAATGTCAAATGCATATATAAAAAATGAACATTGGACGTTCTTTGCAAAACAAAACAGATAAAGGGAAAACAGTTCGAAATTTGTCTGAAAATGAATTTGTATTGATTTTTGAAGTTTGGCCTGTAAATAGGCGTTTTGTACAAGAGGCTGACATCCTAGTAAGAGAACACCGCCGAACAAATAGGATTTATACAATTTGTGAAAACAAAACAGCTATGTGAATAGTCCCATTGGGTTCCAACTCTGCTATTGCCTTTATATCTTCAAGCGTCACATCACTTTGCTGCTTAGTTGGAGATGAATCTGATTGATTGGTGCCGTCCGAGCCTGATAGTTGATTCGAAGTCTGGATGCAGGGTGATCCAATGAGACATAGTGTTACGCTTATCCCTAACTTTTGCCTGGACCGCCCTTTCGGGTTTTCAGTCCACCGGGATACCCATTTTTGCCCAAGCCGCCTTTTCAGGTTTTCGACTTGCCGGGTGTATGAATTTTTTTAATTTTCATCCCTTATTTTTGCCCGAACCCTTTTGGTTCGCCGGGAAGCCCTTATTTTTGCCTATGCCAGTCAACCTAGCGGGTCTTTGATTATGTGTAGTATCTTTTTACTATGTCTGCATTGACGGGGTGAGGAAGGTCGTCACCATCCATGGTGGTTAAAATCATTGCTCCTCCTGAGAAGATGTTCTTAACCACAAATGGCCCTTCGTAAGTAGGGGTCCATTTTCCCCTGGGATCACCTTGAGGTAGAATGATGCGCTTGATTACCAGGTTCCCAACTTGATACTCTTGTCGTCTGACTTTCTTGTTAAATGCCTTGATCATTCGTTTTTGGTACGTCTGACCATGATAAATAGCAGTAAGTTTCTTTTTGTCGATTAGATTCAATTGATCAAGTCGGGTCTAGATCCAGTCATCTTCGCTCAAACCTGCATCTTTCATGATCCGAAGAGAGGGTATCTGAATTTCAATAGGCAAAACTGCTTCCATGCCATAAACCAAGGAATAGGGCGTTGCCCCTGTTGACGTTCGTGTTGAGGTACGGTACCCATGAAGAGCAAATGGTAATATCTCGTGCCAGTCTTTGTATGTCACTGTCATCTTCTACACAATCTTCTTAATGTTCTTATTTGCTGCTTCGACAGCCCCATTCATCTTCGGCCGGTAGGGAGAAGAGTTGTGGTGCTGTATCTTGAATTGCTCGCAAAGCTTAGTGATCATCTTATTGTTAAGATTGGTACCATTATCCGTAATAATCCTCTCTGGTACACCGTATCGACAGATCAGGTTGTGCCGAATGAACCGTGCCACGACGTTCTTGGTGACCGTAGCAAAGGAAGCTACTTCAACACACTTCGTAAAGTAATCAATCGCTACCAGGATGAAACGATGCCCGTTGGATGCCGTAGGTCTGATTTCGCCGATCATATCAATGCCCCACATTGCAAAAAGCCAAGGTGCTGTCAAGACATTCAAAGGAACTGGAGGAATGTGCACCTTATCAGCATAGACCTGGCACTTGTGACATGTCCGAGAATGCTGATAACAGTCGTCTTCCATTGTGGACCAGTAATATCCTGCCCGAAGGATTTTCTTTGCCATGGTATGTCCACTGGAATGAGTTCCGAAGGTACCTTCATGCAGCTCTTCCATGATCCTTTCTGCTTCAATCTTATCCACACAACGCAGTAAGGTTGAATCATGGTTACGTTTGTAAAGAATGCCATTGTTGATGAAGAACTTTGCCGTGAACCTTCTCAGAAACATCTTGTCATTAACAGATGCCCCCTCGGGGTATTCTTGAGCTTCAAGGTACCTCTTCACTTCATGATACCAAGGCTTTTCTGTTACTTCTTCGGTCTCAAGATCACAATAATGTGCAGGTTCATCCAATTTCCAAATAATGATCCAGGGGGCCTCGTTATCCCACTTGACTTTGAACATATAAGACATCATATCTAGCGCGTCCGCCAACTGATTCTCCTCTCTTGGGAAGTGTTCAAAGGTTATCTCCTCGAAATGGGGAAGCAACGTCAATACATACTCCTTGTAGGGAATAAGATTTGGGTGTTTCGTATCCCACTCTCCTTTGATCTGACTGATCACGAGAGAAGAATCTCCGAAGACACTCAGAAACTTAATCCTTAGGTCAATTGCTGCTCGAAGACCCATGATGCACGCTTCATACTCCGCCATATTGTTGGTGCAGTTGAAACATAGTCGGGCGGTAAGTGGAGTATGTGAGCCTTTAGGAGATATGATCACAGCGCCAATGCCATTACCCAAAGCGTTTGAAGCTCCATCAAAATGCATAGACCATCGGGATCCTTCCTCAGGTCCTTCATCCGGTCCAGGTGTTTCACAATCAGTCACTACCATGATATTCTCGTCTGGAAATTCAAAGTTCATAGACTGGTAATCATCCACTGCCTGATGTGCCAAATGGTCTTCCAATACACTTCCCTTGATCGCTTTTTGAGTCGTGTACTGTATGTCATACTCAGTCAAGATCATCTGCCATCTTGCTATTCTTCCGGACAAGGCGGGCTTTTCGAAGATATACTTGATTGGATCCATCTTTGAAATCAAAAGAGTAGTGTGATTCAGCATATACTGTCTCAGCCGGCGAGCAACCCATGCCAAAGCGCAGCAAGTTTTCTCGAGCAGTGAGTATCGGGTCTCACAGTCGGTAAACTTTTTGCTAAGGTAATAAATAGCGTGCTCTTTTCGGCCAGACTCGTCATGCTGCCCCAGCACACACCCCATTGAGTTGTCAAGTACTGTCAAGTATAAGATTAGAGGTCTCCCTTCTACTGGTGGCATAAGAATGGGTGGTTCCTGGAGATACTCTTTGATTCTTTCGAAAGCGGCCTGACATTCATCGTTCCAACGTACCACTTGATCTTTCTTCAGTAGCTTCAAGATTGGCTCACAAGTAGCAGTTAGGTGCGAGATGAATCGGGCAATGTAGTTCAGACGTCCTAGAAAACCTCTGACCTCTTTCTCTGTCTTGGGAGCTGGCATCTCTTGTATAGCTTTCACCTTGGCAGGGTCCACTTGAATACCTTTGTCACTCACGACGAAACCTAGCAGTTTTCCAGACCTCACCCTGAAGGTGCACTTGTTCGGGTTCAACCTCAGTTTGTACAACTTCAACCGGTCAAACAACTTATGTAGATGGTCAAGGTGTTCCTCCTTAGTTTGGGACCTCGCAATCATATCGTCGACGTATACTTCAATCTCATGATGGATCATGTCATGAAACAAAGCAACCATGGCACGCTGATATGTTGCCCCGACATTCTTCAACCCAAAAGGCATGACTTTGTAACAAAAGGTGCCCCACTGAGTAACAAAGGTGGTCTTCTCCATGTCTTCGGGAGCCATTTTTATCTGATTATAGCCGGAGAAACCGTCCATAAAGGAGAATGCCTTGTGCTGAGCAGTGTTGTCAACCAGAACGTCGATGTGAGGCAGAGGGAAGTCATCCTTAGGGTTTGCCCTGTTCAAATCCCTGTAGTCCACACACATTCGGACCTTACCGTCCTTCTTCGGTACTGGAACCACATTGGCAACCCACTGAGGGTAAGAAGTAACCGCTAGGAAACCGGCGTCAAATTGTTTCATAACCTCAGCCTTGATTTTCTCGGACATCTCTGGGCGCGTGCGGCGAACCTTCTGTTTTACGGGAGGGCAGTCTTCCTTGGTAGGCAGGCGATGAACCACAATGTCAGTATCCAACCCAGGCATATCTTCGTAAGACCAGGCAAAGATTTCCACGTAGTCATGCAGCATCTGAATCAACCGTTGTTTCACACTAAGCTCCAGATTTGCACCGATCTTGACTTCCTTTTTGTCTGTCTCAGTACCCAGATTCACTGTTTCCACTAGCTCTTCATGTGGCTGAATGGCCCTCTCTTCCTGGAGTAGCAGTCTTGCAAGTTCAACAGGCACTTCTCAATCATCTTCACCTTCGTCTTCGGCTAAGTTGATCGGATTTTCGAAGTCATAACTGGCAGTAGCAGAATCGTTACCAGTGAGATCCAGAGTGGATTGGGACCTGTATATGTGAGTGTGTGTAAAATAGCTGTTTTGCAATATATAATAGGGAAATACAAGGAGCGCAAAATTTGAAATGCAAAACGTCCAATGCTTTTATTAATGATATATGAAAGTGGCACACAAAAGCCCTCACAAACGAAGCCACGGTGCCCCGGGTAAGACACCGGGCCATTTTTACAATATTGTCTATTACAAATTCAAAACAAAGAGTTCATTACTGAGTAATAAAAGTAATAGGGATGAAATCCTTTTCTGTCCAGTTGTTTGGTACACCGTTGGTCGTAGGATAGATCCAGCTGTCGAATTCAGACTCCTCCACATCATCTTCGATGGCATTTACTCCCGAGTTGCTGATGAACACAGGAGGTCTTCCAATCCTTGCACTTCGAACAACCCTTTGAGCTTCTGCAGTGAAACCTAACCCAAACTTGTTAGTCTTCTGAGTGAAATCAGGAAGTCGGCCCCAGTTTGTATACTCACCCTTCTCAATAATAGCCCGGGCATCCTTTAAGGAAGCCATCTTCATAGGAGAATCTTCCATCACAGTCTCAGCTGATGCCAATGTCTGAGGAACCTCTTCAAAGTGTTGAAATGGGGTCTCAATGAACTCCCCATCCATCTCTACGTATCGGAATGAGTTGAGGTGGCTGACCATGTATTCCTCCTCCCCTTGAACTGTCACAATCTTCCCTCTGACCGGGTACTTCAATTTCTGGTGGAGCGTTGAGGTTACGGCTCCAGCTTTGTGGATCCATGGACGACCCAACAAACAAGAATAGGATGGTTGAATGTCCATCACGTAGAATGTAGAATTGAAGACCTGAGAACCAACCTTGATTGGAATATCAACCTCACCATGCACCATCCTCTTAGACCCATCAAAGGCCCGAACAACAATGTTACTCGGCTTTAGCTCCAAACCTTCGCAATCCAGCCTGTATAGAGCTTTCTTTGGCAAGACATTTAATGAGGAACCAGTGTCAACTAACACATGTGCAAGAGTAGTTCCCCTGCATTTAATGGAGACATGCAGGGCATCATTATGGTTCTTCCCTTTAGCAGTTAGATCAGCGTCGGAGAAACCCAAACCATTATCAGTAGTTAAATTGGCCACACAATCGGTAAATTGATCAGCTGATGTCTCTTGTGGCACGTGGGCTGTCTTTAGGAAGGTAATCAGAGCCTTGGCATGGCCCTCTGAACACAACAGCAGTGATAACATAGAAATCTTGGATGGGGTTTGCCCCAGTTGCTCAACTACATTATAATCACTCTTCTTAATAATCTTCAGAATCTCTTCCATATCCTGTTTGGAAGCTTCAACATTGATTGTCTTTGGCACCTCCGTCTGGGCAGGCATATCAGTGGTGATCCCTTTGCCCCGAGCGTTAGATGACTCGGTGACAGGGGTAGGAACAGGGACTTGATCAGGAATGGCAGTAGGTACACTTGTAGGCTTAATGATAACAGGTCTTCGGACGGATGGTGGAGCAATATCAGGTGAGAAAAGTCTACCGCTGCAGGTGACTTTAGCAGGTCCTGTAACGTTGCTGACAGCGGTATCAGCACCGAACTCTTGCTTAACTCCAAGAACATAAAAATCTGCCCTATAGTGCCAAGGGACAGCTTTGTCAGATGTATAGGGGATGGTCCCCGGAACAATGATGATTATAGGTGCGGTCTTCGGAACAGATGTAATTCTAACAGGAGTCCTCGAGGGAGCCTTGGAAGAATTGTCGAAAATGGTAATAATGGAAACTTCTTCAGAATGAACGGGTGGAACAGCAGTCTTCTCAAAAAGAATCTCTTTACTATCCATCAGGTTCTGGACACCTGACTTCAGAGATGGGCAACCAGTAAGTAAAGTAGAACACATAGGGCAACCTTCACCACAGCCTGAAAATAAACCAGCTAGCAACAGGTTCTTCTTAATAGTCATCAGAGGGGTAACAACATCATCCATAGAAACTACGAACAAGTCTTCCTCTACAGCATTCACTCCATGCTTGGGCATGGGAGCAGTCACAACATTAGGCCTCTCGAGCGCCTCAAACTCAATCTCCTTTGCATCGATTAGGTCTTGAACCTTGTTTTTCAAACTCCAACAATCATCTGTGTTATGCCCCGTGCTCTCAGAGTGATAAGCGCAGCAGGCGTTGGGGTTATACTCTGATGACGTTGTGTTTGGATTCTTTGGGGCTTCCCTTAGAGTCACCAGATTGGTACTCAGCAACTGCGGCAATATCTGAGACAAAGTCAGGTTGAGACGAGTGAATTGCCTTCGAGGTCTCTCTTCCCTTTGTTAGTTATGATGCTAAGGAGCACTAGTAGGTTTTGAAATAACAACCGCATTGACAGCTTGGCGGTGTTCAGGTCTACTCTGTCTTCTTGAACTGTAGACAACACTGGACTCTTTCTTGAATGGTTTCTTCTCGGTGCTCGATGAGGCACCCTTCTGTATCTTCCCAACTTTAATACCCGCTTCAACCCTCTCACCAGTTAAGACGAGGTTTGTAAATCCGGCTAAGGAGCTTCCAATCAGATGATTAAAGAACGGACCAGACAGGGTCCCCAGAAACATATCAACCAGTTCACGATCAGCCAACGGTGGTTGCACCCTTCCGGCCAGGTCTCTCCATTTTTGAGCATACTCTTTAAATCCTTCACCCGCCCCTATTGACATACCCTGGAGTTGGGTACGCGTAGGAGCGAGGTCGGAGTTATATTGATACTGCCTATAGAACGCAACAGCCAAATCCTCCCAGCTGCGGATACTGGCTTTGTCCAACTGATAGAACCACTCAAGCTGAGTCCCTGAAAGACTGTCTTGAAAGAAATGGATCCACAAGTTCTTATCAGCAGTGTAACGTTGGATCTTCCTCACATATGACCGGAGGTGCAGTCTTGGACAGGAAGCTCCATCATACTTGGCAAAGGCAGGCGCCTTGAACTTATGGGGAATCACCACCCCAGATGATAAACCCAAATCTCCGAAGTCCAGACCGGGTACCTTCTGTATTTCCATGGCGTTCAAACGGTCTTCCAGTTCTTTGTACTTATCCTCAGCAGGAGGATACTTTTCTTCATCATAGTTCGTCTCGTTGTCGGAGACTATAGGGCTAGGAGCCCTCCTTTATTGTGGATTATCTTTCCCTTCAGATGGGGTGGTCAGATCAACTTCGCCCTGCAGCCCGTTTCCAAACCTGCGTCCAGTATTGAACATGATGGTCCTCTTTTTCTTCTTCTTCCTCTCTTTCAGAATCAGGGTCTTCAGGTCCTGCTGACTCTTTGCTAGGCTCATGACCAACTCTTGAAATTGGGAATTCTGGGCCTGGAGGGCCTTGATAGCTTGCTCAGTGGAAGTTTCAGCAGACATGATGATTGCTGAAATAAACAGCGAAGAAGATAAGAGACCTGTACAAGGGTACCTGTTATGTATATGATGAATGGTATGCTATTTATGTAATGCATTCAAGGGTTCAAAAATTCAAATTTGTTGCAGACAAAAAAGAACACACATCATATTAAGAAGAAATTTGTTTAGTATGTAAGTGCCCCATGGGAGAAATATTACAAAATTCTTAATGTAAAAAGTCATTGCGCATCCTTTTTGGAGCGATGTAAGTGTTGGGTGTCTCTTCCTCGTGAAGTCGGCGGGTAAGCTCCAAAACCTTCTTCTCACTGGCATATAAGCTGGCTTCAAAAGCATTCCGTTCTTCCTTGAGTTGGATCCAACTCTTTTGCATTTCTTCCCATGATGTTGGCATGTCAGGATGTAGGATGGCGCATGGAACCTCACCTTCCATAACAGGCTCTTTGATCAAGGGGAGAATGTGAGGATATGGCATCATAAGATTCTGGGAGCGGGTTCTTACCCACTTGAGGTAAGGCTCAAGGGGGATGGAATTCTTGTGCCCCAGTGTCTTACTATCCACCTTGTTAGGCATCCTCCAAGCTCTGATTAACCTTTGTCGAAGTCCTTGCGCATCATTGTCGAAGTCGAAAACTATGTCAGGAATCAGCATGTCATGAGGGCCATTCCTCCGAGCATATCCAAATTGTCTCAAAGCTAGACAGGGGTTGTAGGTAATGCCTCCCCTAATTCCAAGTAAAGGAACATTAGGAAATTCTCCACAATGATCAATGATGGTGACATTTTCTCTGGACCGAGAACACCAATGTATATCAAAATGTGTGAGGGTCATCAATCGTTGTGACCACCTTAAACCCTGCTCATTCTTCAAAACTGATTGTGGAAGGTGAGAAATAAACCACCTTGCTAGGAGAGGAGTACAGCACATGAGAACACCTCTTTTCCTCATTGTTCGTGTGTAAAATGAGTGGAGGATGTCCCCAAGCAACGTAGGTATGGGATTCCGGGATATGAAAATCTTGACAGCATTCATATCTATAAGTTGATCAGGATTTGGGAATAACACCAACCCATAGATAAGGAGTGCCACGATCTCTTCAAAGGCTTGTAGATCAAGAGAATTCCAGCATTCTTGTGCCTTCTCAAATAGAAACTTTGCCAAGAATCCCTTAATACCACTTCTGGTTTCCCAATGCCCCTTGATGTCAAATGGTTGCAAACGTAATGCTTGAGCAACATCTTCAAGTTTTGGTTCCTTTTCCGTACCGTTGTAGGGTAGTTGACTAAGAATAGGAATTCTCAGGAGTTGAGAAAATTCCTCCAAAGTAGGCACCAATTGATAATCAGGGAATGTGAAACATTGGTGTAGGGGGTCAAAGAACTGGAAGAGAACTTTCATCATGTCTTCTTCAATGTTGGTGTTGACCAAGCTGAGGAGTCTACCATGTCTTTCACTGAAGAGAGAACTCTCGGGGATCCTGGATGTAAGTTCCTTGAGTTGAGGAAGGATCCTTACAAGGTTGACTTGAATTGTTTTCCTGCGGAGAGACTCCATGTCCTGCAAAACAGGAACAAAGGCGAAGATCTAAACCCTTGAAATGGTTAGCAGATGCATATGATGCTTTATGATGTCATGTATGCAAAAAGTAAGCAAGTGTATATACAGACAGTCATATTCACACAAAGCAAACAAGTCCTTAGGTTTAGGCTTGCATGGGGTTCGTAGGTAAGTACCCTCTTGAAGTTTAGTTGGCTCAACCTATCCTAAAATAGTAACCGGGTTCTAAGGAGCTCAATATCATTGGATTGTTTTCTATGTTCATTGTTTTGGTTTAGCCACTTAACTGGCGACCAAAATATTCCAAGAAAACAACCCTCAATGAGTGTAGTATCGAGTATCTATCAACTTCGGACTGCACCAAAGTCGGTCATCTCACTACCCCTAAAAAGGCCAAGATGGTCAAGTAAGGTTCTAAGGTCAATTGATGCTTCACGACACCACGCGGTGGCCCCGTACTCTCCCTGACTTAACTCAAGGGTTATCGGTACTCACCAAAGTGCCACATCAACGTAGCTACTATTTCAACCATGTCGGTATACCCTGCACAGTTCCCTCACAGTTTGTTGCTACTTACCTAAAGGGTATCCTCAGATCCGGGTTAGGATCTATAGAACTCCGATACAAACCCACAAAATTTAAAGCATACAATTGAAAACACAAGTGATCTAATCCTAAGGTACACCTCACTTATAATTGTTCCCCAACAGAGTCGCCAGTTCTGTGATCGGTGGGAACGAGAACTGACTGTTTCTTAATGCTGGTTCGCGTTTGCGTTCGTTTTCGCAAAGTGTCGCGGTAAGCAAGAGTCGCCACCGTCTTTTATTTTATCCAACAAGGAAAGGACAAAAGCACAGAAAAAATTCCTTTTCGAGATTGTTTCTCGGATTTGGGAGGTAGATTATAGAATGGGAAGGTGTTAGCACCCTTTCTATCTGTGGTTATCCACGGGCTCTTAGGTACTTGCTCACTATGTTTTCAAAAGTTTGCTTTTCTTTGTGATTGTGGGTTTTGAAAACAGTTTTTTGTTTTGAAGAAAGTGTAAGTGCGAAAAGTTTGTTTTGTTTTTAAAAGGAGCAAGTACTTAAGAACCTCTACCTACTCAAAAGGAATTTTAATTGTGCAACTGTCCTTTAGACAGTGCTATCCCACTATTGAGGAGTAGGTAGCACCGTCGTTGGAGTTTTTCGGGTCAATTCGATTTTAGGGACGCGTGGTCACTAAAGCAACGTTAGGACGCTTTAGTGGTAATCCTAATGTCTTAGATCATTTTTTTATTGAGGCAACCATTTCGAGGCAACTTATGATCTTCAGACGAAAGGACGACCTCTAAAACATCCTATACTTAATGACCACGCTCGAGGAAACCAAGTGAGGTGTACCCTAGGAGTGGCATGTGCAAGTGTGTAAATTTTCAGTTGTATTATCTTTGTACATGTTAATGGTGAGCTACTGTTGATTTTAAGTTTAAGAGTTAATCTTGTCATGCAATCCTAGTTAGCATACATCTAAACAGTATATGTACAAGAATTTAAAGTGCAGGAATTGTAAATCCTACGCTATTACAAAGCTTTGGGGAGGGGGATTATTTGCATGTCCAAAAATTGGGGAAATAAAAGTAGTAAAGGAAAAGGTCTTAGTTTAAGCTATTACATCCCAGTAAGCAGTTACGATAAAATAAATGCGCGTGAAAAAAATCCTAAGAATACGAACTTTTGTTGTTTTATTTTTTTTTTTTTGGGAAAATGCTAAATGTTCAATTAAGTCAAATTCAATTAATTAAAAAAACTGATTAAAATTAATTCTAAAACATTCCTAATATTTTTTGCATTTTTTGTTTATGAAAAGGATTGAATTCAAATAAATCCTAAGTCTACTGATTTTAAAATTGAAGAAAATAAGTTAAAATAATTAACTAAATTAAATCCTGATTCTAAGTTATTTATTTTTATGATTTTTTTCCTGTTGATTAGAAAAACAACAAGCTAAAAGAAATAAACAAAAATAAAGTAAACAAAGTAAAAATGGGCCAGGCAGCAAAACAAGAAAAACTATAATTCTGGAGGTCTGGATCGAAAGAGGTGCATGGGGGGCTGCACTCTGAGGGTATTCGATCTGGACATGCCATCCTTCAATCTGGAAATCCTGGGTCCAGTTCGAAGTTAGACTGCTGAGCTTCGAAACGCTGAACAGGACTCTGAGAATGAATTTCCAAACAGAGGTGCTTCGATCTGTAGTTCTGAGGGTTCAGGTGTTCGCTGGGTGGCAGCGCTGTCTGGTGCAAGGATTGGGTATGGCTTCCTGGAAGTGCTGATGACTTTTGGCAGCGTATCTCCAAGCTCTCCTTGCTTCTTTTCTCTATTTTTTCTGTATATTTTCGTGTGTCTTGGATATGTATGCTGGCCTCTGTATTTATAGGGGTGTGAGGGTGCAGTAATGGCAAGAGACAGCCATTAAACAGGCCATTAAAGCCATGAGACAAGAATCAGACCCATTAAATAATTTCCTTTTTTGAAACATTCGTGTCCCTTGAATGCACCTGGACGCTTCTGACTTTCGAATGCCTTTAGGCCTTGTCCTTTGATTGGTAATAAAGTTGCCTCCTTCGAATGGACTTCCTCTGCTTCGACTGCTTGATTTGAAAAGAGTCACTCTGGTCGAATCAGCTCTTCAGGAACAGAAAAGGCAAGAATCTGGCCTTTAACTCAGGAATTAAATCCACAAACAGCATTTAATTATTTCTATATTTGCAAGGGAAACATGCCATTTTCTCATGTTCAGTGTACCTGGACATGTTTGAGTGCCCTCTTGATGGCTTTGTTAACAAGCCAATCGAAAGGTGATGTTCATACTAATCGAAGGACATGGTTCACATGCCTGTCGAAGCCGCCTGGACACAATGCTGGATCGAAGGTTCCCTTGGCATGCCAATCGAAGTGCTCGTCCATAATGCCAATCGAAATGTTCCTTCAGAATGCCAATCGAAGGGTCTTTCAGAATGACAATCGAAAGGTCTTTCAGAATGCCAATCGAAGTGCTCCTTCAGAATGCCAATCGAAGTACTTGTCCACAATTCCAATTGAAGAGCTTGACAGAATTCCAATCGAAAGGCTCCTTTAGAACACCAATCGAAGGGTCTTTCAGAATGCCAATCGAAATGTACGTCAAGCACCACTCAAAAATTTTCCTTTTCCTTAGGCAAGAGTTTGTGATCAACCATGCAGGGAGAAGACTTTGGAAAACATGGGAGGGTAAATTTTGGGGTACAACACAAGTCTCAGTGGGGAGAGCTACCATTATTGTTTTACTCTGCGGGGAGTGACGATATCTTGGTCATATTCTTCAGATGAACTTCCCTTGGTACCTTAGTGGACGGAGCAACTAGACAGCTCGGACAATTCTTATTGCCCCTGTATCTGATATTACCCGTAATTCGCCTTTTGTTTCGCGTGTAAATATTTATGGGAAGCAATTAATGTCAAATGCATATATCAAAAATGAACATTGGACGTTCTTTGCAAAACAAAACAGATAAAGGAAAAACAATTTGAAATTTGTCTGAAAATGAATTTGTATTGATTTTGAAGTTTGGCCTGTAAATAGGCAATTTTGTACAAGAGGCTGACGTCCTAGTAAGAGGGTGCCGCCGAACAAATAGAATTTATACAATTTGTGAAAAGAAAACAAAACAGCTATGTGAATGATCCCACTGGATTCCAACTCTGCTATTGCCTTTATATCTTCAAGCATCTCATCACTTTGCTGCTTAGTTGAAGATGAATCTGATTGATTGGTGCCGTCCGAGCCTGATAGTTGATACCGAAGTCTGGATGCAAGGTGATCCAATGAGACATAATATTACGCTTTGATCCCTAACTTTTGCCTGAACCGCCCTTTCGGGTTTTCAGTCCACCGGGATACCCATTTTTGCCCAAGTCGCCCTTTCAGGTTTTCGACTTGTCGGGTGTACAGATTTTTTCATTTTCATCCCTTATTTTTTCCCGAACCCTTTTGGTTCGTCGGGAAGACCTTATTTTTTCCTAGGCCAGTCAACCTAGCGGGTCTTTGATTATGCGTAGTATCTTTTTACTATGTCCACATTTGACGGGGTGAGGAAGGTCGTGACCATCCATAGTGGTTAGAATCATAGCTCCTCTTGAGAAAATATTCTTAACCATAAATGGTCCTTCGTAAGTAGGGGTCCATTTTCCCCTGGGATCACCTTGAGGTAAGATAATGCACTTGATTATCAGGTCCCCAACTTGATACTCTTGTCGTCTGACTTTCTTGTTAAATGCCTTGATCATCCGTTTTTGGTACGTCTGACCATGATAAATAGCAGTAAGTCTCTTTTCGTCGATTAGGTTCAGCTGATCAAGTCGGGTCTGAATCCAGTCATCTTTGCTCAAACCTGCATCCTTCATGATCTGGAGAGAGGGTATCTGAACTTCGATGGGCAAGACTGCCTCCATGCCATAAACCAAGGAATAGGGTGTTGCCCCTGTTGACGTCCGTGTTGAGGTACGGTACCCATGAAGAGCAAACGGTAACATCTCGTGCCAGTCTTTGTATGTCACTGTCATCTTCTGCACAATTTTCTTAATGTTTTTATTAGCCGCTTCTACAGCCTCATTCATCTTCGGCCGGTAGGGAGAAGATTTATGGTGATGTATCTTGAATTGCTCGCAGAGCTCAGTGATCATTTTGTTATTAAGGTTGGTATCGTTGTCCGTGATGATCCTCTCTAGTACACCGTATCGATAGATCAGGTTATGCTGAATGAACCGTGCTACGACGTTCTTGGTTACAGTAGCAAAGGAAGCTGCTTCAACCCACTTTGTAAAGTAATCAATCGCTACCAGGATGAAACGATGCCCGTTGGATGCCGTAGGTCTGATCTCGTCGATCATATCAATGCCCCACATTGCAAAAGGCCAAGGTGCTGTCAAAACATTCAGAGGAACTGGAGGTATGTGCACCTTATCAGCATAGACCTGGCACTTGTGACATGTCCGAGAATGCTGATAATAGTTAGCTTCCATTGTGGACCAGTAATATCCTGCCCGAAGGATTTTCTTTGCCATCGTATGTCCACTGGAATGGGTTCCGAAAGTACCTTCATGTAGATATGCCATGATCCTTTCTGCTTCAATCTTATCCACACAACGCAGTAAGGTTGAATCATGGCTACGCTTGTAAAGAATGCCATTGATGATGAAGAACTTTGCCGCGAACCTCCTCAGAAACTTCTTATCATTAATAGATGCACCCTCGGGATACTCCTGGGCTTCAAGATACCTCTTCACCTCATGATACCAGGGCTTTTCTGTTACCTCTTCAGTCTCAAGATCACAGCAATGTGCAGGCTCGTCCAATCTTTAAATAATGATTAGGGGAGCCTCGTTGTCCCAATTGACTTTGAACATATAAGACATCGTAGCCAGCGCGTCCGCCAACTGATTCTCCTCTCTAGGGAAGTGTTCAAAGGTTATCTCCTCGAAATGGGGAAGCAACGTCAATACATACTCCTTGTAAGGAATAAGATTTGGGTGTTTCGTATCCCACTCGCCTTTGATCTGACTGATCACGAGAGCGGAATCTCCGAATACACTTAGAAACTTAATCCTTAGGTCAATTACAGCTCAAAGACCCATGATGCACGCTTCATACTCCGCCATATTATTGGTGCAGTTGAAACATAGTCTGGCGGTAAACGGAGTATGAGAGCCTTTAGGAGACATGATCACAGTGCCAATGTCATTACCCAAAGCGTTCGAAGCTCCATCAAAGTACATAGACCATCGGGATCCTTCCTCAGGTCCTTCATCCGGTCCAGGTGTCTCATAATCAGTCACTACCATGATATTCTCGTCCGGAAATTCAAAGTTCATAGATTGGTAATCATCCACTGCCTGATGTGCCAAATGGTCTGCCAATACACTTCCCTTGATTGCTTTTTGAGTCGTGTACTGGATGTCATACTCAGTCAAGATCATTTGCCATCTTGCTATTCTTCCGGACAAGGCAGGCTTTTCAAAGATATACTTGATTGGATTCATCTTTGAAATTAACAGAGTAGTGTGAGTCAGCATATACTGTCTTAGCCGGCGAGCTGCCCATGCCAAAGTGCAGCAAGTTTTCTCAAGCAGTGAGTATCGGGTCTCACAGTCGGTAAACTTTTTGCTAAGGTAATAAATAGCATGCTCTTTTCGGCCAGACTCGTCATGCTGCCCCAGCACACACCCCATTGAGTTGTCAAGTACTGTTAAGTATAAGATCAAAGGTCTCTCTTAAACTGGTGGCATTAGGATGGGTTGCTCCTGGAGATACTCTTTGATTCTTTTGAAAGAGGCCTGACATTCATCGTTCCAACGTACCACTTTATCTTTCTTCAGTAGCTTGAAGATTGGTTCACAAGTAGCAGTTAGGTGCGAGATGAATCAGACAATGTAGTTCAGTCGTCCTAGAAAGCCTCTGACCTCCTTTTCTGTCTTGGGAACTGACATCTCTTGTATGGCTTTCACTTTGGCGGGGTCCACTTGAATACTTTTGTCGCTCACGACGAAACCCAGTAGCTTACTAGACCTCACCCCAAAGGTGCACTTGTTCGGGTTCAATCTCAGCTTGTACAACTTCAACCTATCAAACAGCTTCTGTAGATGGTCAAGGTGTTCCTCCTCAGTCTGGGACCTCGCAATCATATCATCGACGTATACTTCAATCTCATGATGGATCATATCATGAAACAAAGAAACCATGGCACGCTGAAACGTTGCCCCAGCATTTTTCAACCCAAAAGGCATGACCTTGTAGCAAAAGGTACCCCACTGAGTAACAAAAGTGGTCTTCTCCATGTCTTCGGGAGCCATCTTTATCTGATTATAACCGGAGAAACCGTCCATAAAGGAGAATACCTTGTGCTGAGCAGTACTGTCAACCAGAATGTCGATATGAGGTAGAGGGAAGTCATCCTTGGGGCTTGCCCTGTTCAAGTCCCTGTAGTCAACACACATTCAAACCTTCCCATCCTTCTTCGGTACCGGAACCACATTGGCAACCCACTGAGGGTAAGAAGTCACTGCTAGAAAACCGGCGTCAAACTGTTTCATAACTTCAGCCTTAATTTTCTCGGACATCTCTGGGCGCATACGGCGAACCTTCTGTTTTACCGGGGGGCAGTCTTCTTTGGTAGTCAGGCGATGAACCACAATGTCAGTATCCAACCCAGACATATCTTCGTAGGACCAGGCAAAGATCTTAACATAGTCATGCAGCATCTGAATCAACCGCTGCTTCACACTAAGCTCCAGATTTGCACCGATCTTGACTTCCTTCTTGTCTGTCTCAGTACCCAAATTCATTGTTTCCACTGGTTCTTCGTGTGGCTGAATGGCCCTCTCTTCCTGGAGTAGCAGTCTTGCAAGTTCACCCGACACTTCACAATCATCTTCACCTTCGTCTTCGGCTAAGTTGATTGGATTTTCGAAGTCATAACTGGCAGTAGCAGAGTCGTTACCAATGAGATCCAGAGTGGATTGAGACCTGTATATGTGAGTGTGTGTAAAATAACTGTTTTGCAATATATAATAAAGAAAAACAAGGAGTGCAAAATTTGAAATGCAAAAGACGTTCAATGCTTTTATTAATGATATATGAAAATGGCACACAAAAGCCCTCACAAATGAAGCCACGGTGCCCCGGGTAAGACACCGGGCCATAAAGTTTCAAAACATTGTCTGTTACAAGCTCAAAACAAAGAGTTCATTACTGGGTAACAAAAGTAATAGGGATGAAGTCCTTTGCTGTCCAGTTGCTTGGTCCACCGTTGGTCGTAGGATAGATCCAGCTGTCGAATTCAGACTCGTCCACATCATCTTCAATGGCATTTACTCCCGAGTTGCTGATGAACACGGGAGGTCTTCCAATCCTTGCACTTCGAACAACCCTTTGAGCTTCTGCAGTGAAACCCAAACCAAAATTGTTAGTCTTCTGAGTAAAATCAGGAAGTCGGCCCCAATTTGCACACTCACCCTTCTCAATAACAGCCCGGGCATCCTTTAAGGAAGCCATCTTCATAGGAGAATCTTCAAACACAGTCTCAGTTGATGCCAGTGTTTGAGGAACCTCTTCAAAATGATGAAATGGGGTCTCAATGAACTCCCCATCCATCTCTACGTATCGGAACGAGTTGAGGTGGCTGACCATATACTCTTCCTCCCCTTGTACTGTCATAATCTTCCCTCTGACCGGGTATTTCAGCTTCTGGTGGATCGTTGAGGTTACAGCTCCAGCTTTGTGGATCCATGGACGACCCAACAAACAAGAATAGGATGGCCGAATATCCATCACGTAGAATGTAGAATTGAAGACCTGAGAACCAACTTTAATTGGAATATCAACTTCACCATGCACCATCCTTTTAGACCCGTCAAAGGCCCTGACAATGATGTTACTTGGCTTTAGCTCCAACCCTTTGCAATCCAACCGGTCTAGAGCTTTCTTGGGCAAGACGTTCAGTGAGGAACCAGTGTCAACCAATACATGTGCAAGAGTAGTGCCCCTGCATTCAATGGAGACATGCAGGGCGTCGTTTTGGTTTTTCCCTTTAACAGTCAAATTAGCGTTGGAGAAACCCAAACCGTTATCAGCAGTTAAATTGGCCACACAATCGGTAAACTGATCAGCTTATGTCTCTTGCGGCACGTGGGAAGTCTTCAGAAAGGTAATCAGAGCCTTAGCATGGGCCTGTGAACATAACAATAGTGACAACATAGAAATCTTGGATGGGGTTTGCCCCAGCTGCTTAACTACGTTATAATCACACTTCTTAATAATCTTCAGAATCTCTTCCATCTCCTGTTTGGAAGCTTCAACAGTAATGGTCTTCGGTGCCTCCGTCTGGGCAGGCATATCAGTGGTGATCCCTTTGCCCCGAGCGTTAGATGACTCGGCGACAGGGGTAAGGATAGGAACTTGATCAGGAATCGTGATAGGTACACTTGCAGGTGTAATGACAACAGGTCTTTGGGCAGTTGGTGGAGCAATATCAGGTGAGAAAAGTCTATCGTTGCGGGTGACTTTAGCAGGTCCAATAATGTTTCTGACGCCGGTATCAACATCCAACTCTTGCTTAACTCCTAGAACATAAACATCAGCCCCATAGTGCCAAGGGACAGCTTTGTCAGAGGTATAGGGGATGTGCCCCGGAACAGTGATGATTACAGGCGCGATCTTCGGAACAGATGTAATTCTAACAGGCTTCCTCGAGGGAGCCTTGGAAGAATTGTCGAAAATGGTAATGATGGCAACTTCTTCAGTAGGAATGGAAGGAACGACAATCTTCTCAAACAGGATCTCCTTATTATCCATCAGGTTTTGGATACCTGACTTCAGAAATGGGCAACCAGTAGGCAAAACAGAACACATATGGCAACCTTTGCCACAGCCCGGAAATAAACCGGCTAGCAACAGGTTCTTCTTGACAGTCATCAGAGGGGTAACAATATCATCCACAGAAACTACAAACAAGCCTTCCTCTACAGCAATTACTCCATGTTTGGGCATGGGAGCAGTCACAACATTAGGCCTCTCGGGCGCCTCAAACTCTATCACCTTTGCATCAATTAGGTCTTGCACCCTGTTCCTCAAAACCCAACAATCATATGTGTTATGCCCCGGGCTATCAGAGTGAAAAGCGCAGCGGGCATTAGGGTTGTACTTTGGTGATGTGGTACTTGGATTTTTCGGAGCTTCTTTTAGAGTCACCAAATTGGTCTTCAGCAACTGTGGCAGAATTTGAGACAAAGTCATGCTGAGACGAGTAAATTGCCTTCAAGGTCTCTCGTCCTTTTGTTGATTGTGATGCTGAGGAGCACCAGCAGGTTTTGAAATAACAACTGCATTGACAGCTTGGCGGTGTTCCGGTCTATTCTGTCTTCTCGAACTGTAGACAACACTGGACTCTTTCTTAGACGGTTTCTTCTCGGTGCTCGAAGAGGCACCCTTATGTATCTTTCCAGCCTTAATACCAGCTTCAATCCTTTCACCAGTCAAAATAAGATCTGTAAACCCAGCTGAAGAGCTTCCAATTAGATGGTTAAAGAATGGACCAGACAGGGTCCCCAAAAACATGTCAACAAGCTCACGATCAGCCAAAGGTGGTTGCACCCTTCCGGCAAGGTCTCTCCATTTCTGAGCATACTCTTTAAATCCTTCACCCGTTCCTATTGACATACCCTGGAGTTGGGTACGCGTAGGAGCGAGGTCGGAGTTGTACTGATACTGCCTGTAGAATGCAGTAGCCAGATCTTCCCAGCTACGGATACTGGCTCCGTCCAACTGGTAGAACCACTCGAGCTGAGTCCCTGAGAGTCTGTCTTGAAAGAAATGGATCCATAAGTTCTTATCAGCAGTGTAAGGCTGGATCTTCCTCACATATAACCGGAGGTGCAGCTTCAGATAGGAAACTCCGTCATACTTGGCAAAGGCAGGTGCCTTGAACTTATGGGGAATCACCACCCCTGATGATAGACCCAGATCTCCGAAGTCCAGACAGGGCACCTTCTGTATTTCCATAGCGCTCAAATGGTCTTCCAGCTGTTTGTACTTATCCTCAGCAGGAGGATACCGTTCTTCATCATAGTCCATCTCGTTGTCGGAGACCATAGGGCTAGGATCCCTCCTTTCTTGTGAACTATCTTTCCCTCCAGATGAGGTGGTCAGATCAACTTCATTTTGCAGCCCATTTCCAAACCTGCGTCCAGTGTTGAACAGGATGGTCCTCTTCTTCTTCTTCTTCTTCTCTTTCAGAATCAAGGTCTTTAGGTCATGCTGACCCTTAGCTAGATTCATGAACAGCTCTTGAAATTGGGCATTCTGGGCCTGGAGGGCCTTGATAGCTTGCTCAGTTGAAGGTTCAGTAGACATGATGATTGCTGAAATAAATAGTGAAGAAGATAAGAGACTTGTAAAGGGTACCTGTTTATGAAGTGCATGGGATGAAATGCGTATGATTTATGATTTCAAAGACAATCGGGATTCAAGTTTGTAAACAAGAAAGGAAACACACTTTATTAGATTTAAACTTCAAAATTTAAATTGTTCAACAAATTGCCCTTAGGCGTTACAAGAATGGAAATACTAAAAAGTAAACAAAAACTGTAAAAGAAATCATCAAACAGTCCATCAATGCTCCCATGGTCTCTTCTTCTCAGTGCGGACATAATCATTCAGGATCCGCTCGTTCTCCAGTTGCCTAGTCAGCTTCTGGATCTTCTGCTCCTGTTCATTGAACCTCTCCCGATAAGAATCTCGTTCTTCCCGCAGTTGCATCCAAGACCTCTTCAGTGTCCCAATATCAGTGGGCATATAAGGGTGGATAATAGTTGGAGGAACCCCCTCCTCATTAGCAACTTCAAGAGTAACAGGCCTGACAGCTTCATATGGCATACCTAGCTTCTGGGCACGGATGCGGACCCATCTGAGATATGGATCCATTGGCAGAGAAGTATTTGGACCCAATTCATGTGGATCTCATGAGGCCCTTCTCTTCTGGCTCTTCCAAACTGACGGAGAGCTATGCATGGGCTGTAAGAAATCCCTCCATGGGTTCCAATCAATGGAACATTAGGATACTCTCCACAGCGGTCAATGACAATCACCTCATCCATACCTTTGAGAGTCCAGATAATGTCGTTATTAGAAAGAGACATCACCCTATAAGCCCAGCCCATTCCTTCTTTGTTCTTCAGTACGGACTTAGGGAGGTGCGAAATAAACCACCTCGACAATAAAGGAGCACAGCACATCAAAGTTCCCCGCTTTCGGGCAGTACGAGCATAGAGATGATGAAGGATATCACCCAAGAGAGTGGGTACCGGATTCTGAGAGATGAAGATCTTGATGGCATTAATATCAACAAAAGTGTCAGGATTCGGAAACAATACCAGACCATAAATCAAGAGAGCCAGAATGTCCTCGTATGCCTTGAAGTCTGAGCTGTCCAAGAAGTAATTAGCTTTGTCAACCAAAAACTTAGCCAGAAAACCCTTAGCTCTACTTCTAGTCTCCCAGTTAGCCATTACCTCCTCCTTGGTCAAGTGAAGGGCTGCAGCAATTTCTTCGGGCTTAAGAGTCTTTTCCCATCCAGTAAACGGAGTTTGTTCCAGGACGGAGATACCGAGCAGCTCATAGAACTCTTCTAGGGTAGGCACCAGCTGGAAGTCCTGGAAAGTAAAACAATGGTACAGCGGATCATAGAATTGGACCAGAACACTCATCATTTGTTCGTCCAATTTTGCAGTGACCAAACTGAGAAGAGAACCATGCCTTCTGATGAATGAAGTAGTGTCTGGAATCCTGACAACCAAATCTTTAAGCATGGTAGGTACTTGGACAAAGTTGATCCGGATAGTATTCCTACGCATGGGCATCATGATGACCTACAAAACAGAGCAAAGATGAAACCCTCTTGTCTTTGAAATAGGTTAGTCCTTATGCAAGATGTATGCAATGTTATGATGTTATGGTGTTATGGTAAAGGCACACCACAAGTATCCACAAAAAGAAAACATGGTAAAGGCACACAAGTCACACTGAGAGCCCTTAGATTTCAGGCTGGCATGGAGCTTAGGTACTACCCTCCTTTAGTTCAGTTGGTTAAGACCTGTCCTAAAAATAGTAACCGGGTTCTAGAGGATCTCAATATCACTGACTACCCTCAATCGGTCATAATTCCAGTTTAGCAACCTTTTCTTGCGGCCGGAATCATCACGAGAGTTTAGTCTCAATGAGTGTAGCATACTGCTACTGTTCTATGGCCAAGTTGGTCAATTTAAGGTTCTAAGGTCAGTTGGTGCTTAATGACTCCTTAGAAGACCCATATTCTCCTTGTTCCAACACAAGGGATATCGGTACAGACCAAGGTGCCACACCAACGTAGCTACTGCTTCATCCGTGTCGGTCTACGCCGGACATATCCCTCACAGTTTATTGCTACTTACCTAAAGGGTATCCCCAGATCCGGGTTAAGATCTATAGAACTCCGATACAAGCCCACAAAATTAAAGCATACAAAGCATACAATTAAAAACATTGTGATCTAATCCTAAGGTACACCTCACTTATAAAACTCCCCAGCAGAGTCGCCAGTTCTGTGATCGGTGGGAATAGAACTGACTGTTTTTGAATGCTGGTTCGCGTTTTGCGTTTGTTTTCGCAAAATGTCGCGGTGAGCAAGAGTCTCCATTGTCTTTTATTTTATCCAACCAGGAAAGGACAAAAGCACAAAAAAATTCCTTTTTTGAGATGTTTCTTGGGTTCGGGAGGTAGATTATAGAAAGGGAAGGTGTTAGCACCCTTTCTATCCGTGGTTATCCACGGGCTCTTAGGTACTTGCTCATTGTGTTTTCAAAAGTTTGCTTTTCTTTGTGTTTGTGGATTTGAGAAGAGTTTTTGTTTTGAAAGGGGTGTAAGTGTGAAAAGTTTTGTTTTATTTTAAAAGGAGCAAGTACTTAAGAATATCTACCTACTCAAAAAGGAATTAATCTGTACAAATGTCCTTTAGACAATGCAATCCCACTATTGAGGAGTAGGTAGCACCGTCGTTGGAGTTTTCGGGTCAATTCGATTAAGGGACGTGTGGTCACCAAAGCAATGTTAGGACGCCTTAGCGCTAACCCTAATGTCTTAGATCATTTTTTATCCGAGGCAACCGTTTCGAGGCAACTTATGATCTTTGGACAAGAGGGCGACCTCTAAAACTTCCTATACTCAATGACCACGTTCGAGGCAACTAAGTGAGGTGTACCCTAAGAGTGCGCATGTGCGAGTGTATTGTTTTCAGTTATTTTTATCTGTACATGTTAATGGTGAGCTACTGTTGATTTTAGGTTAAAGGTTAATCTTGTCATGCATTGCCTATTTATCAAACATCTAGCAGTTAATAGTTGCAGAATGTAAATTGCGGAAAATAAATCTAAGCTATTACAAGGCGTCGGGTATTTACATCGCCAAAGACAAACCCTTTAAAAATTAAATTGTGAAAAGTAAATAAAAGCGATAAATAAATCCTAATTTAAAAACTATTACATTCTCGAAGCAGTTACAATATTGAAATATGGATCAAAAATTATACGCGCGCGAGAAAATTGAATCAGAGTGTGTTTTAGGGTTTTGACCCTTTTTATTAATAAAGCATATTTTTGTTATTTTTTGAATTAACAATTAATCTAAATTAATAATTGAATTAATTAGTTAAATGAAAATATTTTTGGGTTTTTATTTTAATCAAGGAAAGAAAATAAGAATGATTAAAAAGTTAATAAAAATCCTAATTCTATATTAATTTTAATTTAATGCAAAAGATATTAAAATTGTACCTAATTAACACAACTAAATTAATTAATTAAAATTTATTTACAAAAATAAATAATAAATTAATGGAATTAATAAAAATATTATTTTCTTTTTGTTTTCTGATTTTTTATGAAAAAAAAAGAGTTAATTGGTTAATTAATTAATAATAATAAAATAGAAATAGAAAAATAATAGAAAGAAAATAAAAAGAAGAACAAACTCAAGGGGATGCTGGGCTTAATTTGATGGGGAAATTAGCAAAGATCAGGCCCAATTGTGAGCAGCCTTGTTGACCCTTTCCATCCAATGTGCGCCTTTGACTTGAGAATATGGTGAGGACCCAATTCTGGCCATTGGATCTGCTTTGTAGCCATGTAGCTTTTGGGATCTTGAGGTATATGGTACTCCCTGCTTGCTGAATCCACATGGAATAGCCTGAAATAAAATTGCAATAAAGTTTTGGGGGACCTGGGATTCGAACCCAGGTCCCAATGGTATCACGCACTAACGCCTTGCCAGCTGAGCCATGTTGTTAACTTGTTAGTGGAATATATAACAAATATTATATGGTAAACAACTAATTATGCCTGGAAAAATAAAAAAGTGCGCTAATTATTTAAACGGGCCAATCACGTTAAGCCACGTTATCATCTTCCTCAACACAACCCTGGTTATTTACCTGCGGATTTTTATCCGCAGGAAGTTTCGTAGGGCATCTCAAAAACCCTCTCTAGGCAATATAAATGATACCTAAGAGTACGAATGCACTCGTCTCTTCCTCCTGGTCATCCCTGTAACCATTGTTTGATCCAATTTTCCCTGTAGCACAAACGCCTAAAAACAACACATATGAACCCTAGATTCGGGCATCGTTATACAGGCCATGAAAATCAAATTGGATAATGTCAAAACATTCTAAATCAAATAACAATCACAAATATGCCAATATTTTAAAGAAAAGATGCAAGAATTAGAGATTTGGAATCCATGTTCAGAGGTCTGTTCGTGATGACTTACAGTGAGTTTTAGGCAATGAAAATGCTTGGTTTTGATTGGTATTGCTTCACTGAATGCCAGGGAAGGGAGTAGCGTTGAGCTTTTGCTTTGAAAAGGCCTCCAAACCAGAATCTGATCTCCACTTTTTCAAGGTTTTTCACAAACTTGGTATGGCCGTTTCTGCAGAGCTTTGTGCGTGTTTTAGGTTTGTGTGACTTGTATGCATATAATGGAATGTGTTTAGGTTAAAATTTGGGCCATAATCCTTATGCATTGAAGATGGAAGATTTATTTGACCACCATTGATAAGCTTTCCAAAATTGCTTCAAATCTGAGATTTTGTGCATGTTTTGACTTGGCACGAGTTTGATTGAGTTACACATGATATTTGCAAGCTGTAATGATCACAAGAATCCCCTTACATCAATTTTTAGATTTTATTTGATTTAATATTGATTAATAATGAATTAAATCAATAAAAATGAAATAAAATAGAAAAATAAAAGTTTGGTCATGAAATTAAAGATGGGACACGTGTGTGGTGTGATAAGACTATATCAAGTGGAAAAAAGTGGGCCCTTTTGTCAAAAATGGAGTTTTGAGGATAGTTGACTTTTGGCAATTTTGGAAAAATGCCCAACTTCAACAATGCATAACTTCTTCAATTTTGAACTTTTGGAGGTGTTCTAGGACTTTTTAGAAACCTTGAGATGTCCTATAATCAACCCTTTTGGTCTCAACTCATTTTTATGTTCCATGCTCAAGTTATAAGCTTTGGAAAAAAGGTGTTTTTGTTGACTTTCAAAAATGACCTATAATGTCCAAATTTGTAACTTTTTGTGAGAGCATTTCTTGATCTTGGGGTGTGAATATGGATTGTAGGAAATTGCATCCTCTTAAAAATGAGCTTTGGACGGGTCATTTCTCATAAAGTATGAGAAAGTTATGCTTGGTCAAAGTGGAGTTGACTTTTCCTACAAAACCCTAATTTAGCAACTTTTGAATCTTGAGGAATCTCGAGCAATCCTTGATGAATCATGATCAACCCTTGATCAAATGATGAGTTATCCTTCAAAATGAGAATGTTGACAAAAAATATTGAGGTTTGACTGTCTTTGGGACATAGTTGACTTTTGTCCTAGCACAGTCGATTTTTGGGTCTCTTGAGCAGTTGACTGACCAAACTTCCTCTGCAAGGCTTGAAATTTGACATGTATGAACTTAAGAACATATTGAGAAATTGGGAAACACTTGAGGCCATTTTGATTTAAGGACCTTGATGCAACACAAAACCCTAATTTTGAGTTGACTACCTTAGGAGGTGATTTGACTGTCCAACCCTTGAGCCAACTTGAGCAACTTGAATATTATTCTTGACATGTCTTGAGGAATATGGGAGGGAAAATTTTGGGGTACAACAGGGTACACCTCGCTTGGTTGCCTTAGAACATGGTCATTGAGTATAGGAATTTTTAGAGGTTGCCCCCTTGTCCAAAGATCATAGTTGCCTCGAAACGGTTGCCTCGGAAAAATGATCTAGGATATTAGGGTTATCGCTAAGGTGTCCTAACATTGCTTTAGTGACCACACGTCCCTTAATCGAATTAACCCTTAAACTCCAACGACGATGCTACCTACTCATTCATAGTGGGATAGCATTGTCTAAAGGACATTAGCACATATTGATTCCTTTTTTGAGTAGGTAGATGGTTCTTAAGTACTTGCTCTTTCCAAAACAAAACAAAACTTTTCGCACTTACACTCATTTCAAACAAAAACTTCTTTCAAACCCACAAAACACAAAGAAAAGCAATTTTGAAAACACTTTGATTAAGTACCTAAGAGCCCGTGGATAACCTCGAATATAAAGGGTGCTAACACCTTCCCTTTCTATAATATATCCCCCGAACCCGAGAAACATATCGAAAAAGGAATTTTTCTGTGCTTTTTTCCTTTCCTTGTTGGATAAAATAAAAGACGGTGGCGACTCTTGCTTACCGCGACATTTTGCGAAAACAAACGCAAAACGTGAACCAGCATTCCAAAACAGTCAGTTCTCTCCCACCGTATCACAATGGGCCTAACTTTTTATGCTTGCACTGAGCTTGTGATGTGATCCACGACCCATGAGCCCTTCCACTTGTCATTCTTTTATTTTTATTATTTATTATTTATTTTGATTTTATTTCATTTAAATCAAATAAAATCAATATAAAATAATGAAAATATCAAAAATAAATTAAACCTTGAGATTTTGTGCATGATTAGAGTCATTATACAGCTGGTGGCAAGATCAAATCGTGCAAGGCTTCATATGGACAGAAAAAGATTGAAAATGCTTGTTTTGGAAAGATTTGGTGCAAGGAATAAATCAATGGTCAATCTTCATAAATGGCAAAGATTTGATGCAAATTTTTACCCTAATGCATTCTATCATAGATAGTGAACAAAGGCAGACCAAAGACAGAAGGGTTGGAGGCGTGAAAAGGTAGAAAAAGTTCAAAGTTTTCAAAGAAAAAGTGCTGATCAAATCTTGCTCCGCAGGCCGTTTCAAGCGTTTCAAAAGATCAATTCATATTCTTGGATCATCCCTGAAGCCAACAAAATCGTTTGCAAGGCCTGAGACACTCAGAATCACCCTACAACATTCATACGGTTTGCTTGATTTCTTGAAATCGAATACACTAATTCTTGCATATTTAGGATATTTGATTGGCATATTTATAACCTTTGAGATGTTTGCAATGTGACACCATGATTCAATTGCATTTTTGACACCTGTATGTGCAGATGCCATGGCTAGGGTTTGTTTGTTGTTTTTAGGGGGTTTTTTATACAGGAGAAATTGGGCGTTGATAATGGTACCATGATGCTCTTGAGATTGAAACGAGTTGATTGGTACCATTAGGTTTCATTTATCATGCGCGTACAAGATTTTTGAAATGGACAGGGGATATACCTATGCTTGATGTCTGTAGGTAAAAGTCACAAAATCTAAGACGACAGACACTGGAAAAGACGATGAGGTGTTCAGTCACCATTGGAACATTTGAATATGATGCGCGCGTTTTTGCCTCAGTTTCATGGGAATTGTTTTTATATATTATATATTACTTTTGTTTCTCTAACAACTAATCATCATAGTGCAGCTGGAAAAAGCTTTTAGTGGTAAACATGAGGACCTGGGTTCGATCCCAGGTCCCAACAAGTTTTATTTTCTCACTTTATTTCTACAGTTCCGGTGCATTATCATCCAAAACGCCTACCATGCGCTGCCATCATCCTACCACTAGATTCATGGCTGGTCAGATCCAACGCTCAAGCAACGAAGGACCTTGGTACACCTCAAGTCAACGCTTGCACAGGATTCAGCCCGGTTGACTGGGCTTGGAGCTTAATGAGCTGGAAAATTCAGATTGATACCCCCCTAATTGCTTCAGCAGGCCCATTCTCACACTTTTTTATTTTCTTTATTTCTTTTTAGTTTATTTATTTATTTTATTTTCAAAAAAAATAATTTTTTAATAAAATCATAAAATAAAAAATCAGAAAATTAGGATTAGTTTTTTTTTTAAATTTAATTTTTCACTAATTAATTAGATTAACTTAAGTTAGGGTAATTTTAACTCTTTTTTACAATTAAAATTAATTAGCAAGATTAGGTTTAATTCTTGGTTTTAATTATTTTCTTTCTAAAAATAAAAATACAAAAATAGGATAATTATGTTTTTTTCATTAATCTAATTATTTTTTGCAATTAAAATTAATTAGTAATTAGTTTCTTTTTAAACTTAATTAGTCTTTATTTTTCTTAAATAATAAAAAATGATAAAAAAATGTTTTTTTTCTCTTTAATTAACCTCAATTAGGTTTAGTCAAGGGTCAAAACCCTAATTTCTCGTATTTACTTTTACCGCACGCGCTTTAATACTCTTTTTATTATTATTTTAACTGCTTCCAAGTTGTAATAGTTAAATTAGGGTTTTTAAATTCCGCACTTTTATTTTCTGTCAAGATTATTATGTAACTGTCAAAGCCATGTAATAATTAGGTTTATTTTCTTGCACTTTAATTCCTGCAAACTCTTTAACTGCTTAGATGTATGGATAATAGGATTGTATGACAAGAATGCATGAAAAGATTAAAATGGCTAGAAAACCCTAATGTGCAAAGATAATAACTGAAATCAAATCACTCGCACATGTGCACTCCTAGGGTATACTCACACTTCGGTTGCCTTCGGTAAAACGATCATTAAGCATAGGGTGTCTTAGTGGTAGCCCTCCTGTCTAACAAAGATCAAATGTCCCTTCGGAAATGTTGCCACGAATATGATCTTAAGACTTTAGGGTTATTACTAAGACGTCCTAACATTGCTTTAGTGGTCGTACGTCCCTTTCGAATTGACCCTTACAACTCCAACGATGGTGCTACCTATTTCTCAATAGTAGGATAAGCATTGTCTAAAGGAAACGAGAATAGAAACGATCTTTTTTCGAGTAGGTAGATGCTAGTAGGTACTTGCTCAAATCAAAACTCTTCACACTTACACTTTTTCAAAACAAATTTTCAAAACAACTACGTCACACCTTTGAGAACTGATACAAGGGTTATCACGAAGTCAAACTTTTCAAAAGCAAAGCACGTACACAAGCAATTTTAAAAAGATGAGCAAGTACCTAAGAGCCCATGGAAAACCATGAATAAAAAGGGTGCTAACACCTTCCCTTTCTATAATCTACCCCCCCGTACTCAAAATCTCGAAAAGGATTTTTTCTGTATTTTTTCCTTTTCGGTTGGATGAAATAAAATTCGGTGGCGACTCTTGCTTACCGCAACATTTTGCAAACACAAAAAGCAAACCAGCATTTCAAAACAGTCGGTTCTGCCACTGTATCACAGCAGGCTTCTCATTTTCTCGTTGTTTATTTCAGTAAGAAAAATGGCTCTCAAATAGATCGTCAGAGACCTCCAAACTCAATAGGCTCAGTTCCAAGAAATGTTCCTGAACCTATCCAAGGGGAAAGAGGAATTGAAAGCACTCCTCACTGATAGCATGACCAATAAGAATCCTGAAGACAACAGGGATGACCAGTTGGAACAATTGCAAGATGAGATGGCAACGATGAGAATCCAGATGATGGGTCAGAAGGCTCTTATCCAAAATTTAGCTCGGGGGCAAGAAGAGTTGAGAATTCTCGTCAGCAATCTTCATCAGGACGAATACAGTTGTATGGGACGAACAACTAGAATGGGGGATCAAATCATTAATCAACCTCCAATGAGACAGGAAGTTGGCTTAGTTAAAAGTAGGTCTTCCCGGATTGCTACTACATCGCAAGTCCAACAACGACCTCGCCAACAACAGCAGGGTAATCAACGTAAGAAGAATACACCCAAAAGGAAATTTACTAAAATCAACATGTGTTTGGCTCAAGCATTGTAACACATGTTGAAGGCCAATCTAGTTACATTGGAGGATCCTCCTTAAAAGCCCAATACTTCTTCTTCCCGTCATAATCCTAATGTAAGGTGCACATATCATTCCAACAGTCTGGGGCATGACACTGACAGTTGTTGGGCATTGAAACATAAGATTCAGGACCTGATTGACGAAGAATTTTTCGAGTTCACGCAAGATGGTTAGATCCAGTTCTTCTGTTATCCCTTAAATATCGAGGCTGCAAGGCACACCATCTAAAGTGACAAATTCAAGAGGAGAAGCTTTTTGTGCATTCAAAGTTTTGTTTGTAATTTCTTTGTTTGTTCAAACACTTATCTTTATGTTAGACTTTGGTTCTTCCCATTAATACATTTCATATGTTTGTCTTGAGTTAATCCATTCGTTTTCACTATACTATGCTTTTACTTCCTTTTGTGATATTCAACTCTCGATTAAAAACTATAAGCCTTTAGAGGGAGGATGACAAAAATAATACCATAATCTCATACAGTATGCTTTTGAACAAACCTTGTTGATGATGTACATGGGTTGTTTCAAATCCTAAACAGTGGATTTATAAGGAAGATAATCCCTAGTCAACCCCTTTGAGCCTAAGAAGTAGGAGTTTTCTTTTTCACATAAATTGAAACCTTTAATCATAACCTGGGGAAAATTAGTTTCTCAGTTAATTCAAAAGCATATTCAGTCGCAAGATTTCACTTCATAGTATAAAAAACGTCTTTCCAAATCAAAAGACAGTGATGGTTCCCCGTAAAGCAGACAATCATTACCTCTCAAAAGAAAAGCTCGTTAAGTCAAAACCTATGAATGAGACTTAAGAAAAAAACTAGGGCATCCCGCTAACTGTAATCACAAAAGAAACAGTTCAGGAAAAAGGTAGGAGTAATAAAATCAAAAAATAGGTTGTTACGAATCCTCGACAATAGAAAAAATGTCACAAAAAATGACTGCCTTCTCAAATAAACTTCCAGTATCCGAACCATCACCAAAATATCATTCCAGACTCAATTACGCACAATTAACTGAGTATAGGGCTAGAAGAACGTCATGAAGAACGGGTTAGGTACAAATAAAGTTTGAGCCTTTATCCTTTGTTTCTTAAACCGTGAACCAGACCACGTTACAACCTTTAAAAGTCCTAGCTGAAGCATGGGTTAGTTCAAAAGCATACTGTTACAAAAGGTATCCTGTCTTCTGTAAGGTTTACTATAAATCCTGAGTTGAATTAATATTCTTACAAAATTATGTTTGTTTACTAAAAATGCATTTTCAAAACTTCAAGACAGACATAAGCTTTTCATTTTTTAAATGTCATTGTTCGCATATGACTAATTTTTTGACAATAGAGAAATTCGCACGGAGGATATTCAATGAATGGAAATCCTCTCAATGAACAGAATCACCTCAGATGGAAAGACATTTCTAGTAACATGCATTTCATAATCAAGGGGCATGACATGGTGTCTAACTGATCTAGGGGCAGTCGAGTTAAGATTTAAGGAATCTCACAAAAGGGCCGAATGGCCAGGGACAGACCTTCATCTGAATAACTTGGGGCATTGAACATAAGTTCCAGCAAAGGGCCACGTACGATCAAGCAAACATCTTCTGGCAGTGCTGCAACACTTACTACTATGGACAATGATAATTCTCTGTACCCTGTGAATGTGGACATAGTCGAAAAATACTACGCATGAAAAAAAGACCCGCTAGGTTGATTAGCCTAGGCAAAAATAAGGGCATCCCAGCGATCCAAAAAAGTTTGGGAAAAAATTAGGGATATATAAATAAAAATGTACACCCGGCAAGTCGGAAACCTGAAAAGGCGACTTGGGCAAAAAAGGGTATCCCGCTGGACTAAAAATGTGAAAGGACAATCCATGCAAAAGTTAGGGATTAAAGCGTATGACTATGTCCCGTCACCTCGTCACATGTCTATCAGTAGAAGACTTATCACCATGATCAACATTTACTCAAGACTCTGGGAGTTGGGACAACGTCCAAGCTTCCCATGAATCCCCACAACTTCCATGAGATTATTCCCACAGAGTAATCTTCACAAGTTCATACATTCCCCACAATTTCCCTGACAGATCGCTCTGGCGGATAAATGAGTATGATCTTCTTCCCGATAATGTCACCAACCTACGGAGTTCCGACCAGTACAGTTCATGGAAGTTCTATTCCCCAACTGAGTTTATTCCTCTGAGTTTGCAAAACCCTCTGCACGTCTCTACTCTCCAGCAGAGTTCATTTCCTCAACAAGGGTGTTTCCTCAATAGAGTATTGCTCCATCGACAGGGTTTATTTCCCCAACATGGTTAATTTCCCCAACAAATTATCGTCTCCCCAGCTTAAGTCTGTTACTTAGATGGCCATGATTCGCCGGAAAAATTCCTCTCCCCAGTAAAGTTGCCACTATCCCCAAAGAGTTTCTATTGAATCTAAAATTGGGCCAGATATCAGTTAACTTTATCCTCCCCAAACAAGCCAGAAGGTTATCCATCTCTTCTATCCCCCGTCAGGGTATAAACTCCCCAGCAGAGCAATGAACAACCAATGTTCTTGGAATTTTCTCCCCAAGCAGGAATTAAAATTCTCCAGCAGAGTTTCCTCAAGCAAAAAGCATAAATCAATGTTCCCCAGTAGATTTTCCTCAAATAAGAAAGCAAGAGTCCTGTATACGGTGGGAGAACTGACTTGGGTTTTGCGTTTGTTTGTGCAAATGTTTCGGTTTAGCAAGAGTCGCCACCGACTTTTTATTTTATCCTAAGGAAAGGTTAAAAAGCACAGGAAAAACATTTTGAGATGTTTTCTTGGGTTCGGGGAGTAGATTATAGAAAGGGAAGGTATTAGTACCCTTTCTATCCATGGTTATCCATGGGCTCTTAGTTACTTGCTTAGATCAGTTGCCTTTGCTTTTCAATTGTTTGAAATGGTGCTTTGTGTGTGTGGTTTTGAAAATGTTTTGAAAAGGATGCCTTGTCTAGGCGACCATTGTAACAATTCTTTACTCGAATGTTTTACAAAGGTGTTTGTCTTTTTGAAAAGATGTTTCAATGTTTTTGAAAGTTTGTTTTGAAATTGTGTTGTGATGTGTATTTTGAAAAAAGGCAAGGATTGTTTTGCAAGTTGGTCAAGTAACCAAGAGCTATCTACCCTAAATTTCTCAAAGATCTTTCCTATGTTTTAACCCTTTTAACACTATTGTTCCACCATTGTATTTGGTGGACAATCTCGTGTTAGGATGTTAACGGGACGGGCGCGGGTCATCGTTTAGACCATGAATGCAATAGTGCCAAGTGTCTTTGGCAATTTTTCCTTTAAGGGACTTGATCATTTTTAGGCAACTTGAGAAAGCGTCATCGAGGGACTATGATCATTTGATTTGTTTTTGTTTTGCCAAAGACACTCAACATGCAACATGGCCCAATTTTTAAGGCAACAAGTGGAGTAACCCTAAGGGTGCAAGTGTGCATTGTGCTTTGTTTTTCATGCATGTTTATCTTGAAATTAGGTCAAGCTATTTGTTGATTGTTTTTGCATACAAACCCTAAGTCTATCATGGCATAATTTGAAAGCTTTTAAATGCGGAAATTTAAATGCTAAGCTATTACAATAATGATTATGGGGATGGGGGTACAAATTTGGATTTGGGGATATTTGACAAGAAATTAAATTCTAAGCTATTACATCCATATTGAATATACAAATATTTAATTGTACAATATTTGAATAAATACAATAAATATGCAAAATGTATTATGCACAAAAATGATTTTTTATGTATGTGAAAGTATTTTTTCATGTGAAATATAAACAAAAATAAAAAGGTCAAATTTTGAATATTTTTGTGGTTTTAGGGTTAAACCCTAGTTTTTTTAAATAAATAATATTTATTTATTAATTATATACAATATTTATATATTAATTTATACAAAAATAAAAAAAAAGAAGTATATTGTAAAAAAAAGTATTTTTTAGTGTCATATATTTATAAAAATAAAAATGTATTATTTTCATATTTTTATCCTAAGTATTCTAATAAAATATACAAGTATTTATATTATATATTAAATATACTAAATATATACAAAAAATAAGATATTAATTATTTATAAAAAAAGTATATTTTAGAAAATGTTTTCAAAATGTGAACAAAAAATAATAACTGAAAAATAAATATTTTTGTATTATTTTCTAGGGTTTTTAAATAAAAAGTATATATATTTATTTACATACATATGTTAAATAAAACAAATAAATGCCAAATAAATGCAAAAAAGTGAGGAAAAATATTTTTAGTGTTTTTTCATGTTTGAATAAAAATATAAAATCAGAATCAAAAATAAAAAGTCAAAAATGATAAATATTTCACACAATGGGCCAGGGGGGTGTAAATTGGAAAAGGGAGTGCAAAGAGCAAGACTGACTCAGGCCCAGCCCAAGCCAGCTTTGTCTTCAACCTTCAGCTTCTGTTTCAAAAAACGCGCGCCTTCTTGTTCATCATATTAACTTCTGATTCTTTGACTTTTAGCAAAAACTCATAACACCAATAATGTAGAGCATCAAGAGACGAATTCAGACATATAAAATACTTGACCTAACTCTAAGAATCCAGGGAGAATTTCTTCATCCCCAATTTCTGACCTAATTTTTTTTTCAATGTTCATGGCCAAAATTCTCACAGCATGCTTAATATAAATGAAAAGTAAATACATGGATGGCTTCAGGGCTATGAGTAGAACATGTTTCATTCACAAACCTAAGCTTAATCATGTCTGGATAGAGAGATAGAAGTCCATAGTTTTACCTGTTTCAGCTTGAGTCGTGTACAGCAATGTGGCCAACTTCAATGGAGTTTGAGCTTTTGTACAGCTTGCCTGAAGTCCAAGGATGCTTCCCAAGTACCTAGCTTGCTTTGAAACTCTCTGAATCGTGCTATGGAAGTTCACCTGCAAAACTGAAAAGTGAAAATGGCAACAGAGGTTAGGGATGTTACAGTTTGTATTTAGGGCTTGTGATAGTTTGTGTGGATGATATGGAATGTGTTTGAAAGGTTTTTAGCCAAAGTGCACGAGTGGATTGAGTTGTGGAAGTCAAACTGCAACAGATGCCCTGTTTTGCAGAAAAACTGTGATTTTCTATATGAGGAGGGATGAGGGGTGGTTTAGTCGTGCTTTAGGCTTGCTTGGATGTGTGAAAGATGTTTGCAAAGTTTGTGTTTGGCTGTGTTGACATGAATGAGAGCTTGGCTTCAGTTTGCAAGCTTTCTTCAAATGTAAGCAAGGATAATGTAAGTTCCAATGCAGGCCTGTACCACCCTCTATGTATGTTGCATATCTTGCTCTTGATCAGAGGGATTTGTGTACAAATTATGGCCTCAAAGATCTGGCCCATGCCTCTTGGATTTGGTATTTGACATAAAGCACTACTTTTCAAAAATGGCAAGTTTACTTTTTCTACTTAAGGGATAATTCTATGTGTAATGACCAAATGCACAAAACAATGCTTGAACACAATGGTTAGGCATTTAATTATGGAGTGAAAACTGGGTTTAGAGGCCTGCAAGCAAGTACCAAGCATGCTGATTTGAAAATGAAACTTGTATGAACATGCATTTGGTTATGAACAAAAGTGAATTTTGCCCAACTTTGCAAATTCGATTCTCCCTAATCACAGGGGATTTTGAGAAGTTCTTGGACAATTTGGAAAGCTTGGAATGTGTACTATAATCCATCTTTGTAATGAAAATTGAAACTCCAAGTGGAAGCATGTGAAAAATGGCCAAGAAGTTGGACAAAAATCCTACCTAGAATAGGTCAAAATTTCTCTAAGTTAAAAATATTTTGCACCCTTGTTCCAAAAATCATAACTTGAGCTACAAGCTTCCTTTGAGAAAACTTTGTGAATAAAAGTTGTAGATTTTGTAATGGACTACAACTTTCATGTTTCAAGTTTTGTTTGAATCCATTTGCATATTGGTTAAAAAATGGGACAAAGTTAGGAAAAAATAAGAAAATTTCATAACTTAGAAAATTTCTAAGTTATGAAATTTTTCATTTTAAACCCTAATTTGCAATTTTGGGTTTATTGATGAACAAGTTCCATAATTTGACATGTCTTGATGAAAAATGAATCTTGGCACTTGACTTTGACCAAAAAGTCAAAGTTTGACTTTTCAGTATACAGTCAAATTTTGATCAGTTGATTGAAAAATTCATCTGTCAATCCTATGCATTTGGGATCTTTTGAACTTGTTGAATGTGTCAAGACAATGCCATTGAGTCTTTGAGTCCATGTGTGAGCTTGGTTTGCAATTGGTTAGGTCAAACAGTCAAAAATTGCCTTTGTGCAGTCAAAACCCTAAAAATGACCATTTTTCCCTTTTGATGATCTGATCAAATTTCTTGTGGAATTGTGATCCAAACTTGACCAAATGGTTCATATGAGTTCATAATGTTGATGTGGGTCAAATATCATGAGGTTTGACTGTCAATTGGCCACAGTTGACTTTTTCCCCAATACAACTGATTTCTAGATCAACTGTCCAATTGACTGGGCAAAGATTGGAATCAAGACTTGAAACTTGGTATGGGTAAACTTGAGAGTCCAACATGAAGCATGAAAGTCATTTTGGGCATTTTAGGTCAAAACATCTTTGTGCAAACTCAAACCCTAATTTGAGTCAACAGTGCAAGGAGGGGTCTTGAGCAGAGCAAACCCTAACTTGATCTTGAGTTCCAAGAGTCTTGTGGTGAGAAAAATGTTGATGAAATGAGAGGGCAAATTTTGGGGTACAACAAGTCCCCAGCAGAAACAATCCCCAGAAGGCCAAAGATACACATACTCTTCATCCCCAACGAAAATCAGGGATTTATTTTCCCCAGACAAAGATGTTGCTCGAGTTTACAAATGCACTTCAATAACATTTCACATTCATACATCATTTACCAATATCATAGCATATACATACGAAACGCATATCACATAGTCTCATTTATTTAGAGAACATCATTATGCAACATATTTCATACATCATGACATTGCATACAACTAACCCTTTACCTCTTCAGGAAAGATCAATCAACATACAAACATCATCAACTACTTATATGACCCGATAGTCTTCTCAAAGGCTACATCTGACAAAGGGCTATTTCAGCAATTTGCTCAGAAGGTCATTCTCAAAGATACCTCTTCTGACTCAGATTAAATCAACCAAAGGTTTATTTTGATACTTCTTCCAGTTGAAGTCGGACAGAAATATCTTCTGGATCAGGGTAAATCGACCAAAGATTTATTCTGATACTTCTTCCAGCAAATCCTTTTTCTGGCTCAGATTAAACCAAACAAAGATTTATTCTAATACTTCTTCCAATTAAAGACAAAGAGACCTCTTTTGGCTCAGATTAAATCAACCAAAGATTTATTCTGATGCTTCTTCCAGTCGAAGTCGGACATAAATATCTTCTGGCTCAGGGTAAATCGACCAAAGATTTATTTTGATACTTCTTCCAGCAGATCTTTTTCTGGCTCAGATTAAATCGACCAAAAATTTATTCTGATACTTCTTACAGTTAAAGACAAAGAGACCACTTATGGCTCAGATTAAATCAAATAAAGATTTATTCTGAAACTTCTTCCAGTCGAAGTTGGACATAAATATCTTCTAGCTCAGGGTAAATCGACCAAATATTTATTCTTATACTTCTTTCAGCGGACCTTTTTCTGGCTCATATTAAATCAACCAAAGATTTATTCTGATACTTCTTCCAGTTAAAGACAAAGAGACCTCTTATGGCTCAGATTAAATCGACCAAATATTTATTCTGATGCTTCTTCCAGTGAAAGTTGGACATAAATATCTTCTGGCTCAGGGTAAATTGGCCAAAGATTTATTTTGATACTTCTTCTAGCGGATCTTTTTCTGGCTCAGATTAAATCGACCAAAGATTTATTCTGATGCTTCTTCCAGTTAAAGACAAAAAGACCTCTTCTGGCTCAGATTAAATTAACCAAAGATTTATTCTAATGTTTCTTCCAGTCGAAGTCGGACACAAACATCTTCTGCCTCAGGGTAAATCGACCAAAGATTTATTCTGATACTTCTTCCAGCAGACCTTTTTCTGGCTCAGATTAAATCGACCAAAGATTTATTCTGATACTTCTTCCAGTTAAAGACAAAGAGACCTCTTATGGCTCAGATTAAATCGACCAAAGATTTATTCTGATGTTTCTTCTAGTCGAAGTCAGGCACAAACATCCTCTGGCTCATATTAAATCGACCAAAGATTTATTCTGATACTTCTTCCAGCGGACCTTTTTCTGGCTCAGATTAAATCGTCCAAAGATTTATTTTTATACTTCTTTCAGTTAAAGACAAAGAGACATCTTCTGTCTCAGATTAAATCAACCAAAGATTTATTTTGATGCTTCTTCCAGTCGAAGTCGGGCACAAACATCCTCTGGCGCAGATTAAATCGACCGAAGATTTATTCTGATACTTCTTCCAACAGACCTTTTTTGGGCTCACATTAAATTGAACAAAGATTTATTCTGATACTTCTTCTAGTTAAAGACAAAGAGACCTCTTATGGATCAGATTAAATTGACCAAAGATTTATTCTGATGCTTCTTCTAGTTGAAGTCGGGCAGAAACATCCTCTGGCTCAGATTAAATCGACCAAATATTTATTCTGATACTTCTTCAAGCAGACCTTTTTCTGGCTCAGATTAAATCGGCCAAATATTTATTCTGATACTTCTTACAGTTAAAGACAAAGAGACCTCTTCTGGCTCAGATTAAATCAACCAAAGATTTATTCTGATGCTTCTTCCAGTTAAAGACAAGTAAAGACCTCTTCTGGATCAAAGTGAATTAACCATGGATTCATTCTGATACTTCTTCCAATTGAAGGAAAATATAGAACTTTCCTGGCTCAGATTAAATCGACCAAAGATTTATTCTGATACTTCTTCCAGTTGAAGACGGTCGCAGATAGTTTCTGGCTCAGATTAGATCAACCATATATTTATTCTGATACTTCTTCTAGTTGTAGACAAGCATAGATATCTTCTGGCTCAGATTAAATCGACCATAGATTTATTCTGATACTTCTTCCAGTTAAAGACAAAGAGACCTCTTCTGGCTCAGATTAAATTGACCTAAGATTTATTCTGATGTTTCTTCCATTCGAAGTCGGGCACAAACATCCTTTGGCACAAATTAAATCGACCAAAGATTTATTCTGATACTTCTTCCAACAGACCTTTTTTCTGGCTCAGATTAAATCGACCAAGATTTATTCTGATACTTCTTCTAGTTAAAGACAAAGAGACCTCTTCTGGCTCAGATTAAATCGACCAGAGATATTTTCTGATGCTTCTTCCAGTCCAAATCGGGCACAAACATCATTTGGCTCAAATTAAATCGACCAAAGATTTATTCTGATACTTCTTCCAGTGGACCTTTTTCTGGCTCAGATTAAATCAACCAAAGATTTATTATGATACTTCTTCCAATTAAATACAAAGAGACCTCTTCTGGATCAGATTAAATTGACCAAAGATTTATTCTGATGCTTCTTCCAGTCGAAGTCGGGCACAAACATCATCTGGCTCAGATTAAATCGACCAAAGATTTATTCAGATACTTCTTCCAGCAGATCTTTTTCTAGCTCAGATTAAATCAACCAAAGATTTATTCTGATACTTCTTCCAGTTAAAGACAAAGAGGCCTCTTCTGGATCATATTAAATCAACCAAAGTTTTATTCTGATACTTCTTCCACTTAAAGACATGTGAATACCTGTTGTACCCCAAAATTTGCCCTCTCATGTTTTCAAAGGTCTTCCCCCTACATGGTTGGTCACAAACCTTTGCCTAAAGAAAAGGAAAATTGGTGAGTGATGTTTCTAAGTTTACTTAGATTGGCATCTCCAAAATGCCTTTCAATGGGTATCTACATAGCGCCCTTCGATTGGCATGGACAAAGGTCCTTCAATTGGCCTGTTAACAAGGCTCTTCAATTGGCAGTTTAACAAGTACCTTTCGACTGGCATTGTAACAGTGTCCTTCGATTGGCATTTTAATAAAGGTCCTTCTATTGGTATGGACAAAGGCCCTTTGATTAGCATTCCAAAAGGTCCTTCGACTGGAACTTCAGAGTTTCCCTCAATTGGAACATCTGAATGAAATGACCTTCGAGTGGAATTTCAGTATAGAGTTTGCCTTAATCTAAGATGCTCTGATCAAGGAAGTTCTGAATACTTCGAATCAGAACTTAGACTCATCACAAGGCCAGAGCTGGTCGAAGTTGCCTAATAGGGAATTTTCATCAAAAGGACAGGAGATCGAAGCAAAGGGTGGTTCAATAGAAGGAGCCTTAGTATTGAAGCTGGCACAATTTGGCTCAGAACCATTATGGAGAGCAAGGTTATACTAGGGAAAGTTGGCTTGAATTGGACTTTGAAGCCATCAAAGAAAGCAAATTCGAAGGGAAGTGGACCTGCAGGGGCAGGTCAGCTTTCGATTTTTATCATGTTGGAGGCCTAAACAACTCATAACAGGCTGGCAGTAATGCATGAAAGCATATTGGCACGTGATTGAATAAAAAATAGAAAGTATTTATGAAGAAATCAAATCAAATTCGTGTAAAGGCATGGTGTGGAAAAAAAGATTGAATTAGGCTATTTTTGGAAAGATATTCAAAGGGTATCAAATCAAGAATCAAGACATTGATGGAGGAATATTAAGGCCAGGTTTTCAAACCCAATTCACTCCTCAATACATATAGAAGCGATGCAGACCAAAAACAAGGTGGGAAGGGGGCGCAACATCAAGAACACAAACTGGAAAAATCAAGAAAAGTGCAAACACGAATTCACACTTAGAGTCCAATTCAAGATCTCTGGACCATTCCAATCGTTTCCTGAGGTCATCAGCAAGCCAAAGCGATCCAAAGCAAGCGTTTCCAAGCCTCATATCGCACTGTAAGTCATCCACGACATAGCTCCTTTTTTGAAATCGAATATCATTATTCTTGTACTTATAGCATAAAATAATTGTATATTCTTGATCACCGTCATGTTTGCAAGCTTCCTGTAATATTTGATTGCATTTTCATGGCTTGTACTAGATTTCACCATAGCTAAGGTTTTAGGGTTCAATTTAGGATCTTCGTTTGCAGGAAAAATTGGGCCATGAAAGGGCCACCTTTGTGTTCATCAAGGCCAGAAGAAGCCATCCATGGCCTTCGTTTTCATTTATAACGCTTGTGTTGAGTTTTGGAATTTGCAGGACTTGTAGCTACGGACAAACGTCCATAGGTAAAAGTTTGAAACTTTTACCAACAGATCTAAGGAAGAAGACAACCAACGTGGCAACCTCCCATAGGCGTGTTTGAATTTCGCGTGTTTCTTACTCAGTATTTTCACTTTTCACATATTATCATTGTTATATGTTTTATGTACAAACAGAAGCAAGTGGCGCAGTGGTAGTGGAGTGGTTGGATAGTGCATCAGGATCTGGGTTCAAATCCCAGGTCCCCCAAATATTTCATGTATTTTGCCTTCTCAGGATTCAACGCATGCACAAGCCAAGGGTCTATCATGCTTCCTCAAGATCCAGTCTGCCAAGTGGCCAGATGGCCAAATCCAAAGGCCATCCATGAAGGAACACCATGGAGCCTAGTCAACGCAATGCACTGAATTCAAGAAATCAATAATGGATCAAATCTTTTGGGCCCAGAAGTTGCTTCTCATACCCCCTTCAGAATTGCTATTGTAGGCCCAAAATTATTTTCTTTATTCTTTTATATTTTATTTCACTTAATTTATTTATTTATTTTTATTTTACTAACCAATCAATTATTTTCTTTTATCAAAAAACCATAAAAATAATGATTTTCACAAATTAGGTTTAGATTTTATTTTTTAAATTAATTTATTTAATTAGGTTGTTAATTTTAGATAACTATGATCCTTTTTGTACATAATTAAAAATAATTAGAACAAATAGGTTTTATTACCAACTTAATTATATTTTATTTTTCTTAAAATAACAAAAACACAAAAATAGGCCGTGTCATTATTTTCATTAATTAATTTATTAACTAATTAATTTTTATATTTAATTTAGAAAACTTAATTCTTTTATTAAAAACAACAAAAACAATTTTCTTTTAATTAGGTTAGAAAGGGTCAAAACTCTAGTTCGCACTTGTCCTAATTTTCGTCGCGCGCTTTATTATTTTATATTTATCCTATTATTGTAACTGCTCACAAGTTGTAATAGTTTAAATTAGGATTTTTTATTTTCATTTATCGCTTTATTTTCAAAGGGTTTGTTTTTGGCCATGTAAATACCCGAAGCCTTGTAATAGCTTAGTTTAATTTCCGCACTTTTAAATTCCATAAAATATTAAACTGTTAGATATATGATATTAGAATGCATGACAAGAATGTATATAAAACTTTAAAACAGTTAGATATCCTAAATGTGCAAAGATAATAATCTGAAATTGAATCACTCGCACATGCGCACTCTTAGGGTACACTCCCACTTGGTTGCCTTCGGTAAACGGTCATTGAGTATAGGATGCTTTAGTGGTCGTCCTTTTGTCCAAAGATCATAGTTGCCTCAGAAAGGTTGCCTCGGATATTGTTGCCTCGGATAATTGATCTAAGACATTAGGGTTATTACTAAGACGTCCTAACGTTGCTTTAGTGACCGTACGTCCCTTTCGAATTGACCCTCAAAACTCCAACGACAGTGCTACCTACTCACTAATAGTGGGATAGCATTGTCTAAAGGAAACGAACATATAACGATTCTTTTTTCGAGTAGGTAGGTTAGTTCTTAAGTAATTGCTCAATCAAAACAAATTTTTCACACTTACACTCCTTTACAAACAAAGTTTTCAAAAAACACTTCATTACACTCTTGAAGACAGAAGCAAGAGTTAAATCGAAGTCAAAACAAAAGCTTTTAAAATCACGCAAACACAAAGAAAACAATTTTGAAAATGATGAGCAAGTACCTAAGAGCCCGTAGATAACTACTGATAGAAAGGGTGCTAATACATTCCCTTTCTATAATCTACCCCCCCGTACTCAGAAATATCTCGAAAAAGGAATTTTTCTGTGCTTTTTTCCTTTCCTTGTTGGATAAAATAAAAGTCGATGGCGACTCTTGCTTACCGCGACATTTTGCGAACACAAACGCAAAACACAAACCAGCAAATCCTAAAAAACAGTCCCGGTTCTGGCCACCGTATCACAGAACTGGAGACTCTGCTGGGGAGTTAATAAGTGGGGTGTACCTTAGGATTAGCTCATCATATTGTCTTCAATTGTTTGATTTGTTTGCTTTATCTTTGTGGGCTTTGTATCGGAGTTACTATAGATCCTAACCCGGATCTGGGGACACCTTTTAGGTAAGTAGGAATAGACTGTGAGGGAACTGTACGGCGTAGACCGATACGGTTGAAGCAGTAGCTACGTTGGTGTGACACATTAGTTGGTATTGATATCCCTTGTGAAGCAACAAGGAGAGTATGGGGCTGCTATATGGGTCATTAAGCATCAACTGACCTTAGAACCTATAATTGACCAACTTGGCCATAGAAAGTAGCCAGATGCTACACTCATTGAGACCATACTCTCGAGATGGTTTCGGCTGCAAGAAAATATTGCGTGACTGGAATTATGACCGGTCGAGGATGGTCAGTGATATTGAGAACCTCTAGAACCCGGTTACTATTACTAGGACAGGTTGAACCAACTTAACTTCAAGAGGGTAATGCCTAGACCCCATGCAAGCCTAAACTTAAGGCTGTTTGTGTGACTTGTGTGCCTTTAACTTGAACTACTTGCACATTTTTATCGTCTGACAATATGAGTTCCTTGCAGGTTTTGTTTACAGTCCTTATCCAATAACTTGGATTTCTTGCCAAGTTTACTTGTTTGCATCACCTCGCATTTTTGCTTAAACGCATAACATACACATCATAACATCATGCCTTAACATTTCCTTAACCATTTCAAGGATCTCAAGGGCTTGTGATGCAGGTTATGGTAAATCAAACATCTAGCAAGGGGCAAAGGGGATTTATTTTCCTCTAGCCAATGTCGTCTAGAGATCAAAACATTATCACTTGAGTCAGTGGCTATGACCCACTCGATATGGTGAGCTTGACTCTTGAAGAAGGACTCTTAACGACACAAAGTTTCTTCAAATAAATTCTAACAGTTTCTTGTTTACCCCGCGAGATCCTTGAAAATGTTGCATATATATATATATATATATATATATATATATATATATATATATATATATATATATATATATATATATATATATATATATATATATATATATATATATATATATATATATATATATATATATATATATATATATATATATATATATATATATATATATATATATATATATATATATATATATATATCATACATATCATTGCATAACAGGTCTCCCAATACAGTTCTCGCTGTTTATTTAAGCAATGGCTCTCCAACAAGACAATAAAGATCTTCAAGAAACTCAGTTCTGGGAAATATTCCTAAACCTATCCAAGGGGCAGGAAGAGTTGAAAACGCTCCTTGTCGGGAACTTGGTCAAGAAAAGTCCTGAAGACAATAAGGACGAACGGCTGGAACAACTGCAAGCTGAGGTAGATGCAATAAGAATCCAGATGCTGGGGCAGATGGCTCTTATCCAAGACCTAGCCCGGGGACAAGAAGAGCTGAGATCCATCATCAACCCACTTCATTAAGACGGATACAACAGTATGAAGCAAATAGTCGAGGCCGGGGACCAAGTCATTGATCAACCTCCAAGAAGACAAAAGGTTGGTTTGGTGAAGAGTGGACCTTTCCAAATTGCTACTACATCACGGGTCCAACAACAACCTCGCCAAAAACAACGGGTTGATCAGAGTAAGCCAGATATGCCCAAAAGGTAGTTTACCAAGATCAACATGTCATTGGCTCAAGCATTGCAACGCCTGTTGAAGGCCAAGTTGGTTATGTTAAGGGACCCTCCTCAAAATCCCAACATATCCTCCCTAGACTACAATCCTGATGCAAGGTGTGCATACCATTCCAACAGCCCGGGGCATGATACTGATGACTGTTGGGCATTGAAAAATAAAATTCAGGACTTGATTGATGAAGGAGTGCTGGAGTTTACACAAGATGGTAAGGCTGAGTTCTTCTACCATCCCTCCAAGGCACGTCCTCTGAAGTGACAAGACCAGACAAGAAGACTTTTTGTTCATTAGAATTTTCAATTTGTAATTTTCTTTTGATTGTTCAAACATTTATTCATGTCAAACTTTATTACTTTATCAATGCATTGCATATGTCTGTTTTGAATCAATCCATTCGTATTCACTATATTCAAATTGCTTTCATTTTTGTGATGTTCAACTCTCGATTAAAAAATTCTAAGCCTTTAGAGGGAGGATGACGAAAATGATACCAAAATCTCTACAATATGCTTTTGAACAGACCCCGCTGATGATGTACAGGCATTGTTTCAAATCCAAAACAGTAGAGTTATAAGGAAGATAATCCCTAGTCAACCCCTTTGAGCCAAAGAAGTAGGAGTTTTTCTGTTCACGCAAATTAAAACCCTTAATCACAACCTGGGGAAGGGTAGTTTTCTCAGTTAATTCAGGTGCACAATGAATGGCTTCAAAGACATCCCTCCAGATCAGAAGACGGTGATGGTTTCCTATAATCGTCAAGACAGGCAGTTATTATCTCTCGAAATAAAAGCCCATTAAGTCAAAACCTATGAAGGAGACTTAAGAAAAGAAAAAACTAGGGCATCCCGCTGATTGTGATCACAAAAAGAAACAGTTCAGGCAAAAGACAGGGATAATAAAATCAAAAAAGAGAAAGGCCTTACAAACTCTCAACAAAAAAAAGAGAGAAAATGACAGCCTGTTCAAAATAAATGTCAGTATCCGAACCATCACTGGAATGTCAGAGCAAAGACTCAAACGAGATTTAAATGCACAATTAGCTGAGTTTAGGATCGAAGAACATCACGAAGAATGAGTGGGTACAAATAAAATTTGAGCCTTTATCCTTTGTTTCTTGAACCGTGAACCAGGCCACGTTATAACCCTTAAAAGTCCTAGCTGAAGCATGGGTTAGTTCGAAAGCATACTGTTACAAAAGGTATCCTGACTCCTGTAGGACTTGCTGTAAATCCCGAGTTGACATCATATTTTACAAAATTTTCCTGTTTTACTGAAAAATGCATTTTCAAAAATTTCAAGACAGACATAAGCTTTGCATTCTTAAAATAACATTGTTTGCATATGACTATTTGTTCAACAGCAGAGAAATTCGCACGACGAATATCTAGTGAACAAAAACCTTCTTAATAAAAAGGATCACCTCAAGTGGAAAAAACACTTTCAACCAAGGAGAACGGCAGGATCATTGTCCATCATCTGGGGCATTCAAGTCAAGATTCAAGGAATCTCTCAAAGATGCCAAATATCCAGGGGCAGATCTCCATTTGAATCACTTGGGGGCATTGGGCATGAATTCCAGCAATGAATCCTGTACGATCGGACGAACATCTTCTGGTATTGTGGCAATACAACACTACCAACAGTGACAAATCCCTACACCCTGAGAGCGTGGACATAGTCAGGAAATACTGCGCATGAACAAAGACCCGCTAGGTTGACTGGCCTAGGAAAAATAAGGGCATCCCGGCGAACCAAAAAGGGTTCAGGCAAAAATTAGGGATAAAGAATGAAAAATCTGTACACCCGGAAAGTCGAAAACCCGAAAGGGTAGCTTCGGCAAAAAAGGGTATCCCGGTGGACTGAAAATCTGAAAAGACAGTCCAGGCAAAAGTTAGGGATTAAAGCGTACGACTATGTCCCGTCATCTCGTTATTTTCCTACCAGAAGAAGACTTATCAGTTCGATTGAAAGTTACCAAACACCTCATAAGTTTGGATGACACACAATCCACAAGGCCTCCGCAGGAACTTTCTCCAGCAGGTACAGGGGCAGAAAAGTCTTGATGCAAAGTCATTATCATATCCTCAGCACGCGTCCCAGTATCATCTACACTCCCCGCAGAGTAAGAAAAGGACAGTGGTGTTAATTATCCCCAACTGAGGCTCGCAACCGCGAATGAGTCGGTAAGATTCTCCCCAAGCAGGGTTTATCTATCACCAGCACTGGAAGACCATCCCCAGTAGAGTCTAAAAGATTATCCCCAGTGAAGTCGCAACTGAAAAATTATCCCCAGCGGAGTTCATTCCTTTCACAAATAGAAACTCAATCCCCAACAGGTTTCATTATCACCAGCAACGGTAATGCATCCCCGACTGAGGTTATTCTTCCAAATCAACAGGTCCTCTAGCAAAATATGTCCTCCCCACAGAGTCATTTCCTTATCAGTTTATTCCCCAACGGAGTTATCCTCTCCCACAGGTTTATTCTCACAATCATCTTCATTCACTATACCCAGCAGAAACGAAGAATTCAACTCTTTTCTCCAGCAGCAATCCATGATTTATTTTCCCCAGCTAGAGAGCATCATAAAAACATTGCATGTCCATACATCATGACATGTGCATACTCATCATACAAGACATTCTCATTTATTTTGAGAACATCATTGCTTTATACATATCATGCATTACATACAACTAAGCTTTATCTTTCAGGAAAGATGCAATCAAATTCTCACAAAATTCAAAATATGAAGTCTGGAGTACGACCGAATAATAGTTTAATCCCCAGTAAGTCACTGTAAAGCCTGGATTACGACCAGATAGCAGTCGGTCTTATCACTATGAAGCCTGGACAACGACCGGATAGTAGTTCATTCTCAACTTTCCTCTTCAATAGAGATGATTCCTCAGTAGAATACGGATGACCGAAGTTCCTAAAATTCAACAGACATGATTCCTCAATAGAATACGGACGACCGAAGTTCCTAAAATTCAACAGAGATGATTCCTCAGTAGAATACGGACGACCGAAGTTCCTAAAATTCAACATAGATGATTCCTCAGTAAAATACGGACGACTGAAGTTCCTAAAATTCAACAGAGATGATTCCTCAGTAGAATACGGACGACCGAAGTTCCTAAAATTTAACAGAGATGATTCCTCGGTAGAATACAGATGACTGAAGTTCCTAAAATTCAACAGATATGATTCCTCAGTAGAATACGGACGACCGAAGTTCCTAAAATTCAACAGATATGATTCCTCAGTAGAATACGGACGACCGAAGTTCCTAAAATTCAACAAAGATGATTCCTCAGTAGAATACGGACGACCGAAGTTCCTAAAATTCAACAGAGATGATTCCTCAGTAGAATACGGACGATCGAAGTTCCTAAAATTCAACGGAGATGGTTCCTCAGTAGAATACAGACGACCGAAGTTCCTAAAATTCAACAGAGATGATTCCTCAGTAGAATACGGACGACCGAAGTTCCTAAAATTCAACAGAGATGATTCCTCAGTAGAATACAGACGACCGAAGTTCCTAAAATTCAACAGAGATGGTTCCTCAGTAGAATACAGACGACCGAAGTTCCTAAAATTCAACGGAGATGGTTCCTCAGTAGAATACGGACGACCGAAGTTCCTAAAATTCAAAAGAGATGATTCCTCAGTAGAATACGGACGACCGAAGTTCCTAAAATTCAAAAGAGGTGATTCCTCAGTAGAATACGAACGACCGAAGTTCCTAAAATTCAACAGAGATGGTTCCTTAGTAGAATACGGACGACCGAAGATCCTAAAATTCAACAGAGATGGTTCCTCAATAGAATACGGACGACTGAAGTTCCTAAAATTCAACAGAGATGGTTCCTCAGTAGAATACAGAAGACCGAAGTTCCTAAAATTCAACAGAGATAGTTCCTCAGTAGAATACGGACGACCGAAGTTCCTAAAATTCAACAGAGATGGTTCCTCAGTAGAATACGGATGACCGAAGTTCCTAAAATTCAACAGAGATGATTCCTCAGTAGAATACGGACGACCGAACTTCCTAAAATTCAATAGAGATGATTCCTCAGTAGAATACAGACGACTGAAGTTCCTAAAATTCAACAGAGATGGTTCCTCAGTAGAATACGGACGACCGAAGTTCCTAAAATTCAACAGAGATGGTTCCTCAGTAGAATAAGGACGATCGAAGTTCCTAAAATTCAACAGAGATGATTCCTCAGTAGAATACGGACGACCGAAGTTCCTAAAATTCAAAAGAGATGGTTCCTCAGTAGAATACGAACGATCGAAGTTCCTAAAATTCAACAGAGATGTTTCCTCAGTAGAATACGGACGACCGAAGCTCCTAAAATTCAACAGAGATGTTTCCTCAGTAGAATACGGATGACCGAAGCTCCTAAAATTCAAAAGAGATGTTTCCTCAATAGAATACGGACGATCGAAGTTCCTAAAATTCAACAGAGATGATTCCTCAGTAGAATACGGACGACCGAAGTTTCTAAAATTCAACAGAGATGTTTCCTCAGTAGAATACGGACGACCTAAGTTCCTAAAATTCAACAGAGATGATTCCTCAGTAGAATACGGACGACCGAAGTTCCTAAAATTCAAACAGAGACGAGTCACCAGCAGAATAACAGACGACAGAAGCTCCTAAAATTCTACTTCTCTTAATAAAGATCAGCCTTCCCCAGTAGAATCTTCCTCAACGACGGGTATACAAGCTCTCGCTAAGGAATCTCTTATGCGATCGACACTCCTTCGGATGGCATCTTTAAGCCCATCTCCCGTCAGCAATTTCCAAATGGCATCTATAAGCCCATTCCCGATATCGCAAGACGGACACCACTTTATGCGAGTGCAAATTTATGGGCACTCTAGTGTTCAATCCTCTTCCACCTTCGTATCACGAAAGGCACGCAAGCCAATCTACATCCTCGGGTTTAAGAAGATTGAACAAGGGCAGCTGTTGTACCCCAAAATTTTCCCTCTCATGTTTTCAAAGGTCTCCCCCCTACATGGTTGGTCACAAACCTTTGCCTAAAGAAAAGGAAAATTGGTGAGTGATGTTTCTAAGTTTCCTTCGATTGGCATCTCCAAAATTCCTTTCAATGGGTATCTACATAGCGCCCTTCGATTGGCATGGACAAAGGTCCTTCGATTGGCCTGTTAACAAGGCTCTTCGATTGGCAGTTTAACAAGTACCTTTCGACTGGCATTGTAACAATGTCCTTCGATTGGCATTTTAATAAAGGTCCTTCGATTGGTATGGACAAAGGCCCTTTGATTAGCATTCCAAAAGGTCCTTCGACTGGAACTTCAGAGTTTACCTCAATCGGAACATCTGAATGAAATGACCTTCGAGTGGCATTTCAGTATAGAGTTTGCCTTAATCTAAGATGCTCTGATAAAGGAAGTTCTGAATACTTCAAATCAGAACTTAGACTCATCACAAGTCCAAGAGCTGATCGAAGTTTCCTAATAGGGAATTTTCTTCAAAAGAACAGGAGATCGAAGCAAAGGGTGGTTCAATCGAAAGAGCCCTAGTATTGAAGCTGGCACAATTCAACTCAGAACCATTAAGGAGAGCAAGGTTTTACTAGGGAAAGTTTGCTTGAATTGGAATTTGAAGCCATCGAAGAAAGCAATTTCAAAGGGAAGTGGACCTGCAGGGGCAGGTCAACTTTCGATTTTTATCATGTTGGAGGCCTAAACAGCTCATAACAGGCTGGCAGTAACGCATGAAAGCAGATTGGCACGTGATTGAATCAAAAATAGAAAGTCTTTATGAAGAAATCAAATCAAATTCGTGTAAAGGCATGGTGTGGACAAAAAGATTGAATTAGGCTATTTTTGGAAAGATATTCAAAGGGTATCAAATGAAGAATCAAGACATTGATAGAGGAAGATTGAGGCCAGATTTTCAAACCTAATTCACTCCTCAATACATATAGAAGCGATGCAGACCAAAAACAAGGTGGGAAGGGGGCACAGCATCAAGAACACAAACTTGAAAAATCAAGAAAAGTGCAAACACTAATTCACACTTAGAGGCCAATTCAAGATCCCTGGACCATTCCAATCGTTTCCTGAGGTCATCAGCAAGCCAAAGCAATCCAAAGCAAGCGTTTCCAGGCCTCATATCGCACTGTAAGTCGCCCACGGCATAGCTCCTTTTTTGAAATCGAATAGCATTATTCTTGTACTTATAGCATAAAATAATTGTATATTCTTGATCACCATCATGTTTGCAAGTTTCCTGTAATATTTGATTGCATTTTCATGGCTTGTACTAGATTTCACCATAGCTAGGGTTTTAGGGTTCAATTTAGGATCTTCATTTGCAAGAAAAATTGGGCCATGAAAGGGCCACCTTTGTGTTCAGCAAGGCCAGACGAAGCCATCCATGGCCTTCGTTTTTATTTATAACGCTTGTGTTGAGTTTTGGAATTTGCAGGACTTGTAGCTACGGACAAATGTCCGTAGGTAAAAGTTTGAAAGTTTAACCAACAGATCCAAGGAAGAAGACAACCAATGTGGCAACCTCCCATAGGCGTGTTTGAATTTCGCGCGTTTCTTACTCAGAATTTTCACTTTTCACATATTATCATTATTATATGTTTTATGTACAAACAGAAGCAAGTGGCACAATGGTAGTGGAGTGGTTGGATAGTGCATCAGGATATGGGTTCGAATCCAAGGTCCTCCAAATATTTCATGTATTTTGCCTTCTCAGGATTCAACGCATGCACAAGCCAAGGGTCTATCATGCTTCCTCAAGATCCAGTCTGCTAAGTGGCCAGATGGCCAAATCCAAAGGCCAAATTCTTTTCTTTATTCTTTTATATTTTATTTCACTTTATTTATTTATTTTTATTTTACTAACCAATCAATTATTTTCTTTTATCAAAAAACCATAAAAATAATGCTTTTCACAAATTAGGTTTAGATTTTATTTTTTAAATTAATTTATTTAATTAGGTTGTTAATTTTAGATAACTATGATCCTTTTTGTACATAATTAAAAAATAATTAGAACAAATAGGTTTTATTACTAACTTAATTATATTATATTTTTCTTAAAATAACAAAAACACAAAAATAGGCCGTGTCATTATTTTCATTAATTAATTAACTAATTAATTATTGTACTTAATTTAGAAAACTTAATTCTTTTAATAAAAACAACAAAAACAATTTTCTTTTAATTTGGTTAGAAAGGGTCAAAACCCTAGTTCGCACTCATCCTAATTTTTGTATTGCACTTTATTATTTTATTTTTATCCTATTATTGTAACTGCTCACAAGTTGTAATAGTTTAAATTAGGACTTTTTATTTTCATTTATCGCTTTATTTTCAAAGGGTTTGTTTTTAGCTATGTAAATACCCGAAGCCTTGTAATAGCTTAGTTTAATTTTCGCACTTTTAAATTCCGCAAAATATTAAACTATTAGATGTATGATATTAGGATGCATGACAAGAATGTATATAAAACTTTAAAACAGTTAGATAACCCTAAATATGCAAAGATAATAATCTGAAATTGAATCACTCGCACATTCGCACTCTTAGGGTACACTCCCACTTGGTTGCCTTCGGTAAACAGTCATTGAGTATAGGATGCTTTAGTGGTCTTCCTTTTGTCTAAAGATCATAGTTGCCTCAGAAAGGTTGCCTCAGATATTGTTGCCTCGGATAATTGATCTAAGACATTAGGGTTATTACTAAGACGTCCTAACGTTGCTTTAGTGACCGTACGTCCCTTTTGAATTGACCCTCATAACTCCAACGACAGTGCTACCTACTCACTAATAGTGGGATAGCATTGTATAAAGGAAACAAACATAGAACGATTATTTTTTTGAGTAGGTAGGTTAGTTCTTAAATACTTGCTCAATCAAAACAAAATTTTCACACTTACACTCCTTTACAAACAAAGTTTTCAAAAAACACTTCATTACACTCTTGAAGACAGAAGCAATAGTTAAATCGAAGTCAAAACAAAAGCTTTTCAAATCACGCAAACACAAAGAAAACAATTTTGAAAATGATGAGCAAGTACCTAAGAGCCCGTAGATAACTACGGATAGAAAGGGTGCTAATACCTTCCCTTTCTATAATCTACCCCCCCGTACTCAGAAATATCTCGAAAAAGGAATTTTTCTGTGCTGTTTTCCTTTCCTTGTTGGATAAAATAAAATTCAGTGGCGGCTCTTGCTTACCGCGACATTTTGCGAATACAAACGCAAATTGCAAACCAGCAAATCCTAAAAAACAGTCCCGGTTCTGGCCACCGTATCACAATACCTCTTCTAGATCAGAGTGAATCGACCATGGATTCATTCTGATACTTCTTCTAATTGAAGGAAAATATAGACCTTTCTTGGCTTAGGTTATATTGACCAAAGATTTATTCTGATACTTCTTCCAATTGAAGACGGTCGCAGATAGTTTCTGGCTCATATTAGATCAACCATAGATTTATTTTGAAACTTCTTCCAGTTGCAGACAAGCATAAACATCTTCTGGCTCAGATTAAATCGACCATAGATTTATTCTAATACTTCTTCCAGTTTGAAGTCAACAATTACTTTGGATGACATGTATAAGCCCATCTCCAAAGACTCTCCATCACCTCTCCAAATGGCATCTATAAGCCCATTCCCGGTACAATCAACCAACAACGTTACCTCTTGCACATACGAGTGCAAATTTCTGGGCACTTAAGTGTTCAATCATCTTCTACCTTCAAGTCACGAATGGAAGACATGCCAATCTAACTCTTCAGGTTTAAGAATATTGAATAGGGACAACTATTGTACCCCAAAAGTTCCCCTCCCATTTTTCTCAAGACATGCTTTCAAAGGTTCTTAAGATACTCAAGGGTTGACCAGACAAACCTCATTCTAAGCAAGGGGTCTACAATTGGGTTTTGAGTTCCTAAAATAAATTTGAGTTGCAAAGGTATCAAGTGGATTTCATGGTTCTCCATAGGTCCTCAATAAGGTTCATGTCAAGTTTCAAGTCCTACATCACAAGTCTGCTCAGTCAATGGCTCAGATGATTGAAAATCAACTATATTGGTAAAAGTCCACTGTGGTCAACATACAGTCAAACTTCAATATTTTTTGTCAAAATCAACATTTTAAGTGATATTCATCATTTGATCAAGGATTGGTCATGATTCCCCAAGGAAAGCTCTCAAATCATCAAAAGTCCAAAATTGCCAAATTAGGGTTTCCTTATGAGAGGTCAACTAAACTTTGACTAGGCATAACTTTCACATGCTTCATCAACATTTCCCTAACCAAAGCCCATTTTGAAGAAAATTCAATTCTCTACAACTTTGTTTCTATACTCAAGTCCAAAAAGTGCTTCATTTGAAAGATATGAGCTAATACATTATAGGTCATTTTCAAAAGTCAACAAAAGACACTTTTTGTCAAGGCAACTTACATCAAGATGATGTCTCGAAATGCTAAAATGATCAAAAGAGAAAGTGTACAAGACATATTTAGATTTCTAAAAAGTCTAACATCACCTTCAAAAGATGAAAATTGGGTGAGTTATGAGTTGCACAAGTTGGGGAATTTTGAGGAAATTCATGAAATGCAAATTGAGCAAACTTGCAATTTTAAATTAGTGGGCCTAACTTTTGATATTCAAAAATGATCATAAGATGATAGAGGACCTATAAAAAGAAATCACACTTTTTTATGATTTTTATTGCTTTTATTTGAATTTTTATTCATTTAAAATGAATAAAATCAAGTAAAAAATTAAAACAATGTTTGAAGGCTTGGGCCTTTGGATTTCACTCCATTTCCAGGCCCAATAATGAATACAAGCTTGTCACAACATGTCCAGATTCGTACAAGCTCAAGAAGGCAAGGATTTTTCAAGTTTGGCAAGTTTTAAAGGTGTTTTATCCTTGTTTAAACCACGACTTCATGGCCTTGATTCCTTTCCAAAATTGTGCAAGCATAAGAAAGGTAAGGAAAACCTCAAATTGGCAAATTTTCAAATTGTTTGTTTATGACTTTATTATGGCTTCATGGCCTTGATCCTTTGTGTTGTAACCCAAAATTTCCCCTCTCATTTCTCAAGTAATATCTCACAAGATCTCCTTTGGTTCAAGATTGTACTAGGGTTGATCAGCTCAAGACACCTCCTTAAGCACTGATGACTGAAAATTAGGGTTTGAGTTTGCACAAAGACAATTGAACTTATAATGCCTCATATTATCTTCATGGATCATTTAGGACCCTCAAGATTTCTCATGTCAAGTTTCAAGTCTTGGATCACATTTTTGCTCAGTCAATTGATTAGTTGACCTAAAATCAGCTATATTGGGGGAAAAGTCAACTGTAGTCAATTTACAGTCAAACTTCATATTGTTTTGGTCCATATCAACATTATGAACTCATATATGTCATTTTATCAAGTTTGGATCCCAATTCCTCAAGAAGTTTGATCAGGTCATCAAAAGGGCAAAATGGTCAAAATTAGGGTTTTGATTGAGAAGGTGTAATTTCTGATATTAGACCTAGCAAATGGTTGATTGGCTTAAGTTATGATATCAAGGATTCAAATGCATCATTTTTACCTAATGGAATGGCTCAAAATATATCTCAAGATTGATTGATTAACAAATGAATTTTCAGTCAACTAATCAAAAGTCAATTGTACACTGAAAAGTCAAACTTTGACTTTTTGGTTAAAATCAAGTGTCAAAGATCAAAATTCATCAAAACATGTCAAAATATGAAACTTGTTTATCAAGAAATAAAAAATTCAAGATTTCATTTTGAAAAGTCAAAATTTCTAAACTTAGAAATTTTTCTAAGTGTTGGAAACTTCATATTTTTTCACAACTTTGAGCCAATTTTCCATCATGATGCAAGATGATTCAAAGGAAACTTACAACATGAAAGTTGTAGATATCAATGATATCTAAAACATTTTAGAACATAAATTCTCCTAGAAATGCATGGATTTCAAGTTATAATTTTGTGAATACATGTTCATGAAACTTGGAAACTTAGTGAAATTTTGTCCTAGTTTAGGTAGGATTCTGACCTAACTTCTTGGCAATTTTTCACATAGTTCCAAGAGGAATTTTCAAAAATATCCAACATATAGGTTGTATAGGATGTTACAAGCTTTCCAAAATGTCCAAGAACTCATTGAGATCATGTTTGAGCAAAGATAATCGAAGATAAGAAGTTAGACATTCATTCTTGAATTATAGGTCATTTCCATGATGAACAAGAATTCAAATCTCAAGCCCATGCTGCATAAATCTTACTTTGCAGGATTCTAAGCTCTAAATCTATCCATAATCATAAGATTACACAACTATTTGAGCTATGATCCAACTGTTTGAGTCATTGTCCAAGTGATTATTCCATTAATGGAACAAAGTTCACACTTCCATTTTGGAAAAGTGACTTTAATCACAAAGTCAATGCATAAATATCCTAACTTGTTTTCATATGAACACAAGCAACGTCAAAAACCAAAAGCAACATGGATAGAACCTCCTACCAACTCAGACCATGCTTGTACAACACATTGAACCTTGTTTTCCCACTTTTCTTCAAAATCAAGTAACATAGCCATAACTCTATATCTCATAGATATGTCAACTTCAAACCCTCTAACCTTTTTCATATAACTATACAAGTTATTTGCAAGCTAACACATGATTTGAAATACTCCCAAACTCCCTGAAAACTCAGATTGCATAAAAACTCCATTGTTGTGCATAACCTGACCAAAAACTCCCATCTCCCAAACCACTCGTGCATTTTCTCTCCAAATCATCTCAAAAGATTCCTTACTTCAAATACAACTCATCCCAATCCCTGTTCCAAAATTGTAACACCATTTTCACCATTATCCAAGTTCAAAAACATAGAATTGCAGTTGGAATTCTCTAGGCCATTTCAGCTACTCTCAACTCAAGCTAAGCATTGCATTAGCTTCCTATAGACTCAAGGAAGCTAACTTGATCATTGCAACACCTTTAATCAAGCTCAAACTCATTTCAAGGTTTCCAGTTTTTAGGTATTTTTCTTGAACTTCTATCTCATTATTTAGGCATTGTTAGGCTTGCATTTGTGAAGATAAAATATAGACATCATTGCCCTGAAACTATACATGTCCATAGATTTCATTTATGTTGCTTGAGTAGGGAGAATTTTGAGTTTGAACCTCTGGAAAACCTAGATCAGAATTTGGTATTGTTAGAAATTCATGCTCATCTTTGAGAATTAGCTTAAGTTATTTATATATCCATAATCGTGAGGAAATTTCTAACAAGTTTGAGGTTGGAAGTTTTGTGAATGGATGAGAAATGAATAAGTTACAGGTCCTTTGGCTGGAGGTTAAAGATGAAGTACATTTAGGGCAAAACTTATGTTACATATTTATTGTTTTGTTTAAGTTAACGGATGTGTCACCACCCCAGTGGTTATAGCGCTCGCTTGTTACCTATGGGACCCGGGTTCGAGTCCCAGTGGTACCATTTTGCCTATTTTTCACATTTTCTTTCCTTTTTTCTGTTTGAAACAAGCGCTGGGCCTCTAAACAGATGGGCTTTTTTTTCTTTTCCTTTTTTCTTTTACTAACCCCTGACTACTTTTACACCCCTGGCCCATATTTTTCTTTATTATTTCTTTTTTCTTTTTTATTTTCATTATATTTTTATTTCCTTTAATATTTTTATTATTATTATTAACATTATTTTTATCTTTACTAATAAAAAAATCCAAAAATATTATTATTATTATTTTCACACTTATTTATCTTTATTTGTAAAAAAACAAAAAGACTAAAAAACATTTTTCTTAAAAAAAAATAATTTCTTTTTTTAATAATTAATATTTAGACTTAGGATTAATTATTACATTATTTTCTTTTCTTAATTAAAATTAATTTAGAACTTAGGTTTATTTTAATTGATTAACTTCCATTTTATTTTTACTAATTTAAAATCTTTTTCATAAAAAACCCTAAAAATCATTTTTACTTAATTCTTTTCTTAATTAGTTTAAATTTAACCTTGTTTATTTTTAACTAATCATTTTTCTTAATTAGGTTAAAACCATTTCATAAAATCCAAACAAAAATCATTTCTTCCATTTGCATTTGTATATTATTTATTCACTTATTGTACATTTATTCAATATGGTTGTAATAGTTAATTAGGTTTAATTTTCTTACAAAACCCCCATTTGTAAATTTGTACACCCCCTCCTCTTATGATGTAATAGCTTAGTATTTTTACTTTCCGCAATTTATCGCTTTATATAAATGCTAGTAATTAGGGTTTTGTATGGAAAAATAAATTTAACAAGTTAGCAAACCCTAATTCAAGACAAGACAATGCATGTAAATCAACACACTTTCACACTTGCACCCTTAGGGTAATTCCACTTTGTTGCCTTACAAAAATGGCCATGTTATGCATGTGGGGTATCTTAGAAAAAAGCAATAAAAAATACAAGAACATAGTCCCTCGATGACGCTATCAATGTTGCCTTTCAAAATGATCTTAGTCCCTCAAAGAGAATTGCTAAGATATTTCACAACATTGCTATCATGGATATACGATGACCCACAGTCATCCCTTTACATCCAAAGATAGGGCTTCTTACCAAATCAATGGTAAGATAGCAATATCAAAGGAAAGGAAAAAATGAACAAAGACTTTTGAGTAGGTAGATTGTTCCTAGTTTCTTGCTCAATTTCAAATCAAACACTCTTAGTTATTTTCAAAACAAACACAAAACACTTTCAAAACCTTTTCCAAACTTGAAACATTTTCAAAAGATCAACACTTTGTATATGTTCTTACGAACGAGAACTATTACAAAGTTTGCCTAAACGAAGGCGCCTTTTCAAAATACATTCAAAAACCACACAAAGCACACTTTTAAACAAAAGCAGGTGATCTAGAAAGCTACTAAGAGCCCGTAGATAACTATGAATGAAAAGGGTGCTAACCATTCCCTTTTCATAATCTACCCCCCGGACTCAAGAAATAATCTCAAAGGTCTTTCCTTTTATTTTCAGCCTTTCCCTTTGGATAAAATAAAAGTTGGTGGCGACTCTTGCTAACCGCAACATTTGTGATAAAATGCAAAACACCCAAGTAAGTTCTCCCACCGTATCACATAATTGGTGACTCTGCTGGGAAAACTTAAAAGTGGGGTTACCTTAGGGCTATATCACCTTTATTTGCTTTCATTTGTTTGATTTGTTTGTGTGATACGGTGGGAGAACTGACTTGAGGTTTTGCGTTTGTATTCGCACTTGTTCAGTTTAGCAAGAGTCGCCACCGACTTTTTATTTTATCCTAAAGGAAAGGTTAAAAAGCACAGGAAAAACCTTTTGAGATGTTTCGTGGGTTCGGGGGGTAGATTATGAAAAGGGAAGGTATTAGCACCCTTTTCATCCATGGTTATCCATGGGCTCTTAGTTACTTGTTTTAGATCACATGCCTTGATTTTCAATTGCTTAAAATGGTGGTGTGTGTGTGTGTTTGAAGATGTTTTGAAAAAGATGCCTTGTCTAGGCAACCGTTGTAACAATTCTTTACTCGAATGTTTTACAGAGGTGTATGTCTTTTTGAAAAGATGTTTCAAATGTTTTTGAAAGTTGTTTTGAAATTGTGTTGTGGAGTGGGTTTTGAAAAGTAGGCAAGTGTGTTTTGCAAGTTTGATCAAGTAACTAAGAGTTGTCTACCCCTAAATTTACTCAAAGATTTTTCTCATGTTTTAACCCTTTTAACAGTATTGTTCCACCATTGTATTTGGTGGACAATCTTGTGTTAGGATGTTAACGGGACAGGCGCGGGTCATCGTATGGACCATGAATGCAATGGTGCCAAGTGTCTTTGGAAATTTTGCTTGAAGGGACTATGATCATTTTTAGGCAACTTTCGAAAGCGTCATCGAGGGACTATGATCATTTGAATTGTTTTTGTTTTGCCAAAGAACTCAACATGCAAGCATGGCCCATTTTGGAAGGCAACAAGCGGGATTACCCTAGGGGTGCAAGTGTGAATTGTGTATTGATTATCATGCATTTATCTTTGTACTACGTTATCTAGTGGTTGATTTTATTTACATACAAACCCTAGGTCTAAACATGGTATAATTGAAAGCGATAAATTGCTGGAATTTAAAGTCTAAGCTATTACAAATGAGTATCCGGGAGTGGGGGTACAAATATTTACAAATGGGGATGAGACTCATTAGGAGAGTAGTGTCCAAATATATTTACAACTAAATCGAATCACATTCTCAATATCAATTTATCAATATATGAGAATGAAAGCAATGTATCAAAAGTATTTGTGTAAGTGCATGTGATTATTTACAAGTGATAAAAATGTTAACTTAATGCATTATTAAGTATTGTTATTTATTCTTTTTGTATTTGTTAATATGTACAAACAAAAGTGTCAAAGAAAAGAAAATTTTTTTAAGTTAAAGAAAGTTATTATTTGTATTTTAGTTTCTATACAAAAGGGTTTTAAAGAAAAGAAAAGAAAATTGTTTAACTTTAAGAAAATTAATGTTCATATATTTTAGTTAATATTTTTATGTATTTTATTGATTGTAATAAAGAAAAAATTTGTATATATAATAAAAAAAAAGTCAATGTAATATTTTACTTAAAAATAAAGTGATAAAATAAAATGAAAAAAGGTTTATGAGTTATAAGAAAAAAAGTTGAATGGGCCTAGGGGATTTTGTACTTGGCCCAAAACAATTAATAAACAGAATAATAAAAAAAAAGGGGGGTGCGCTCCATATTTCGTTGGGCTTAAGCATGTGGATGGGGCGAACCGGCCCAACGTGCTTGTGAACATTTTCTAAGGGTTTGCATTTTGTTGTTTCATTTCTAGGGTTACAGTCTTACAGGCTTAGAGCGGCGCCATTCCTCATTGTCTTCTTCATCGTTCTTATCCCTGAGCCATGCTTCTGACACTTCACTCCGTCCCTGTTTCCAGGCACCATCATCCCCCTCTCCTTCCTCCACGGTCAAGCAAGGCGGCATTACGAAAAGGTTTGACTTCTTAGTTCTGTACGTTTTACGCTTTGCATGTTTTTGATCTTGACACGTTCTGATTATTTATGTTATCATTGTTTGTGTGAGGTATGAAAAGAAGGAGTAGAAATACTACCTTTGGAGGGTTCGTTGCTTGGAGAGGAGGAGAGAGCTGGAGGCGCTTTAGGCGGCCAGGGGCGAGGGGACGCGTGATGCTGTGAGCTAGAAATCTGGTACCTAGTATCTTACCCTTGGTTTTATGATGAACTTCTCTGAAAACCCTAGCTGTAATCGCCTCTTTTCCTCTTCTGACTGCTTGCCTCTGTATGATTTTGATTCTTTTCCTCTTCTTTTGTTTGCCCTTTGCTTCTGTATGCTCTGAGATGCTTGATATGCTTGATATACTTGCCTCTGTATGTTGATTGCTGAGTTGCCTTAGGTATTAACCCTGTGATGAAATCATTCTGAGGGTTTAGTTGGTTTGAATGCTTTGTGACTTTTGTTTTTTGGAATAGGCTTGCTGGGTTTTACAGGCTACACAGGGCGTTGAGTTTGAATGTTTTGTGGCTTTTCTGGTTTGATGACAGTTTACAGGCTTGGCTTGAGCTTATAACTTATGCAGGTTAGGGCTTCAGTTTGTGTTTGACAGTTTTGTTTGTAAGCTTGTGTAGAGGTTTGAGGTGGTTCTGGTTTTTAGGCAGGCATGAGGCTTGTGTTCATGGCTTCTGTTTAAGGCTTGTGTTACAGGTTTATGCAGGTGAAGGCTTCTGGTTTTAGGCTTGATATGTTTGCTTTTGAAACTGAGTTTAGGTTTTGGAGCTTGGGCTTTTTGTTTGGAACAAATTAGAGGCTTGGCTTGTGTTTGAGATTACAGGTTGAGAGCTTACAAGCTTTTTTGATGAAAACAGGTTTGGTATTGTTTTTGTTGAAGGCAGTTCTGAGGTGTTTTTTGTTTGACACAGTTTGTGTTGCTTCTTGGTATTTTTCCGCCCTCCTTCTATTGTGTTCTGATAACTTTGTTATATCCTTTTTTTCTAAGCCTCAAGCCTGCTGTAAGCCTTTCTCTCCTCTCTTTTTCTCTCTCTCTATACATTAAAAAGCATTTGTTTATTGCTTAAAACTGTACTATGCTTTGAAAAGGTGATAGGCTGGGAAATGATGTGAAATTTGAATATTGCTGCATTGTTAGTTTTCCTCTGCATATTTTCCATATTTCCTGCATATCTTTTGTACTTTGTTGACAGCTTTTTGGATAGCCTTTGATAGCTTTTGGACAGTTTTCCTTGGGAAATTTGTTTGACATTCAGTTTGCTTAGTTTGAAACTTGTGACTTGTTTTGGCATATTCACTTTGCAATTTATGCAGTTTGGTTTGCTATTCAGTTTGCCTTTGACTATGCAGCTTTATGCATTTTTTAAATTTGCAAAACATATTTCTATCCCTCTTTGTGAACAAAGAGCAATTCTTGTGATTTGCAGAGAGGGTGAATAACTGATTCCGGCCAATCACCTTTAATGATGAGTCTTTAAATTAACTGTCTACTTTTGATTTTCGTCTGTGCTGACTTCTTTTCTTTTCTTTGTTTTTGCAGATGAAAATCAATTGAGCAAAGGAGCATCAGATAGAGGATGAAGATTTAGGATAATTAGGATAGCTTTATTTCAATTTTAATCATTTGTAATAATATTAATGTAAATAACTGTAAATAAATTTACAGTATTCAAATAACATCTGTAACAAACAATTCAAAATGAATAAACATCCTTCTTTGTCAGTTAATTCTTCTTTCAAATTACTGTCCATTTAATTATTTGAGTTTCTTAAATAAAAATAACTGGAAGTAAATCCAATTATTCTGACTTAGAACAAATAAATAATTAATAAACACTATGGTCTTTCCATTTAGCACGAACCAATAATAAACCCGGCGCTCCAATTAACCATAGCAATGCACAGTCAAAACAAACATCCATATTCCTTTGCCTTTACTGATTAAACCAAACACTACAAATTCTCAATTCAAATGCCTCAGCTCATATCCCAGAGTAAATTGAAAAGAACTGTAGAATTAATGCGCGCACAAAACCCTGATTCGTGATTTAATTTTCACAGAAGCACATGCCTGATTAAACCATGAGCCAAACTCAACCAAACCCTAACAATTTTCTTGAACTGTTCCAGAGTCCATGAAAACCCTAATTTGGCTAGACTGACAAGAAAAATTCTGTTTGACTGGTTCTTGAGCCAATATGAAAAATCAGGAAAAGCCCGAAGCTGTGATTTCTTGTGGAAAAAGAGGAGGGCAAATTTTGGGGTACAACAGTTGCCCCTGTTCAATCTTCTTGAACCTGAAGAGTTAGATTGGCAATTTTGCCTTTCGCGACTCGAGGGTAAAAGGAGATTGGACACTAGAGTGCCCAAAAAAATTTGCACTCGGTGATGTGATGGTAGAGGAAATGGGCTTAAAGATGCCATTTGGTGATGGGCTTAGAGATTCCATTTAGGGATGTGACAGAATCTTGTCGGGGGATGGGCTTAGAGATGCCATCTGGAAATTGCTGGTAGGAGGATGGGCTTAGAGATGCCATCTGAAGGTGATTGTTGAACTGTATGTCATTGGTGAGTGGACGAGTATCAGAAAGGTATCCATGTTTTGGAACATCTCTGATCTGGGGGTCTGAACAAGCAATAGATTGACATCCATATCTGGAAGCATCCGTAAACTGTTTTCAAAAGTTGAGTCTGAACAAGCGATAGATTAACATCTGTTGTTGGGAAGAATCCGTAAACTGTTTTCAAAAGTTGAGAAGAATCTGAACAAGTGATAGGTTAACATCCGTTACTGGAGAACCCGTGAACTGTTTTCAGAAGTCTTGAAGTTGAATAAGCAATAGAGCATCATTCGTTGTTGGGAAGCGTCCGTAAACTGTTTTCAAAAGTTGAGAAGAATCTGAACAAGTGATAGGTTAACATCCGTTACTGGAGAACCCGTGAACTGTTTTCAGAAGTCTTGAAGTTGAATAAGCAATAGAGCAGCATCCGTTGTTGGGAAGCATCCGTAAACTGTTTTCAAAAGTTGAGAAGTAAAGAAGGATCCGGTGTAGGGTTTCCTAATGATGAGTCCGTGTAAAACTGCATCTGAATGAATCCGGAATAAGTATCAGAATGTCGCCATGTCTGGGTCACATCTGAACTATCTCTGGGTGAATCTGGAATAAGTATCAGAATGTCGCCATGTCTGGGTCACATCTGAACTATTTCTAGAAAGACTCTCAGAAGATGATGATCTTTGTTTGTCGACTGATCTTTCCTGAAAAGGTAAAGAGTTAGTTGTATGCAATGTCATGATGCATGATGCAATGTATGTTATATCAATGTTTATGATATGAATGTGATGAATGCGCATGTAAGCTGATAAGCTATCTTGCTGAGGATAGATAAATCCTGGATGGCTGGAGATAAAAGAATCTTGACTGCCGCTGGGGAAAGTAATTCCTTGACTGCTGTAGGGGAATCCGGAGCTTGGGTTGTATGCCAATCTATTTTGGATTCCTGTCTTGAGGAGATCTTCACTGGGGAATATTCGAATATCCTGTGAGGAACTGAGAATGAGAGTCTTCATTCTGCTTGGGGATTGATAGTTGGAAGTTTTAGCTTCGCTGGGGATTGCAAGAATCTTTTGATCGCTGCAGGTATTGATCTGGGATAAGTATCGGAATGTCTCCATGTCTGGGTCACATCTGAACTATCTCTAGAATGAAATCTTGAATAAGTATCGGAATGTCGCCAAATCTGGGTCACATCTGAACTATCTCTAGAAGGAAATCTGGAATAAGTTACGGAATGTCGCCAAATCTGAGTCACATCTGAACTATCTCTAGAAGGAAATCTGGAACAAATTACGGAATGTCGCCATGTATGGGTCACATCTGAAACTATCTCTAGAAGGAAATCTGGAATAAATTACGGAATATCGCCATGTCTGGGTCACATCTGAAACTATCTATAGAAGGAAATCTTGAATAAGTATCGGAATGTCGCCAAATCTGGGTCACATCTGAAACTATCTCTAGAAGGAAATCTTGAATAAGTATCGGAATGTCGCCAAATCAGGGTCACATCTGAACTATCTCTAGAAGCAAATCTGGAATAAGTATCGGAATGTCGCCAAATCTGGGTCACATCTGAGACTATCTCTAGAAGGAAATCTTGAATAAGTATCGAAATGTCGCCAAATCTAGGTCACATCTGAAACTATCTCTAGAAGCAAATCTGGAATAAGTATCGGAATATCGCCATCTCTGGGTCACATCTGAACTATCTCTAGAATCAAATCTGGAATAAGTATCGGAATGTCGCCATCTCTAGGTCACATCTGAACTATCTCTAGAATGAAATCTGGAATAAGTATCGGAATGTCGCCATCTCTGGGTCACATCTGAACTATCTCTAGAATGAAATCTGGAATAAGTATCGGAATGTCGCCATCTCTGGGTCACATCTGAACTATCTCTAGAATGAAATCTGGAATAAGTATTGGAATGTCGCCAAATCTGGGTCACATCTGAAACTATCTCTAGAAGTAAATCTGGAATAAGTATCGGAATGTCGCCAAATCTGGGTCACATCTGAAACTATCTCTAGAAGGAAATCTGGAATAAGTATCGGAATGTCGCCAAATCAGGGTCACATCTGAACTATCTCTAGAATGAAATCTGGAATAAGTATCGGAATGTCGCCAAATCTGGGTCACATCTGAAACTATCTCTAGAAGCAAATCTGGAATAAGTATCGGAATGTCGCCAAATCTGGGTCACATCTGAAACAATCTCTAGAAGGAAATCTTGAATAAGTATCGAAATGTCGCCAAATCTGGGTCACATCTGAAACTATCTCTAGAAGCAAATCTAGAATAAGTATCAGAATGTCGCCATCTTTGGGTCAAATCTGAACTATCTCTAGAATCAAATCTGGAATAAGTATCGGAATGTCGCCATCTCTGGGTCACATCTGAACTATCTCTAGATTGAAATCTGGAATAAGTATTGGAATGTCGCCATATCTGGGTCACATCTGAACTATCTCTAGAACGAAATCTGGAATAAGTATCGGAATGTCGCCATCTCTGGGTCACATCTGAACTATCTCTAGAATGAAATCTGGAATAAGTATCGGAATGTCGCCAAATCTGGGTCACATCTGAAACTATCTCTAGAAGAAATCTGGAATAAGTATCGGAATGTCGCCAAATCTGGGTCACATCTGAAACTATCTCTAGAAGGAAATCTGGAATAAGTATCGGAATATCGCCAAATTAGGGTCATATCTGAAGTATCTCTAGAATGAAATCTGGAATAAGTATCGGAATGTCGCCAAATCTGGGTCACATCTGAAACTATCTCTAGAATGAAATCTGGAATAAGTATCGCAATGTCGCCAAATCAGGGTCACATCTGAACTATCTCTAGAATGAAATCTGGAATAAGTATCGGAATGTCGCCATCTCTGGGTCACATCTGAACCATCTCTAGAATGAAATCTGGAATCTTGATTTTGTTAAGGGTCAGAAATTGGGAGTATACCAATCTTTTGAGGTGATGAGAATCTTCATGCTGTTAACGGTCAGAAACTGGGAGTATACCAATCTTCTGAGATTTTAAGGATGAGAGTCTTCATTCTTGAGAGAAACAGGTTTTTAGGAGCTTTAATTGTCCGTTATTCTGTTGGTGGTTGCAACTTCCAACAGGTGATGAAGGAACTTTGGACGACCTTCGTTTTGACATTCGAATGCCCCAAGTGATGATTAAGGAGTCTTGAATCAGATTACTCTGCAAATTGAGAGATTTCTTGAAATCTTGACTGGACTGCCCCAGGTTAACTGAACTTTGAAAGATCTGTTGAAACCTTGACTGGACTGCCCCATGTTAACTGAACTTTGAAAGATCTGTTGAAACCTTGACTGGACTGCCCCATGTGTGCTGGATAGTGACATGTCATGCCCCTTTGTTGATAGGAGATTTTTGCGACGGAAGTGTCATCCTTTTTGAAGTGATTTTGTTCACTGAGAGAGTTTTCGTTCCTTCGAACATTCGCTGTATGAATTTCTTCCCTGTCAAACAAATAACCATGTGCAAACAATGATATTCAAGCAATGAAAAGTTTATGTTTGTCTCGAAGTTTTGAAAAATGTGTTTTTTTAGCAGAAAACTTTTCATAAGACAAATTCAACACAAGATTTAGGGCAAAGTCTTACAGGAGTCAGGATACCTTTTTGTAACAGTATGCTTTCGAACTAACCCATGCTTCAATTAGGACTTTTGAAGGGTTGTAACGTGGCTTGGTTCACGGTTTAAGAAACAAAGGATAAAGGCTCAAAGTATATTTGTACCCACCCGCTCTTTGTGATGTTCTTCAACCCTAGACTCAGTTAATCGTGCGTCGAACTCTTTTCGAATTTGGAACGACTTTTTGGGTGATGGCTCACCAGTTGAATTTTGGAAGACAGTCATCATCTCCTTTTTCTTTTGCAACATTTTTCATGTTGTTGAGGATTTGTAATGACCTCTTTCTTTTGATTTGTTATCCCTAACTTTTGCCTGACTATTCCTGTTTTCGGGATTACAGTCAGCAGGATGCCCCAGCTTTCTCAAGCCTTCTTTACAGGTTTTGGCTCAGTGGGCTTTTTTTTTTGAGAGATAATGATTTCCTATGAGATAAGGAACCATCGCTGTCTTTTGATTCCAGAGGAATGCTTTTCTCTTTTTGATGTCGTTCATTGTATTACGAACTGAGAGTTTGCAACTTCAATGCGCATTTTTTTTGAATTAACTGAGATACTACCCTGCCCCAGGTTTATATCAAAGGTTTTGATTTGTTTAGAACAGAAAAGTCCTACTTCTTTGGCTTGAAGGGGTTGACTAGGGATTATCTTCCTTATAACTCCAGTGTTTGGGAATTGAAAGAAATGCCTGTACATCATCAGCAAGGTCTGTTCAAAAGCATACTGTATGAGATTATGGTATTGTTTTGTCATCCTCCCTCTAAAGGCTTGCAGCTTTTTATCAAGAGTTAAATATCATAAAGAAAGCATAAGAGTAGTGAAAACGAATGGATGAATTCAAGACAAACATATGCAATGCATTAATGAAACAAAGTTTGACATCAATAGATAATTGTTTGAATAACAAAAGAAATTACAATTTTGAAAATTCAAATGAAACAAAAACATTCTCAATGATTTGGCATAGGAGAAGTGATCATGCTAGAGTCTCTGGAGGGTCAAACTCGATTTCCTTGGCATCAATCATGTCTTGGATCTTGTTCTTCAGAGGCCAACAGTTGTTTGTGTCATGCCCCGGACTGTCAGAGTGGTATGCACACCTTTCATTGGGATGATAGGTAGGAGCAGAAGTATTTGGGTTCTGGAGGGGAGCCCTCAATGTAATCAGATCCCTCTTCAACAAGTGTTGCAGTGCCTGAGACAGCGGCATGTTGATGTTGGTGAATTGTCTCTTAGGTGTGACCTCCTTATGCTGATGCCCCTGCCTTTGTTGAGCAGGCGTAGGATTAGAGATCAATATTGCTCCTACGTGTTGGTCATGGTGACTCTTTTGACTGTTCACAGCATTGGACTCTTTCTTCCCATTGTGGGGAACTTTCTTAACATCATAGGGTGTAGCTCCTTGGATCTTTCCATTTTTGATGCCAGCTTCAACTCTTTCGCCGGTCAGTATTAGCTCGGTGAACCAAGCTGAGGAGCTTCCAATTAAGTGATTGAAGAAAGGCCCTGTCAGAGTTCCCATGAAGATGTCAATCAATTCTCTGTCCGTTAAAGGGGGTTGCACCCTACCAGCCAGATCTCTCCACTTTTGGGCATATCCTTTGAAGCTCTCGTCAGGACCCATGGTCATGTTCTGCAATTGGACACGAGTAGGTGCAATATCAGCATTGTACTGATACTATTTGTAAAAAGCAGCAGCTAAGTCCTCCCAGGTGTGGATGTGAGAACTCTCCAATTGATAGAACCACTCGAGTTGAGCCCCTACCAGACTTTCTTGGAAGAAATGGATCCAAAGCTTTGGATCAGTTGTGTATGGTTGAATCTTGCGGACATAAGACTTTAGATGCATATTAAGGTAAGAGACTCCATCGTACATGGCAAAGGTAGGGACTTTGAACTTTGGCAGAATGACCAATCCAGGAACCAAACCCATGTCTCCTAAATCCAAGCCAGGTATTTGTTGAACCTCCATAGCATTGAGGCGATCCTCCAACTGTTTGTACTTGTCATCAGCGAGAGGGTATTGTTCCTCGGAGTGGTCAGCTTCATCAATCTCCAAATTGTGGTCTTCTTCAAGACTATCCCCTATGTTGGATGGAGTTGCAAGATCTAGGGTCTTAGGTCTTCTTCTCAAGTTCAGGATGCTCGCTGCCTTCTTGGACTATATCTTCTTGCCTTTGAGAAGGAGAGCTGTCAGATCCTCTTGCCCTTTACCCATAACCAGAAGCATTTATTGGAATTGAGCATTTTGAGCTTGGAGATCTTTCACCGTTTGCTCCATATCCATCTTACTGAAATAAACAGTAAGAAGATAAGGAAACCTGTATGGGAGAAACCTGTTATGCAATGATATGTATGATATATGTATGCAATGTTTTCAAGGGTCTCTTGGGGTAAACACAAGAGAATGTTAGAGGTTGAACTTCGATCTTTGATTGGAGAACTTTGCACCGGTGGATGTCTTTCCACGAGAATCAAGCTCGCCATGTCAAGTGGGTCATAGCCCCTGATTCAAGTTGTTGCACTTGATCTTTGATGGCATTTGTTAGAGGAGAAACCTCTTGCCCCTTGGTAGACATTTGGTTCAACGTAACCCTGCATCAAAAGAACCCTCGAGATCCTTGAAATGGTTAGTAAAAAATGCTATGGTATGATGTCATGATGTTATGTACATGTATGCAGAAGCAAGTGAGTGTATATACAGGTAATCATATTCACACAAAGCAAACAAGTCCTTAGGTTTAGGCTTGCATGGGGTTTGTAGGTAAGTACCCTCTTGAAGTTAGTTGGCTCATCCTGTCCTAAAAATGAAACCGGGTTCTAAGGAGCTCAATATCATTGGATTATTTTTGTGTTCATTGTTTTGGTTTAGCCACTTAACTGGCGACCAAAATATTCCAAGAAAATAATCCTCAATGAGTGTAGTATCGAGTATCTACCAACTTCGGACTGCACCAAAGTCGGTCATCTCACTACCCCTAAAAAGGCTAGGATGGTCAATTAAGGTTCTAAGAGTTCGTTAGTGCCTTATGACATCACTCAGCGGCCCCGTACTCTCCTTAATTAAACTCAAGGGTTACCGGTACTCACAAATATGTCAGACTAACATAGCTTACTACTTCAACCATGTCGGTATACCCCGCACAGTTCCCTCACAGTTTTTTTGCTATTTACCTAAAAAGGTGCCCCCAAATCCGGGTGTAGGATTTACAACAAACCCAAACAAGGACCCAAAAAGTAAAGCAATCAAGGCAATCAAAGCAAGAATGTAAAGGTGATCTAAACCCTAAGGTAACCCCACTTTTGAATTATCCCCAGCAGAGTCGCCAGTTCTGTGATACGGTGAGAGAACTGACTTGAGGTTTTGCGTTTGTATTCGCACTTGTTCGGTTTAGCAAGAGTCGCCATCGACTTTTTATTTTATCCTAAAGGAAAGGTTAAAAAGCACAGGAAAAACCTTTTGAGATGTTTCGTGGGTTCGGGGGGTAGATTATGAAAAGGGAAGGTATTAGCACCCTTTTCATCCATGGTTACCCATGGGCTCTTAGTTACTTGTTTTAGATCACTTGCCTTGATTTTCAATTGCTTGAAATGGTGGTGTGTGTGTGTGTTTGAAGATGTTTTGAAAAAGATGCCTTGTCTAGGCAACCGTTGTAACAATTCTTTACTCGAATGTTTTACAAAGGTGTATGTCTTTTCGAAAAGATGTTTCAAATGTTTTTGAAAGTTGTTTTGAAATTGTGTTGTGGAGTGGGTTTTGAAAAGTAGGCAAGTGTGTTTTGCAAGTTTGATCAAGTAACTAAGAGTTGTCTACCCCTAAATTTACTCAAAGATTTTTCTCATGTTTTAACCCTTTTAACAGTATTGTTCCACCATTGTATTTGGTGGACAATCTTGTGTTAGGATGTTAACGGGACAGGCGCGGGTCATCGTATGGACCATGAATGCAATGGTGCCAAGTGTCTTTGGCAATTTTGCTTGAAGGGACTATGATCATTTTTAGGCAACTTTCGAAAGCGTCATCAAGGGACTATGATCATTTGAATTGTTTTTGTTTTGCCAAAGAACTCAACATGCAAGCATGGCCCATTTTAGAAGGCAACAAGCGGAATTACCCTAGGGGTGCAAGTGTGAATTGTGTATTGATTATCATGCATTTATCTTTGTATTAGGTTATCTAGCGGTTGATTTTATTTACATACAAACCCTAGGTCTAAACATGGTATAATTGAAAGCGATAAATTGTGGGAATTTAAAGTCTAAGCTATTACAAATGAGTATCCGGGAGTGGGGGTACAAATATTTACAAATGGGGGTGAGACTTATTAGGAGAGTAGTGTCCAAATATATTTACAACCAAATCGAATCGCATTCTCAATATCAATGTATCAATGTATGAGAATGAAAGCAATGTATCAAAAGTATTTATGTAAGTGCATGTGATTATTTACAAGTGATAAAAATGTTAACTTAATGCATTATTAAGTATTGTTATTTATTCTTTTTGTATTTGTTAATATGTAGATACAAAAGTGTCAAAGAAAAGAAAAATGTTTTAAGTTAAAGAAAGTTATTATTTGTATTTTAGTTTCTATACAAAAGGGTTTTAAAGAAAAGAAAATAAAATTGTTTAACTTTAAGAAAATTAATGTTCATATATTTTAGTTAAAATTTTTATGTATTTTATTGATTGTAATAAAGAAAAAATTTGTATATATAATAAAAAAAAGTCAATGTAATATTTTACTTAAAAATAAAGTGATAAAATAAAATGAAAAAAGGTTTATGAGTTATAAGAAAAAATGTTGAATGGGCCTAGGGGATTTTGTACTTGGCCCAAAACAATTAATAAACAGAATAATAAATAAAAAGGAGGGTGCGCTCCATATTTCGTTGGGCGTAAGCATGTGGATGAGGCGAACCGGCCCAACGTGCTTGTGAACATTTTCTAAGGGTTTGCATTTTGTTGTTTCATTTCTAGGGTTACAGTCTTACAGGCTTAGAGCGGCGCCATTCCTCATCGTCTACTTCATCGTTCTTATCCCTGAGCCATGCTTCTGACACTTCTCTTTGTCCCCGTTGCCAGGCGCCATCATCCCCCTCTCCTTCCTCCACGGTCAAGCAAGGCGGCATTACGAAAAGGTTTGACTTCTTAGTTCTGTACGTTTTACGCTTTGCATGTTTTTGATCTTGACACGTTCTGATTATTTATGTTATCATTGTTTGTGTGAGGTATGAAAAGAAGGAGTAGAAATACTACCTTTGGAGGGTTCGTTGCTTGGAGAGGAGGAGAGAGCTGGAGGCGCTTTAGGCGGCTAGGGGCGAGGGGACGCGTGATGCTGTGAGCTGGAAATCTGGTACCTAGTATCTTACCCTTGGTTTTATGATGAACTTCTCTGAAAACCCTAGCTGTAATCGCCTCTTTTCCTCTTCTGACTGCTTGCCTCTGTATGATTTTGATTCTTTTCCTCTTCTTCTGTTTGCCCTTTGCTTCTGTATGCTCTGAGATGCCTGATATGCTTGATATACTTGCCTCTGTATGTTGATTGCTGAGTTGCCTTAGGTATTAACCCTGTGATGAAATCATTCTGAGGGTCTAGTTGGTTTGAATGCTTTGTGCCTTTTGTTTTTTGGTATAGGCTTGCTGGGTTTTACAGGCTACACAGGGCGTTGAGTTTAAATGTTTTATGGCTTTTCTGGTTTGATGACAGTTTACAGGCTTGGCTTGAGCTTATAACTTATGCAGGTTAGGGCTTCAGTTTGTGTTTGACAGTTTTGTCTGTAAGCTTGTGTAGAGGTTTGAGGTGGTTCTGGTTTTTAGGTAGGCATGAGGCTTGTGTTCATGGCTTCTGTTTGAGGCTTGTGTTACAGGTTTATGCAGGTGAAGGCTTCTGGTTTTAGGCTTGATATGTTTGCTTTTGAAACTGAGTTTAGGTTTTGGAGCTTGGGCTTTTTGTTTGGAACAGATTAGAGGCTTGGCTTGTGTTTGAGATTACAGGTTGAGAGCTTACAAGATTTTTTGTTGAAAACAGGTTTGGTATTGTTTTTGTTGAAGGCAGTTCTGAGGTGTTTTTTGTTTGACACAGTTTGTGTTGCTTCTTGGTATTTTTCTGCCCTCCTTCTATTGTGTTCTGATAACTTTGTTATATCCTTTTTTTCTAAGCCTCAAGCCTGCTGTAAGCCTTTCTCTCCTCTCTTTTTCTCTCTCTCTACAGATTAAAAAGAATTTGTTTATTGCTTAAAACTGTACTATGCTCTGAAAAGGTGATAGGCTGGGAAATTATGTGAAATTTGAATATTGCTGCATTGTTAGTTTTCCTCTGCATATTTTCCATATTTCCTGCATATCTTTTGTACTTTGTTGACAGCTTTTTGGATAGCCTTTGATAGCTTTTGGACAGTTTTCCTTGGGCAATTTGTTTGACATTCAGTTTGCTTAGTTTGAAACTTGTGACTTGTTTTGGCATATTCACTTTGCAATTTATGCAGTTTGGTTTGCTATTCAGTTTGCCTTTGACTATGCAGCTTTATGCATTTTTTAAATTTTCAAAACATATTTCTATCCCTCTTTGTGAACCAAGAGAAATTCTTGTGATTTGCAGAGAGGGTGAATAACTAATTCCGGCCAATCACCTTTAATGATGAGTCTTTAAATTAACTGTCTGCTTTTGATTTTCGTCTGTGCTGACTTCTTTTCTTTTCTTTGTTTTTGCAGATGAAAATCAATTGAGCAAATGAGCATCAGATAGAGGATGAAGATTTAGGATAATTAGGATAACTTTATTTCAATTTTAATCATTTGTAATAATATTAATGTAAATAACTGTAAATAAATTTACAGTAATCAAATAACATCTGTAACAAACAATTCAAAATGAATAAACATCCTTCTTTGTCAGTTAATTCTTCTTTCAAATTACTGTCCATTTAATTATTTGAGTTTCTTAAATAAAAATAACTGGAAGTAAATCCAATTATTCTGACTTAGAACAAATAAATAATTAATAAACACTGTGGTCTTGCCATTTAGCACGAATCAATAATAAACCCGGCGCTCCAATTAACCATAGCAATGCACAGTCAAAACAAACATCCATATTCCTTTGCCTTTACTGATTAAACCAAACACTGCAAGTTCTCAATTCAAATGCCTCAGCTCATATCCCATAGTAAATTGAAAAGAACTGTAGAATTAATGTGCGCACAAAACCCTGATTCGTGATTTAATTTTCACAGAAGCGCCTGCCTAATTAAACCATGAGCCAAACTCAACCAAACCCTAACAATTTGCTTGAACTGTTCCAGAGTCCATGAAAACCCTAATTTGGCTAGACTGACAAGAAAAATTCTGTTTGACTGGTTCTTGAGCCAATTTGAAAAATCAGGAAAAGCCCAAAGCTGTGATTTCTTGTGGAAAAAGAGGAGGGAAAATTTTGGGGTACAACAGTTTGCTTTACATTTTGGTTCTTTGTTTGGGCTTGTTTAAATCCTCTACCCGAATTTGGGATGCCTTATAGTTAAGTAGTAATGTGTTGTGGAAACTGTGCGGAGTATACCGACATGGTCTAAGAAATAGCTATGTTAGTGTGACATATTTATGGGTACAGTTAGCCCTTAAGTAGTCAAGGAGAATACGGGGCCGCTGAGTGATGTCATGAAGCACTAACTAACTTTTAGAACCTTTACTTAACCAACTTGGCCATTAGGACGTAGTGAGATGACCGAATTTGGTGCAGTTCGAAGTTGGTAGATACTCGATACTACACTCATTGAGGTTTAGCTTTTTGGGATATTTCGGTCACCGTGAAAGAGGATTGCGCTGAAACAATGCCCGAGAAGACATACCAGTGATATTGAGATCCTTTAGAACTCGGTTACTATTTCTAGGACAAGTTTGAGCCAACTAAACTTCAAGAGGGTACTTACCTATGAGACTCCATGCAAGCCTAAACCTAAGGACTTGTTTGCCTTGTTTGTATATATTTACTTGTACATGAAATCATAAACATCATAACATCATACTCATTCTAACCATTTCAAGGATTTTTGGGATTTATCTTTGTTCTGTTTTGTAAGATATGGCTTCTATCTGCAGGAACACTATCCAAGTCAATCTCGTAAGGATTCCTCCTCAACTCAAAGAGTTAGCATCAAGGGTCCCTGAAAATTCTTCATTCACCGAAAGACATGGTTGCCTCTTAAACTTGGTTACCTCCAACACTAATGAAGATATGATGAAGGTGCTCTTCTAATTCTTTGATCCTCTACCCCATTGCTTCACTTTTCCTGATTATCAACTTGTGCCAACTTTAGAAGAATTTTCACAACTCGAGGATTCCTATTCTCAATCAACTATCCTTCAACGGTACGGAAAGAGATCTAAAACCTGAAGAGATTTCCCAAGCACTACACTTGCAACAATTTGATGTCACAACTAATTGGGAAACAAGGAGTGGTGTCAAAGGTTTCTTGGCCAAGTTCTTGTTTGAGAAAGCTCAAGATTGCTGGAACTCCTTGGACTTACAAGCTTTTGAGGAAATTGTGGCCCTTCTCATCTATGGGATGGTTTTGTTTCCAAATCCTGACCAACTCATACATGTAAGCGCTGTCAAAATCTTCATGTCTCGCAACCCGGTGCCTACTTTGTTGGGAGACATCCTACATTCTTTTCACTCTCGCACTATGAGGAAGAGAGGTATCCTCATATGTTGCACTCCTCTCTTGGCAAGATGTTTTATTTCGCATCTCCCCCAATCTGTGTTGAAGAATGAGCAAGGTTCAAGGTGGTCCCATAGGTTGATGATGCTTAGACATTCAGATATTCATTGGTGTTCCCGATTTTTGGAGAATGTTACTATCGTCGACTGTTATGGAGAATTCCCTAATGTCCCCTTGCTTGGCATTAGAGGAGGTATCACTTACAACCACTGCTTATCCTTACGATAGTTTGGTTACGCCCGAAGGGATAGTCCACGTGAGATGCTTATCCAAGGAGTGGTATTCGACTACGAGAATGACGATCAAGGTTACCATCAGAGGTTTATTCGAGCTTGGAGGATAGTGAAAAATATGGATAGCAAGACGCTGGGACACAAGAATTCCATTCCCCTTGAGCTTTACCTTAAGTGGGTACGAGCTCGTGCTCAGAAACTTGTGATGCCTTATCCCTCCATCTTACCAGTCATCATGGAACCTGTGGTTGAAGGAGATGTCCCGTATACCATCCTCCATCCCGACATGCCTACCTCTCTTGAAGACTTGCAAAAGGGTTGGATTCAGCTTAAGGAAGAACGCTATACTTTCAAAGCTCAATTCTATGCTAGTGAGAAAAGGGTCTCTGAGCTTACGAAGCAGCTACAAGAAGAGAAAAGTATGAACGCCTACCTTGGGCCGAAGAGGATGCGTTCATTCTTTTTATCTTAGAGAGTTATTTTGTAAGCCCAAGAGGCATGTTGTAATCTTTTCAAACTAATTAATGAAAATTGACGTGTGTTCACTCCTTTGTTTATACAAATTTAAATCTCACTAAATCCTTGAAATCATTTGCATATACATCTTCCATGCATCATAACATGACATGTTTTCGCATAACAGGTGTCCTTATCTTTCTGTTATTTATTTCAGCAAGATGGATCTAGAGAAAACTGTAAAGGATCTTCAGGCACAAAACTCTCAATTCCAAGAGACTCTACTAGCCCTAGCCAAGGGGTAGCAAGATATGATGGCATTACTGACAGTCAAGAAAAAGCCCAAGAAGAAAGCTCTACTTAACATGGGAAGAAGGTTCAAGGAGACCGTCCATCAGATCCCGGTAGGGGAAGACTCATCTGAAGAAGACGAGAATTAGATTGGTGAGGTTAAGAGTACCCAGGCTGACTGTGTTAATGATCAAGTGTTTGATGATGATTATTTTGACGAGCAGTATCCACCCGCCGATATCAAATATAAGCATTTAGAAGACAAATTGAAAGCTTTTGAAATCTAAGCTGTCCCCGGTTTAGATTTTGATGATTTGGGTTTGATCTCTGGGGTAGTCATTCCCCACAAATTCAAAATACCAGTCTTTACAAAGTACGATGGGGTTTCTTGTCCAAAACTCCACCTGAAATCTTATGTGCGCAAGATACAACCGCACACTGCTGATAAGAAACTCTGGGTTCACTTTTTCCAAGAGAGCTTGACCGGAATGTAACTTGAATGGTTTTATCAGTTAGATGGTTCCCGTATCATTACCTGGGAAGATTTAGCTTCCGCATTCTACCATCAGTATCAGTATAACACCGACTTGGCGCCAACGAGGGTTCGGTTATAAGATATGACCATGGGAAATAATGAAGGATTTAAAGAATATGCACAAAAGTGGAGAGACCTTGCTAGTAGGGTTCAACCACCCTTGACTGATAGGGAGAACATTGACATGTTCATGGGCACTTTATCTGGTCTTTTCTTTAATTTGTTGGTTGGCTGCTCTTCTTCTGGTTTCACCGAATTAATCTTAACCGGTGAAAGGGTTGAAAGCGGCACCAAAAGTGGGAATATCTCTGTGGCATCTACCTCAACTTCCAATCCTATCAAGAAACCTTTTCCTGCAAAGAAGGAAATCAATGTTGTGTACGGGGCAAGGACTCTGTGATACGGTGGAAGAACTGACTTGGGGGTTTTGCGTTTGATCGCAAATGTTGGGGTTAGCAAAAGTCGCCACCGACTTTTCTTTTATCCTAAAGGAAAGGTGAAAAAGCACAGGAAAGACCTTTGAGATTATTTCTTGAGTTCGGGGGGTAGATTATGAAAAGGGAAGGTATTAGCACTCTTTTCATTAATGGTTATCCATGGGCTCTTAGTTACTTTCTAGATCACTTGCTTTTGTTTGAAATTGTGCTTAGTGTGGTTTTTGAAAGTATTTTGTAAATAGGCCATTGTTTAGGCAATTTTTGTAATGATTCTTGTTTGTAAGAATGTATACAAAGATGTTGATCTTTTGAAAATGTTTTCAGGTTTTTTAAGATGTTTTGAAAGTGTAGGTGTTTATTTTTGAAAATAGCAAGGATGTTTTGTTTGAAATTGAGCAAGTAATTAGGAGCATTCTACCTACTCAAAAGTCTTTCTTGTTCATTTCCTTTCCTTTGACATTGTTATCTTACCATTGATTTGGTAAGTAACCCTATCTTTGGATGTAAATGGAATGGGCATGGGTCATCGTATAACCATAATTAGCAATGTCGCAAGGCATTTTAGCATTCTCTTTTAGGGACTAAGATCATTTGTAAGGCAACTTAGATAGCATCATCGAGGGACTATGATCTTGTATTCGTTTGTTTTTGCTAAGATACCTCACATGCGTAATATGACCATTTTGTAAGGTAACCAAGTGGGTTTTACCCTAGGGGTGCTTGTGTGTAAGTGTGTTGTTTTCATGCTTTGTTTTTGTCTTGATTAGGGTTTGCTATTTTGTTGGTTTTAGTCTTTCCATACAAAACCCTAATTACTAGCATTTATATAAAACGATAAATTGTGAAAAGTAAAATTACTACGCTATTACATCATTAGGGGAGGGGGTGTACAAATTTACAAATGGGGATTGCAAGAAAGTTAAACTTAATTATCTATTACAACCATATTGAATATTGTACAAAATTGAAAATAAAATGCAAGAATATAAATAGAAAAAGAAATGATTTTTTGTTGTTTTTATGAAAGGAGTTTTAACCTAATTAAGAGAGATGATTAATGAAAAATAAACAAAATTTAAACCTAAATTAATTAAGAAGGAAATTAAGTTAAAATGTGTTTTAGGGTTTTTTTTTGTGAAAAGGTTTTAGCTTAATAAAAATAATATGAAAATTAATTAATTAAAATAAACCTAAGTTCTAAAATAATTTTAATTAAGAAAATAAATAATTAAACCTATGTCTAGATATTAATTATTAAAAAGAAATTAATTATTAAGAGAAATGTTTTTTTAGTCTTTTTGTTTTATAGAGAAAATAAAATATATAAGTGTAAATAATAAATAAAAATATTTTTGGATTTTTATTAATAAAAATAATAATAATAATAATAATAATAATAGTGAAAATAATAAAAGAAAATATGAAATGAAAATAAAATAAAATAAAGAAAATGAAATAATAAAGGAAATAATGGGCCAGGGGTGCAAAAGTAAGGCAGGGGTTAAAGCCAGCAAAAAACGGAAGGCCCAACATAAGGGCCCAGGCGCTGCTTGTTTGTAACAAAAAAAAGGAGAAAAAAATGTGAAAAATGAGAAAAGTGGCAGCGCTAGGGCTTGAACCCACGCACTGAGCATGAAACACGCGCTGCCTTACCACTGGGGTGGCTATACATCCGTTTATTAAAATGAAATGATAAATATATAACGTAACATGCTTCCAAGGCCTGTACTTTGTCTTCAACCTTCAGCCAACCATATAACTTGTAACTTCTTTATCTCTCAACAAAAATGAAAAGCTCAAACATGAAAGTTGTGGCATTTCGTCCCACAAATCTAACCATATAAATAACTAAAGATATAAATCCAAGATGAGTGAGAATTTTTCTGGCCCTAAATTAAAACCTAAAAATTTCAGAAACTTCAACTTTAAAATTCTCTAAGCTCAGGCCATATAAATGCAAATTATGGACATGTACAACTTCGTGGCAATGGTATCTACATTTTATCTTCACAAATCAGAACCAAATGATGCTTGTATGAAGAGATAGAAGTTTGAAAACTTACCTCTTGCAGCTGGAGTCGTGAATGGAGTTTGAGCAACTTTTGAGATGGCCCGAGGATCTGTTTAGCTTGCCTGGGCCTCCCTGAGTGTGTTACAAGCCTTACTTTATTCTGAAACCAGCTAGAACTCTCTACTCAAGTCCAACTGTAATGGAGATTTTTGAAAATAGTGGATCATGAAGATGAAGTTACAGAAGTGTAACAGGTGTTGAGATGAGTTCTATATGATGTATGTGAAGCGTTTAGATGGTTAAAAGTGGAAACGCACGAGTGGAAATGGAGATGGGTGTTTGAAGCTCAAAAATGGAGTTTTTGGCAAGTTCTAACTTATGAAGACTTGAGGGTGTTTGAGGGCTTGTAAAAATGTCTCTTATGTTGCAAATAGTCTCCCTAAATATAAGCAAATGGTTAGAGGTTTTGAAATAATCAGAAAACAAGAGATCACATGTTATGGATTTTGCCTTGTTTTTGAAGCAACATTGACAAGCATTGTTCCAAGACAAGGTACAAGGCTTGTAAGGTGGCTGAAACCTTTAAACACACTTGTTATGATTATGTAGAGTGTGTTTGTGCAGAAAGAACAAATGCAAGGCTCAATGCAAGCTGACTTTGCATAAAGCTTGCTTTTTTAAAATGGCAATGTTGTCTTTCTTCCCAAAATGGAATTATACTTGTACAATGCATTGAATGCTTGGATTAAAGCTTCCAACAGCTGTGAAAACACTTAGTTATGGAGTTAAAGTCAAGTTAGAAGTCTGCAAAGTGATATTTGTACAGCATGCTTGAAGATTGGATCAAATGTTTATCATGAAAATGGCTTGAAAAACAAGAACGAAACCCTAACTTCATCTCTTCGATTCTCCCTGATCAAAAGTGACCTCAATGAGTTCTTGGACATTTTAGAAAGCTTTTAACATGATCTACAACCCATATTTGAATTGCTTTTGAAGATTCCCCTTGGAACTATATGAAAAAGTGTCATGAAGTTAGGTCAAAATCCTGGTCAAATTAGGGCAAAATTTCACAAAGTGTTTAGTTTCATGACCCTATGTTCATAAAATTATAACATGAGATCCAAGCACTTTTGGAAGAAGTTGTGTGAAGAAAAGTTGTAGATTTCATGGAGATATACAACTTTCATGTTAGAAGTTTCTATTGAATCATCTTGCATCATGGTGAAAATTTGGCTAAAAGTTATGAAAAAACATGAAATTTCCAACACTTAGAAAAATTTCTAAGTTTAGAAATTTTGACTTTTCAAAATGAAATCTTGACTTTTTGATTTCTTGATGAATAAGTTTCATATTTTGACATGTTTTGATGAATTATGATCTTTGGCACTTGAATTTGACCAAAAAGTCAAGGTTTGACTTTTCAGTATACAATTGACTTTTGATCAGTTAACTGCAAAATTCATCTGTCAATCCAATGGACTTGCAATGTTTTGAATAATTTCATTAGGTCAAAATGATTCAATTGTACTCTTGAGATCATGCCTTAAACCAATTGACCAATTGCTAGGTTAAAAATCAGAAATTACCCCTTCTCAGTCAAAACCCTAATTTTGACCATTTTGCCCTTTTGAGGATTTGATCAAATTTATTGAGGAATTATGGTCCAAACTTGATAAAATGATACATATGAGTTTAAAATGTTGATTTGGATCAAAAATTATGAAGCTTGACTGTGAATTGGCCATAGTTGACTTTTTCCCCAATACAGCTGATTTTTAGGTCCACTGTTCAATTGACTGATCAAAAGTGTGATCCAAGGCTTGAAACTTGACATGAGTAATCTTGAGGGTCCATAATGATTCGTGAAATTCATATGGGGCATTAAAAGTTCAATTATCCTTGTGCAATCTCAAACCCTAATTTTTAGTCATCAGTGCTCGAGGAGGTGTCTTGAGCTGATCAATCCTAGTGCAGTCTTGAGCTCAAGGAGATCTTGTGAGCAAAATCTTGATAAAATGAGAGGGAAAATTTTGGGATACAACAGCTTCCCCTGTCCAATCTTCTTAATCCTGAAGAGTTAGGTGTGCATGTTTTGTCAGTCGTGACTCGAAGGTGGAAGATGATTGGACACTAGAGTGCCCAGAAATTTGCACTCAGTGATGTGATGGTTGAGGGAATGGGCTTAAAGATGACATTTGGAGAGGTGATAGAAAGCTTTAGGAGATGGGATTAAAGATGTCATCCAAAAGTGATTGTTTGTATTGTAATTTGTAAGCTGAAAGAATGAGTATCATAATGGCGTCCGTGTCTGGAGCGTATCTGAATTGTATCTGGGAGCTGATTTTGAATGATTATCAGAATGGCATCCGTGTCTGGAGCATATCTGAAATCTAGTTTTGAATGAGTGTCAGAATGGCATCCGTGTCAAGAGCGTATCTGAACTGTATCTGGGAGCTGATTTTGAATGATTATCAGAATGGCATCCGTGTCTAGAACGTATTTGAACTGTATCTGAGAGTTGAATCTGAATGAGTATCAAAATGGCATCCGTGGCTGGAACGTATCTGAACTGTATCTGAGAGTTGAATCTGAATGAGTATCAAAATGGCATCCATGTCTGGAACGTATTTGAACTTTATCTGAGAGTTGAATCTGAATGAGTATCAGAATGGCATCCGTGTCTGGAGCGTATCTGAACTGTATCTGAGAACTCTGAACAATGTTAATGATAGCTGTTAATCTTATCCTGAAAAGGGTAAAATGTTAGCTAAAATTCAGGGTCATGTTGTATGAAATGTATGATATAATGCATTCGTTTTATCCATGTTTATGATATATGGATGCGATGTATGCGCATGCGAGCTAATCTGCCACACTGCTGTTGGATTGGGGAAAATAAATCCCTGAATGCTGCTGAGGATATGGAGTGTAAGTCTTCATGTTGTGAAGTTGAAGTGTTGATGAATTTCCGCTTAGATAAACAAACTCTGTTCTAAGGGAAATGTCGTGTACTGCTTGTAAAATCCTGTTGGGGAAATCCTGAGAATTTGAACGACTTCTACCAAGGATTCATAATTGGAAGCTTGTTCCGCTGGGTATTAAACTGCAAACTGTGGGGGATTTATGGAAATAGCTTAGAGAGATTTCCCTACCTCTTAAAGCCATTAGTGATTGTCTTTTTATTTTGTTAATTTGTAAACAGTAATTATATTCAAATGCATATGTTCAACAATGAATCATTGGACGTTTTTGTAAACAAAACACAAGAGTAAAGAAAAACAGATAGTTTTTCACTTTCAAAGGAATATCTTTGTATTGACTTTGAGTAAGTATTTTAGTACAGTGAGACAAGCATTCTAGTAGGAGAACTCCGTCGTAAGAAAAAATGGAAATTTTAATACAAAGAAAAGATAGCTATGTGTAATTATCCCATGGGGTTCCCATTCTGCTATAGCCTTTGTATCTCTGAGCATTTTGTCTATTTGTTGCCTTGTCCGAAGATGATTGAACTGGTCAGAAATGTCGAGTTCACAAGTTGAATCCAAAGGTTGTCCTTAAAGTGATGCAACGGGGCATAGTCATACGCTTTAATTACCTAACTTTTGCCTGGACCACCTTTTCAGGTTTTTAGTCCACCGGGAAACCCTTTTTTGCCCAAGTCGCCCTTTTAGGTTTTCAACTTGCCGGGTGTACAAATTTTTTTGTTTTATCCCTAAATTTTGCCCGAACCTTTTTGGTTCGCCGGGATGCCCTTATTTTTCCTAGGTATGTCAACCTAGCGGGTCTCTTATGCGTAGTATCTTTTGACTATGTCCGCGTTTGCAGGATGCGGCAGGTCATCACCATCCATGGTGGTCAAGATCATTGCCCCACCAGAGAAAATGTTTTTGATTACAAATGGACTTTCATAGGTAGGAGTCTATTTTCCCCTGGGATCACCTTGTGGCAGTATGATGCGTTTGATCACTAGATCCCCAACTTGATACACTTGGCATCTGACCTTCTTATTGAAAGCCTTGATCATCCGTTTTTGATACATTTGACCTTGGAAAACAGCAGTAAGTCTCTTCTCATCAATCAAGTTCAGTTGATCAATTCGAGTCTGGATCCAATCGTCTTTGTTCAGCCCTGCATCCTTCATAATCCTCAGAGAGGGGATCTGGACCTCGATAGGCAAGACAACCTCTATGCCGTAAACCAGAGAATAGGGTGTTGCCCCGGTTGATGTGCGGGCTGTGGTACGATACCCGTTGAGAGCGAATGGTAGCATCTCATGCCAGTCTTTGTATGTGACTGTCATTTTCTGTATGATCTTTTTAATGTTCTTATTTGCAGCTTCGACAACACCATTCATCTTTGGCCGGTAAGGAGAAGAATTATGATGCTGAATCTTGAATTGCTCGCACAAGGCGGTGATCATAGTGTTATTGAGATTTATGCCATTGTCAGTGATAATCCTCTCCGGGATACCATACCGGCAAATGAGATTTTTCTTGATGAAACGGGAAACAACATTCTTGGTAACGGAAGCGAAAGAAGCTGCCTCTACCCACTTTGTAAAATAGTCAATGGCCACTAGGATAACGCGGTGTCCATTGGAAGTTGTTGGCTTGATTTCTCCAATCATGTCAATCCCCTACATAGCAAAGGGCCAAGGAGCCGTCAAGACATTTAGAGGAACCGGAGGTACGTGCACCTTGTCAGTATAAATCTGACACTTGTGGCAGATTCGAGAGTGTTGATAGAAATATACTTCCATGGTAGACCAATAATAGCCTGCCCGTAGGATTTTCTTTGCCATCGTATGCCCATTGGAATGGGTGCCAAAAGTGCCTTCATGCAATTCAGCCATGATCCTTTCAGCTTCAACCTTATCTACGCATCGAAGTAACACAGTCATGATTGTGTTTGTACATGATGCCATTACTAAGGAAGAATTTAGCAGAGAATCTCCTTAAGAACTTCTTATCATTAACTCAAGCTCTTTCCAGATATTCTTGAGCCTCGAGATACCTCTTGACTTCGTGAAACCAGGGCTGGTCCACTACTTTTTCAGTATTAATCTCATGACAGTGTGTTGGTTCATCCATTCGTTCGTTGGTGATTTGGGGAGCCTCGTTATCCCATTTAAGTTTAAACATGGATGACATTGTTGCTAGTGCGTCTGCTAGCTGATTTTCTTCTTGCAGGAAATGCTCGAAGGTAATCTTCTCAAAATGTGGTAGCAATGTCAAAACATGTTCTTTGTAAGGGATCAGGTTAGGGTGTTTGGTATCCCATTCCCCTTTTATCTGACTGATGACCAAAGCTGAATCTCCAAACACACTCAAAGATTTAATCCCTAGGTCTATGGCAGCTCTGAGGCCAAAGATGCACACTTCGTATTCCGCCATGTTGTTTGTACAATTGAAGCAGAGTCTGGAGGTAAAGGGAGTATGACACCCTTCCAGAGATATGAGTACAGCCCCGATACCATTTCCAAGTGCGTTGGATGCCCCATCAAAGAACAGGGTCCATCGGGATCCTTGTTCAGGTCCGTCACGTGGCCTGAATTCTTTACAATTGTCTAACGTCATGATGTCTTCATCCAAGAATTCAAAATTCATGGATTGGTAGTCTTCCACGGCTTGGTGAGAAAGGTGATCAGCTAATATACTGCCCTTTATTTCCTTCTGGGTGGTATAATGTATGTCGTACTCTATTAGGATCATCGGCCATCTCGCTATTCTCCTGGAGAGAGCAGGTTTCTCGAAGATGTATTTTATCGGATCCATTTTAGATATCAATAAGGTAGTATGTGCAATCGATTTACACCAAGGGTTCAATCGATTTCATACTGCACGAATTTGAAAAATAACAGCTTTGTCCATGCCTTTTGATCATGCCTTTTCATTACATCTTTTCACTCAAACTTGGCATTTGTTCATGATACATTTCCAGATCTTCATGATGTTTCAAAAGGGTGTTATGAACATATAAATATTCAATTTCAAATCCAGATCTAAAACCTTCTTCCAATAACATTTTCTGAACTTTCAAAATACAAACTCAAGCATTCTTCATTTTCATGCATAACTTTTCTGCACATTTTCATACCTTAACAAACAGAAAACTTTGAGCAAATATATATTGATTCTTTGTACAATATTATCATTGAAAGAAGAAGATTATACATTGTCAAATCACTCTAAGTGATCAATATTACTCTACTCACTCAAACTCACAAATTGACATTTACTTACTTATTTTCCAGGATTGTTGGAATTAAGTTTAAGTGTTTTTGTTAAAATCTTGTCTTTCCAAGTTGTTGGATACAAGTGTAGTTACATTGAGAGGATTGTTCTCATAGGTAACTTAGTGAAAATACAAGAGGATTATTCTTGGTCCAAGAGGGTTGTTCTTGGTTTGGTTGGTAGTTCTTGTTTAAGTTTGCCACAATACGGAAATCTCTTTCATGTTGAAAGGGGACTGGAGTACTCTCGGACTGTGAGGGGAACCAGGATATATCGCCCGTGTCTCTTTATTTTTATGCATTTTTAAGCTTTCCTAAACTCACTTATAACCAGAAAAATAAGAACCATCATCACTAAAAACCATAATTTTTAAAGTACCTAATTCACCCCCCTCTTAGGCGCACTTCATACTTACAATTGGTATCAGAGTAGGTTATAGGTAACCTACTCCTAAAAGATCCAGAATGGCTTCCATAAATCATAATCCCGTTTTCAGAGATGGTGGTAGTAACAACAAGCCTCCTTTATTTTTGTGGTGAATATTTTGACTTCTGGAAAATACGCATGAAGGCGCATCTAGAAGCACAAGGAGAAGAAATATGGGATGACGTCGAAAATGGTCCATTTATCCCTATAACGGTAATCAATGGTGTTGGCTCATCAAAGCCTAAAACTGCATGGGACGATGATGATAAGAAGAAATTTCTCTATGACAAAAAGGCAATAAACCTTCTTCAAGGTGCACTTAGCATGGACGAATTCTTCCGTGTCTCGGCATGCAAGACAGGAAAGGAAATATGGGATACCTTGGTGCAAACTCATGAAGGAACGGTTGAAGTAAAAAGATCAAGACTAAATACCCTAAGTCAAGAATACGAATTATTTCGAATGCAGCCCGGAGAAACCACGCTTGACTTACAAAAGAGATTTGTGCACTTGACAAATCATCTAAGTGCTCTTGGTAAAACTTTGACGAATGATGAATTGAATCTAAAATTACTTAGGTCCTTAACTAGGGAATGGCAACCAAAGGTAACGGAAATTTCAGAAAAGAAAATCCTATCCAACATGACATCCGCGACATTATTTGGAAAACTTCAAGAATACGAAACGGAACTCGGAAGACTTGAAAAGCATGAAAATCAAGAGAAGAAATCCAAGATTATTACTTTGAAGATAAACTCCAAGGAAGTTGAAAAGGAAAACAATCCAGAAGAAGATGAAAACTTCATGCTTCTTGTTAAAAGGCTTGGTAAGTTCTTCGGTAGAAATGACAAACCTTTTTCTCATTCAAAAGGAAAGAATTAATTTCAGAAAAAGGAAGGCTCCACATCAACACAAGAAATCACATGTTATAAATGTGGTAAGCAAGGTTATATCAAGCCAGATTGTCCAAAACTCCCCAAGAAAGGTGGCTTCAAAAGCAAGAAGGGATTCAAGAAGAAAAAGGCTTATGTCGCATGGTAGGACAATGCAATAAGTTCCTCATCCAATTCCGATAGTGATGAAAGTGCAAATCTAGCATTGATGGCCTCACACCATTCCGATGATGAAGACAATGAGGTTAGTAATGAATTTTCTCTTTTTGATAGTGACGCACAAGGTGCTATAGATGAACTATTGAATGAATGCAAAATTCTGTATAAAACCATCTCATCACAAAAGAAACAAATTTCATTCGTAGAAGAAAAATATATTTCAATGAAAAATATCTCAAAGAAGAAAAACAAAAATCAAGTGATGAACAAAAACAACATTTTGTATGCAAAAATTGTGATTCACTCTCTTTCCAAATTGTCCAATTAAAAAGAGTCATTGAAAGATATAAAAAAGGGTAAATTGGATTGGAAGGTGTTCTTAGCCAACAAATATACTCAAATGATAAAAGTGGACTTGGATATTCAAAGTTTTCAAAACCAAGTTCTAACAAAACTATCTTTGTTAAGGCAAGTGATCAATCTTCCAAAGAGAAAGTGAACAAACCTAAAATAGTTCGTCACTATCCGAAAAAGAAAACATTTTCTAAGAAGAAATCTTATCCTTCTAGATATAGAAGTAACTTTGAACCTACTTGTTTTTATTGTGGTATTAAAGGCCATACACCTAATGCTTGCCATGTTAGAAACTTCAATGTGGAAAGTGGGCATTATGTATGGGTAAAGAAAGGCACTAATTATGAAGGACCCAAAGCAACTTGGGTACCTAACAAAACTTAATTTGTTTTGCAGGTATGCTTGAAGACCACATGCAATCTTTGGTATCTTGATAGTGGTTGTTCAAAGCATATGACAGGAGACATAAACCAATTTTCACATCTAGCGCTAAAGGCCAAGGGTTTTGTCACTTATGGAGACAATAATAAGGGAAGAATCCTAGGCAAAGGCAAAGTTGGTGCTCCACCTTTCACATCCATTGAAGATGTTCTTTATGTTGAAGGACTAAAGCACAATCTTCTAAGTATTAGCCAACTTTGTGACAAAGGCTTCAAAATCAAGTTCACCAAGGATGAATGTTTGATAGAAGACGAAGTCACTCATGAGGTTATACTTAAAGGTATAAGAATCAATAATATATTCGTGATTTCCCTTGATGATCCATATTTGAAGGTTAAATGTCTCATGGCGAACAACGATGATTCATGGCTTTGGCACAAAAGAATTGCTCATATTCATATGGAACACTTGAATAAATTAATCAAGCATGATGTTGTCATTGGATTGCCTAAGAGAAATTTCGTCAAAGATAGACTATGTGATGCTTGTCAAAAAGGGAAACAAACTAGATCAACTTTCAAACCTAAGAATGTGGTGTCAACTACAAGGCCACTACAACTGTTACATATGGATCTATTTGGTCCATCGAGAACAAGGAGTTTCAGATATATTGTATATGCTTTGGTTATTGTTGATGATTTCTCTAGATATACTTGGACATTCTTTTTAGTGCAGAAAAGTGATGCATTCAAGGCGTTCAAGAAGTATGCTAAACAAATTCAAAATGAGAAGTCTCTAACAATTGCCTCAATAAGAAGTGACCATGGAGGAGAATTCTAAAATGCTCTATTTGAAGAATTCTGTGGAGAACATGGAATATCTTACAACTTCTTGGCACCAAGGACTCCACAACAAAGTGGAGTGGTTGAAAGAAAGAATAGGTCTCTTGTGGAACTTGCTAGAACAATGCTTAGCGACTCAAACCTTCCAAAATACTTTTGGGAGGATGCGGTAAGCACGGCATGTTTTGTTAGCAATAGAGTTAACATTAGACCAATCTTAAATAAATATCCATATGAACTTTTCAAAGGGAGAAAACCAAACATTGCTTTCTTTCATATCTTCGGGTGCAAATGCTTTGTCCTAAACAATGACAAAGATAATTTGGGTAAGTTTGATGAGAAATCCGATGAAGGTATTTTCCTTGGTTACTCACTCTCTAATAAAGCATATAGAATATACAACAAAAGAACTTTGACTATTGAAGAATCTATGCATGTTTCTTTTGATGAAACTAACCCCTCCAAGGAGGATAATATTTTTTGTGATAATGATGATGAATATTTAGAAGGTCCTCAAGAAAATTCTTCCAAGGATCAACCCATTCAACTAGAAGAATCACCTCAACAAGAATCAAATCTCAATGATCTACCAAAAGAATGGAGAACTCGTAGAGATCATCCCATTGATAAAGTGATTGGTGATATAAGTCAAGGCGTGTCTACCAGGTTAAATCTCAAGGATGCTTGCCTAAACATGGCGTTTCTCTCTCAAATTGAACCTTCCAAAGTTGATGAAGCTTTAGGCGATGACCAATGGATCATAGCTATGCAAGAAGAATTGAATCAATTTGAAAGGAATCAAGTTTGGGAACTCGTTCCTAGGCCAAGCAACAAACACATTATTGGAACAAGATGGGTGTTTAAAAACAAACTTGACGAGAATGGAATAATTGTTCGCAACAAAGCAAGATTGGTAGCACAAGGCTATAATCAAGAAGAAGGAATAGACTTTGAAGAAACTTTCGCTCCAGTTGCAAGGTTAGAAGTTATTCGTCTCTTACTTGCCTATGTTTGTTCATTAAATTTTCAGCTTTTCCAAATGGACGTCAAAAGCGCATTCTTGAATGGATATATCACTGAAGAAGTATTCGTTAAGCAACCCCCGAGTTTAGAAGACTTCAAGAATCCATCTCATGTATTTAAATTAAGAAAATCTCTCTATGGACTGAAACAAGCACCAAGGGCATGATATGATCGTTTAAGCAACTTCTTATGCGAAAAAGGTTTTGAAAAAGGCAAAGTTGACAAGACTCTATTTATCAAGAAAATCAAAGACGGCACTTTTCTAGCACAAGTCTATGTTGATGACATCGTCTTCGGTTCTTCAAATCAAGAAATGTGTGAAGAATTCTCATCAATGATGCAAGGAGAATTTGAAATGTCCATGATGGGTAAAATGAACTATTTTCTTGGACTTCAAATCAAACAACTAAAAGATGGAATCTTCATCAACCAATCCAAATATTACAAGGAACTATTGAAAAGGTTTGACATGGATACCTGTAAGGAAATGTCTACACCAATGGGTTCTGGTTCTTATGTTGATCAAGATGAATCAGGTGTTTCCATCGACATCACTAAATATCGAGGTATGATTGGCTCCTTACTATATTTGACGGCAAGCCGTCTTGACATTATATTTAGTGTTTGTCTATGTGCCCGCTTTCAAGCTAACCCAAAGGAATCTCATCTCACGGCGGTAAAGAGGATCATGAAGTATCTCAAAGGAACAACAAATGTCAGATTGTGGTATCCTAAAGGTAGTGTCTGCAACTTAATTGGTTATTCTGACGCGGATTATGCAAGATGTAAAACAGATAGAAAGAGCACAAGTGGAACTTGTCACATTCTTGGTAATGCATTAGTATCATGGGCCTGCAAGAAACAAGCATGTGTTTCTCTAAGCACGACCGAAGCTGAATATATTGCAGCGGGTAGTAGTTGCGCTCAAATTTTGTGGCTAAAACAACAACTTCGTGACTACAGACTCGATCTAGGGTGCATTCCTCTAAGATGCGACAATACCAGTGTAATTAACATCAAAAAGAATCCCGTCATGCATTCAAGGACTAAACATATAGACATTCAACATCATTTTCTCCGTGATCATGTTCTTCAAGGAGATGTCGAGGTAACCTTTGTAGATACTCATAATCAGCTTGCTGATATCTTCACCAAACCTTTGGCAAAAGAACCTTTCTACAAAATTCGCCGAGAGCTCGGAATACTTGAAGAACGCGACTTATAAGGTGCATTCTACCCTTGATATATCTTTTATATATGTACATGCTATATATGAATCTATGTTATGTACTATTTAAAATTTTCAAGAAAAATTTGGTTTTGGACAATTTTTGTTGGTGAAAATCGATTACACTAAGAGTGTAATCGATTGCACAATTTTTTTTTCAATTCATTCCATTCTGTTTCATGTGCAAATCGATTGCACCTTTAATGCAATCGATTGCACTATGTGCGTTTTTGCTTAATTTTTTATTCTGTTTGTGTGCAAATCGATTGCACATGGTATATCAATCGATTGCACGTACTGAAATTAGCTTTTATGACAGAAAATTAATGTTGGTCATAATTCCTCTCTCATATTCCCAAGCCAAATACACTTCAATTCTAATAACTCATTCCCTACCTAACCAAATCACTTCCAAATCTCTCTCACAAAACCTTTCTCTCTCACAAAACCTAAAAACCCAAAACCCTAAAACTCCATATCCATGGCTTCAAGAACAAAGAGAAAGGCTTCAGTTTCAGATAAAGGGAAAAATAAGGTTGATTCAACATCCAATCCACTGCTTTCAACTCTCACCGAAGAGCAAGAAGCCAGATTTATCAAAGACTTTCAAGGAAAATTGTATCCAACCCCAGTATGGTATACTCTCCTCGTTTCCTCAAGAATGTTTTTCCTTTTAGAACGATCTAGCTGCTTATGGTCTGGAACCCTTAATTTCTTCGTACGGTCCATACTACCCGGATTTGGTAAGAATGTTTTTCAGTAATCTAACACCCTACAAAGAAAAAATAGTCACATATGTGTTGGGCACTCGTATCTCTCTAACCCCTCAGGTTGTTGGTGAGATCTTGCATATTCCTTTCACTGGAAGCTCCCTATATGATCTTGAAAACGAGATATGGGATGGCTATCAGAAAAAGGGATTCTTTTACAGCATTGGGCGGTTAAGTGAAGCTGAATTTCACGCTAAACGGATACGTGGTCTTGGCGGAGTAATTCCATCCAGAGACTCCTGGAGTGCAGGTAACCTCTATATAGACGATCGCTTATATCATTATTTTTTGGTCTATATACTATTTCCAAGAGCTGGAAACCATTGCACGGTTACCGACTTCTAGATGCAGCTTATTTATGCAAGGAAGAAAAGAGTAAATGTAAATTGGGAAAGAATGATCATGATGCATATGCTGAGAGTGGATGAAAAGTCTAAATTCCTTCCATATGCTTATTTTGTCACCTTGATTATGGAGGAATTTGGTGTGGATTTTCGTGGTTTTGAAAAGGTGAATATGGATCCTAATTTAAACAAAATTCCAATTAAGAATGTTGATTCAATAATGGACGTACATTTTAATCCAGAGACAAAGACCATCACCTACATTGGTGAAGATGTTGTTGGCAATGAAGAAAATGACCAAGAAGTCGAAGGCGGTGAAGCTGTGCCTCCTCCTCCTACTGCTCCCTCTGGTCCAAGCAATCAAGAGCTCATGGACTACATGTCTCAACAGTTTGCTTCTATGAACACCAACATCGACAATTAATGGAGTGCAATCAATGACTTCACTACAACCCGGATAAATGATTTTTGCTCGGATGTGAACCAACAATTCTCGTACCTTTACTCTCACCTTCATATCCCACCATACGACCCAAATAACCCAACTGCACCTCCTCCACACTACACAGAACCTCCACTTCAACAACAATTCCCGAACCAAGGCTCATGGTATTACAACCATCCAGACATACATCACCCTTAATGTTCTGGATGACTATTTTTTTCTGTTATGTTATTGTCTTGCTATTTCAATGTTTCATTGTTCAAATTTTCTGTGTAACTCTTAAACAATGTGTGTTAATGTTTTAATTCTATAATTTTGTCAATATATTTCTCTATTATTATTTGCTTTAGGCATCTTTCCCTTCTTTTTGATAATGTCAAAGGGGGAGAAATATGTATGGTACTTTATGCTTGTATTTCCTATGTCTTAACTTTCAAGGTACTCTCCAATCAAGATGAAGAATTGCAAAGGATTCCAACCCTCTCCTACATAGGGGGAGTTTTGCATCTTAGGGGGAGAAGCTCTTCCGGAAAGTACATCGCGTAAAGAAAGATTGTTTGTCATCATCAAAAAGGGGGAGAATGTAAAATCAAGCTTCACAAATAAGCTTTTATTTTGATGAAGACAAACCATGGCTAACAAAGAAGGCAAATATTTGTGATCAAGCATCAAGCATCTAAACATCTAAGGATAATATCTTCATTCAAAGCTCTCAACAACTTTAAAGGTATAATAATATTATCTACTTTGATCTTAAGATATAGATGCTCAAAAATGAAAAATAAATGTTTAAGAATCATTACTCAAGCTTTTCAAAGATAAAATTTCATTTTTCTTCTGCATGCAATCGATTTACATCTTAGTGCAATCGATTGCACACTTCAAAATTTCAGATCTTTAGCTTCTGTTTCTTTGTGAAATCGATTTACATTACCTATGCAATAGATTACATACTTAAATTTTTCAAAACGTTTGCTGCTAACTTTGCATGCAATCGATTACATTGTTAGTGCAATCGATTGCACTCAGTTGATTTTTGCTACTGACTTTGCATGCAATCGATTACATTGTTAATGCAATCGATTGCACTCTTAAAGATTTTGAAAAAATAGCTGTTAAAAACCTTGTGAGATCGATTTATACCAAGGGTGCAATCGATTGCATACTGCACGAATTTGAAAAATAACAGCTTTGTTCATGCCTTTTGATCATGCCTTTTCATTAAGTCTTTTAACTCAAACTTGGCATTTGTTCATGATACATTTCCAGATCTTCATGATGTTTCAAAAGGGTGTTATGAACATATAAATATTCAATTTCAAATTCAGATCTAAAACCTTCTTCCAATAATATTTTCTGAACTTTCAAAATACAAACTCAAGCATTCTTCAATTTCATGCATAAGTTTTCTGCACATTTTCATACCTTAACAAACAGAAAACTTTGAGCAAATATATCTTGAGTCTTTGTACAATATTATTATTGAAAGAAGAAGATTATACATTGTCAAATCACTCTAAGTGATCAATATTACTCTACTCACTCAAACTCACAAATTGATATTTATTTACTTATTTTCCAGGATTGTTAGAATTAAGTTTAAGTGTTTTTGTTAAAATCTTGTCTTTCCAAGTTGTTGGATACAAGTGTAGTTACATTAAGAGGATTGTTCTCATAGGTAACTTAGTGAAAATCCAAGAGGATTGATCTTGGTCCAAGAGGGTTGTTCTTGGTTTGGTTGGTAGTTCTTGTTTAAGTTTTCCACAACAAGGAAATCTCTTTCATGTTGAAAGGGGACTGGAGTACTCTCGGACTGTGAGGGGAACCATGATATATCGCCCGTGTATCTTTATTTTTCTTCATTTTTAAGCTTTCCTAAACTCACTTATAACCAGAAAAATAAGAACCATCATCACTAAAAACCATAATTTTTAAAGTTCCTAATTCACCCCCCCCCCCTCTTAGGCGCACTTCGTACTTACAAATTCAAACTTATTAATACAATAAGCGTGTGTTTCTTTTGGTTAAGCAAATTTGAGACTTTAAGAATCCTTGAAATCATTGCATACGCATATCATCCATGACATTACATAAACAGGTTTCATAACAGGTTTCTTATCTTCTTCGCTGTCTATTTCAGCAATTATGAATTCTGAACAAAGTATCAAGGATCTCCAAACACAAAATGCCCAATTTCAGCAAATGTTCGTAACTTTGGCTAAAGGGCAGGAAGATCTGAAGGCCCTTATTTTGAAAGAAAGAAAGAAGAAGGAGAAGAAGACTGCTGGTGTCCTGAATCTGGGCAGAAGATTCAGGGGACCATTGAGGCAACCGGTTGATCTAACCTCTTCATCCAAAGAAGGGGAGAATCAAGAGGGTGAGACAAGGGAGGAAGGCCCTAGACCAAGGGTTTCTGAGGATGAATCTGATTACAAGCAGAAGCCTCCTAGGTTTTAACTCCCCAGTAGAGATTTTCAGAGTTTTCCCTATATCCCAGGAAAGTCAGGAAGGATTCTCATTCCCTGCAGAAGTTGTCAAAGGCTTTGTTAATCCCCACGAATCACCGAGGATTTTCAGTCTCCAGCAGTGATCTAAGGATTTCTCCTTCTCAAGCAATCAGAGATCTTTAATCCTCAAGCAGCCAGCAAGGAGTTCTCATTTTCAGTATTCAAAGATTTTTGGAATCCCCGGCATCGGTCAAGGATTTACTTTCCCCAACCGCAATCAAAGATTTTATTATCTCCAATTATCAAGGATTTATTTTCCTCAGCAAGACAGTTACTCAGCTTACATGCGCATCCATTACATTCATATATCATAAACATTGATGAAATACAATTCATTGCATCATACATATCATGCAACATAACCTTGTGTTTTAGCTAACATTTTACCCTTTTCAGGATAAGATTAAAAGGCTATTGTTAACAATTATTCAGATACAATATGGATACACCCCAAGCACGACGGTCATTCTATTACTCATTCATAATTTCAAGTCAAGATACAGACTAGATACACCCCAAACACGACGATTATTCTACTACTCATTCAGGCTTCAACAATTCGATATAGACTTGATACACCCTAAACACGGCGGTCATTCTACTACTCATTCAGGCTTCAGCAATCCGATACAGACTAGATATACTCCAAACACGGCGGCCATTCTATCTCTCATTCAGATTCAACTATCAATTTCAAGTTCAGATATGCTCCAAACACGGATGCCATTCTGACCTTTACACCAGCAGTTTGATTATCCCCAGTGCAGTTGCCACGAAAGTCATTCTGCTACTCATACAGATCTTAACTCCAGTTACAGTCTCAGATATACTCCAGACATGGAAGTCATTCTGCTACTCATATAGATCTAAACTCCAGTTATAGTCTCAGATATACTCCAGACACGAAAGTCATTCTGCTACTCATACAGATCTCAACTCCAGTTACAGTCTCAGATATACTCCATACACAGAAGTCATTCTGCTACTCATACAGATCTCAACTCCAGTTACAGTCTCAGATATACTCCAGACACGGAAGTCATTCTGCTACTCATATAGATCTCAACTCCAATTACATTCTCAGATATACTCCAGACACAGACACCATTCTTTCGCTCATACAGACTCAGTACCCAGATACAGTTCAAATGCATTCCAGACACGGATACCATTTTAATACTCATTCTTCTGACCTACCACATTGCAATTCAGCAAACATTCTTGGATGGCATCTTTAAGCCCATCTCCAGCAAGATTCTACCATCTCTAAATGGCATCTTTAAGCCCATTTCCTCAGCTATATTCTGACGAGTGCAAATTTACGGGCACTCTAGTGTCCAATCCTCTTTTACCTTCGAGTCGCGAAAGGCAAACCTTCCAATCTAACTCTTCAGGTTCAAGAAGATTGAACAGGGGCAACTGTTGTACCCCAAAATTTGACCTCTCATTTCATCAACATTTCTCATCACAAGACTCTTGGAACTCAAGATCAAGCTAGGGTTTGCTTTGCTCGAGACACCTTCTTGCACTGTTGACCTAAATTAAGGTTTGAGTTTGCATAGTGATGTTTTGACCTACAATGCCCAAATTGACTTTCATACTTCATGTTGGACTCACAAGTTTGTCCATACTAAGTTTCAAGCCTTGATTCAAATTTTTGCCCAGTCAATTGGACAGTTGACCTAGAAATCAACTGTATTGGGGAAAAAGTCAACTGTGGCCAATTGATAGTCAAAACTCATGAAATTTAACCCACATCAACATTATGAACTCATATGAACCATTTGATCAAGTTTGGATCATAATTCCACAAGAAATTTGATCAGATCACCAAAAGGGCAAAATGGTCATTTTTAGGGTTTTGACTGTACAAAGGCAATTTTTGACTGTTTGACCTAGCCAATGGAAAATCAAGCTCAACCATGGACTCAAGGACTCAATGAAATTGTATTGACCCATTCAACAAGTTCAAAAGATCTCAAATGCATAGGATTGACAGATGAATTTTTCAGTCAACTGATCAAAATTTGACTGTATATTGAAAAGTCAAACTTTGACTTTTTGGTCAAAATTAAGTGCCAAGGGTCATTTTTAATCAAGACATGTCAAATTATGAAACCTGTTCATCAAGAAACCCAAAAATGCAAATTAGGGTTTAAAATGGAAAATTTTCATAACTTTGAATTTTTCTAAGTTATAAAATTTTCTTATTTTTTCCTAACTTTGTCCCATTTTTTCACCAAGATGCAAATGGATTCAAACAAAACTTTCAAAATGAAAGTTGTAGTCCATCACAAAGTCTACAACTTTTATTCACAAAGTTTTATCAAAAGAGGCTTGTATCTCAAGTTATGATTTTTGGAACAAGGGTACCTAAAACTTTTAACTTAGAAATTTTTTGCCCTAGTTTAGGCAGGATTTTGACCCATCTTCTTGGCCATTTTTCACATAGTTCCACTTAGAGTTTCAAGTATCATTTCAAATATGGATTGTAGTACATTTTTCAAGCTTTCCAAATTGTCCAAGAACTCCTCAAACACCTTTGTGGTTAGGGAGAATCGAATGCTTGAAGTTGGCAAAAACTCACTTTGATCCATGGCCAATACATGTTCATACAACTTGCATTTTCAAATCAGCATGCTTTGTACTAGCTTGCAGGCCTCTAAACCATTTTACACTCCTTAATTGAATGTAAATCCACTGAGCTAATGCATTATCTTGGCCATTTGGACATTGCACACAAAACTAATCCCTATTTGGAAAAAGGTATATTGCCATTTTTGAAAAGTTACACTTTATGTCAAACCAAGATCCTTGAGGCATGGGGCCATATCTCTGAGGCAAGATCAAATCCACAAATTGCAAGTATCAAGGGCAAGGTATGCAGCTTACAAGATAGGGGGTACAGGCCTGTAATCACAAGTGAGACACTTTTGCTTCAAGAAGAAGAAATTTGTCCAAAATCTTCCCAACTCAAAAACCATCCATAGTCAGCTTACACAAACATTGCAAACACATTTCACACAACCCTTTGAGTCATAAACACGAGATCTTCGCCACTCAAACCTCCTTGTACATAAAATCACCATTTTTCTGCAAAAAACAGGGAAATCCCTGCAGAACCACCTCCATCTCCATTTTCCCTCGTGCGTTTTGCCTCAAACTTGTTCCAATACCTTCCATTCAACTCACCTGAACTATTCCAGGCCTCCATTGCTAGTTGTAACACCATTAACACACATTTCCATTTTTGTTTCAAAGCTTTGCAGGTTGAGTTTTGTAGCACGATTCAGGCTACTTCAAAACAAACTAAGCATTGGGAAAGCTTCATTGGACATCAGGCAAGCTCAAAAGAACCTCAACCACCCTTGGAAGTTGCTGCATTGTCCAGCTCGAAGTCAACTGAAACAGGTATTTCATGAACTTCTATCTCTCTATTTAGGAATAGTTAGACTTAGGTTTATGAATGAAAGATGTTGTATTCATAGCCCTGAAACCATACATGTGCTTAGTTTTCATTTATATTAATCGTGTTAGGAGAATTTTGTCCTTGAACTTTCTGAAAAAAATAGGTTAAGAATTAGGGCCAGAGAAATTCTCTCTGGTCTTTGAGAGTTAGCTTAAGTTCTTTATATGGTTAGATTCGTTGTTTGATGCTCTACAAGTTTCATGTTATGAGTTTTGTCAAAAAAGCAAGGAATCAGGAGATAGCATCTTGTGTACAGAGCGCGCGTGTTTCTGTTCAAAGGAAGAAGATGAAGTTGTTTCTGGGCTGGGCCTGTACAGGCTTGCTTTTGGCACCCCCCCTCTTTTCTTTTTACACCCCCCTGGCCCATTTCTTGTATATTTGTCATTTTTGTATTTTTATTTTTTATTCTGACTTTATTATTTTATGTCCAAATATAAAAAATGCCAAAAATTATTTTCATATTATTTTTACATTTATTTTGTATTTATTTTTATTTTTACTAGTATAAAATTGTTTAAATACTTTATATTGTTTTTATTAAAACTTAAAAATAATGTAAAAAATATGTTTATTTTCATTTATTATTTTATACACATTTGAAAACATTTTCTTGAAATATATACCTTTTTGTAAATAATTAATTTTCACTTACTATACTTAATATATTTAATACATATATATACATATATAATATATTTTATTAAATAATTAGAACAAAAAAAACACAAAAAATAATACATTTTTATTTTTATTAATATTTTATACTAAAAATACCATTTTTTCAATATACTTATATTTTTGTACAAATTGATACATTATTGTATATAAATAATAAATAATACCATTTATTTAAAAAATTAGGGTTTTTGCCCTAAAAAATAAAATAATTGAAATTGACTTTTTATTTATTTATATTTCACATTAAAAATACTTTTTCATACATAAAAAAACATTTTTTTTTGCATAATACATTTTATTTAATATTTATTTATTGTATTTATTTAAATATTGTATATTTAATATTATGCCTTACCCATTCAATATGGTTGTAATAATTTAGGATTTAATTTCTTGCAAAATAATCCCCAATTCAAATTTGTACCTCCCCCCCTCCCTATATCATGTTGTAATAGTGTAGAATTTAAATTCTTGCACCTTTAAATGCTTTCAATTATGCCATGATTAGACCTAGGGTTTGTATGCAAAATAAAATCAACAATTAGTTTGACCTAATCTAAGATAACAATGCATGAAAACAAACACAATGCACACTTGCACCCCTAGGGTTTCAATCCACTTGTTGCCTTCAAAAATGGGCAATGGTATGCATGTCAAGTTACTTTGGCAAAACAAAAACAAAACAAAGATCATAGTCCCTCGATGACGCTATCTGAGTTGCCTAAACAAAATGATCAAGTCCCTCAAGAAAATTGCCAAAAATACTTGACACTATTGCTATCATGGTCTACACGATGACCCGCGCATGTCTCGTTTAACATCCTAACACAAGGTTGTTCACCAAATACAATGGTGAAACAACACTGTTAAAAGGGTTAAAAACATAAGAAAGATCTTTGAGTAAAATAGGGTAGAAAACTCTTAGTTACTTGATCAAAAAACTTGCAAAAACATCCTTGATATCTTCAAAATACACTTCACAACACAAATTTCAAAACAACTTTCAAAAAATTGGAATATCTTTTCAAAAAGACATACACCTTTGTATATATTCAAACAAGAATCATTACAAAGGTTGCCTAGACAAGTCATATTTTTTCAAAGCATTTTCAAAACCACACACACAAAGCATCATTTCAAACAATTGAAAAGCAAAGGCAAGTGATCTAAGCAAGTAACTAAGAGCCCATGGATAACCATGGATAGAAAGGGTGCTAATAACTTCCCTTTCTATAATCTACTCCCCGAACCCAAGAAAACATCTCAAAGGTCTTTCCTGTGCTTTTTGACCTTTCCTTAGGATAAAATAAAAAGTCGGCGGCGACTTTTGCTAAACCGAAACATTTGCGAACACAAACGCAAAATCCCAAGTCAGTTCTCCCACCGTATCACAGAACTGGCGACTCTGCTGGGGAATAACTTTAAAAGTGGAGTAACCTTAGGGCTTAGATCACCCTTTGCATGATTATATTGTTTTCCTTGATTGCTTTATATTTGGTTCTCTTGTTTGGGCTTGAAATCCTCTACCCGGATTTGGGAAACATTCATAGGTAAATAGAAATACATTATGGAAACTGTGCGGGGTATACCGACATGGTTGAAGAAATAGCTATATTAGTGTGACATATTTGTGAGTACCGGTAGCCTTTGAGTCAATCAAAGAGAATACGGCGCCGCTGAGTGATGTCATGAAGCACTAATGAACTCTTAGAACCTTACTTGACCATCTTGGCCTTTTATTAGGGGTAGTGAGATGACCGACTTTGGTATAGTCCGAAGTTGGTAGATACTCGATACTACACTCATTGAGGGTTGTTTTCTTGGAATATTTTGGTCGCTAGTTAAGTGGCTAAACCAAAACAATGAACATAAAAAACAATCCAGTGATATTGAGCTCCTTAGAACCCGGTTACTATTTATAGGACAGGTTTTGAGCCAACTAAACTCAAGAGGGTACTTACCTATGAAACCTCATGCAAGCCTGAAACTAGGGTTTTGTGTGACTTGCTTGTACATGTGCTTGTGCATACATCATGAACATAATAAAGCATCATATGCACCCACTAACCATTTCAAGGGTTTGGATCTTCATCTTTGTTCTTGTTTTGTAGGTTATGGAATCTATGCGCAGGAAAACAATTCAAGTCAACCTTGTGAGAATCCCTCCTCAACTCAAGGAGCTTACATCCAGGATTCCAGAGAATTCTCTCTTCAGTGAAAGACATGGTAGACTCCTCAACTTGGTCAACACCAACATTGAAGAAGACATGGTGAAAGTTATCTTCCAGTTCTTTGACCCCTACACCACTGTTTCACATTCCCTGATTACCAGTTAGTACCCACTTTGGAGGAATTTTCTCAACTCCTGAGAATTTCTATTCTTAATCAACTACCCTACAACGGTACGGAAAAAGAACCAAGGCCTGAAGATGTTGCTCAAGCATTACATTTGCAGCCATCTGACATCAAGGGACATTGGGAAACCAGAAGTGGTGTTAAGGGTTTCTTGGCAAAGTTTCTGTTTGAGAAGGCACAAGACTGTTGGAATTCTCTTGATCTACAAGCCTTTGAATAGATTGTGGCACTCCTTATCTATGGGTTAGTCTTGTTCCCAAACCCTGATCAACTTATAGATGTGAATGTTGTCAAGATTTTCATATCCAGGAATCCTATACCCACATTGCTTGGGGACATCCTACACTCATTTTACACATGAACAATGAGGAAAAGAGGTGTTCTCATGTGTTGTACTCCTCTCCTAGCAAGGTGGTTTATTTCTCACCTCCCACAATCAATTTTGAAGAATGAGCAGGGTTTAAGGTGGTCACAACGATTGATGACCCTTACACATTCTGATGTACATTGGTGTTCTCGGTCCAGAGAAAATGTCATCATCATTGATCGTTGCGGGGAATTTCCTAATGTCCCACTACTTGGCATTAGGGGAGGCATTACCTACAACCCTTGTCTAGCTTTGAGACAATTTGGATATGCTCGGAGGGATGGCCCTCATGACATGTTGATTCCTGACCTAGTTTTTGACTTCGACAACGATGCGCAAGGACTTCGACAAAGGTTTATCCGAGCTTGGAGGATGCCTAACAAGGTGGATAGTAAGACACTAGGGCACAAGAATTCCATCCCCCTTGAGCCTTATCTCAAGTGGGTACGAACCCGCGCCCAGAATCTTATGATGCCATACCCTCACATTCTCCCCTTGATCAAAGAGCCTGTTATGTAAGGAGAGGTTCCATACACCATCCTACATCCTGACATGCCAACATCATGGGAAGAAATGCAAAAGATTTGGATCCAACTCAAAGAAGAACGAAATACTTTTGAAGCCAGCTTCTATGCCAGTGAGAAGAAGGTTTTGGAGCTCACCCGCCGACTTCATGAGGAGGAAACTCTCAACACTTACATCGCACCAAAGAGGATGCACAATGTCTTTTTACATTAAGAATTTTGTAATATTTTGCCCATGGGGCACTTATGTACTAACAATTTCTTCTTAATATGACGTGTGTTCCTTCTTGTTTGCAACAAATTTGAATTTATGAATCCTTGAATGCATTACATGAATAACACATCATTCATCATATGCATAAACAGGTCTTCACACTAGGTTTCCTTATCTTTCTGCTGTTTATTTCAGCAAGATGGATTTGGAGCAGACAGTCAAGGATCTGCAGGCACAAAATTCACAATTCCAGCAACTCCTTATGACCTTAGTGAAGGGTCAGGAGGATCTGAAAGCTCTGTTGGAGAAGAATAAAGAGAAAAAGAAGAAGAGGCCCGGAGTAGCCACTTTTGGAAGAAGGTTTAAGAGCAATGCTAGGAAGGTTATTGAGTTCCCCTCAACGTTTGACGAAGGGGAAGGTAAAGGGAAAAGGGCTGCTGTACCTTCTGAATCTGAGGTTGAAGAGGAGGAAGAGGAAGAAGACGAAGACTACTCCGAACAATAGTATCCTCCAGTGGATGATAAATATAAGAATCTTGAAGATAGACTGGCAGCCATGGAGTTGCAGAGGGTACCCGGTTTAGATTTTGAAGAACTAGGGCTGGTAGCTGGGATTGTTATCCCTCCCAAGTTCAAGGTGCCAACATTTGCCAAGTATGACGGTCTGTCGTGCCCAAAGATGCACCCGAGATCGTAGGTCAGAAAAATCCAACCCCACTCATCTGATAAAGACCTCTGGGTACACTTTTTCCAAGACAATTTGTCTGGCACACAGTTAGATTGGTTTTATCAGCTCGAGAGATCAGAGGTTCACAATTGGGAAGACTTAGCAACTGCTTTTTATCGTCAATATCAATACAATGTTGATTTGGCGCCCACTCATACTCAGTTACAAAGTATGGGGATGGCTTCCAATGAAGGGTTTAAAGAATATGCCCAGAAGTGGCGTGATCTGGCTTGAAGGGTGCAGCCGCCGTTGTCAGATAGGGAGTTAGTTAACATGTTTCTGGGGACCCTGTCTGGCCCCTTCTTCAATCATCTAATCGGGAGTTCTTCCGCGGGATTTACTGAACTAATTTTGACCGGCGAAAGGGTCGAGGCCGGTATTAAAAGTGGAAAGATTCAAAAGGATGCTTCCGCACCCACAGCTGTTAAGAAACCCTTCCCAGCTAAGAAGGAAGCCTCTGCTGTGTATTCTCAAAAGGGTCAGGGAAGAACCGAGCGCCGACCGACTGTAGGGGCTGTGATGATTCAAAACTCGTCAAATGATCAACCTCGTAACAATCAGTCAATACCAAATCAACAACGGGTAGAAAGGCCACAACGGAAGTTCACCCACATCAACATGACGCCAACTCAAGTACTCCCCCATTTGTTGAAGTTGAATCTTGTCAGTTTGAAGGAAGCGCCAAAGGACCCTAACACCTCCTCTCCATCCTACCACCCCAATGCCAAGTGTGCTTACCACTCCGACAGTATTGGGCACGATACCAATAGTTGTTGGGCGCTTAGGTTCAAAATCCAAGACCTGATTGACGCTAAGGAAATATAATTTGATGCTCCTGAGAAGCCCAATGTGATATCTGCTCCGATGCCCAAGCACGGCCATAATGTTCATGCTGTTATGGAGGACCTTCATGTTACTGATGTTGTTGACCTGTTGACACCGTTACTTGTGATTAAAGAAAATTTGATGAGAGCCAGGATCTTTCCTGGTTGTCGTAAAGACTGCTATTTTTGTTTGAACATACGAGGTGATTGCCCAATGTTGAAGTCAGGTGTCCAACTCCTGATGGATACCCAAGAGATACTTTTCCAGAAAACCCCTGTTGATACCTTCAATCCTGTTACTCCTGCTACTTTTTCTACTTCAACCAACGATATTGCGATCATAACCATTTCCGACAATCCTCCCAAGGCTTGCAAAAGGCCTGTCAGGATTACACCCAACTCTAAATGTGTACCATTAAAGATCACCATGCCGGGACCTGTCCCGTACCAATCCAGCAAAACGATACCATGGAACTATGGAGGAGAAATCTTCTACCATGGTATCAAACAAATTGAGGCAGTCCAAGAAAATTCTGAAGAAGAAAACCCTGATATAGGGAACATTGCGGGTACAAGCAAGATAACCCGCAGCGGCCAGATCTTTTCTCCGGAGATTGCTCCCCCTCGAGCAGTTTTTGGACCCTTGAAAGCTTTTGTACCTGTTGGACCATCTGTGCAAGGCCCAATGATTGAAGAATTGGATACTCCTGAAGTAAGACCATCTGCTGATACTACCAATAAGGGTAAGGGGATACTAGAAGTGCCTGTCAGGACGAAGGCTCATGCTGTGGTTATCCCCGAAACCACTCAGAAAGAAATGGACGAAATCTTGAAAATAATCAGAAAAAGTGACTACAACATTGTGGAACAGCTAGGGCAGACCATTTCTAAAATTTCAATGTTGGCTCTTTTACTCTGCTCTGAGGCCCATGCTAAGGCCCTGATCAAATTCTTGAAGGTGGCACATGTACCCCAAGAGACTTCGGCTGACCAGTTTCAGGAATGTGTGGCCAGTCTTACTGCTGATAATGGCCTTGGCTTTTCAGATGCTGACTTAACTCCCAAAGGCAGGAAACACAATGACACGCTACATGTCTCAGTTGAATGCAGGGGAACCACCCTCGCCCATGTCTTAGTTGATACTGGTTCTTCCTTGAATGTGTTGCCGAAGAAAGCCTTAGACCGTTTGGACTGCGAAGGATTGACTCTCAAACCTAGTAACATCGTTGTTAGGGACTTTGATGGGTCCAAAAGAATGGTTCATGGAGAGGTTGACATTCCTATCAAAGTGGGCACAGAAGTCTTCAACTCCACCTTTTATGTGATGGACATTCGTCCGTCATATTCTTGTTTGTTATGGAGACCGTGGATCCATTATGCCGGAGCAGTTACCTCCTCTTTACACCAAATGCTAAAATATCATGTTAAGGGTAAGATTATAACAGTGCACGGCGAGGAAGAGTACATGATAAGTCATCTCAATTCCTTCCGCTATGTGGAGTTGGATGGCGAATTTATGAAAAGCCTTTCCAACATTTTGAGGAAGTATCTCCTGAGGTAGCAGTTGCGAAGACAATGGTTGAGGTGCCTGTCGTTCCCAAGCATGTATCTAGGATGGCATCTCTCAAGGACGCAGAGGTTGTGATTAAAGAAGGGAAGAGTACAGTATGGCGACAATTGCCTGACTTTCCCCATAAGACGGACAAGTTTGGATTAGGGTTCACTGCTGCAGGACAAAAGGTTATGCGTCGCTCCAAGGCTGGAGGACTACCCGTCAAGATCTCTCACCATGGAATCAATGATGTAGAAGATGAAGATGAAGAGAGCCACTTTGAAGATTGGATCTTTCCGACCATCGAAGGGGGATTAAGCAACTGGGGAGCAAATGATTTTGTTCCCATCACCTTTATCAACCAGTAATTTTATCTTTGAACAATTTCCATTTTATGGTCTGTAATAACTAAAACAATTCGCACACTATTTTCACCTCATGCCTTGCCCGGGGCATGTAGGTCCATTTGTAAGGGCTTGATTTTCTTCATTATCATATGCCATGTTTTAATGAATCATTGGACGTTTTTCATCTATAAGCTGTTGTGTTCATTTTCTTTCCTTTTGCATTTTGTTTGTTTAAGGATGGCTATCCCTCACACACACCCACACTCACAAATGCAGGTACTCATCCACTCCAGATTCCATGGGTGACTATTCTGTTTTAGTCTTCGATAACTCTGAAGACTTGGTCAATCATGCTGAGTACGAAGTTGACGAAGACTGTGAAGTGCCAGGAGAGTTAGCCAGACTTTTACAACAAGAAGAGAGGGCCATTCTGCCTCACGAAGAGTTGCTAGAAACCATCAACTTGGGGACAGAGGAAGACAGGAAAGAAGTAAAAGTGGGTGCCAACCTAGAACCAAGTGTCAAGGAGCGCTTAGTACAGTTGTTGAACGAGTATGTTGAAATCTTTGCCTGGTCTTATGAAGACATGCCGGGACTAGACACAGATATCATGGTTCACCGTCTCCCTACAAGAGAAGATTGACCACCGATCAAGCAAAAGGTCCACCGAATGAGGCCTGACATGTCTGAGAAGATTAAAGCTGAGGTAATGAAGCAATTCAACGCTGGCTTTCTGCCTGTTACTTCCTATCCATAATGGGTCGCTAACATTGTGCCCGTGCCTAAGAAGGACGACAAAGTCAGAATATGTGTGGACTATCGGGATTTAAACAGGGCTAGCCCTAAAGACGATTTTCCACTACCACATATCGACATCTTGGTTGACAACACAACTCAGCATAAGGTATTTTCCTTCATGGATGGATTCTCGGGATACAACCAAATCAAAATGGCCCCCGAGGACATGGAGAAAACTACTTTTGTCACGCAATGGGGTACCTTCTGCTATAAAGTGATGCCATTCGGACTGAAGAATGCAGGGGCAACCTATCAACGCGCCATGGTAGCTTTGTTTCATGATATGATACATCATGAGATCGAAGTTTACATAGACGATATGATAGCTCGATCACAGACAGAAGAAGAACACCTTGATCATTTGCAAAAGCTGTTTGCCAGGTTGAAGGAGTATAAGCTCAGACTGAACCCAAGCAAGTGCGTTTTTGGGGTTGGGTCTGGCAAACTTTTGGGATTTATTGTCAGCAACAAAGGCATTGAGGTTGATCCAGCTAAAGTAAAGGCTATACAAGAAATGCCTGCCCCCCGCATTGAAAAGGAGGTTAGAGGATTCTTGGGACGCTTAAACTATATCGCCAGGTTCATCTCTCACCTGACATCTACCTGTGAGCCAATCTTCAAACTGTTAAAGAAAGATCAGGTGGTTGAATGGAACAATGATTGTCAAGTTGCTTTTGATAAGATCAAGGAGTATTTACTAGAACCTCCTATTTTGATGCCACCCGTCGAAGGAAGGTTGTTAATCATGTATCTGACTGTTTTGGATAACTCAATGGGGTGTGTGCTGGGCCAACATGACGAATCTAGCCGAAAAGAGCATGCCATTTATTACCTTAGCAAAAATTTTACCGATTGTGAGACTTGCTACTCACTTCTCGAGAAAACTTGCTGCGCTTTGGTATGGGCTGCTCGTCGGCTAAGGCAGTATATGTTGACTTATACCACTTTGCTGATTTCCAAAATGGATCTGATCAAGTATATCTTCGAGAAGCCTGCTTTATCTGGAAGAATTGCTAGATGGCAAATGATCCTGACTGAGTATGATATCCAGTATACTACCCAAAAAGCTATAAAGGGGAGTGTACTAGTTGACCATCTAGCTCATCAAGCCGTCGAAGATTACCAATCTATTAGATTCGACTTCCCTGACGAGGACATCATGACATTAGACAACATCAAGGGTAACGGACCGTATGACGGACCTAAACAAGGATCCCGATGGACCCTGTACTTTGATGGTGCTTCAAATGCACTTGGCAACGATATCGATGCGGTACTCATTTCTCTGGAAGGTTGCCATACACCCTTCATTGCCTGACTTTGCTTCAGCTGTACCAACAACATGGCTGAATATGAAGTTTGCATCTTTGGTCTCAAGGCTGCTATAGACTTGGGAATCAAATCTTTGGTCGTATTTGGGGACTCGGCTTTGGTTATCAGTCAAGTCAAAGGAGAGTGGGACACCAAGCATCCTAATCTTATCCCATACAAGGAACATGTCTTGACGTTGTTGCCTCATTTCGAGCAAATTACTTTCGAGCACTTCCCGCGAGAAGAAAATCAGCTAGCAGATGCTCTGGCTACAATGTCTTCCATGTTTAAACTCAACTGGGATAACGAGGCTCCCCAAATTACCATCGAGCGAATGGATGAACCTGCACACTGTCATGAGATTAATACCGAAGAAGTAGTGGAACAACCCTGGTTTCATGAAATCAAAAGGTATCTCCAGACTAGAGAATACCCTGAAGGAGCTTCCGTCAATGACAAAAAGTTCTTAAGGAGATTTGCTGTCAAATTCTTCCTAAGCAATGGCATCCTTTATAAGCGCAACCATGATTATGTTTTACTTTGGTGTGTGGACAAAGCTGAAGCAGGGTTGATCATGACCGAGATACACAGTGGCACATTTGGCACCCACTTGAGCGGACATACGATGGCTAAGAAGATTCTGAGGGCAGGCTACTACTGGTCTACCATGGAAGCTGATTGTCATCAACATTCCCGTACCTGCCATAAATGCCAAGTCTACACCGACAAGGTGCATATTCCTCCTGTTCCTCTCAACGTTCTGACAGCTCCTTGGCCATTCGCAATGTGGGGCATTGACATGATTGGAGAGATCAAGCCTACGGCATCCAATGGACATCGCTTCATCTTGGTCGCTATTGATTATTTCACCAAGTGGGTCGAAGCAGCTTCCTTTGCCTCTGTTACAAAGAATGTGGTTGCCCGCTTCATCAAGCAGAACCTCATATGCCAGTATGGTGTCCCCGACAGGATCATCACAGACAACGGTACAAATTTGAACAACACTATGATCATCGCTCTATGCGAACAGTTCAAGATTTATCATCACAATTCATCTCCCTATCGGCCAAAGATGAACGGTGTTGTTGAAGCCGCGAACAAAAATATCAAGAAAATCATTCAAAAGATGACAGTCACCTACAAAGACTGGAATGAGATGTTACCATTTGCTATGCATGGATATCGTACCACGACACGTACTTCAACAGGGGCAACCCCATTTTCTTTTGTGTATGGCATGGAAGTTGTTTTGCCTATGGAAGTTCAGATTCCTTCCTTAAGGATTATGAAAGACGCGGGTTTGAGTGAAGACGATTGGATTCAGACCCGACTTGATCAACTTAATTTAATCGACGAGAAGCGACTTACTGCTGTTTGTCATGGTCAGACGTATCAAAAGCGGATGATCAAGGCTTTCAACAAGAAAGTCAGGCGTTTGGTATATCAAGTCGGAGATCTTGTAATCAAGCGGATCATCTTATCGCAAAGTGATCCCAGGGGCAAATGGACTCCTACCTACGAAGGACCATTTGTGATCAAGAGCATCTTTTCTGGTGGGGCAATGATTCTGACCACCATGGACGGTGATGACTTGCCACACCCTGCGAACGCATACATAGTCAAAAGATACTACGCATAAAATGATTCGACAAGTCGAAAACCCGAAAGGGCGACTTGGGCAAAAATGGGCATCCCGGTGAATCGAAAACCCGAAAGGGCGGTTCAGGCAAAAATTAGGGATAAAACAAAAAATTTGTACACCCGGCAAGTTGAAAACCCGAAAGGGCGACTTGGGCAAAAAAGGGTTTCCTGGTGGATCGAAAACCCGAAAGGCGGTCCAGGCAAAAGTTAGGGAATTAAAGCGTATGACTATGTCTCGTCGGATCACTTTAAGAACAATCTCTTCACCAACAAACTCCAAGCTTCTGATCAATCCAGTCATCGGAAGACGAAGCAGCGAATGGACAAGATATTCATAGTTGTGAAGGCTATAGCAGAATGGGAATCCCATGGAATTGTTACACATAGCCATCTTTCTTTTGTATAAATTTTTTTCAATTTTTACGACAACATTCTCTTACTAGGATGTCTGTCTCCTTTGTACAAAGATACTCAAAAAAGTTAAATACAAATATACTTCAAAGTGCAGAAATTTGTTTGCCTTTCTTTCTTTTTACACTTATGTTTTATTTGAAAACGTCCAATGTTTTGTTAAATAGGCATATGCATTTGAATATAATCACTGCTTACAAATAAAACAAAATTGAAAAAGGATAATTACTGATAGGTTGAAGGTGTAGGAAGATATCTTTATGCCATTCCAGAAGAAATCCCCTGCAATACATCATCCCGATCCTCAACAAAGCTAAAATTTGGAGTATATTTCCCCAGCGGAGTTAAGCTTCAAGATCCTCAGCGGAGCCAGTGCATTCTAAAACTTGATTCCCCAGCTGAGTTAAGTTTCAAAATTCCCATCAGAGTTAAGCTTCAAGATCGCCGGTGGAGCCCGAAAAACCCTGAAAATCCTATCCCCAGCGGAGCCAGAATAGTGAACATTTCCCCCACAGAGTTATCTCCCAGCAAGATCGAAGATTCTCAGTCTCATGTCTCCAAGCAGAAGCCTCCTAGGTTTTAACTCCCCAGTAGAGATTTTCAGAGTTTTCCCTATATCCCAGGAAAGTCAGGAAGGATTCTCATTCCCTGCAGAAGTTGTCAAAGGCTTTGTTAATCCCCACGAATCATCGAGGATTTTCAGTCTCCAGCAGTGATCTAAGGATTTCTCCTTCTCAAGAAATCGGAGATCTTTAATCCTCAAGCAGCCAGCAAGGAGTTCTCATCTTCAGTATTCAAAGATTTTTGTAATCCCCAGCATCGGTCAAGGATTTACTTTCCCCAACCGCAATCAAAGATTTCATTATCTCCAGTTATCAAGGATTTATTTTCCTCATCAAGACAGTTACTCAGCTTACATGCGCATCCATTATATTCATATATCAAAAACATTGATGAAATACAATTCATTACATCATACATATCATGCAACATAACCTTGTGTTTTAGCTAACATTTTACCCTTTTCAGGATAAGATTAAAAGGCTATTGTTAACAATTATTCAGATACAGTATGGATACAGCCCAGGCACGGCGGTCATTCTATTACTCATTCATAACTTCAAGTCAAGATACAGACTAGATACACCCCAAACACGGCAGTCATTCTACTACTCATTCAGGCTTCAGCAATCCGATACAGACTTGATACATCCCAAACACGACGGTCATTCTACTACTCATTCAGGCTTCAGCAATCCGATACAGACTAGATATACTCCAGACCCAGCGGCCACTCTATCTCTCATTCAGATTCAACTATCAATTTCAAGTTCAGATATGCTCCAAACACGGATGCCATTCTGACCTTTACACCAGCAGTTTGATTATCCCCAGTGCAGTCGCCACGGAAGTCATTCTGCTACTCATACAAATCTCAACTCCAGTTACAGTCTCAGATATACTCCAAACACGAAAGTCATTCTGCTACTCATACATATCTCAACTCCAGTTACAGTCTCAGATATACTCCAGACACGGAAGTCATTCTGCTACTCATACAGATCTCAACTCCAGTTACAGTCTCAGATATACTCCATACACGGAAGTCATTCTGCTACTCATACAGATCTCAACTCCAGTTACAGTCTCAGATATACTCCAGACACGGAAGTCATTCTGCTACTCATATAGATCTCAACTCTAGTTACAGTCTCAGATATACTCCAGACACGGATGCCATTCTTTCGCTCATACAGGCTCAGTACCCAGATACAGTTCAAATGCATTCCAGACACGGATACCATTTTAATACTCATTCTTCTGACCTACCACATTGCAATTCAGAAAACATTCTTGGGTGGAATCTTTAAGCCCATCTCCAGCAAGATTATACCATCTCTAAATGGCATCTTTAAGCCCATTTCCTCGGCTATATTCTGACGAGTGCAAATTTACGAGCACTCTAGTGTCCAATCCTCTTTTACCTTCGAGTCGCGAAAGGCAAACCTGCCAATCTAACTCTTCAGGTTCAAGAAGATTGAACAGGGGCAACTGTTGTACCCCAAAATTTTCCCTCTCATTTCATCAACATTTCTCATCACAAGACTCTTGGAACTCAAGATCAAGCTAGGGTTTGCTTTGCTCGAGACACCTCCTTGCACTGTTGACCTAAATTAGGGTTTGAGTTTGCACAGTGATGTTTGACCTACAATGCCCAAATTGAATTTCATACTTCATGTTGGACTCACAAGTTTGTCCATACTAAGTTTCAAGCCTTGATTCAAATTTTTGCCCAGTCAATTGGACAGTTGACCTAGAAATCAACTGTATTGTGGAAAAAGTCAACTGTGGCCAATTGATAGTCAAAATTCATGAAATTTAACCCACATCAACATTATGAACTCATATGAACCATTTGATCAAGTTTGGATCACAATTCCACAAGAAATTTGATCAGATCACCAAAAGGGCAAAATGGTCATTTTTAGGGTTTTGACTGTACAAAGGCAATTTTTGATTGTTTGACCTAGCCAATGGCAAATCAAGCTAAACCATGGAATCAAGGACTCAATGACATTGTCTTGACCCATTCAACAAGTTCAAAAGATCTCAAATGCATAGGATTGACAGATGGATTTTTCAGTCAACTGATCAAAATTTGACTGTATATTGAAAAGTCAAACTTTGACTTTTTGGTCAAAATCAAGTGCCAAGGGTCATTTTTCATCAAGACATGTCAAATTATGAACCTTTCTCATCAAGAAACCCAAAAATGCAAATTAGGGTTTAAAATGGAAAATTTTCATAACTTTGAATTTTTCTAAGTTATAAAATTTTCTTATTTTTTTCTAACTTTGTCCCATTTTTTCACCAAGATTCAAATGGATTCAAACAAAACATGCCACATGAAAGTTGTAGTACATCACAAATTCTACAACTTTGATTCACAAAGTTTTCTCAAAATAGGCTTGTATCTCAAGTTATGATTTTTGGAACAAGGGTACCTAAAACTTTTAACTTAGCAAAATTTTGCCCTAGTTTAGGCAGGATTTTGACCCATCTTCTTAGCCATTTTTCACATAGTTCCACTTAGAGTTTCAAGTTAAATTTAAAATATGGATTGTAGTACATGTTGAAAGCTTTCCAAATTATCCAAGAACTCCTCAAACACTTTTGTGGTTAGGGAGAATCGAATGCTTGAAGTTGGCAAAAACTCACTTTGATCCATGGCCAATACATGTTCATACAACTTGCATTTTCAAATCAGCATGCTTTGTACTAGCTTGCAGGCCTCTAAACCATTTTACACTCCTTAATTGAATGCAAATCCACTGAGATAATGCATTATCTTGGCCATTTAGACATTGCACACAAAACTAATCCCTATTTGGAAAAAGGTATATTGCCATTTTTAAAAAGTTACACTTTATGTCAAACCAAGATCCTTGAGGCATGGGGCCATATCTCTGAGGCAAGATCAAATCAACAAATTTAAAGTATCAATGGAAAGGTATGCAGCTTACAAGATAGGGGGTACAGGCCTGTAATCACAAGTGAGACACTCTTGCTTCAAGAAGAAGAAATTTGTCCAAAATCTTCCCAACTCAAAAACCATCCATAGTCAGCTTACACAAAAATTGCAAACACATTTCACACAACCCTTTGAGACATAAACATGAGCTCTTCACCACTCAAACCTCCTTGTACACAAAATCACTATTTTTCTGCAAAAAAACAGGGAAAGCCCTGCAGAACCACCTCCATCTCCATTTTCCCTCGTGCGTTTTGCCTCAAACTTGTTCCAATACCTTCCATTAGACTCACCTGAACTATTCCAGACCTCCATTGCTAGTTGTAACACCATTAACACACATTTCCATTTTTGTTTCAAAGCTTTGCAGGTTGAGTTCTGTAGCACGATTCAGGCTACTTCAAAACAAACTAAGCATTGGGAAAGCTTCATTGGACATCAGGCAAGCTCAAAAGATCCTCAAGCACCCTTGGAAGTTGCTGCATTGTCCAGCTCGAAGTCAACTGAAACAGGTATTTCATGAACTTCTATCTCTCTGTGATCGGTGCAAATAGAACTGATTGTTTTGAAATGCTGGTTCGCGTTTGCGTTTAGCAAAATGTCGCGGTAAGCAAGAGTCGCCACCGTCTTTTATTTTCTCCAACAAGGAAAGGACAAAAGCACAACAAAATTCCTTTTCGAGATGTTTCTCGGGTTCGGGAGGTAGATTATAGAAAGGGAAGGTGTTAGCACCCTTTCTATCCGTGGTTATCCACGGGCTCTTAGGTACTTGCTCACTATATTTTCAAAAGGTTTTTCTTTTCTTGTGTTCGTGGGTTTTGAAAAAGTTTTGTTTGAAAACTTCGATTTAACTCTTGTATCAGTCCTCAAGAGTGTATGAAGTGTTTGTTTGAAAACTTTGTTTGAAAAGTGTAAGTGCGAAAAGTGTTTTTGTTTTGAAAGAGCAAATACCTGAGAACCTCTACCTACTCAAAAGAAATTAAGCTGTGTAAATATCCTTTAGACAGCGCTATCCCACTATTGAGAAGTAGGTAGCACCGTCGTTGGAGTTTTTCGGGTCAATTCGATTAATGGGACATGTGGTCACTAAAGCAATGGTAGGACGCCTTAGCGGTAACCCTAATGTCCTAGATCATTTTTTATCCGAGGCAACTGTTTTGAGGCAACTTTGATCTTTAGACAGGAGGGCGACCTCTAAAACACCCTATACTCAATGACCACGTCGAGGCAACCAAGTGAGGCGTACCCTAGGAGTGGCATGTGTGAGTGTGTCAGGTTTCAGTTATATTATCTTTGTACAAGTTATGGTGAGCTACGATTGATTTTATTTTAAGAGAAGTCTTGTCATGCATAGCCTAATTAGCATACATCTAGCAGTTAATAGTTGCGGAAAATAAAACTAAACTATTACAAGGCGTCGGGTATTTACATCGCCAAAAACAAAACCCTTGAAAAGTAAATTGCGGAAAATAAATAAAAGTGATAAAAAGGTCCTAATTAAAGCTATTACATCCTCGGAGCAAATACATAAATATGGATAAAAAATTATGAATCAAAAAAATAATCACGCGCGCGAGAGAAAATTGAATCGGAGAGTTTTTAGGGTTTTGACCCTTTTTTTGAGAAAGAAGGAAGTTTTTATTATTTATGAATTAAATTAAATTAAACCTAAAACTAATTAATTAATAATTGGAAAAATACCCTTTTTAGTCCTTTAAGTTTACCCCAAGGTCCATTTTGGTCCTTTATCTAAAAAAAGTGTCAAACTGGTCCTATAATTCTTTCAAAAGGACCATAGGAGTCATTTCCGTCCATTTTGGTCCTTTTTGGTTCATTGGAGAAGCTGCAAAATGAGCTTGATGGAGCAAAGATGGAGATACATCATCTAAAGGAAAGAAAGGATGGGCTGAAACATAAGATAATGGAGTTACAAATTGAAATAAAGAAGGATGGGCTGAACCAAAAAGGACCAAAATGGACGGAAAGGACTCCTATGGTCCTTTTGAAAGAATTTTAAGACCAGTTTGACACTTTTTTTAGATAAAGGACCAAAATGGACCTTGGGGTAAACTTAAAGGACTAAAAAGGGTATTTTGCCTTAATAAAAAGAAATATTTTTGGTTTTTTAATGTCTCAAGGAAATAAATAAAAAAATGATTAAAAGTTGTCAAGAACCCTAATTCTACATTGATTTTAGATTTATTGTGAAAATATTAAAATTAACCTAATTAACTAAATAAATTAATGTTAATATTTATTTACAAAACAACTAATTAAGGGTGGAATTAATTTTAATAAATAATAATAAAAAAATATTATATTTTTGTTGTCTGATTTTATTATGAAAAAAAATTAATTGGGTTAATTAAGTAATAATAATAATAATTAATAGTAAAATAATTAAATGAAAAAATATAAAAGAAGAAAAGAAAAAAGGAATAAAACCCAGAGGGTGATGGGCCAAATCAGGAGGTGTGTTTGGAAATTTGTGGCCCATTATGCTTCCGGCCACGTTTGACTTTTGTGATCATCTACACGCCTATTGACTAAAGCGTATGGTGATCTCCCATTCATGTCCATTGGATTTAGATTTGAAGACATCTGGCTCACTGAGATGTGAGGTGCATGGTGGATCACGCGTTGGAGGGCACATGGGATCACCTGCAGAAAGAAAACAAATAATTATTTTGGGGGACCTGGGATTCGAACCCAGGTCCCAGTGCTTCCAGGCCAACGCCTCAACCACTCCACTACGCTGCTTCATTGTTAGTAAAATAAGGAGAAATTATCATATTGGGAAATTAATCAATATTCTGTAAAACAATAAAACGCGCGCTTTTTTTCAAACTGTCCCACCATGTGATAACACCTCATCATCTTCTTCATTTGTTCCTGTATAATTAACATCAGATAGCGGGGGTTTTTAACCCCCACTATTTAGCTGCACGAAAAATAGCGATTAGAAATCTAGCAAGCATAAATATTTCGCGAGGGGTGAGTCATGTTCGTCTGGGTCTAACGATTTCAACCATGTGTCTTATGAGTCCTAATTTTGCCTGGTTCAGAAAGCCCTAATTCAAAGCTCAAGAACCCTAGAAATTTGATCATGGCATCTTTTGATTCAGGGCATTATAGTCCAATTAAATTATGCCATTAGCTTCGTATGGTTCCTAGCAATGCAAAACAATCAAAGAAACATGTTAAATGCGCATGAATTAAGATATATAATTCTGAATAGGAATTGAAAACCGTGGTTCTGTATATGACGATTCTTTGAGCTTTAATGCCTGAGTTTGATTGCAAAACGTTCCTGGAACCTCCTGCAATGTATTTGAATCAACAAAAACCCTTTAATCGCCCTAGAATGCAAAAATCAGTTTTCAATTTCCTTGGAAATTCTTGGTTTTGACAGGGTGGTTTCTGCAGTTTTTTTCACGTCCTTTTGATCAGGGTTAGCTTGCTTATGCATAAGGGAAACAAATTAGGTCAAAAAGTTGGGCCAATATCCATTGCATTGATGATTGAATCCTTGATTGAAAAATAAAATATCCTTGATTTTCATGATTGAACAAACTTGCCAAAATTGGATTTTTGTGTATCTTTGACTTGTGCACGAATTTGCCAGCATGTTTAGGTCATATTTGCTTCACAAAAAGATTTAAAAAACAAATCTTCTATTTTCTTATGATTTAAATTGATTAAATGAATTAATATTAATTAAAAATCCAATTAATCAATAAAAATAATAAAATAAATCCAATTAATCTTGATGGGTCGTGCATAGGTCATGGGTGAATTTTCAACAAGAGATTTGAGGCCCGTTAGCAAAAAGAAGGTGTTTTGGGCAAAGTTGACTTTTGCAAATTCATGAAAATTTTCCAACTTCTCCAATGCACAACTTGCTCAATTTTAATCATATGACCATGTTCTGTGACATTTTGGAAAGCTCTTGAAATCCTCTAACCAATGCCTTTGGTCCCATGTCATTTGGATTTACTAATCTCAAGTTATGGTCTTTGACTCAAAGTGTACTTTTGTTGACTTTTGAATTTGACCTATAATGTAAAAATTGGTAACTTTTTGTGAGAGTATTTATTGAACTTGGAATGTGAATATGGATTGTAGGAAATTACATCCTCTTCAAAATGAGAATTGGATGGGATTTTTCTGACAAACCATGAAAAAGTTATGCCCTGGTCAAGATACAGTTGACTTTTCTGCTGTCCAAAAATAGTAACTTTTGCATCTTGATGATTTTTGAGCTATCCTTGATGAATCATGATCAAGACTTGATCAAATGATGATTGTTAACTCAAAATAAGATGTTGACCAAAAATTCTGACTTTTGACTGCAAAATGACCATTTTTCCCTTGCAGTTGACTGTGGATCAAATGAAGCTTTTGACTGTGCAAATTGACACTGTGAGTCTTGAAACTTGGCATGTAGGTGCTTGAGAATGTATATAGGCCCTTGAGACTTGATTGAACCATTGAGAACCCCAAATTCCTTGAAAGAGCCAAAACCCTAATTTCAGCTGCCTTATGAGGTGATTTGACTGTCTACCTCTTGAGCTAATTTGAGGATCATTCTTGACATATCTTGAGGAATATGGGAGGGAAAATTTTAGGGTACAACAGTTGCCCCTGTTCAATCTTCTTAAACCTGAGGATCTAGATTGGCTTGCGCGCCTTTCGTGATCCGAAGGTGGAAGATGATTGAACACTAAAGTGCCTAGAAATTTGCACTCGCATGGTGTAGTACCAGCAATGTGATGTCGGGAATGGGCTTACAGATGCCATTTGGAGAGATGATGGATAGGATGATGGGCTTATAGATGCCACCTGGAGGTTGTTGGTTGGTAGTTTTGTCTTCATTTACGGGTTGTCTTTATTGACGGGTTGTCTTCATTGACGGGTTGTCTCTATTGACGGGTTGTCTCCATTGACGGGTTTGGCTTCAGAAAAATCTTTAGGAATCGATTTAACTGGTTTGTCTTCTTGACTGGCTTCAGAAAAATCTTTAGGAATCGATTTAACTGGTTTTTGTCTCCATTGACTGGCTTCGCCTCAGAAAAATCTTTAGGAATCGATTTAACTGATTTTGTCTCCATTGACTAGCTTCGCCTTAGAAAAATCTTTAGGAATCGATTTAACTGATTTTTGTCTCCATTGACTGGCTTCAGAAAAATCTTTAGGAATCGATTTAACTGGTTTTGTCTCCATTGACGGGATTAGCATCAGAAAAATCTTTAGGAATCGATTTAACTGGTTTTGTCTCCATTGACTGGCTTCAGAAAAATCTTTAGGAATCGATTTGACTGATTTGGTCTCCATTGACTGATTTTGTCTCCTTTGACTGGATTGTCTCAGAAAAATCTTTAGGAGTCGATTTAACTGATCTTGTCTCCATTGACTGGCTTTGTCTCCTTTGACTGGATTTGTCTCCTTTGACTGGATTTGTCTCCTTTGACTGGATTGAGAACTTAACTGCATCTTCCCTGAAAGGTAAAGGTCAGTCATATACAATGCATGATATGGATCAAGCAATGATGTTCTCAACATAAATGAGATTGTATGGTATGATGCGTATATGCATGCATCATGATGTATGGACATGCAATGTTTTAGCTGGGGAAAATAAATCCAGGATAGCTGCTGGTGAATGATATTGAATTCTTCGTTTCCGCTGGGGATGATGAACGAAGATGATTGTGTGAATAAACCTGTAGGAGAAGATGACTCCGTTGGGGAATAAACTTGATGAGGAGATTACTCTGCGGGGAATTACTCCGTGGGGAAGAGATGTTCTGCTGAGATTTTAACAATAACTCCGCTGGGGATTCCGTTGATAAGCTCTATTGGAGATTTTGATGATGAACTCCGCTGGGGATAGGAAGAACTTCGCTGAGGATGATCTTTCCGTTGCAACTTGCTGAGGATAACCCAGTTAGACTCTGGTGGGGATGACCTTCTGAATATGGCTGGGGAGATATACTTGCATTCTGCAGGAGACAAGCTTCCAGAATCTACTGGGGAGATGATTCAACTCTGGCGGGGAAGCTTTTCTAGACTGCGCTGGGAAATGGCTCCACTGAGGGTATCCTGTATTCCACCGGGGAACATTCTTATATTCTGTCGAGGAATATTAAGACTATCGGGGATGCTCTTTACGCTTGCTGGGGAATATATGTATACTCTGCTGCGGAATATTAAGACCTACTGGGGATACCCAATTTTTTTAGGGCTGATGGTAGACCAACTCTGCTTGGGGAGAGTACTGCTGATTTGTCGATAGTTGTAAGTCTCAGTGGGGAGAGCTACCATTATTGTCTTATCCTGTGGGAGTGAAGGTATCTTGGTCATAGTCTTCAGCCTAACCTACCATGGTACCTTGGTGGACAGAGCAACTAGATCGCTTAGACAATTCTCATTTCCCCTACTTCCGATGTCGCCCGTAATTAATCCTTTGTTTCGCATGCAAATATTTATGAGTAGCAATTAATGTCAAATGCATATATTAAAAATGAACATTGGACGTTCTTTGCAAAACAAAACAGATAAAGGAAAAACAGTTTGAAATTTGTCTAAAAAATGAACTTGCATTGATTTTGAAATTTGCCTGTAAATAGGCGTTTTTGTACAAGAGGCTGACGTCCTAGTAAGAGAACACCGTCGAGAAAATAGAATTTATACAATTTGTGAAAAGAAAACAAAACAGCTATGTGAACAATCCCACTGGGTTCCAACTCTGCTATCGCCTTTATGTCTTCGAGCATCTCATCACTTTGCTGCTTAGTTGAATATGAATCTGATTGATTGGTGCCGTCCGAGCCTGATGGTTGATACTGAAGTCCAAATGCGGGGTGATCCAATGAGACATAGTGTTACGCTTATCCCTAACTTTTGCCTGGACCGCCCTTTCGGGTTTTCAGTCTACCGGGATACCCATTTTTGCCCAAGCCGCCTTTTCAGGTTTTCGACTTACCGGGTGTACAGATTTTTTCTTTTCATCCCTTATTTTTGCCCGAACCCTTTTGGTTCACCGGGAAGCCCTTATTTTTGCCTAGGCCAGTCAACCTGGCGGGTCTTTAATCATGCGTAGTATCTTTTTTACTATGTCTGCATTGACGGGGTGAGGAAGGTCGTCACCATCCATGGTAGTTAGAATCATCGCTCCTCCTGAGAAGATATTCTTAACCACAAATGGCCCTTCGTACGTAGGGGTCCATTTGCCCTTGGGGTCACCTTGAGGTAGAATGATGCGCTTGATTACCAGGTCCCCGACTTGATACTCTTGTCGTCTGACTTTCTTGTTGAATGCCTTGATCATCCGTTTTTGGTACGTCTGACCATGACAAATAGCAGTGAGTCTCTTTTCGTCGATTAGGTTTAGTTGATCAAGCCGGGTCTGGATCCAGTCATCTTCGCTTAAACCTGCATCCTTCATGATTCAGAGAGAGGGTATCTGAACTTCGATGGGCAGGACTGCCTCCATGCCATATACCAAGGAATAAGGTGTTGCCCCTGTTGACATCCGTGCTGAGGTACGGTACCCATGAAGAGCAAATGGTAACATCTTGTTCCAATCTTTGTAGGTCACTGTCATCTTCTGCACAATCTTCTTAATGTTTTTATTAGCTGCTTCTACAGCCCCATTCATCTTCGGCCGGTAGGGAGAAGAGTTGTGGTGCTGTATCTTGAATTGCTCGCAGAGCTCAGTGATCATCTTGTTGTTAAGATTGGTACCATTATCCGTAATGATCCTCTCTGGTACACCGTATCGACAGATCAGGTTGTGCCGAATGAACCGTGCCACGACGTTCTTGGTTACGGTGGCAAAGGAAGCTGCTTCAACCCACTTTGTAAAGTAATCAATCGCTACCAAGATGAAACGATGCCCGTTGGATGCCGTAGGTATGATCTCGCCGATCATGTCAATGCCCCACATTGCAAAATGCCAAGGTGCTGTATGACGTTCAAAGGAACTGGAGGAATGTGCACCTTATCAGCATAGACCTGGCATTTGTGACACGTCCGAGAATGTTGATAACAGTCGGATTCCATTGTTGACCAGTAATATCCTGCCCGAAGAATTTTCTTTGCCATGGTATGTCCACTGGAATGCGTTCCCAAGGTACCTTCATGCAGCTCTGCCATGATCCTTTCTGCTTCAGTTTTATCCACACAACGCAGTAAGGTTGAATCATGGTTACGTTTGTAAAGAATGCCATTGCTGAGGAAGAACTTTGCCGCGAATCTTCTCAGAAACTTCTTGTCATTAACAGATGCACCTTCGGGGTATTCTTGAGCTTCAAGGTACCTCTTTACTTCATGATACCAAGGCTTTTCTGTTACCTCATCGGTCTCAAGATCACAGCAATGTGCAGGTTCATCCAATTTCCAAATAATGATCCAGGGAGCCTCGTTGTCCCATTTGACTTTGAACATAGAAGACATTGTATCTAGTGCGTCTGCCAACTGATTCTCCTCTCTTGGGAAGTGTTCAAAGGTCATCTCCTCAAAATGGGGAATCAACGTCAATACATACTCCTTGTAAGGAATAAGATTTGGGTGTTTCGTATCCCATTCTCCTTTGATCTGACTGATCACGAGAGCGGAATCTCCGAAGACACTCAGAAACTTAATCCTTAGGTCAATTGCAGCTCGAAGACCCATGATGCATGCTTCATACTCCGCCATGTTGTTGGTGTAATTGAAACATAGTCGGGCGGTAAGTGGAGTATGAGAGCCTTTGGGCGATATGATCACAGCGCCAATGCCGTTACCCAAAGCGTTTGAGGCTCCATCAAAGTGCATAGACCATCGGGATCCTTCCTCAGGTCCTTCACCCGGTCCAAGTATCTCGCAATTAGTTACTACCATGATATTCTCGTCTGGAAATTCAAAGTTCATGGAATGGTAATCATCCACTGCCTGGTGTGCCAAATGGTCTGCCAACACACTTCCCTTGATTGCTTTTTGAGTCGTGTACTGGATGTCATACTCAGTCAAGATCATCTGCCATCTTGCTATTCTTCCGGACAAAGCAGGCTTTTCGAAGATGTACTTGATTGGATCCATTTTTGAAATCAACAGAGTAGTGTGAGTCAACATATACCGTCTTAGCCGGCGAGCAGCCCATACCAAAGCGCAACAAGTTTTCTCGAGCAGTGAGTATCGGGTCTCACAGTCGGTAAACTTTTTTCTAAGGTAATAAATGGCATGCTCTTTTCGGCCAGACTCGTCATGCTGACCTAGCACACATCCCATTGAGTTGTCAAGTACTGTCAAGTATAAGATTAGAGGTCTCCCTTCAACCGGTGGCATAAGAATAGGTGGCTCTTGGAGATACTCTTTGATTCTTTCGAAAGCGGCCTGACATTCATCGTTCCAACGTACTACTTGATCTTTCTTCAGCAGCTTGAAGATTGGTTCACAAGTAGCAGTTAGGTGTGAGATGAATCGGGCAATGTAGTTCAGCCGTCCTAGAAAGCCTCTGACCTCTTTCTCTGTCTTGGGAACTGGCATCTCTTGTATGGCTTTTACCTTGGCAGGGTCCACTTGAATACCTTTGTCGTTCACGAAGAATCCTAGTAGCTTTCTAGACCTCACCCCGAAGGTGCACTTGTTCGGGTTTAGTCTCAGCTTGTACAACTTCAACCGGTCAAACAGCTTCTGTAAATGGTCAAGGTGTTCCTCCTCAGTTTGGGACCTTGCAATCATATCGTCGACATATACTTCAATATCATGATAGATCATATCATGAAACAGAGCAACCATGGCACGCTGATACATTGCCCCTGCATTTTTCAACCCAAAAGGCATGACCTTGTAACAAAAGGTGCCCCACTGAGTAACGAAAGTGGTCTTCTCCATGTCTTCAGGAGCCATCTTGATTTGATTATAACCGGAGAAACCGTTCATGAAGGAGAATACCTTATGCTGAGCAGTGTTGTCAACCAGAACGTCAATGTGAGGCAGAGGGAAGTCATCCTTAGGGCTCGCCCTATTCAGATCTCTGTAATCAGCATACATTCGGACCTTACCATCTTTCTTCGGTACCGGAACCACATTGGCAACCCACTGAGGGTAAGAAGTTACCGCTAGAAAACCGGCATCAAATTGTTTCATAACCTCAGCTTTGATTTTCTCGGACATCTCTGGACGCATACGGCGGACCATCTATTTTACCGGAGGACATTCTTCCTTGGTAGGCAAGTGATGAACCACAATGTCGGTATCTAACCCAGGCATATCTTCGTAGGACCAGGCAAAGATTTCCACGTATTCATGCAACATCTAAATCAACCGTTGTTTCACACTAAGCTCCAGATTCGCATCAATCTTGACTTCCTTTCTGTCTGTCTCAGTACCCAGATTTACTGTTTCCACTGGCTCTTCATGTGACTGAATGGCCCTCTCTTCCTGAAGTAGCAGTCTTGCAAGCTCACCAGGAACTTCGCAATCATCTTCACCTTCGTCTTCGGCTAAGTTGATCGGATTTTCAAAGTCATAACTGGCAGTAGCAGAGTCGTTACCAGTGAGATCCAGAGTGGATTGGGACATGTATATGTGAGTGTGTGTAAATAGCTGTTTTGCAATATATAATAAAGAAAGACAAGGAGCGCAAGATTTGAAATGCAAAAAACGTCCAATGCTTTTATTAATGATATATGAAAATAACACACAAAAGCCCTCACAAATGAAGCCACAGTGCCCCGGGTAAGACACCTGGCCATAAAGTTTCACAATATTGTCTGTTACAAATTCAAAACAAAGGAGTTCATTACTGAGTCACAAAAGTAATAGGGATGAAGTCTTTCGCTTTCCAGTTGTTTGGTCCACCATTTGTCGTAGGGTAGATCTAGCTGTCGAATTCAGATTCCTCCACGTCATCTTCAATGGCATTTACTCCCGAGTTGCTGATGAACACAGGAGGTCTTCCAATCCTTGCACTACGAACAACCCTTTGAGCTTCTGCAGTGAAACCCAAACCAAACTTGTCAGTCTTCTGAGTGAAATCAGGAAGTCGGCCCCAGTTTGCATACTCACCCTTCTCAACAACAGCCCGGGCATCCTTTAAGGAAGCCATCTTCAAAGGAGAATCTTCAATCACAGTCTCAGCTGATGCCAGTGTCTGAGGAACCTCTTCAAAGTGCTGGAATGGAGTCTCAATGAATTCCTCATCCATCTCTATGTACTGGAACGAGTTGAGGTGGCTGACCATGTATTCCTCCTCCCCTTGAACTGTCACAATCTTCCCTCTGACCGGATACTTCAGCTTCTGATGTAGTGTGGAGGTCACGGCTCCCGCTTTATGGATCCATGGACGACCCAGCAAACAAGAATAGGATGGTTGAATATCCATCACGTAGAATGTAGAATCGAAGACCTGAGAACCAACTCTGATTGGAATATCGACTTCACCATGTACCATCCTTTTAGACCCGTCAAAGGCCCGGACAACAATGTTACTTGGCTTTAGCTCCAACCCTTCGCAATCCAACCTGTCTAAAGCTTTCTTGGGCAAGACATTCAATGAGGAACCCGTGTCAACCAACACATGTGCAAGAGTAGTGCCCCTGCATTCAATGGAGACATGCAGGGCGTCATTATGGTTCTTCCCTTTAGTAGTCAGATCAGCGTTGGAGAAACCCAAACCATTATCAGCGGTTAAATTGGCCACACAATCGGTAAACTGATTAGCGGATGTCTCGTGTGGCACGTGGGCCGTCTTCAGGAAGGTAATCAGAGCCTTGGCATGGGCCTCTGAACACAACAACAGTGATAACATAGAGATCTTGGAGGGGGTTTACCTCAGTTTCTCAACTACATTATAATCACTCTTTTTGATGATCTTCAGGATCTCTTCCATTTCCTGTTTGGAAGCTTCGACATTGATGGTCTTCGGTGCCTATGTCTGGGCAGGCATATCAGTGGTTATCCCTTTGCCCCGAGCATCAGATGACTCGGCAGCAGGGGTGGAAATAGGAACTTGATTAGGAAGGGAAGTAGGCACACTTGCAGGTGTGATGACAGTAGGTCTCTGAATAGTTGGTGGCGCAATATCTGGTGAGAAAAGTCTACCGCTGCGGGTGACTTTAGCAGGTCCAGTAATGTTGTCGACGCCGGTATCAGCATCAAACTCTTGCTTGACTCCAAGAACATAAACATCTGCACCATAGTGCCAAGGGACAGCTTTGTCTGATGTATAGGGGATGGGCCCCGGAACAGTGATGATTATAGGTGCAAGCTTCTGAACAGGCATAATTTTGACAGGCTTCCTCGAGGGAGCCTTGGGAGAATTGTTGAAAATAGTAAGAATGGACACTTCTTCAGTAGGGGTAGCAGGAACAACAATCTTCTCAAACAGGATTTCTTTATTATCCATCAGGTTTTGGATACCTGACTTCAAAGAAGGACAACCAGTAGGCAAAACGGAACACAGATGGCAACCTTCACTACATCCCAGAAATAAACCGGCTAGCAACAGGTTCCTCTTGACAATCAACAGCGGAGTAACAATATCATCCACAGAGGCTACAAACAGGTCTTCCTCTACAACACTCACTCCATGCTTGGGCATGGGAGCAGTCACAACATTGGGCCTTTCGGGCGCCTCGAACTTTATCTCCTTAGCATCAATCAGGTCTTGGACCTTATTCTTCAGAGTCTAACAATCATCCGTATTATGTCTCGGGCTGTCAGAGTGATAAGCACAGCGGGCGTTGGGGTTATACTTTGGGGATGTAGTGTTGGAATTCTTAGGAGCTTCCCTTAGAGTCACCAAATTGGTTGTCAGCAACTGCGGCAATATCTGGGACAAGGTCATGCTGAGTCGAGTGAACTGCCTTCTAGGTCTCTCACCCCTTTGTTGGTTGTGATGCTGAGGAGCACTGGCAGGTTTTGAAATGACCACCGTGTTGATAGCTTGGCGGTGCTCAGATCTGTTTGGTCTCCTTGAACCATAGACAACACTAGATTCTTTCTTGAACGGTTTCTTCTCAGTGCTTGAGGAGGCACCCTTCTGTATCTTCCCAGACTTGATACCAACTTCAATTCTCTCACTAGTCAAGATAAGGTCTGTAAACCCGGCTGAAGAATTTCCAATCAAATGGTTGAAGAATGGACCAGACAGGGTCCCCAAGAACATATCAACAAGTTCACGGTCAGTTAGAGGTGGATGCACCCTTCCAGCAAGGTCCCTCCATTTTTGAGCATACTCCTTAAATCCTTCACCCGTCCCTAGTGACATACCCTGGAGTTGGGTACGTGTAGGAGCGAGGTCAGAATTATATTGATACTGCTTATAGAACGCAATAGCCAAATCTTCCCAGTTACGGATACTGGCCCCATCCAGCTGATAGAACCATTCGAGTTGAGTCCCTGAAAGACTGTCCTGGAAGAAATGGATCCACAAATTCTTGTCAGCAGTGTAAGGCTGGATCTTCCTTATGTACGACCGTAGGTGCAGCTTTGGGCAGGAGGCTCCATCATATTTGGCAAAGGCAGGTGCCTTAAACTTATGGGGAATCACCACCCCAGAAGATAAGCCTAGGTCTCCAAAGTCCAACCCGGGCACATTTTGTATCTCCATAGCACTTAAACGGTCCTCCAGCTGTTTATACCTATCCTCAGCAGGAGGATACTGTTCTTCATCATAATTCGTCTCGTTGTCGGAGACCACGGGACTAGGAACCCTTCTTTCTTGGGGGATGTCTTTCCCTACAGAGGAGGTGGTCAGATCAACCTCATTTTGCAGTCCATTCCCAAATCTGCGTCCAGTGTTGAACAAGACGGTCCTCTTCTTCTTCTTCTTTTTCAGAATCAGAGTCTTCAACTCCTGTTGACCCTGGGCTAGGCTCATAACCAACTCTTGGAACTGGGCATTTTGGGCCTGGAGGGCCTTGATAGCTTATTCAGTGGAAGGTTCAGTAGACATGATGATTGCTGAAATAAACAGCGAAGAAGATAAGTGACCTTTAAAAAGGGGTACTTGTTATGCATATGATGGAATGAAATGCGTATGATTTATGTTTTCAAAGACAATCGGGATTCAACTTTGTAGACAAAAAAGGAAACACACTTTATTAGATTTAACTTCCGAATTCAAATTGTTCAACAAATTGCCCTTAGGCGTTACAGGAATAGAAATACTGAAAAATAAATAAAACCATAAAAGGAATCATCCAAGGTCCATCAATGCTCCCATGGCCTCTTCTTCTCGGTACGGATATAGTCATTCAGGATCCGTTCGTTCTCCAATTGCTTTGTCAGATTCTGGATCTTCTGTTCTTGTTCGTTGAACCTTTCCCGATAAGAATCCCGTTCTTCCTGCAGTTGCGCCCAAGACCTCTTTAGTGTGCCAACATCAGTGGGTGCATGAGGATGGAGAGTAGTTGGAGGAACCCCATATTTATCAGCAACTTCAAGAATAATAGGCCTGACAGCTTCGTAGGGCATACCTAACTTCTGAGCACGGATGCGGACCCATCTGAAATATGACTCCATTGGCAGAGAAGTTTTTGGTCCCAACTCATGTGGGTCAGATTTGTGAACCCTATCCCAAGCCTTAATGAATCTACGATGCAGCTCGTCGCTATCTACCTGAAAATAAAAGACGATATGAGGTATCAACATCCCATGAGGTCCTTCTCTTCTGGCTCTTCCATACTGACGGAGAGCTAAACATGGGTTATAAGAGATTCCACCACGGGTTCCGATCAATGGAACATTAGGATACTCTCCACAATGATCAATGACTGCCACCTCATCTAAGCCTTTGAGAGTCCACGTAATGTCTTTATCAGTGAGAGACATTATCCTATGAGCCCAGCCCCTTCCTTCTTTGTTCTTCAGCACGAACTTAGGGAGGTGCGAAATAAACCACCTCGCCAATAAAGGAGAACAACACAGCAAAGTTCCCCGTCTTCGGGCGGTACGAGTATAGAGATGATAAAGGATATCACCCAAGAGAGTGGGTACAGGGTTCCGAGAGATGAAGATCCTTATGGCGTTAACATCAACAAAGGTGTCAGGATTTGGAAACAATACCAGACCATATATTAAGAGAGCCAGAATGTCTTCATACACCCTGAAGTCTAAGTCATTCCAGAAATCATTAGCTTTGCCAACCAGAAACTTAGCCAAAAAGCCCTTAACTCCGCTTCTGGTCTCCCATTTAGCCATGAGTTCTTCTTTGGTCAAATGAAGGGCAGCAGCAATCTCTTCAGGCCTAAGAGTCTTTTCCCAACCAGTAAATGGAGTCTGCTCCCAAACAGGGATACCAAGCAACTCAGAGAATTCTTCTAGGGTAGGGACCAGCTGGAAGTCTTGAAAGGTGAAGCAATGGTATAGCAGATCATAAAACTGGACCAGGACACTTATCAACTGTAAGTCCCACTTTGAGGTGACTAAACCGAGAATAGAACCATGCCTCCTGATGAAGGTAGTAGTGTCTGGAATCATGTCAACCAATTCCTTAAGCAAAGTAGGTGGTTGAACAAAGTTGAGCCGGATAGTATTCCTACGCATGGGCATCATGATGTCCTACAAAACAGAGCAAAGATGAAACCCTCTTGTCTTTGAAATGGGTTAGTCCTTATGCAGGATGTATGCAATGCTATGATGTTATGATGTTATGATAAAGGCACACCACAAGTATTCACAAAAGGAAAACATGGTGAAGGCACACAAGTCACACAAAAGAGCCCTTAGATTTCAGGCCAGCATGAAGTTTAGGTACTACCCTCTTTCAGTTTCAGTTGGTTAAGACCTGTCCTAAAAATAGTAACCGGGTTCTAGAGGATCTCAATATCACTGACTACCCTCAATCGGTCATAATTCCAGTTTGGCAACCTTTTCTTGCGGCCGGAACCATCGCGAGAGTTTAGTCTCAATGAGTGTAGCATACTGCTACTGTTCTATGGCCAAGTTGGTCAATTTAAGGTTCTAAGGTCAACTGGTGCTTAATGACTCCTCAGAAGACCCATATTCTCCTCGTTCCAACACAAGGGATATCGGTACAGACCAAGGTGTCACACCAACGTAGCTACTGCTTCACCTGTGTCGGTCTACGTTGGACAGGTCCCTCACAGTTTATTGCTACCTACCTAAAGGGTATCCCCAGATCTGGGTTAGGATCTATAAAACTCTGATACAAGCCCACAAAATCAAAGCATACAAGGCATACAATTGAAAAAAAGAGTGATCTAATCCTAAGGTACACCTAACTTATAAACTCCCCAGTAGAGTCTCCAGTTCTGTGATCGGTGGAAATAGAACTGGCTGTTTTGAAATGCTGATTCGCGTTTACGTTTAGTAAAATGTCGCGGTAAGCAAGAGTCGCCACTGTCTTTTATTTTCTCCAACAAGGAAAGGAAAAAATCACAGCAAAATTCCTTTTCGAGATGTTTCTCGGGTTCGAGAGGTAGATTATAGAAAGGGAAGGTGTTAGCACCCTTTCTATCTGTGGTTATCCACGGGCTCTTAGGATCTTGCTCACTATGTTTTCAAAAGGTTTTGTTTTTCTTGTGTTCATGGGTTTTGAAAAAGTTTTGTTTGAAAACTTCGATTTAACTCTTGTATCAGTCCTCAAGAGCGTATGAAGTGTTTGTTTGAAAACTTTGTTTGAAAAGTGTAAGTGCGAAAAGTGTTTTTGTTTTGAAAGAGAAAGTACATGAGAACCTCTACCTACTCAAAAGAAATTAAGCTGTGTAAATGTCCTTTAGACAGCGCTATCCCACTTTTGAGAAGTAGGTAGCACCGTCGTTGGAGTTTTTTCGGGTCAATTCGATTAATGGGACATGTGGTCACTAAAGCAATGGTAGGACGCCTTAGCGGTAACCCTAATGTACTAGATCATTTTTTATCCGAGGCAACCGTTTCGAGGCAACTTTGATCTTTAGACAGGAGGGCGACCTCTAAAACACCCTATACTCAATGACCACGTCGAGGCAACCAAGTGAGGCGTACCCTAGGAGTGGCATGTGCGAGTTTGTCAGGTTTCAGTTATATTATCTTTGTACAAGTTATGGTGAGCTACGATTGATTTTATTTTAAGAGAAGTCTTGTCATGCATAGCCTAATTAGCATACATCTAGCAGTTAATAGTTGCGGAAAATAAAACTAAACTATTACAAGGCGTCGGGTATTTACATTGCCAAAAACAAAACCCTTGAAAAGTAAATTGCGGAAAATAAATAAAAGCGATAAAAAGGTCCTAATTAAAGCTATTACATCCTCGGAGCAAATACATAAATATGGATAAAAAATTATGAATCAAAAAAATAATCACGCGCGCGAGAAAAAATTGAATCGGAGAGTTTTTAGGGTTTTGACCCTTTTTTTGAGAAAGAAGGAAGTTTTTATTATTTATGAATTAAATTAAATTAAACCTAAAACTAATTAATTAATAAAAAGAAATATTTTTGGTTTTTTAATGTCTCAAGGAAATAAATAAAAAAATGATTAAAAGTTGTCAAGAACCCTAATTCTACATTGATTTTAGATTTATTGTAAAAATATTAAAATTAACCTAATTAACTAAATAAATTAATGTTAATATTTATTTACAAAATAACTAATTAAGGGTGGAATTAATTTTAATAAATAATAATAAAAAAATATTATATTTTTGTTGTCTGATTTTATTATGAAAAAAAATTAATTGGGTTAATTAAGTAATAATAATAATAATTAATAGTAAAACAATTAAATGAAAAAATATAAAAGAAGAAAAGAAAAAAGGAATAAAACTCAGGGGGTGATGGGCCAAATCAGGAGGTGTGTTTGGAAATTTGTGGCCCATTATGCTTCCAGCCACGTTTGACTTTTGTGATCATCTACACGCCTGTTGACTAAAGCGTATGGTGATCTCCCATTCTTGTCCATTGGATTTAGCTTTGAAGACATCTGGCTCACTGAGACGTGAGGTGCATGGTGGATCACGCGTTTGAGGGCACATGGGATCACCTGCAGAAAGAAAACAAATAATTGTTTTGGGGGACCTGGGATTCGAACCCAGGTCCCAGTGCTTCCAGGCCAACGCCTCAACCATTCCACTACGCTGCTTCAATTGTTAGTAAAATAAGGAGAAATTATTATATTGGGAAATTAATCAATATGCTGTAAAACAATAAAACGCGCGCTTTTTTTCAAACTGTCCAACCATGTGATAACACCTCATCATCTTCTTCGTTTGTTCCTGTATAATTAACATCAGATAACGGGGGTTTTTAACCCCCACTATTTAGCTGCACGAAAAATAGCAATTAGAAATCTAGCAAGCATAAATATTTCGCGAGGGGTGAGTCATGTTCGTCTGGGTCTAACGATTTCAACCATGTGTCTTATGAGTCCTAATTTTGCCTGGTTCAGAAAGCCCTAATTCAAAGCTCAAGAACCCTAGAAATTTGATCATGGCATCTTTTGATTCAGGGCATTATAGTCCAATTAAATTATGCCATTAGCTTCGTATGGTTCCTAGCAATGCAAAACAATCAAAGAAACATGTTAAATGCGCATGAATTAAGATATATAATTTTGAATAGGAATTGCAAACTGTGGTTCTGTATATGACGATTCTTTGAGCTTTAATGCCTGAGTTTGATTGCAAAACGTTCCTGGAACCTCCTGCAATGTATTTGAATCAACAAAAACCCTTTAATCGCCCTAGAATGCAAAAATCAGTTTTCAATTTTCTTGGAAATTCTTGGTTTTGACAGGGTGGTTTCTGCAGTTTTTTTCACGTCCTTTTGATCAGGGTTAGCTTGCTTATGTATAAGGGAAACAAATTAGGTCAAAAAGTTGGGCCAATATCCATTGCATTGATGATTGAATCCTTGATTGAAAAATAAAATATCCTTGATTTTCATGATTGAACAAACTTGCCAAAATTGGATTTTTGTGTATCTTTGACTTGTGCACGAATTTGCCAGCATGTTTAGGTCATATTTGCTTCACAAAAAGATTTAAAAAACAAATCTTCTATTTTCTTATGATTTAAATTGATTAAATGAATTTATATTAATTAAAAATCAAATTAATCAATAAAAATAAGAAAATAAATCCAATTAATCTTGATGGGTCGTGCATAGGTCATGGGTGAAGTTTCAACAAGAGATTTGAGGCCCATTAGCAAAAAGAAGGTGTTTTGGGCAAAGTTGACTTTTGCAAATTCATGAAAATTTCCCAACTTCTCCAATGCACAACTTGCTCAATTTTAATCATATGACCATGTTCTTGGACATTTTGGAAAGCTATTGAAGTCCTCTAACCAATTCCTTTGGTCCCATGTCATTTGGAGTTACCAATATCAAGTTATGGTCTTTGACTCAAAGTGTACTTTTGTTGACTTTTGAATTTGACCTATAATGTAAAAATTGGTAACGTTTTGTGAGAGTATTTCTTGAACTTGGAATGTGAAGATGGATTGTAGGAAATTACATCCTCTTCAAAATGAGCATTGGATGGGATTTTTCTAACAAACCATGAAAAGGTTATGCCCTGGTCAAGATACAGTTGACTTTTCTACTGTCCAAAAATAGTAACTTTTGCATCTTGATGATTTTTGAGCTATCCTTGATGAATCATGATCAAGACTTGATCAAATGATGATTGTGAACTCAAAATAATATATTGACCAAAAATTCTGACTTTTGACTGCAAAATGACCATTTTGCCCTTGCAGTTGACTGTGGATCAAATGAAGCTTTTGACTGTGCAAATTGACACTGTGAGTCTTGAAACTTGGCATGTAGGTGCTTGAGAATGTATATAGGCCCTTGAGACTTGATTGAACCATTAAGAACCCCAAATTCCTTGAAAGAGCCAAAACCCTAATTTCAGCTGCCTTAGGAGGTGATTTGACTGTCTACCTCTTGAGCTAATTTGAGGATCATTCTTGACATATCTTGAGGAATATGGGAGGGCAAATTTTGGGGTACAACACTCTCTATTTAGGAATAGTTAGACTTAGGTTTATGAGTGAAAGATGTTGTATTTGTAACACCCCAGTTTTATTTGTTTGGAATTATCTTAATAAGAGTTATTTTATTTGAAATTAATAAAATTATTTTATTTGGGTTAATATAAATTAAAAGGATTATTATTTATTTTATAAATAATTGTAGAAAAATAAGGATTGAAGGTTATTGGGCTTATGATGTTATTGGTAAAAGAGGGGGTGCAAGTGAAGTAAAATGTTATTTGGGACTTATATGTCACTTTTGCTCACTTTCACGTAAAACTGAGATTTTGGGATTTTGGAACTCAGAGAACGTGTAAAGAAGAGAAAGGAGAAGAATGAGAAGATTGATCGAGGAAGTTGCAGGAGCTGCAGATTATCCAAGGTAAGGGGTTTGGTCATTCTTTTACTATAAATAAGTTGTGATATATTCTATATGAGTTAGGGTTTGTAGGGATGATGGATTCTTGATGCCATGGTTGTGGTGATGATGAAACATGAATGGGTATTAGTTAGGATGAAATAAGAACCATGAAATGTGGGTTTTGGTGGAAACCCCATTTGTACCCTATTTTGCAAAACCATAGAAATGGGGAAATGATGGCATGAGATGAATGGAATTGATTGGTGTTTTGATGTGGTATTGATCCTATTGTATGCCTTAGATCATTGCTATATGGTAGGAATTCGATTTAGATGGTTTTAGGATGTTTGGGGATGATTAGGAATGGGTTGGGGTGATTTTGGGAAGCATAAAAACGTGAAATATGGTGTTGCAGAGTCATCAACACGGGCCGTGTTGATGCACACGGGCACCCGTGTTGATCTTCTGTGTTGATGCTCGGGTAGGTTTTTCCCAAAATCGTTTCGGCCATAACTTTTGAACCGTAACTCTGATTTAGGCGCCGTTTGATGCGTTGGAAAGCTAGTGAAATTTTCTATATGACTATGAGGAATTAAGTAGCTTTAAGAGCTTATTTTAATAAGTGATTATTGGAGAAAGTGTTTATGTTTATAAGTGAATTTGATTGTTATGTATTTTAGTGAAGTGTTTGGAGATATTTGGGATTGGAGCTCTGAAGAACGACGAACAATCGCTCAAGAGTTAGAAGCTGCAATTTGATAAGGTAAGGGGGGCTACTACTCAATTTATATTTGCTTATGGGTTTAGATGCAATTGGTTGGGTAATCGTAGGATAACCCCATTTTCTCTGATGTTCTTAGTGATCGATAACTTTAGGGTCGAATTTCGTTAGAAAAGATTAGGTTCCCTAAAGGTTGTGAATCGATTAAGAAATTAATCCCCATTGTTAATTTAGATCGAAATTGTATGATCGTGAGTTTACCTTAGGTGTTCTAGGGATAACCTCAATGTTGTTAGGATTTCCCTAAAGGACGGGTAATATGTAACTTAAGGTCAATTTTAATAAAACTTGTTGTTGATGAAAGAATTGTTGATAAAATATGATGTTTTAAAAATGAAAATTCTGAGTTTTGATTGATTTTGGAAAATGAGACCTTAAGTGAAATAATGTTGTCCTTAAGATTGGAAATTGACTAACGTAGAAGGGAATTGTGTTCCAATTGATATGTTGCTTTGAGTTATGCATAATTGATGTTGTTATGTACCGAAATGCACGTTTTGGCCGATATTTTTCGTGTTTGGCTGCTGTTCTGAGCTGCTGCAGGTACAGGAAATTTTGGGTACGCGCTCATCAACACGGGCCGTGTTGATTCACACGGGCACCCGTGTTGATCTGCTGGATGGGTAAAAATAGTGTGTTCCAGGCACATTTCAACACGGGCCGTGTTGATTCACACGGGCACCCGTGTTGATTCCCTGTATTGGCAAAATAACGTGTTTCTGGACACATTTCCACACGGGCAGTGTTGATTTACACGGGCACCCGTGTTGAACCTCCTGTGTTGGTTCTGAATTTTGTTTTCTGTGCTTTGTTGTGGTGTACAGGAATGATTTTGTTTAATGTGCAGTGTTTGTTAGTTTTGAACATGCTGCTAAATGATATGATTGGTTGATGTTTAATAGTATGCTGAATGATTACATGCTATTCATATTGTGTTGTATTTGATATTGTTGATGTTACATGATATGGTTTATTGATGTTAATAGTATGCTGAGTGTTACATACTGTACATATCATGTTGCATTTGTTAATTCCCATTGTGTGGAATTAACATGGTGGCCAATATACGTGTCCGCGATTTAATGGAACGTTGAGGTGGTAGCCGTGTCCGCGATATAATGGAACGGTGAGTTGTCCGTGACCCGAGATTTAATGGGGCGGTAAAATGGTACCACATGCATGGGTGTGTTGCATTATATTGAATATAACATGAATGGATGATTTTCCAATGTTGTATTTAATTGATTGTATGCATGTATTGTTGCTAAATTGTTAATGATGTGTGATGTTAATTATAAGTACGAAAAGTAATATATTATGAATATATGAATTGTAAGGTTTTCGTAAACTATGAAACATGTTAACTGTTGTGTGATGCTTATGATTTTTCTGAATTGATTGTTATGAACGTATAATCAAATGTATAATTGAGATGCTCACCCTTACTGTTGAACATTTCAGATTGAGGAGTTTCGCTCAGATGATTGGCGAAGACTTGCTGTTTCTAGTTTATTTCGGTTTAAGTATTGTCCGGGTCATGCTCTGATAGTTGTAACTCCGGGAACGTTTGTTTGTCGAGCTGCTTAGTCAGACTCGTTTATTTCCTTAGTATTTGGTTATAATATGATTTTAATTATTTGCAAAATTTTATGCGGGGTTTTAGAGGGTGTTACAATAGTGGTATCAGAGCATGGTCGGTCTGTCCGGCCAAGTTGTTATGTCAGTGTCATTACCCTTGGTACGCAATAAGTGTTTGAAAACACTGTTGGTACTTCTTTGTTTTGGATCACTTGATTGCAGGGATAAGATTGCGATAAGTGGGGGAGAAGTTGGTACTTCTCCATGGTGCTTCTGGATGCTAAGTAATGGCTCGACGTGAGGAAAATGGTAAGAGTATGAGCATGGTATAGACTGCATTGTTCATAGTCCTGAAGAGGATTCAGAGGTAAGAGCATTACTTAGGTGGAATTTATCTCATGGATTTGTGCATCAGTTGTATGCAGTGCTAATGAAGTCAGTAAAGATGGGTTTTTACATTCATTATGTCTTCGGTTGTCTATTGACAAATTGAGGGACTGATCGACCTTAATCTGTTGTTGATAGCAAATAGGAGCATAGTGGATGTGATAGACATGCCTTGCTAGTTTTGTTAGTATGTGTATGAACTTGGTAGAGCGAAGCCAATTGCTTTAAGATGGATATGAGAAGTTGATACGGATTCTGATATCTGAAAAGAATACCAATTAAAGGTCTCGATGTATTGATCAAATTGAGATGGTTCGATAAGAGAACGATCAAGTGAAGTTGGAAAGTACTTCTCTAGAAAGTGAAGGTGTAGCGACAGATAGTGTTGTATTAGTGGTTTATGAATTCCTAGTGACACTCTGAAGCTAGCAGTAGTTCTGTAAGTGTGAACTAAGGTCCAACAAGAGTAAACGATGATATATTGAGAATGTGGAGTACTTGTGGAATTATGAAGTCTACCTTCGTGTTAAACTGGACTGGTTGGTATTAGTTGGACTTGGTTGTGTTGTGAATCTCGTGGGCTAAGAGTGTGATGGATATGCTTCCCTGTAGCGGAGATTCGAGAAGGAAGATTGGTTTTCCATGATTGGAAGTGAGAACTTGTATGGATTCTGATGATACAAGAGCTCTGTTAGGCAAGTAAATAATTCATAAGAAATGAAGTCTAGACCTGAATGTTGTGGCGTATAAGAATATGTGTGACGTTATTGTAAACCTTCTGGTTTATTCAATTCAGGATAAGGACTGATGGAGTAATTACAAATCTTGTGTTGGGAATTGGCAGAGATTAGACTTGGTGCTAAGCTAGCAAAGTGTGACTTCGGTTTAAAGAAGCGAGTTATGAGTATGATGTTCCAGATGGTGGTATGTGTGAATCCATCCCAGTAGATGAGATTCTATATTGAGAATTACCAGACCGATTATAGTGATTAGAAACTTGTTGAGCTTAGTTGAGCACTGCTGTGTTGTTGAAATGGGGTAAAGTGTTTATCTGAGGTAAGGTTCAGTGCGAAGAATTTTGGTAAGTTGTGGTAGTACTGATGGAGGATATTCTGATTTACTTCAAGGATGAAGATGAATAGTTGGAATATCTCGAGAATTGTTTTGAGAATTATTGAAAGAGAAGTGATTTCATATGTATCCTGGTTAAGTAAAGTTAATTCTCGTGGACATGTGATTTCTGTGATGGTATTGTGTTGATCCTAAGTAAGAAAGGGTCCAACGTATATTGGTACTCTAAGTGTGAATAAGGATTTCAAGAGGTGAAGAAGAGGTTAACTAGTGTGCCTATTTTGAGTTGCCAATCCGGCAGAACTTTGTTGTGTATTGTGATGCATCCTTGATGGGATTAGTGCAGAGTGTAATGCAGAATCGAGAAGAAGTGGCTGATGCTCCGAGACAACTGAAAGTGCATGAAAGAAACTATCCTACTCATGACTTAGAATTGGCGGCAGCTGTGTTCGTTTTGAAGTTGTGAAGACATTATCTGTATGGTTCGAGATTAGAGGTGTATAGCGATCATAAGAGTTTGAAATATCTTTTCGATCAGAAAGAGCTTAACATGAGGCAGAGAAGATGGTTAGAATTTCTCAAAGATTATGATTTTTGTTTGGTTTACCATCCTGGTAAGACAAATGTAGTTACAGATGCTTTGAGCAGGAAATCATTGCATGTGTCTATGATGATGGTTCGTGAATTGGATTTAATTGAGCAATTCAGAGATTTAAGCTTAGTATGTGAAAGTACTCTGAAGTGTGTCAGGTTGGGTATGTTGAAGCTGACTAGTGGTATACTAGAAGAGATCAGGATTGGGCCAGAGATTGTTCAGCAAACTACTGAGAAGATCAAATTGATTCAAGAGAATATGAGAGCTTCTCAGAGTCGTCAGAAAAGTTATCATGATAAGAGGAGGAAGACCTTAGAATTCAGTGCTGGAGATCATGTGTTTATGAGAGTTACTCCGATGACGGGTATTGGTCGAGCGTTGAAATCTAAGAAATTTACTCCGCATTTTATTGGTCCGTTTCAGATTACGGAAAGAGTTGAAGGAGTTGCTTATCGTATTTCTTAACCGCCGAGTCTTGCAAATTTGCATGATGTTTTTCATGTTTCTCAGCTGAGGAGATATATTTCAGACCCATCTCATGTGATCCAAGTAGATGATGTTCATGTGAGGGATAACCTGACGGTGGAAACATTGCCTATGAGGATAGAAGATCGGGAATTGAAACAACTTAGAGGTAAAGAGATAGCTTTGGTAAACGCAGCGTGGGGAGGCCTAGCAGGTGGAAATGTTACATGGGAATTGGAGAGCCAGATGAAAGAGGCGTTTCCGGAACTTTTCGTCTAAGGTATGTTTTCGAGGACGAAAACTCTTGTAGTGGGGGAGAGTTGTAACACCCCAGTTTTATTTGTTTGGAATTATCTTAATAAGAGTTATTTTATTTGAAATTAATAAAATTATTTTATTTGGGTTAATATAAAATAAAAGGATTATTATTTATTTTATAAATAATTGTAGAAAAATAAGGATTGAAGGTTATTGGGCTTATGATGTTATTGGTAAAAGAGGGGGTGCAAGTGAAGTAAAATGTTATTTGGGACTTATATGTCACTTTTGCTCACTTTCACGTAAAACTAAGATTTTGGGATTTTGGAACTCAGAGAACGTGTAAAGAAGAGAAAGGAGAAGAATGAGAAGATTGATCGAGGAAGTTGCAGGAGCTGCAGATTATCCAAGGTAAGGGGTTTGGTCATTCTTTTACTATGAATAAGTTGTGATATATTCTATATGAGTTAGGGTTTGTAGGGATGATGGATTCTTGATGCCATGGTTGTGGTGATGATGAAACATGAATGGGTATTAGTTAGGATGAAATAAGAACCATGAAATGTGGGTTTTGGTGGAAACCCCATTTGTACCCTATTTTGCAAAACCATAGAAATGAGGAAATGATGGCATGAGATGAATGGAATTGATTGGTGTTTTGATGTGGTATTGATCCTATTGTATGCCTTAGATCATTGCTATATGGTAGGAATTCGATTTAGATGGTTTTAGGATGTTTGGGGATGATTAGGAATGGGTTGGGGTGATTTTGGGAAGCATAAAAACGTGAAATATGGTGTTGCAGAGTCATCAACACGGACCGTGTTGATGCACACGGGCACCCGTGTTGATCTTCTGTGTTGATGCTCGGGTAGGTTTTTCCCAAAATCGTTTCGGCCATAACTTTTGAACCGTAACTCCGATTTAGGCGCCGTTTGATGCGTTGGAAAGCTAGTGAAATTTTCTATATGACTATGAGGAATTAAGTAGCTTTAAGAGCTTATTTTAATAAGTGATTATTGGAGAAAGTGTTTATGTTTATAAGTGAATTTGATTGTTATGTATTTTAGTGAAGTGTTTGGAGATATTTGGGATTAGAGCTCTGAAGAACGACGAACAATCGCTCAAGAGTTCGAAGCTGCAATTTGATAAGGTAAGGGGGGCTACTACTCAATTTATATTTTCTTATGGGTTTAGATGCAATTGGTTGGGTAATCGTAGGATAACCCCATTTTCTCTGATGTTCTTAGTGATCGATAACTTTAGGGTCGAATTTCGTTAGAAAAGATTAGGTTCCCTAAAGGTTGTGAATCGATTAAGAAATTAATCCCCATTGTTGATTTAGATCGAAATTGTATGATCGTGAGTTTACCTTAGGTGTTCTAGGGATAACCTCAATGTTGTTAGGATTTCCCTAAAGGACGGGTAATATGTAACTTAAGGTCAATTTTAATAAAATTTGTTGTTGATGAAAGAATTGTTGATAAAATAGGATGTTTTAAAAATGAAAATTCTGAGTTTTGATTGATTTTGGAAAATGAGACCTTAAGTGAAATAATGTTGTCCTTAAGATTGGAAATTGACTAACGTAGAAGGGAATTGTGTTCCAATTGATGTGTTGCTTTGAGTTATGCATAATTGATGTTGTTATGTACCGAAATGCACGTTTTGGCCGATATTTTTCGTGTTTGGCTGCTGTTCTGAGCTGCTGCAGGTACAGGAAATTTTGGGTACGTGCTCATCAACACGGGCCGTGTTGATTCACACGGGCACCCGTGTTGATCTGCTGGATGGGTAAAAATAGTGTGTTCCAGGCACATTTCAACACGGGCCGTGTTGATTCACACGGGCACCCGTGTTGATTCTTTGTATTGGCAAAATAACGTGTTTCTGGACACATTTCCACACGGGCAGTGTTGATTTACACGGGCACCCGTGTTGAACCTCCTGTGTTGGTTCTGAATTTTGTTTTCTGTGCTTTGTTGTGGTGTACAGGAATGATTTTGTTTAATGTGCAGTGTTTGTTAGTTTTGAACATGCTGCTCAATGATATGATTGGTTGATGTTTAATAGTATGCTGAGTGATTACATGCTATTCATATCATGTTGTATTTGGTATTGTTGATGTTACATGATATGGTTTATTGATGTTAATAGTATGCTGAGTGTTACATACTGTACATATCATGTTGCATTTGTTAATTCCCATTGTGTGGAATTAACATGGTGGCCAATATACGTGTCCGCGATTTAATGGAACGTTGAGGTGGTAGCCGTGTCCGCGATATAATGGAACGGTGAGTTGTCTGTGACCCGAGATTTAATGGGGCGGTAAAATGGTACCACATGCATGGGTGTGTTGCATTATATTGAATATAACATGAATGGATGATTTTCCAATGTTGTATTTAATTGATTGTATGCATGTATTGTTGCTAAATTGTTAATGATGTGTGATGTTAATTATAAGTACGAAAAGTAATATATTATGAATATATGAATTGTAAAGGTTTTCGTAAACTATGAAACATGCTAACTGTTGGGTGATGCTTATGATTTTTCTGAATTGATTGTTATGAACGTATAATCAAATGTATAATTGAGATGCTCACCCTTACTGTTGAACATTTCAGATTGAGGAGTTTCGCTCAGATGATTGGCGAAGACTTGCTGTTTCTAGTTTATTTCGGTTTAAGTATTGTCCGGGTCATGCTCTGATAGTTGTAACTCCGGGAACGTTTGTTTGTCGAGCTGCTTAGTCAGACTCGTTTATTTCCTTAGTATTTGGTTATAATATGATTTTAATTATTTGCAAAATTTTATGCGGGGTTTTAGAGGGTGTTACAGTATTCATGGCTCTGAAACCATACATGTGCTTAGTTTTCATTTATATTAATCGTGTTAGGAGAATTTTGTTCATGAACTTTCTAAAAAACTAGGTTAAGAATTAAGGCCAGAGAAATTATCTCTGGTCTTTGAGAGTTAGTTTAAGTTTTTTATATGGTTAGATTCGTTGTTTGATGCTCTACAAGTTTCATGTTATGAGTTTTGTCAAAAAAGCAAGGAATCAGGAGATAGCATCTTGTGTACAGAGCGTGCGTGTTTCTGTTCAAAGGAAGAAGATGAAGTTGTTTTTGGGTTGGGCCTGTACAGGCTTGCTTTTGGCACCCCCCCCCCCCCCCCCCCTCTTTTCATTTTACACCCCCTGGCCCATTTCTTGTATATTTGTCATTTTTGCATTTTTATTTTTTATTCTGACTTTATTATTTGATGTCCAAATATAAAAAATGCCAAAAATTATTTTCATATTATTTTTACATTTATTTGGTATTTATTTTTATTTTTACTAGTATAAAATTGTTTAAATACTTTATATTCTTTTTATTAAAACTTAAAAATAATGTAAAAAAATATGTTTATTTTCATTTATTATTTTATACACATTTGAAAACATTTTCTTGAAATATATACCTTTTTGTAAATAAATAATTTTCACTTAATATATTTAATACATATATATACATATATAATATATTTTATTAAATAATTAGAACAAAAAAAATACAAAAAATAATACATTTTTATTTTTATTAATATTTTATACTAAAAATATCATTTTTTTCAATATACTTATATTTTTGTACAAATTGATACATTATTGTATATAAATAATAAATAATACCATTTATTTAAGAAATTAGGGTTTTTGCCCTAAAAAATAAAATAATTGAAATTGACTTTTTATTTATTTATATTTCACATTAAAAATACTTTTTCATACATAAAAAACATTTTTTTTGCATAATACATTTTATTTAATATTTATTTATTGTATTTATTTAAATATTGTATATTTAATATTATGCCTTACCCATTCAATATGGTTGTAATAATTTAGGATTTAATTTCTTGCAAAATAATCCCCAATTCAAATTTGTACCCCCCTCTCTATATCATGTTGTAATAGTGTAGAATTTAAATTCTCGCACCTTTAAATGCTTTCAATTATGCCATGATTAGACCTAGGGTTTGTATGCAAAATAAAATCAACAATTAGTTTGACCTAATCCAAGATAACAATGCATGAAAACAAACACAATGCACACTTGCACCCCTAGGGTTTCAATCCACTTGTTGCCTTCAAAAATTGGCCATGGTATGCATGTCAAGTTACTTTGGCAAAACAAAAACAAAATAAAGATCATAGTCCCTCGATGACGCTATCTGAGTTGCCTAAACAAAATGATCAAGTCCCTCAAGAAAATTGCCAAAAATACTTGACATTATTGCTATCATGGTCTATACGATGACCCGCGCCTGTCCCGTTTAACATCCTAACACAAGGTTGTTCACCAAATACAATGGTGAAACAACACTGTTAAAAGGGTTAAAAACATAAGAAAGATCTTTGAGTAAAATAGGGTAGACAACTCTTAGTTACTTGATCAAAAAACTTGCAAAAACATCCTTGTTATCTTCAAAATACACTTCACAACACAAATTTCAAAACAACTTTCAAAACATTGGAATATCTTTTCAAAAAGACATACACCTTTGTATATATTCAAACAAGAATCATTACAAAGGTTGCCTAGACAAGGCATCTTTTTTCAAAGCATTTTCAAAACTACACACATAAAGCACCATTTCAAACAATTGAAAAGCAAAGGCAAGTGATTTAAGCAAGTAACTAAGAGCCCATGGATAACCATGGATAGAAAGGATGCTAATACCTTCCCTTTCTATAATCTACTCCCCGAACCCAAGAAAACATCTCAAAGGTCTTTCCTGTGCTTTTTGACCTTTCCTTAGGATAAAATAAAAAGTCGGTGGCGACTCTTACTAAATCGAAACATTTGCAAACACAAATGCAAAATCCCAAGTCAGTTCTCCCACCGTATCACAAGGTGAAAGCGAAGGTTTTAAGGACTACGCTCAGAAGTGGAGAGATTTGGCAGGGAGAGCCCAACCCCCTTTGCCTGATAGGGAGTTGGTGGACATGTTTCTTGGTACGCTATCTGGTCTGTTTTTTAATCACTTGATTGGTAGCTCCTCAACTGGTTTTACCGAGCTGATATTGACTGGAGAAAGGGTAGAAGCTGGGATCCGAAGTGGCAAGATCCATAAAGACACCTCTTTAAGTACAGTGAAAAAGTCATTCATGGGTAAGAAAGAGGTCAATGCTATTTACAACCCAAGAAGTCAGAACAAAACCGAGCATCGGCCAGTGGTAGGGGCTGTCATGATCTCTATGTCTGAACCTACCCAACAAAGGAACAATCAACCGAAGACAGAAAATCCGGTAAGACAGTTTACCCGGATAAACATGACTCTGTCTCAAATCTTGCCACAATTATTAAAGACCAATCTGGTAATCCTGCGGGAAGCTCCCAAGAACCCCAACACCATATCTCCTCATTACAATCCAAACAATCGGTGTGCTTACCATTCTGAGAGTCTAGGCCACGATACCAACTATGATACGGTGGGAGAACCGACTTGAGGTGTTTTTGCATTTTATCGCAAATGTTGCGGTTGAGCAAGAGTCGCCATCGACTTTTCTTTTATCCAATAAGGAAAGGTGAAAAAGCACAGGAAAGACCTTTAGAGATGTTTTCTTGAGTTCGGGGGGTAGATTATGAAAAGGGAAGGTATTAGCACCATCTTCATCCATGGTTTTCCATGGGCTCTTAGTTGCTTGCTAGATCACTTGCTTTTGTTTGAAAAAATATGCTTTGTGTGGTTTTTGAAAGTATTTTGAAAAGGTGGCATCGTTTAGGAAAACTTTTTAATAGTTCTCGTTCGTAAGAACATATACAAAGTGTTGAGCTTTTAAAAATATTTCAAGTTTGGAAAGATGTTTGGAAAGTGTATGTGATTGTTTTTGAAAATAGCAAGGATGTTTGTTTTGAAATTTCAGCAAGCAACAAAAAGTAATCTACTTACTCAAAAGGTCTTAGATGTGCTTTTCCTCCTCCTTTAGATGTTGTTATCTTACCATTTATTTGATAAGAAGCCTCATCATTGAATGTGAAGGGACATGCGTTGGATCATCATATGACCATGATAGCAATTTTGCGAGATAACTTAGCACTTTTCTTTAGGGACTAAGATCATTTTGAAAGACAACTTTGATAGCGTCATCGAGGGACTATGATCTTGTATTTTTCGATTTGTTTGTGCTAAGACATCCCACATGCATAACATGACCATTTTTGTAAGGCAACAAGTGGAATCACTCTAGGGGTGCTAGTGTGCAAGTGTATTTGATTGCATGCATAATTTTGGTCTTGAATTATGGTTTTCTAACATTGATTTTAGACTTGCCATACACACCCTAGTTACTAACAATATATGAAAGCAATAACAGTACGAAAATGTGAAGTCCTATGCTATTACAATATTTAGGGGGATGGGGTGTACAAATTTCAAATGGGGATTGCAAATTAAAATTCTAGGTTACTATTACAACCATATTGAAATAGATAAGAATGTACAGGAAATGTAAAATGCTTATTTATTTAAGAAAGGAAATAAGTTTTGTTTAAAAAAATATTTTTTGTCTTTTTATGTCAAAAGAAATAAAATATAATATGTGAATATGAAATATTTTTGGTATTTTTTGATTAATGAAAGATAAAAGTGATGAAAATAAATAATAAAGGAAAGAATAAAAAATCAGTGTAAATGCTGAAATAGAAGAGGTCAGAAGTTCTGACTCTGATGTGCTGCACAAACAGAAACATGTTAGTAAAAATATGGAAGTTCAGAAGTTCTGGATCTTTTGAGAATTTAGAAGTTTTCAGAAGTTCCGATGCAACTGTCAGAACTTTGCCTCTCTCCATGCTAGTCAGAACATCTACAGCTTAGTCATTTCTTAATAGAACAGAAGTTGCATACATGACAGTTATGACAAGTTTCAAGAAATATCAGAAACACAAATCAGAAGCAACATGAATTTGCTAATCCTAATTCTGAGTCCTAATTTCTTTATGAAACTCTGAACTGGGATTCCTTCTACTTAGGCAGACAGATGCATGAAATCTCAGAATATGTACACCATCAGAATCACAATATCTACATTGTATTAAATATGTAAAATATGACAATGCCTAAATAATATGATGAGAGTCAGCAGAAAACTTACCTTGTAGCTGGAAATACTTTGGGAGCTGGAAGTTGGTTCTGACCACTTGTGGTGTTCTGAACAACTTCCTTATGTTTTCAGCAGGTTGGAAACTTTCAGCTTGGATTGTAAATGATTAGAAGATTCTGGAGCAACCAAGGGATGAAGTTTTTATCCTTTGAAGTGGATATTGGTGGAGAATGTGTTACTGTTTGATTACAGAATTTTGGATGGATTTTGAATGTATATTAGGAACTGTATGGGTGGTTTTGTTTCAGGAAACAACTTGAGAAAAATGGAGCTTTAATGCAAGAATCAAATGCTAAGGTTTTGCATTTTTGTGTTTTCAATCTTTTTGGACTCTTGGAATTTTTTCAGGGGTTCAAGGCTTTTCTTTCTCAAATTCCACACCTTTCTCTCAAATTTTTCCGACCTCTTCTCAATGGCTAAAGGTGTTCTATTTATAGGCAAAGGTTTTGCAGTTTGGGGAGGTCAAGTGGCACCAACATCATACACCAGATGCTGACTTACTCTTGAAGTAAGCTTAAACAAGTGTGGTTAAATGCATTAAGTTGGATGGTTAACAACGCCTAAGCTGGATTTGACAGCGTGAATTAAGGAAAAGTAGAAGCAGCGCGTGGGCCTAGCATACTTTTGCACAAAAGTTGGTCTTCCCAAGACAGTAGGGGTACACGTGGGGGAAATCCTTTGGATAACAACTCACAAGTGGTTGTTAGCATTAAATGATGATCAGAAATCTTTCCATGTGAAAATTTGCGTCCTTTCTTGACTCTGGATTAGAAGTTCTGCTTCAGTGTAACACCTAACCTTCTAATCCTCTTGTCTTCTGACTTCAGCATGTTCTGAAGGATCCCTCAGAATTTCTAATAAGCTTGCAGCACGCTTAATAACCTTCTTTAATTTAACCTGGCAAACTCTGACTGAACCTTTGTGAAAACTGGTCCAGAAGTTCTGACCAAACTCTGTCTTGAGAATATCCAGAATTTGCTGAGTGTGAACACTGGCCCAGAAGTTCTGAAATTATCATATTTCTTAAACACTTAGAAAAATTTCTAAATACTTAGAATTTGACTTTTCCAAAGTAAAATTTTGACTTTTGAAATTCTTGATGAAACAAACTTCATATTCCAACATGTCTTGATGAAATATGATTTTTGAGACTTGATTTTGATCTCAAAGTCAAAGTTAGACTTCTCAGTGTGTAAATGACCATTTTGCCCTTGTGAATGACTTGGTTGGAAAAATTGATAATTCAAGGCCTAAAAATTTAATAGAAGCAAATCTGGGATCCAGGGTGATCCCTTGTGAAATGAGAGGGCAAATTTTGGGGTACAACAGTTGCCCCTGTTCAAACTTCTTGAACCTGAAGGGTTAGATTGGCAGGTCTTCCATTCGTGACATGAAGGTGAAAGATGTTTGAACACTAAAGTGCCCATAAATTTGCACTCGAAGATGGATGGTGAATGGGCTTATAGATGCCATTTGGAGGAGTGTTGGTAAATGCTGGAAGAAGTATCAGCATAAATCCCTTGTCGATTTATACTAAAACTTGATGTTCTACCTGTGAGAAAAGGGTTAGTAAAATGCAGATGCTTACATGATGTTTACCAGATGTGGTATCATGCCAAATGTGTATGGTATGTACATGCTATGATGTATGAATGTGAAGTGTATATTTTTTGTCTGGGAAAATAAATCCCTGACTACTGCTGAGGAAGTTCTGGGAGATTGAATCCCTGATTGCCTGTTGGAGATGAAGAATATGCATATCTTCAAGTTTTGTTGAAAGGGTGATTTTGATGGGGAAGATCGCTCCAACGTCAGTTGTTATCTGGTCGGATCTAGGCTTCACAGTTGCTGAGGACGAAGTAGTTAACTGCTATCTGGTCGGGTCCAGGCTTCACAACAACTTACTGGAGGATGAGACGATTTAACTGTTATTTGGTCGGATCCCAGGCTTTACAGAAAATTCCTTGAAATTGAATAGTTATATGGTCGGATCCAGGCTTCACAACAACTTGCTGGGGATACGGAAGTTAACCGTTATCTGGTCGGATCCAGGCTTCGCGGTAACTTGGAATGGAAACCACTATCTGGTCGGATCCAGGCTTCATGGTTTTTGGAAAGTTGTACTATTATATGGTCGAGTCTAGGCTTCATAGTGTCTTTTTGGGGATCATAGTTAATTGTTATCTTGTCGGGCTCCAGGTTTCACAATAAACTATTTGAAAACTGTTATAAGGTCGGGTCCAGGCTTTGTAGATTTCTGAGGTCGATAAGGTCAATTATTATCTGGTCGAGTCCAGGTTTCACAACAAACTGCTTGAAACTGTTATCTGGTCGGGTCCAGGCTTTGCAGATTTCTGAGATTGATGTGGTCGATTGTTATCTGGTCGGGTCCAGGTTTCACAATAAACTGTTTGAAAACTGTTATCTGGTCGGGTCCAGGCTTTGTAGATTTCTGAGATCGATGCGGTCGATTGTTATCTGGTCGGGTCCAGGTTTCATAATAAACTGCTTGGGGATTTAGTTGTTATCTAGTCGATTTCCAGGTTTCACAACAAATCTCTGAGGGTGGTTGCTATCTGGTCGGATTCAGGCTTCACAACGGCTTTTTGAAAGGATGGAAATGAAAATTGATATCTGGTCGGGTCCAGGTTTCTCAGCCATTTGTTGGGGATATGGAGGCAAATCTACTGGGGAAAAGAGGTTAAACCTTGGTCGGATTGAGTTCAGGTTCTTCTATATGTTTGAAGAGCTAGGCTACTATCTGGTCGGGTCCAAGTTTCATAGCATCTTTAAGATCAACTGTTATCCGGTCGGGTCCAGACTTCAGTAACAACTTGAAAATTGTGCTAATATCTGGTCGGATCCAGGTTTCATAGCATCTTGGAGTTGAGATCAACTGTTATCTAGTCGGGTCTAGGCTTCAGTAATTGGAGAAGTTAAATTGTTATCTGGTTGGGTCCAGGTTTCAGTAACTTGAAAATTGTGCTAATATCTAGTCGGATCCAGGCTTCAAAGCATCTCTTGGAAATAGTAAAGTCTTAGCTTACGGCTTTACTGGAGATTAGGGGTTGTGGCCCTGTGATTTGCAGTAATTTGAAAGGGAAATTCAAACTGGAGAGTATAGACTCAGTCGAGTAAGGCAGACTCAGCTTCGGGAAGAGGCAACCAACTGAGGATGATGGGCTCAGCTGGGAAATTTGTGGTGTCTTGATTGTTGAGGCTTTTGAACTTGGCTGGGGAAATAACTCTGTTGGGGAATAAACCCTGTTGGGGATGTGAATTTCCTTTAGGAAATAATTCCCTAGGCTTCAATCTTGTCAAAATTGACTTAGCTGGGGAGAAAGCGGCCAAGAGGTTGAGACTTTGGTCAGGGATTTTCCTATGCAAAGAGACTTGTGGGCTGCTCCGTTGGGGAAAGGTTTGTTGTTGCCATCCTTGTGGGGATAATGATGATGACATAACTCTGTGGGGCTATTTCATATACATTAAAGAGATGCTCACCGCTGTTGTATGCTGACGCTCTATTGTTGATGTTGCTGCTTAGCAGGACATATGTGTCAAATAGTTTTAATTATGTTCATATGCATATGCTCATTCAATTTTAGTCATTGGACAAATTTGCATTCAAAACGAAAATAGAAAATTTTGCACTTCAAAGTGTATTTGTATTGACATTTTGCCCATGAATAGGCGTTTTTTGTACATAGAGACAGAGATCCTAGTAAGAGGAAATCGTCAAAAGGAAAACAAAATTGAGAATGAAAAACAAGTAGCCATGTGAAATGATCTCATTGCCTTCCAACTATACTATTTCCCCAATGTCTTCGAACATCCTTTGCCGTTGATTGAAATTGATTGGATTGATCCTGGACCATTTGAACTTGGACCTTGGTGATAGAATTGACTGTGTTGATTTCACGGGACATAGTCGTACGCTTTTAATCCTTAATTTTTTTCCTGAACCACCCTTTCGGGTTTTCGGTCCACCAGGATACCCTTTTTTGCCCAAGTCACCCTTTCGGGTTTTCAACTTGCCGGGTGTACAACCTTTTGCATATATCCCTACTTTTTGCCCAAACCTTTTGGCTTGCCGGGATGACCCTTTTTTTCTTAGGTGTGTCAACCTAACGGGTCTCTCACGCATAGTATTTTTTAACTATGTCCGTGTTTATAGGATGCGGGAAATCCTCACCGTCCATGGTAGTCAGTATCATGGCACCGCCAGAGAAAACTCTCTTGACAATAAATGACCCTTCATAGGTGGGAGTCCATTTTTCTCTGGGGTCACCTTGTGGTAAAATGATGTGTTTTATCACCAAGTCACCAGCTTGATATACTCGAGGCTTGATCTTTTTGTTAAAAGCCTTAATCATCCGTTTTTGATACGTCTGACCATGGAAAATAGCAGCTAATCGTTTTTCGTCAATCAAGTTCAACTGATCCAATCTCGTTTGAATCCACTCGTCTTCACCTAGGCCTGCCTCGATCATAATCCTTAGCGAGGGAATCTGAACTTCCACTGGCAGAACAACTTCCATGCCATAGACTAGAGAAAAGGGAGTTGCCCCAGTTGATGTTCTAGCTGAAGTACGGTAGCCATGTAGAGCAAATGGCAACATCTCATGCCAATCCTTATAGGTTACTACCATCTTCTGTACAATCTTCTTGATATTTTTGTTGGCCGCTTCAACTGCGCCATTCATTTTTGGTCTATATGGAGAAGAATCGTGATGCTTGATCTTAAACTGAGTGCAAATCTCAGTAATCATAGCATTATTGAGGTTAGTCCCATTGTCGGTGATGATCCTTTCGGGGATACCATAATGGCAGATGAGATTGTGCCTGATGAATCTGGCTACCACATTCTTGGTGACTGAGGAAAATGAGGCGGCTTCGACCCATTTGGTGAAATAGTCTATAGCAACTAGAATAAAGTGATGTCCATTGGAAGCTGTGGGCTTGATCTCTCCGATCATGTAAATGCCCCACATTGCAAATGGCCACGGAGCGGTCATGACATTCAGAGGGATAAGAGGCACATGGACCTTGTCAGCATAGATTTGACATTTATGACAAGTTCTTGAATGTTGATGATAATCAATCTCCATCGTTGACCAATAGTAACCAGCTCTTATGATTTCTTAGCCATCGCATGTCCACTCGAGTGAGTACCAAAAAGACCCTCGTGCATGTCTTCCATAATCTCCTCTGCCTCTTTCGTGTCCACGCATTGGAGTAGAGTTGAATCATGGTTGCGCTTGTACAATATCCCGTTACTTAGGAAGAATTTGGATGCAAATCTTCGTAAGAATTTTCTGTCATTAATAGATGCCCCCTCTGGATACTCTTGTGCTTCAAGGTACCTCATCACCTCATGGTACCATGGCTTTTCTGCATCGGTGTCAAGCTCATAGAAATGCGCAGGTTCATCGAATCTTTCAGTTGTAATCATAGGGGCTTCGTTATCCCATCTGACCTTGAACATTGAAGACATGGTTACCAAAGCGTCAGCCAACTGGTTTTTTTCTCTAGGGAGGTGCTCAAAAGTGATCTCTTCAAAGTGAGGAATCAGGGATAGCACAAGTTCCTTGTAAGGGATAATATTAAGGTGTTTAGTGTCCCAATCTCCTTTTACTTGGCTGATCACTAAGGTGGAATCCCCGAACACATCTAAATGTTTGATTCTTAGGTCAATAGCAGCTCTCAGACCTAAGATGCATGCTTCATACTCGGCCATATTGTTTGTGCAATCGAAATATAGTCTGGCAGTGAAAGGAGTATGGAAACCTTCAGGAGAGATGATCACAGCACCAATTACATTACCTAAAGCGTTGGAAGCCCCATCGAATACCATAGTCCATCGGGATCCTTCTTCAGGTCCGTCATATGGTCCAGATTTCGCACAGTCGGTTACCAGCATGATGTTCTCATCAGGGAAGTCGAAATTCATTGATTGATAATCATCCACGGCTTGATGGGCCAAGTGATCTGCTAGTATACTTCCTTTGATGGCTTTTTGAGTCGTGTATTGGATGTCGTACTCGGTTAAGATCATTTGTCATCTGGCTATCTGTCCGGAAAGGGTAGGTTTCTCGAAGATGTACTTGATTGAGTCCATTTTAGAAATCAACAGAGTGGTATGAGTCAACATATACTATCTCAGCCGGCGAGCAGCCCATGCCAGAGCGCAGCAAGTTTTCTCGAGCAGTGAATATCTGGTTTCACAGTCGGTAAACTTTTTGCTCAGGTAATAAATAGCATGCTCTTTTCGGCCAGACTCGTCATGTTGGCCCAAGACACACCCCATAGAATTCTCTAGTACTGTCAAGTACATGATCAAGGGTCTTCCTTCAACTGGAGGCATGAGGATATGAGGTTCTTATAGGTATTCTTTGATTTTGTCAAAGGCAATCTGGCATTCATCATTCCAACTGACTACCTGATCTTTCTTCAAGAGTTTGAAGAGTGGCTCACAAGTAGCAGTTAAGTGTGATATGAAACGGGCAATGTAATTGAGACGACCCAAGAATCCTCTGACTTCTTTTTCAGAATAGGGAATTGGCATTTCTTGGATGGCCTTTACCTTGGCAGGATCAACTTTAATGCCTTTATTGCTGACAACAAAACCTAGAAGCTTTCCAGAGCATACTCTAAATGTGCACTTGTTAGGGTTTAACCTCAGTTTGTACTTCTTCAGTCTCTCGAATAGTTTGTGCAGGTGATCAAGATGTTCTTCCTCGGTTTGTGATCTTGCAATAATATCATCCACATATACCTCTATCTCATGATGAATCATGTCATGAAATAAAGCAACCATAGCCCTTTGATATGTTGCCCCTGCATTCTTTAATCCGAACGGCATGACCTTGTAGCAGAAGGTGCCCTATTGCGTAAGGAAAGTAGTCTTTTCCATATCTTCGGGAGCCATCCTTATTTGGTTATAGCCTGAGAAGCCATCCATGAATGAGAAGACCTTGTGATGGACAGTATTATCAACTAAGACATCAATGTGTGGTAGAGGGAAGTCATCATTGGGGCTTGCCCTGTTCAGATCCCTATAGTCTACACACATGCGAACTTTCCCGTCTTTCTTTGGCACTGACACTATATTGGCCACCCATTGAGGATAAGATGTTACATCTAGGAACCCTGCATCAAATTGTTTCATTACTTCGGCTTTGATCTTTTCAGACATATCAGGCCTCATGCAATGAACTTTTTGTTTAACCGGAGGGTAGTCTTCCTTCGTAGGCAGACGATGAACCACAATGTCGGTATCCAACCCAGGCATATCTTCATAATACCAAGCAAATGCTTCCACATAATTGCGCAACATCTGAACCAATCTGTTCTTAACACTGCTTTCCAAATTAGCGTCGATCCTGATTTCCTTCTTATCTGACTCGGTACCCAAGTTGATAACCTCTACTGACTCTTCATGTGGTTGAATAGCTTTTTCCTCTTATAATAGAAGTCTGGCTAGTTCTCCTGGTATATCACAATCTTCCTCGCCCTCGTCTTCGATTTGGCAGATAGGATATTCAAAGTCATAGTCGGCAATAGTAGAGTTATTGGTAATAAGATCCAGAGTGGATGATGATATGCAAATGTGTGTGTGCGTGTGTGTGTGTGTGTGCATGTAAGATACACGGCTATTGAAAAATGTAATAAAGGAAATGAAAGACAATGAACATAAAATTTGAATGCAAAAAGGTCCAATGGTTTATATTAAATTATCATATGATAGATGAAATATGAGTAAAACCCTTAACAAATGGACCAAAGTGCCCCGGGCATGGCACATGGCTTAAAAGTCGTTGTTTGGAAATAATATTACAGACATAGAGTTCTTAAATTGACAGAAAAAGTAAACAGTAATTACTCCTCAATGAAAGAAACAGGAGTGAAATCCTTTGCATGCCAATTGTTGAGCTTCCCTTCGGTTGTTGAGTAGATCCAGTCTTCAAAAGCACACTCATCGTCGGAGTCTTCTACAGCGTTCACTTCATGATTTTTGAGGTGGAGAGGTGGCTTTCCAGCACGAGCCCTTCTAACTTCTTTCTGAGCTTGGGAAGTGAAACTTAACCCGAACTTGTCTTCCTTGAACGGGATATCTAGGAGTTGACCCCACATCACATTGTTTCCTTTTTCTACCACAACACGGGCATCCTTAAGAGAAACCATTTTGGGGATAACTTTATCAGCTCTTGGAGTGTCGTAGGAGATTTTGGTGGCGGCCACAACTTCAAACGTCTGGCAAGGAGTTTCTATGAATTCGCCATCCATTTCTACATACTTGAAAGAATTGAGATGGCTTACCATAAATTCTTCCTCGCTGCAAACAGTGACAACCTTCCCTTGAACCAGATATTTTAACTTCTGGTGGAGAGTAGAAGTGACCGCACCTGCCCCATGGATCCATGGGCACCCAAGCAAGCAATAATACGCAGGCCGTATGTCCATTATATAGAATGTGGAGTTGAAAATATGTGAACCAACCTTAATTGGGAGATCCACCTCTCCATGAACCATCCTTTTCGACCCATCAAATGCCCTCACGATAATATCACTTGGCTTCAAAACCAAACCTTCACAGTCTAGCCGATCTAAAGCGCCTTTAGGTAACACGTTTAGAGATGAGCCTGTGTCAACCAAAACATGTGGCAGAGTGGTCCCCTTACATTCAACAGAAACATGTAAGGCTTTATTGTGATTCTTTCCCATGGGAGTTAAATCTGCATCGGAGAACCCCAGACCATTGTCAGCTGTCAGACTTGCTACACAGTTCTCAAATTGGTTGGTTGTGGTTTCTTGAGGCACATGAGCCTTTTTCAAAAACTTAATCAAAGCTTGTGCATGGGTGTCAGAACATAGCAATAAGGACAACATTGATATTTTAGAAGGGGTTTGTCGCAACTGCTCTACTATTTTGAAGTCTCTTTTCTTGATGATCTTCATAATCTCCTCCATCTCTTGAGTTGATGGTTCTTCCATAACAAACTTTTTAGCAGGTTCCTCTTCCCTAGCAGGCTCACCTTCTTTCCCTTTCCCTTTAGTACTGGCACCAGAATTGCCATTGGTTATGCGGACTGGAATTGTGGTAGTGGTTGGTGGTGAGATAACAGGGGAAAAGACCCTTCATGTTCTTGTGACTTTACTAGAACCAGTAATATTAGTAACACCAACTTCATTATCATCAATCCAAGAATCTTGTTTTACCCCATGGTAATAAACCTCGGCACCTAATTCCATGGTACCGCTTTATCAGAGATGTATGGAACAGGTCCGACAGTAGTGATTATGAGAGGAGCAGTGATAGGTTCATTCGAAATCCTGATAGGACCTTTGGGTGAGATCTTGAGAGGTTTGTTTGAAATTGTTATGATGGCCAAATCTTCAGCATTGTCGATTGAATTTTTTATGGTAGGAATCTTTTCGAATAGAATCTCGCGACTATTTATCAGGCGTTGCACATCTTTCTTCAGTAGCTCGCATCCATTTTCTCGTTGATCACAACAGGCATAATTTTTTGAACATCCAAGAAACACACCGGCTTTTAGCAAATTAGCTTTCACAATGGTCAAGGGAGTTGTTAAATCTTCGACAGAGGTGATAACAGTAACATCATCAATGGCATTAACCCCTTTGCCATGTTTTGGCATTGGCGCGGTTATCACGTTTGGAGTAGCGGGTGGATCAAACTTAATTGTCTTGTTATCTATCAAATCTTGAATTTTGTTCTTCAAGGCCCAGCACTGATCGGTCTCATGGCCGGGACTGTTGGAATGATATGCGCATTTCGCATTCGGTTTGTAATTAGGTGAGGAAACATCAGGGTTGGATGGTGGATTGTGTAGAGTCACCAAATTGGCCTTTAGAAGATGTCGTAAGGCTTGTGATAATGACATGCTTATTCTTGTAAATTGTTGTCGGGGAACTTCAGGTCTCTGATTGTTGGAGGGTTGTCTTTGAGTAGGTTGAGGGATGGAAATTAACATAGTGTTTACAGATGAATGACGATCCTTCTTGGTATGGGCTCTTTCCCCATACACAGCATTTGTTTCCTTTTTTCCAGTGAAGGGCCTTCTGACGGAGTTGGATATGGAACCATATGCCATAGGAATTTTGCCACTTCTAATACCGCTTTCAATCCTTTCACAAGTTAAAATCAACTTGGCGAATTCGGACGAAGAACTTCCAATTAACAGGTTGAAGAATGGACCAGTTAACGTACCCATAAACATATCAACTAGCTCTCTTTCGGTCAAAGGTGGCTAGACCCTATTGTTAGAACATAGTTTGATTCTACATCCCTTAATTAGAGTTTTGATGATAACAAAATACAAGAATAAATAAATTCAAATATTTATATATAAGACATATATGCTACTTAAAATTATGTTGTGTATTTACAGAAGTTCTGATGGAATCAGCATCAGAAGATCAGTATCAACATAAGCATCAGAAGATAAGTAATACGTAAGCATCAGAATATCAATAACATGTGCTACACGTTGAAGCTACCAGATCATACGCTGAAGCTTGTTGAACAGAATCTGCGCATAAAACACTCTGACTCTGATCAAGATCCTTACCAAGTCATCAGCACTCAGAAGTGTCAGCATAAGTTAAAGCAAAGAACACTCTGATTATCATAAAGAAGACTATGAAGCGTTACTAAACATTCAAGACAGATTAATTGCCAACGACTTTATTCAAAGACAAGATCTTCTCAAAAAGGAAAGAACGTTATTATCATTGAAAGTGCTTTATGGACAACAACGTATCTTTGCCTTGGCTATATAAACAAGTCTGTGTGAGAAAAGAAAAGGCTAATAATCTACGCGCATGCACTCATACAATTTGCTAAGCTTTCCAACCACGCTTACTCAAACGCATTAGCAATCCAGTTTCATTCTAAGCTTAAATTTGTGTATTATCACAGTTGTGGTATACTGTTTTATTAGAAAACATCAAACACATTATTGTTCAATTATTTATAAAGAGATTTCCTTGAGATAAACCGGTTTGTGGTTATACTCAAGAAGGCTTTAACAGTTGTTAAAGTGACTGTGTAATCCTTTGATTATAGTGGATTAAGACCTCGTTGGAGAGAGGCGAAATCACCTTGACGGGTGGACTGGAGTAGTTTGAGATCAAACGAACCAGGATAAAAATACAGTGTTGTCTGCACATTTGATTTAAGTTTTACAATTCAACCCCCCTTCTTGTGTTTTTCACATCTTCAATTGGCATCAGAGCGCCTGGTTCTGAGCTTAAAACACTTAACTGTGTCAGTACAAGATCCAGCGTCAGAAAAATACAATGGCAGGACCAAATCAATCAGCAATAACAACAATGAAGAAAGAGACAGATTCAGTGGCAAACCTCCAGTCTTTGATGGAGAGAACTTTGACTACTGGAAAGACAGAATTGAGAGTTTCTTTCTGGCGCGTGATGCTGATCTGTGGGACATGTTGACTGATGGATACACGTACCCAGTGGATGGAAGTGGTCAGAAGATTGACAGGAAAACAATGTCTGATCAGCAAAAGCGTGATTTCAGAAATCATCACAAGGCCAAAACAATTCTTCTCAGCGCCATCTCTTATTTAGAATATGAAAAGATATCAAATAGAGACACTGCAAAGAATATGTTTGACTCTCTGAGAATGACGCATGAAGGCAACATTCAAGTCAAAGAAACCAAAGCCCTTGCACTCATTCAGAAGTATGAGGCATTCAAGATGGAAGAGAGTGAATCAATAGAGACTATGTTTTCAAGATTTCAAATTCTTGTTGCTGGTCTAAAAGTTCTTGACAAAGGGTATTCCACTGCTGATCATGTTAAGAAGATCATCAGAAGCTTGCCAAAACAGTGGAGGCCAATGGTCACAGCGCTTAAGCTAGCCAAGGATCTCAACAAAATCTCTCTGGAGGAACTTGTCAGCTCCCTCAGAAGTCACGAGATAGAGCTAGAAGCAGATGAACCTCAAAAGCAAGGTAAGCCATTAGCTTTAAAATCTAACAGAAAATCTGACTCCAAAGTTTTGCAGGCTGTAGAAGAAACCTCTGATGGGTCCTCATCAGAAGAAGATGAATTGTCTCTCCTCTCTAGAAGGGTGAACCAATTATGGAAGCAGAGGCAAAGGAAGTTCAGGAATCCCAGAAGATCATAAAATCAGAATGAATCTTTCTCCAGATACAAAAGGTCAAAATCCTCCTCTAGACACAGAAGATCTGAAGGTTCTTCAGGAAACAGAAAGCCAAACAACAAAGACATCATCTGCTATGAATGTAACGAGCAAGGGCACTACAAAAGTGATTTCCCAAAGCTTCAGAAGGAAAATCCCAAAAAGAAGTTTGGCAAGGAAAAGAAGAAAAGTCTCATGGCTACATGGGATGATTCTGACACATCTGAAGCTGACTCAGAATCAGATGATGAAAGAGTAAACATAGCTCTCATGGCAAACATAACAGAAGACAGTGAAGCTTCTGAGTCGGACTCTGAATCAGATACAGAAGAGGTATTCCCTGACTTTGCTATAAACTTTACTAAGGCTGAACTAGCTGAAAGCCTTAATGAAATTCTGGAAAGATATCAGCAGATCAGAGTCAAATTCAGAAACCTGAAAAGGAATCTTGCTTCTGACTCTGATAAGACTGAGAGTCTCAAATTGGAGAATTCTGAGTTAAAAGATAAAATTTCAAAATTAGAAAATCTATTGCAAAACTCTCAGAAGGAAACAATCCCTGAAACTCCCAGCAGTGCTAATGAGATCATCAAGGAGTATGATCACAACTTTCAGAAGTTTCTAGCTAAAAACATAGATAGAAGCAAAATGGCTTCAATGATCTATGGAGTTAGCAGAAATGGCAGAAAAGGGATAGGATATCAAGGTAAGGTACCTACACCAAAGAATGCCATGGATTTAGTTATAAAACGCACTTCACTTGATTCACACTTTGTATATGGGCACACACATGACATAAAATATACTAGTAGTGATTACTCTGTTAAACCAAAATTCAATCAGAGTTTTGGCAAAACTAACAAATCAGGATCCAAGATAATATGGGTACCTAAGGATAAAATAATACATGTGGCAGATATCTTTAGCAGCAAAGCAAAAACACCAGTCATGGTACTTGGACTCTGGCTGCTCATGACACATGACAGGAAGAAGGCATGTGTTCCAAAGCCTGGAACTTAAGCCTGGAGGCCACATAGGTTTTGGAGGCAATCAGAGAGGAAAGTTCATTGGCTCTGGAATAATAGGTAATGGAAATCTTCCCTCTATAAGTAATGTTTTATTAGTAGATGGATTAATGCATAACATGTTATCCATAAGTCAATTAAGTGATAACGGTTATGATATAATCTTTAATCAAAATTCATGCAAAGCTGTTAGTCAGAAAGATGGGACTATCCTATTTAATGGAAAGAGGAGAAACAACATTTATAAAATAAAACTTTATGAACTAAAAAGTCAGAATGTAAAGTGTCTTCTGTCTGTTAACAACGAGCAATGGATCTGGCACAGAAGATTGGGACATGTTAGTATGAGAAGAATATCTCAGATTAACAAACTCAATCTGGTCATAGGACTTCCTAACCTGAAGTTCAATTCAGATGCTCTGTGTGAAGCATGTCAGAAAGGCAAGTTTGCAAAACCAGCTTTCAAATCCAAAAACGTTGTTTCTACCTCCAAGCCATTAGAACTTCTGCATATTGACTTATTTGGACCAGTTAAAACATCTTCAGTCAGTGGAAAGAAGTATGGGTTAGTAATCGTAGATGACTATAGAAGATGGACATGGGTAAAGTTCTTAAGACACAAGGACGAGTCACACTCTGTGTTTGTCACCTTCTGCAACCAAGTTCAGAATGAAAAGGATCTTAGAATCGTCAAAGTCAGAAGTGATCATGGTGGAGAATTTGAAAACAAAGATTTTGAGTCATTCTTTAATGACAAAGGCATTCTGCATGATTTCTCTTGTCCTAGAACTCCCCAGCAAAATGGAGTTGTAGAACGAAAGAACAGAACATTGCAAGAAATGGCCAGAACCATGATCAACGAGACTAACGTTGCTAAGATCTTCTAGGCGGAGGCAATAAACACAGCGTGTTACATTCAGAATAGAATCTCCATAAGACCTATTCTAGAAAAGACTCCATATGAATTATGGAAGAACAGAAAGCCCAACATCTCTTATTTTCACCCATTTGGATGTACATGCTTTATTTTGAATACAAAAAATTATTTGAACAAGTTTGACTCTAAAGCACAAAAGTGTATTATGTTAGGATACTCTGAACGCTCAAGAGGGTACAAAGTATACAATACAGAAACAAAGATTGTGGAAGAGTCAATCAGTGTTCGTTTTGATGATAAACTTGACTCTCAAAAGTCAAAGCAGAATGAATTCCTTGCAGGTATGGAAGTTGAATTCATAGGTACTGAAGACAAATCATCAGAAGCTCTTAACAGAGACACTCCCTCAACATCAGAAAGAGGAACTGCAAGTGTGATACGGTGGGAGAACTGACTAGGGTTTTGCGTTTGTTTTCGCAAATGTTTCGGTTGAGCAAGAGTCGCCACCGACTTTTTATTTTATCCTAAGGAAAGGTTTAAAAAGCACAGCAAAAAACCTTCGAGATGTTTTCTTGGGTTCGGGGAGTAGATTATAGAAAGGGAAGGTATTAGCACCCTTTCTATCCATGGTTATCCATGGGCTCTTAGTTACTTGCTTAGATCACTTGCCTTTTGTTTTCAATTGTTTGAAATGGTGCTCTTGTGTGTGTGTGTTTGAAAATGTTTTGAAAAGAAGCCAATATGGTGGCAACCTTTGTAATGATCCATGTTGGGATGTATATAAAGGTGTATGTCTTTTGAAAAGGTTTTCATTTGTTTTTGAAAGTTTGTTTTGAAAGTGTTGTGAGGTGTGGTTTTAGAAAATAGGCAAATGTTTTGTTTTTTGCAAGTTTGATTCAAGTAACTAAGAGGTTATCTACTCCTAAATTTCTCAAAGATTATTGCTATGTTTTAACCCTTTTAACAAGTTTGTTCCACCATTGTATTTGGTGGATAATCTTGTGTTAGGATGTGAAAGGGACGAACGCGGGTCATCGTTTGGACCATAATTGCAATGGTGCCAAGTATCTTTGGGCAATTTTCTTTAAGGGACTTGATCATTTGTTTAGGGCAACTTTTTGAAAGCGTCATCGAGGGACTATGATCATTTGATTGTTTGTTTTGCCCAAAGAGACCTAACATGCAATATGGCCCATTTATTGAAGGCAACAAGTGGAATACCCTAGGGGTGCAAGTGTGATATGTGTTGTCCATTTTCATGCTTGTTTATCTTGAAATTAGGTCAAACTATTTTTTGTCGTTTTTGGTTCGCATACAAACCCTAATTCTAACATGGTATAATTTAGAAAGCAATAAAGTGCGAAAAATAAATTTACTAAGCTATTACAACACAATATATGGGAAGGGGGTACAAATGTTCAAATGGGGATTTTTGACAAGGAATTTAAACCTAAACTATTACATCAATATTGAATTATTTACAAGATATTTAATTGCACAAATTAAATGGAAATAAAGTAAATATGCAAGATGCAAAAAGGGTTTTTCTTTTTATATGTATGAAAAAAAAAGCGTTTTTATATGTCAAATAAACAAAATAAAAAGTATTACCTTTTTTTGGAGTTTTTTGTTTAGGGCAAAATCTTAATTTTATTAAATAAAATGTATTATTTATTTATTATGTACAATTTATTTATTATAAAAAAATAAAAATGAATAATATTTGTAAAAAGGGTATTTTTAATATTAAATATTAATAAAAAATAAAAGTGTGTATATTTTGTATTTTACCCTAAATATTCTAATATATATATATATATATATATATATATATATATATATATATATATATATATATATATATATATATATATATATATATATATATATATATATATATATATATATATATATATATATATATATATATATATATATATATATATATATATATATATATATATATATATATATATATATATATATATATATATATATATATATATATATATATATATATATATATATATATATATATATATATATATATATATATATATATATATATGTACTATTTACTAAATATATATTATATATACAAAATAATGATATTTAATATTTATAAAAAAAAGTATTTTTTTATATAAAATATTTTCAGGAGATAAAATGAAATAAAATGAAAATAAAAATGTATTTGCACTATTTTAACATTTTTTAAATAAAAGTATATCTATTTATTTATTTATGTTCAAAAAACTAATCTAAACAAATAAATACCTAATAAATAGGAAAATGGTGAGAAAAATATTTTTTATATTTTTAATATCGTAAGAAAAAATAAATAAGTCAAACCAAAAAAGAAAAAGTCAAAAAATCACTAAAATAAACAAAATGGGCTCAGGGGGTGTAAAAGTAATAAAAGGGTGCAAAAAGAAAAGTCAAAGAGGCCCAGCCCAGAAGGTTGTCATCTTCAACCTCAGAACACTTTTGTTCAAGCAAACACGCGTTTTCTAACTTCCAATTCCTTGATCTTTTGCCAAATCTTCCAACATGAAACCTGTAGAGCTTGAAGCCACGATTCCAGACATATAAAGAAATCAATCTAACTCTCAGAAATGAGAGAGAATTTCTTCTCTCCCAATTCCTGACCTAGATTTTTATCAATGTTCAGACTTAAAATTCTCTAAGCATACATAATATAAATGAAATCTAATCACATGGGCATGTTCAGGGCTATGAATGTGACATGTTTTCTTCACAAACCTAAAGCTAACAATGCCTGGATAAAGAGATTCGTGTTCATGAACTTACCTGTTCAATTGAAGTTTTATCTGGTGATTGAGGTGTCTTCAATGCAAGGTGATGATTGGTACAGCTTCCTTGATGTCCAGGGATGCTATTCCAAGCTTTACTTTGTCTTGAAACCTTTTGAATCGTGCTATAGAACTTCAACTGCAAAATAAGAAAATGAAAATGGTGATGATGCCTGGGAGTGTTACAGGTCGTGTCTTAGGTTTTGATTAGCTTCAAGGGATGTTATGGAATGTGTTTGATGTGTTTTTAGCAAGCAAGCATGGAAGGTTTGAGCTAGGGAACTCAAACTGCAGGGATGCCCTGTTTTGAGCAGTTTGAAGGTGATTCTGGGAATTGGGAGGTATTGGGGATCTTAGGGTCGTGCTTCAGCTTAGGATGAATGTTTAGGATGTGCTTGATAACTTTTTCTAAGCCTTGGTTAACTGATATGAGAGTTGGTACATGTTATGCTATGTTTCTTAAATTTTAAGCAAGCAATGGCCAAGTTCAGTTCTAGACAGGTAGAGGCCCCTCTAATGTGCTGCATAACTCAGTCTTGATCAGTGTGATTAACTCATAAACTTGTGCCAAAGAGATTTCAAATGTACTTGCTTGGATTTGCTTTAGACATAAAGTGTAACTTTTGCAAAAATGGATATAATGCTTTTTCCAATTTGGGATTAAACCTTTAGGCAATGCTTGAACACATAGAACATGGTCTTGGCACAAAGGATTGGCATTAAATTTATGATTGTAATTGAGATAAAAGACCTGTAATCAAGTTGTGCAAGCTGAGATTGAAAATGCATAGTGTTATGAACATGAAATTGGCCATGAACAAAGTGACTTTTGCCCATATTGCCAAATTCGATTCTCCCTAACCACAAGGGTGTTTGAGAAGTTCTTGGACATTTTGGAAAGCTTGGAATGTGTACTACAATCCATCTTTGAAATGCAAATTGAAATTCCAAGTGGAAAAGTATGAAAAATGGTCTTGAAGTTAGGTAAAAACCTTGCCTAAAATAGGTCAAATTTTCTCTAAGTTAAGAATGGTTTGGTACCCTTGTTCCAAAAATTGTAACTTGAGATACAAGCCTCTTTTGGGAAAACTTTGTGAATAAAAGTTGTAGATTATGAAATAGGCTACAACTTTCATGTTTTGACTTTTGCTTTAATCCAAATGAATCTTGGTGAGAAAGTGGGGCAAAGTTAGGAAAAAATTAGGGTTTTTCATAACTTAGAAAAATTCTAAGTTATGAAAAATCTTCATTTCAAACCCTAATTTGCATTTCTTGATTTCTTGATGAACAAGTTTCATGATTTGGCATGTTTTGATGAAAAATGAATCTTGACCCTTGATTTTGACCAAAAAGTCAAAGTTTGACTTTTCAATATACAGTCAAAATTGATCAATTGACTGGGAAATTCAACTGTCAATCTTGTGTATTTGGGATCTTTTGAATTTGTTGAGCATGTAAAGATAATTCCATGGGGTCCTTGAGTCCATATGTGAGCTTGGTGTGCCATTGGCTAGGTCAAACAGTCAAGAATTGCCTTTGTGCAGTCAAAACCCTAAAAATGACCATTTTGCCCTTTTGGTGATCTGATCAAATTTCTTGTGGAATTGTGATCCAAACTTGATCAAATGGTCCATGTGGGTTCATAATGTTGATGTGAGTCAATTTTCATGAGATTTTACTGTCAATTGGCCACAGTTGACTTTTTCCCCAATACAGTTGATTTCTAGGTCAACTATCCAATTGACTGGGCAAAATTTGGAATCAAGACTTGAAACTTGGTATGGATAAACTTGGGAGTCCAACATGAAGCATGAAAGTCATCTTAGGAATTTTAGGTCAAAATATCTTTGTGCAAACACAAACCCTAATTTGGGTCAACCGTGCAAAGAGAAGTCTTGAGCAGAGGAAACCCTAACTGGATCTTGATCTTCAAGGGTCTTGTGATGAGAAAATGTTGAGGAAATGGGAGGGCAAATTTTGGGGTACAACAGTTGCCCCTGTTCAATCTTCTTGAACCTGAAGAGTTAGATTGGCAAGTTTGCCTTTCGTGACTCGAGGGTAAAAGGAGATTGGACACTAGAGTGCCCGGAAATTTGCACTCGCATGTTGGAGTATCAACAATGTGATGTCGAGAATGGGCTTATAGATGCCATTTGGAGAGATGGTGGATAGGGAGATGGGCTTATAGATTCCATCTGGAGATGTGACAGAACCTTGTCGGGAATGGGCTTATAGATGCCATTTGGAAGTGTTGATCGCATAAGAGATTCCTTAGCGAGAACTTGTGTGTTTGAGAAAGATAGATGTTTTCCTGGCTTGTTACAGGTGTTTGATCTTCAATCTCCTCATGCAGATATGCCCTGGCTAGATACAGGTGTCGAATCTACAATCAGTTGCTCACAGATGTGCCCTGGCTGGATACAGGAATCAAATCCGGAAATAGTCATCAACAGATATGCCCTGGCTGGATACAGGAATCGAATCTTCGAACTCTTCAGACGTGCCCTGGCTAGATACATGAATCGAGTCTGGAAACATGGTCAACAGATATGCCCTGGCTGGATACAGGAATCGAATCTGGAAATAGTCGTCAACAGATATGCCCTGGCTGGATACAGGAATCGAATCTTCGAACTCTTCAGACGTGCCCTGGCTAGATACAGGAATCGAGTCTGGAAATGTGGTCAACAGATATGCCCTGGCTGGATACAGGTATCGAATCTGGAATTGTGACAGTTGAAGGTAGTTGTCTTTTGGATTGTCTTTTTCCCTGTAAAGTCGAAACATCAGTTGTATGCAATGTCATGATGTATGAAATGCATGATGTCATGATGTTCAACATGAGATAGTGTTGTATGCACTTTATCATGCATGTAAGCAAGATGTATGAAATGTGAAATGTTTATGAATGTATTTTTGTTTAGGAAAATAAATCCTTGACGACCGGTCGGGGAATTAAATCCTGGGCTGATATTGAAGAGTAGAGCTCTTCGCTTCCGCTGGGGAGGATGGTTGCAAGAATACACTGGTAGGAGAAGATGACTCCATTGAGGAATAAACTTGTTGGAGAGATCACTCTGCAGGGAATTACTCTGTGGAAGAGATGCTTTGCTGAAGTTTGACGAGAGCTTCACTGAGGATTTCAATGATGGACTCCGCTGGAGATAATGATGGTAAACTCCGCTGGGGATAATGTTGATAAGTTATGTTGGGGAATTTTGCTGAACTCTGCTGGGGGATAGGAAGAACTTTGCCGAGGGCGATCTTCCGTGGCAACTAGCTGAGGATAACCCAATTATAAGCCCTTATGAGGAATAACTTTGAATAAAGCTCGGGAGAGACGTCCGTACTCTTCAGGGAACAAGCTTCCAGAATCTACTGGGGATAAGCTTTAAGACCTGCTGGGGATATGGATTCCACCTTCCTGGGGAAACTTTTGGAATTGCACTGGGGTATTGATATTCTGCCGGGGAATGTTGCTATCTTGTCTTATTCTGTGGGGAGCTGAGATGACTTGGTCACATCCTTCAGTTAGATCTACCTCGGTACCTTGGCGGACAAAGCAACCAGACTGCATTAGACAACTTTACATTGCCCCTGTTTCTGATGTCACCTGTAATTAGTCTTTTGTTTCATATGCAAATATTTATGAATCAGCAATTTAATGTCAAATGCATATATCAAAAATGAACATTGGACGTTCTTCGCAAGACAAAACAGAAAAAGGAAAAACAATGGCAATTTGTATGGAAAAGTGAATTTGTATTGATTTTGAAATTTGCCTGTGAATAGGCATTTTTTTGTACAAGAGGCTGACATCCTAGTAAGAGAATGCCGCCGAATAACATAGAATTTACAATTTTGAAAAGGAAACAAAACAGCTATGTGTACAATATTCCCACTGGGTTCTAACTCTGATATCGCCTTTATGTCTTCAAGCGTCTCATCACTTTGCTACTTAGTTGAAGATGAAGCTGATTGGTCGATGCCGAAGTCTGAGCCAGATAGTTGATGCCGAATTCTGGATGCAAGGTGATCCAATGAGACATAGTGTTACGCTTTATCCCTAACTTTTGCCTGGACCGCCCTTTCGGGTTTTCAGTTCACAGGGATACCCATTTTTGCCCAAGCCGCCTTTTCAGGTTTTCGACTTGCCGGGTGTACAGATTTTTTCATTTCATCCCTTATTTTTGCCCGAACCCTTTTGGTTCGCCGGGAAGCCCTTATTTTTGCCTAGGTATGTCCACCTAGCGGGTCTTTTGTTCATGCGTAGTATCTTTTTACTATGTCTGCATTGGCGGGGTGAGGAAGGTCGTCACCATCCATGGTGGTTAGAATCATGGCTCCTCCTGAGAATACATGTTTAACCACGAATGGCCCTTCGTACGTAGGGGTCCATTTTCCCCGGGGATCACTTTGAGGAAGGATGATGCGTTTGATTACCAGGTCCCCAACTTGATACTCTTGTGGTCTGACTTTCTTGTTAAATGCCCTAATCATCCGTTTTTGGTACGTCTGACCATGACAGATAGCGGTGAGTCTCTTTTCGTCAATCAGGTTTAATTGATCAAGTCGAGTCTGGATCCAGTCATCTTCACTCAGATCTGCATCCTTCATTATTCGGAGAGAGGGTATCTGGACTTCAATTGGCAAGACTGCCTCCATGCCATAGACCAAGGAAAAAGGCGTTGCCCCGGTTGACGTCCTTGCTGAGGTACAGTACCCATGAAGAGCAAACGGTAACATCTCGTGCCAATCTTTATAGGTCACTATCATCTTCTGCACAATTTTCTTGATATTCTTATTAGCTGCCTCTACAGCCCCATTCATCTTCGGCCGGTAGGGAGAAGAGTTATGGTGCTGTATCTTGAATTGTTCGCAGAGCTCAGTGATCATCTTGTTGTTGAGATTGGTACCATTGTCCGTAATGATTCTTTCCGGGACGCCGTACCGACATATCAGATTATGCCGGATGAAACGTGCCACGACGCTCTTGGTTACCGTGGCGTAGGAAGCTGCCTCAACCCACTTCATGAAGTAATCGATCGCCACCAAGATGAAGTGATGCCCGTTGGATACCGTCGGTCGGATCTCACCGATCATATCAATGCCCCACATTGCAAAAGGCCAAGGTGCCGTCAGGATGTTCAGAGGAACCGGAGGGATGTGCACCTTGTCAGCATAGATCTGGCATTTATGACAAGTTCGAGAATGTTGGTAACAATCGGCTTCCATTGTGGACCAGAAATATCCTTCCCGTAGGATTTTCTTTGCCATGGTGTGTCCACTGGAATGTGTTCCGAATGTACCTTCATGCAGTTCTATCATGATCTTCTCTGCTTCAGTCTTATCCACACAACGCAGTAGAGTTGAATCATGATTCCGTTTGTAGAGAATGCCGTTGCTGAGGAAGAATTTTGCCGCAAACCTTCTCATGAACTTCTTGTCATTGACAGATGCACCTTCAGGGTATTCCTGAGCTTCCAAGTACCTCTTCACCTCATGATACCAGGGTTTTTCAGTAACCTCTTTGGCCTCAAGATCGCAGCAGTATGCCGGTTCATCCAATTTCCAGATAATGATCCGGGGAGCCTCATTGTCCCATTTGACTTTGAACATTGAAGACATTGTAGCTAGTGCGTCCGCTAGCTGATTCTCCTCTCTTGGGAAGTGTTCAAAAGTTATCTCTTCAAAGTGGGGAAGCAAAGTCAACACATACTCCTTGTAAGGAATAAGATTTGGGTGTTTCGTATCCCACTCGCCTTTGATCTGATTGATCACGAGAGCGGAATCTCCAAAGACACTCAGAAATTTGATCCTTAAGTCGATTGCAGCTTGTAGACCCATGATACATGCCTCATATTCTGCCATGTTGTTGGTGCAGTTGAAACACAATCGGGCGGTGAGTGGAGTATGAGTTCCTTTGGGAGATATGATCACAGCGCCGATGCCGTTACCCAAAGCGTTGGAGGCTCTGTCAAAATGCATAGACCATCGGGATCCTTCCTCAGGCCCTTCATCCGGTCCAGGCACTTCACAATCAGTTACCACCATGATGTCTTCGTCCGGAAATTCAAAGTTCAATGATTGGTAATCGTCCACAGGTTGGTGTGCCAAATGATCTGCCAGTACACTTCCTTTGATTGCTTTTTGAGTTGTATACTGGATATCATATTCTGTCAAGATCATTTGCCATCTCGCTATTCTTCCAGATAGAGCAGGCTTTTCGAATATGTACTTGATGGGATCCATCTTTGAAATCAACAAAGTAGTGTGAGTCAGCATATATTGTCTCAGCCGGCGAGCAGCCCATACCAGAGCGCAGCAAGTTTTCTCGAGCAGTGAGTAATGAGACTCATAGTCGGTAAACTTTTTGCTCAAGTAATAAATAGCGTGCTCTTTTCGGCCAGACTCGTCATGCTGCCCCAGCACACACCCCATTGAATTATCAAGTACTGTCAAGTATAGTATCAGAGGTCTTCCTTCCACTGGTGGCATAAGAATGGGTGGTTCTTGGAGATACTCTTTTATCTTTTCAAAACCAGCCTGACATTCATCGTTCCAACGTACTACTTGATCTTTCTTCAGTAATTTGAAGATTGGCTCACAAGTAGCAGTTAGATGTGAGATGAATCGGGTAATGTAATTCAGTCGTCCCAGAAAGCCTCGGACTTCTTTCTCTGTCTTTGGAGTTGGCATCTCTTGTATGGCTTTTACCTTGGCAGGGTCCACCTGAATACCTTTATCACTTACAATGAAACCTAGCAATTTTCCGGACCTCACCCCAAAGGTGCATTTGTTGGGATTCAACCTCAGCTTGTATAACTTTAGTCGGTCAAACAACTTCCTCAGATGATCAAGGTGCTCCTCCTCAGTTTGAGACCTTGCAATCATGTCATCAACGTATACCTCAATCTCATGATGGATCATATCATGAAATAAAGCAACCATGGCACGTTGATAGGTTGCCCCAACATTTTTCAACCCGAATGGCATGACCTTGTAGCAGAAGGTGCCCCACTGAGTCACAAAGGTAGTCTTTTTCATATCTTCCGGAGCCATCTTGATCTGATTATACCCTGAAAAACCATCCATGAAGGAGAACACCTTGTGTTGTGCAGTATTGTCAACAAGAACGTCGATGTGAGGTAGAGGGAAATCATCTTTGGGGCTGGCCCTGTTCAAATCCCTGTAGTCGACACACATTCTGACCTTACCGTCCTTCTTCGGCACTGGCACCACATTGGCAACCCATTGAGGGTAAGAAGTTACTGCTAGAAACCCGACATCGAATTGCTTCATAACCTCAGCCTTGATCTTTTCGGACATCTCTGGGCGCATACGGCGGACCTTTTGCTTTACCGGAGGGCAGTCTTCCTTTGTTGGCAGGTGATGAACTACAATGTCGGCATCCAAACCAGGCATGTCTTCATAGGACCAAGCAAATATCTCCATGTAATCATGTAGCATCTGGATCAATCGTTGCTTCACGCTGAGCTCTAGATTAGCACCAATCTTGACCTCTCTCCTATCTGTCTCAGTACCCAGGTTCACTGTTTCCACGGGCTCTTCATGCGGCTGAATGGCCCTCTCTTCTTGGAGTAGCAGTCTTGCGAGTTCACCAAGCACTTCGCAATCATCTTCACCTTCGTCCTCGGCCAAGTTGATCGGGTTCTCGAAGTCATAACTGGTGGTAGCAGAGTTGTTACCAGTGAGATCCAGAGTGGATTGAAACCTGTATAAGTGAGTGTGTGTAAATATAGCTGTTTTGCAATATATAACACAGAAAGAAAAAGAGCACAAGATTTGAAATGCAACAAACTTCCAATGTTTTGATTGATGATATATGGAAATGTCATACAAAAAGCCCTCACAAATGGAGCTACGATGCCCCGGGTAGGACAGCGAGCCAACAAAGTTTTAATATATTGTTTATTACAAATTGAAAATCCAAAAGAGTTAATTACTGCGTGACAAATGTGATAGATGTAAAATCCTTTGCCGTCCAGTTGCTTGGTCCGTTGCTGGTGGTTGGATAGATCCAACTGTCAAACTCTGCTTCCTCTACGTCCTCCTCGATAGCATTCACCCTTGGGTTGGAGATAAACGTCGGAGCCTTTCTGATCTTTTCCTTGCGCATAGCCCTCTGAGCCTCCGCAGTAAAGCCCAGCCCAAACTTGTCATTCTTTTGAGTGAAGTCAGGAAGCTGACCCTAGTTTGCACATTTGCCTTTCTCGATTACAGCTCGGGCATCCTTTAAGGACGCCATCTTCAACGGAAAGTCTTCTTCAACCACTGTTTCTGCCGATGCCAAAATTGGAGGTACCTCCTCAAAATGCTGAAAGGGGGTTTCAATAAACTCCCCGTCCATCTCGATATACCGGAATGAATTCAAGTGACTAACCATGTATTCCTCCTCACCCTGCACAGTAACAATCTTCCCTTTGACAGGGTATTTGAGCTTTTGGTGTAGAGTGGATGTTACTGCCCCAGCCTTGTGAATCCAAGGTCGACCCAACAAGCAGGAGTAAGATGGACGAATATCCATTACATAGAACGTTGAGTCGAAGACTTGGGAACCCACACGAATAGGAATGTCTACCTCACCATGCACCATCCTCTTAGAACCGTCGAAGGCTCTAACAATGATGTTACTAGGTTTCAGCTCCAGGCCCTCACAATCCAAGCGATCCAATGCCTTCTTGGGAAAAACATTCAGGGAAGAACCGGTATCCACCAACACGTGTGTGAGAGTAGTGCCCCTGCACTCTATAGAGACATGCAGGGCATCATTGTGATTTTTCCCTTTGGCGGTGAGGTCAGCATCCGAGAACCCCAAACCATTGTCAGCTGTCAAGTTAGCCACACAGTCAGTGAATTGATCCGCGGAGGTCTCTTGCGGCACATGGGTCGTTTTCAGAAATGAAATCAGGGCTTTTGCATGGGCCTCTGAGCATAGCAGCAATGATAGCATAGAGATTTTGGAGGGGGTATGCCCCAACTGTTCAACGACATTGAAGTTACTCTTTTTAATGATTTTAAGAATTTCCTCCATCTCTTGTTGGGAGGCTTCGACAGCAGTCTTTTTTGGTGCCTCCGTCCTGGCAGGCAAATCGGTAGCAACTTCTTTGCCCCGAGCATCAGAGGACTCAGCGGCAGTAGTAGACACATGAACTTGAATTGGAACATGCACACTTGCGGGTGTGATGATTAGATGTTTTCGGATAACTGGCGGTGCAATGTCAGGCGAGAAGAGCCTGCCACTGCTGGTAATCTTGGCGGGACCAGTGATGTTACTGATACTGGTACCGGTGTTGAACTCCTGCTTCACTCCAAGCACATACACGTCTGCCCCATAGTGCCATGGGACAGCCTTATCAGACTCATAGGGAAGAGGCCCCGGAACAGTAATAGTAATGGGTGCAACAGACATAATTTGGACTGGCTTCCTCGGGAGAGCTTTGGTAGGATTGTAAATTGTGACAACAGATACTTCTTCAGCGGAAACAAATGGAACAGCAGTTTTCTTGAACAGAATTTCTTTGCTATCCATCAGGCTTTGGATGCCTGATTTCAGCAACGAACAACCGATAGGGATAACAGCACACAGGAGGCAACCCTCGCTACAACCCGGAAATAAACCGGCTAGTAGTAAGTTCCTCTTAACAGTCAAAAGAGGGGTAGCAACATCATTCACCAAAACAGCATACAAATCTTCCTCAATGGCATTTACTCTATGCTGGGGCATAGGAGCAGTTACAACATTTGGCCTCTCAGGCGCCTCAAACTGAATTTCCTTCGCATCGATAAGGTCTTGCACCTTATTTCTCAAGGCCCAGCAATCATCGGTAGTATGCCCGGGGCTATCGGAATGATAAGCACAACGGGCATTTGGGTTATACTTAGGAGATGCAGTATTCACGACCTTCGGAGCCTCTTTGATGGTCACCAAGTTGGTTGATAACAGTTGCGGTAAGATTTGTGACAAGGTCATACTCAGCCTAGTATACTGCCTCTTGGGCCTTTCACCTCTTTGTTGATTGTACTGTTGAGGAGAAGCAACAGGTTTTGAAATGACCAAAGCATTGACGGCTTGGCGACTTTCTGGCTTGACTTGTCTTCTAGGACCATAGACGGCACTTGCTTCTTTCTTGAAAGGCCTCTTCTCAGTACTTGGGGAGGCAGCTTTTTGTATCTTTCCTGACCTGATGCCAGCTTCTATTCTTTCTCCCGTCAGAATCAAATCCGTAAACCCAGCGAAGGAGTTACCAACCAAATGATTGAAAAATGGACCAGACAAAGTCCCTAGAAACATATCAACCAGCTCACGATCAGTCAATGAAGGCTGCACCCTGCCAGCCAAATCTCTCCATTTTTGTGCATATTCTTTGAACCCTTCGCCCGTTCCTAGAGACATACCCTGAAGTTGGGTACGCGTAGGAGCGAGGTCAGAATTGTATTGATATTGTCTGTAAAATGCTGTTGCCAAATCTTCCCAGTGTCGGATACTAGTTCCATCTAGTTGGTAGAACCATTCAAGCTGTGACCCCGAAAGGCTATCTTGGAAGAAGTGAATCCAAAGGTTCTTATCCGCCGTGTAAGGTTGGATCTTCCTTACGTACGACCTTAGATGCAGCTTTGGACAGGAAGCCCCATCGTATTTGGCAAAGGCAGGCACCTTAAACTTGTGTGGGATTACTACCCCAGAAGACAACCCCAAATATCCGAAATCCAGCCCCGGCACATTCTGAATCTCCATGGCGCTCAAGCGGTCCTCTAATTGCTTGTATCTGTCAGCAGCAGGTGGGTATTGTTTGTCATTATAGTCCGTCTCGTTGTCAGAGACTGCAGGACTAGGAGCTCCTCCCCCTTGGGGACTGTCTTTCTCAGTAGAAGAAGTAGTTGGATCAACCTCGTTATGGAGTGTGTTCCCAAACCTGCGTCCGGTGTTGAATAACACAGTCCTCTTCTTCTTCTTCTTCTTCAGGAGTAGAGTCTTCAACTCTTGCTGACCTTGGGCCAGGCTCAGGACCATTTCTTGAAACTGGGCACTTTGGGCCTGAAGGGCCTTGATTGCTTGCTCACTGGATGAGTCTGGATTCATGATGACTGTTCAAATAAACAGCGAAGAAAATTAAGCAACCTGTGGAAAGGGGTACCTGCTATGCATATGGTGCAATGAGATGCGTATGTTTTATGTTTTCAAAGACAAACAAGATTCAACTTCGTAGACAAAAGGGAAACACACTTCATTAGATTCAAATTTTAGATTGTTCAACAACTTGCCCTTAGGCATTACAGGAATGAAAAATACTGAAAAGGAAATAAAAGCTGTAAAAAGAAATATCCAAAGCCCATCAGTGCTCCCATGGCCTCCTCTTCTCAGTGTGGATGTAGTTATTCAGGACCTGCTCCTCCTCCAATTGCTTAGCCAGCCTCTGGATCTTCCGTTCCTGTTCGTTGAACTTTTCCCGATAAAAATCCCGTTCTTCCTTTAGCTGCGCCCAAGATCTCTTCATTGTGTCAAAATCAGTGGGTATCTGAGGAGGGAGGACAGTTGGAGGAACCCCATCTTCATCAGGAGATTCAAGAATGATAGGTCTGACAGCTTCGTACGGCATACCTAACTTCGGAGCACGGATGCGGACCCATATGTAATAAGGTTCCATTGGTAGAGAGGTCTTTGGTCCCAACTCATGTGGGTCAGCTTTGTGAATTCTGTCCCAAGCCTTAATGAATCCATGGCGTAGTTTGTCACTGTCTGCCTGAAACTCAAAATGGAAGTGAGGAACCAACATTTCATGAGGCCCTACTCTTCTGGCTCTTCCAAACTGGCGGAGAGCTAAGCATGGATTATAAGAGATTCCACCTTGGATACCAATCAACGGAACATTAGGGTGTTCTCCGCAACGATCAATAACAGCTACCTCATCCAAACCTCTGAGAGTCCAAGTGATGTCATTATCAGTGAGAGACATTAGCCTATGAGCCCAACCCTTTCCTTCTTCATTCTTCAGCACGAACTTAGGAAGGTGCGAAATAAACCACCTCACTAGCAAAGGAGCACAACACCATGGAGTTCCCCATTTTCGGGCAGTACGAGCATAAAGTTGTTGCAGGATATCACCCAAGAGAGTGGGTACAGGATTCCGAGACATGAAGATCCTTATGGCATAAATACTGATAAAGGTGTCAGGATTGGGAAACAGTACTAGGCCATAGATTAAAAGAGCCAGAATGTCTTCGTACGCCTTGAAGTCCAAGTCATTCCAGAAATCATTAGCTTTGACAACCAGAAATTTGACCAAAAAGCCCTTAACTCCACTTCTAGTTTCCCAGTTAGCCAATACCTCTTCTTTGGTCAAGGGGATAATTGCAGCAACCTCTTCAGGCCTAGGAGTCTTTTCCAAACCAGTGAATGGAGTTTGCTCCAAGACAGGGATCCCAAGTAAATAAGAGAATTCTTCCAGGGTAGGGACCAGTTGGAAGTCTTGAAAGGTGAAGCAATGATACAGGGGGTCATAAAACTGGGTCAGAACACTTATCAGTTGTTGGTCCCATTTTGCAGTGATCAAGCCAAGGAGAGAACCATGCCTGTTGATGAAGGAAGAAGTGTTTGGAATCCTACCAACCAAATCCTTGAGCAAAGTTGGTGGTTGAACAAAGTTGAGCCGGACAGTATTCCTACGCACGGGCATCATGATGTCCTGTAAAACAGAGCAAAGATGAAACTTTTTTGTCTTTGAAATGGGTTAGTCCTTTATACAGGATTCATGCAATGGTATGATGGCATGATGCTATGATGAAGCACACCACAAGTATTCACACAGGCAAACATGATAAGGCACACAAGTCACACAAGACAACCCTTAGGTTTCAGGCCAGCATGAAGTTTAGGTATTACCCTCTTTTAGTTTCGTTGGTTAAAACCTGTCCTATCAAAAGTAACCGGGTTCTAGAGGATCTCAAATCATTGACTACCCTCAATCGGTCATAACTCCAGCATCGCAATCTTTTCTTGCGGCCAGAACCATCGCGAGAGTTTAGCCTCAATGAGTGTAGCATACTGCTACTGTTCTAATGGCCAAGTTTGGTCAATTTAAGGTTCTAAGGTCGGTTGGTGTTTAATGACTCCTTAGAAGACCCATATTCTCCTCGTTGCAACACAAGGGATATAGGTACAGACCAAGGTGCCATACCAACGTAGCCACTGCTTCACCCATGTCGGTCTAAGCCGGACAAGTCCCTCACAGATTATGCTACCTAAAAAGGGTATTCCCCAGATTCGGGTTAGGATCTATGAAACTTCGATGCGAAGCCCACAATTATAAAAGCAAACAAGGCAAACAATTGAAAACAAGGGTGATCTAAGCCCTAAGGTTACTCCACTTTTAAAATTGTCCCCAGCAGAGTCGCCAGTTCTGTGATACGGTGGGAGAACTGACTAGGGTTTTGCGTTTGTTTTCGCAAATGTTTCGGTTGAGCAAGAGTCGCCACCGACTTTTTATTTTATCCTAAGGAAAGGTTTAAAAAGCACAGCAAAAAACCTTCGAGATGTTTTCTTGGGTTCGGGGAGTAGATTATAGAAAGGGAAGGTATTAGCACCCTTTCTATCCATGGTTATCCATGGGCTCTTAGTTACTTGCTTAGATCACTTGCCTTTTGTTTTCAATTGTTTGAAATGGTGCTCTTGTGTGTGTGTGTGTTTGAAAATGTTTTGAAAAGAAGCCAATGTGGTGGCAACCTTTGTAATGATCCATGTTGGGATGTATACAAAGGTGTATGTCTTTTGAAAAGGTTTTCATTTGTTTTTGAAAGTTTGTTTTGAAAGTGTTGTGAGGTGTGGTTTTAGAAAATAGGCAAATGTTTTGTTTTTTGCAAGTTTGATTCAAGTAACTAAGAGGTTATCTACTCCTAAATTTCTCAAAGATTATTGTTATGTTTTAACCCTTTTAACAAGTTTGTTCCACCATTGTATTTGGTGGACAATCTTGTGTTAGGATGTGAAAGGGACGGACGCGGGTCATCGTTTGGATCATAATTGCAATGGTGCCAAGTATCTTTGGGCAATTTTCTTTAAGGGACTTGATCATTTGTTTAGGGCAACTTTTTGAAAGCGTCATCGAGGGACTATGATCATTTGATTGTTTGTTTTGCCCAAAGAGACCTAACATGCAATATGGCCCATTTATTGAAGGCAACAAGTGGAATACACTAGGGGTGCAAGTGTGATATGTGTTGTCCATTTTCATGCTTGTTTATCTAGAAATTAAGTCAAACTATTTTTTGTCGTTTTTGGTTCGCATACAAACCCTAATTCTAACATGGTATAATTTAGAAAGCAATAGAGTGCGAAAAATAAATTTACTAAGCTATTGCAACACAATATATGGGAAGGGGGGTACAAATGTTCAAATGGGGATTTTTGACAAGGAATTTAAACCTAAACTATTACATCAATATTGAATTATTTACAAGATATTTAATTGCACAAATTAAATGGAAATAAAGTAAATATGCAAGATGCAAAAAGGGTTTTTTTTATATGTATGAAAAAAAAATGTTTTTATATGTCAAATAAACAAAATAAAAATTATTACCTTTTTTTGGAATTTTTTATGTTTAGGGCAAAACCTTAATTTTATTAAATAAAATGTATTATTTATTTATTATGTACAATTTACTTATTATAAAAAAATAAAAATGAAGTATATTTGTAAAAAGGGTATTTTTAATATTAAATATTAATAAAAAATAAAAGTGTGTATATTTTGTATTTTACCCTAAATATTCTAATATATATATATATATATATATATATATATATATATATATATATATATATATATATATATATATATATATATATATATATATATATATATATATATATATATATATATATATATATATATATATATATATATATATATATATATATATATATATATATATATATATATATATATATTATTTACTAAATATATATTATATATACAAAATAATAATATTTAATATTTATAAAAAAAAGTATTTTTTTATATAAAATATTTTCAGGAGATAAAATGAAATAAAATGAAAATAAAAATGTATTTGCACTATTTTAACATTTTTTAAATAAAAGTATATCTATTTATTTATTTATGTTCAAAAAACTAATCTAAACAAATAAATACCTAATAAATAGGAAAATGGTGAGAAAAATATTTTTTATATTTTTAATATCTTAAGAAAAAATAAATTAGTCAAACCAAAAAAGAAAAAGTCAAAAAATCACTAAAATAAACAAAATGGGCTCAGGGGGTGTAAAAGTAATAAAAGGGTGCAAAAAGAAAAGTCAAACAGGCCCAGCCCAGAAGGTTGTCATCTTCAACCTCAGAACACTTTTGTTCAAGCAAACACGCGTTTTCTAACTTCTAATTCCTTGATCTTTTGCCAAATCTTCCAACATGAAACCTGTAGAGCTTGAAGCCACGATTCCAGACATATAAAGAAATCAATCTAACTCTCATAAATGAGAGAGAATTTCTTCTCTCCCAATTCCTGACCTAGATTTTTATCAATGTTCAGACTTAAAATTCTCTAAGCATACATAATATAAATGAAATCTAATCACATGGGCATGTTCAGGGCTATGAATGTGACATGTTTTCTTCACAAACCTAAAGCTAACAATGCCTGGATAAAGAGATTCGTGTTCATGAACTTACCTGTTCAGTTGAAGTTGTATCTGGTGATTGAGGTGTCTTCAATGCAAGGTGATGATTGGTACAACTTCCTTGATGTCCAGGGATGCTATTCCAAGCTTTACTTTGTCTTGAAACCTTTTGAATCGTGCTATAGAACTTCAACTGCAAAATAAGAAAATGAAAATGGTGATGATGCCTGGGAGTGTTACAGGTCGTGTCTTAGGTTTTGATTAGCTTCAAGGGATGTTATGGAATGTGTTTGATGTGTTTTTAGCAAGCAAGCATGGAAGGTTTGAGCTAGGGAACTCAAACTGCAGGGATGCCCTGTTTTGAGCAGTTTGAAGGTGATTCTGGGAATTGGGAGGTATTGGGGATCTTAGGGTCGTGCTTCAGCTTAGGATGAATGTTTAGGATGTGCTTGATAACTTTTTCTAAGCCTTGGTTAACTGATATGAGAGTTGGTACATGTTATGCTATGTTTCTTAAATTTTAAGCAAGCAATGGCCAAGTTCAGTTCTAGACAGGTAGAGGCCCCTCTAATGTGCTGCATAACTCAGTCTTGATCAGTGTGATTAACTCATAAACTTGTGCCAAAGATATTTCAAATGTACTTGCTTGGATTTGCTTTAGACATAAAGTGTAACTTTTGCAAAAATGGATATAATGCTTTTTCCAATTTGGGATTAAACCTTTAGGCAATGCTTGAACACATAGAACATGGTCTTGGCACAAAGGATTGGCATTAAATTTATGATTGTAATTGAGATAAAAGACCTGTAATCAAGTTGTGCAAGCTGAGATTGAAAATGCATAGTGTTATGAACATGAAATTGGCCATGAACAAAGTGACTTTTGCCCATATTGCCAAATTCGATTCTCCCTAACCACAAGGGTGTTTGAGAAGTTCTTGGACATTTTGGAAAGCTTGGAATGTGTAATACAATCCATCTTTGAAATGCAAATTGAAATTCCAAGTGGAAAAGTATGAAAAATGGTCTTGAAGTTAGGTAAAAACCTTGCCTAAAATAGGTCAAATTTTCTCTAAGTTAAGAATGGTTTGGTACCCTTGTTCCAAAAATTGTAACTTGAGATACAAGCCTCTTTTGGAAAAACTCTGTGATTCAAAGTTGTAGATTATGCAATAGGCTACAACTTTCATGTTTTGACTTTTTCTTTAATCCAAATGAATCTTGGTGAGAAAGTGGGGCAAAGTTAGGAAAAAATTAGGGTTTTTCATAACTTAGAAAAATTCTAAGTTATGAAAAATCTTCATTTCAAACCCTAATTTGCATTTCTTGATTTCTTGATGAACAAGTTTCATGATTTGGCATGTTTTGATGAAAAAAGAATCTTGACCCTTGATTTTGACCAAAAAGTCAAAGTTTGACTTTTCAGTATACAGTCAAAATTGATCAATTGACTGGGAAATTCAACTGTCAATCTTGTGTATTTGGGATCTTTTGAATTTGTTGAGCATGTAAAGATAATTCCATGGGGTCCTTGAGTCCATATGTGAGCTTGGTGTGCCATTGGCTAGGTCAAACAGTCAAGAATTGCCTTTGTGCAGTCAAAACCCTAAAAATGACCATTTTGCCCTTTTGGTGATCTGATCAAATTTCTTGTGGAATTGTGATCCAAACTTGATCAAATGGTCCATGTGGGTTCATAATGTTGATGTGGGTCAATTTTCATGAGATTTGACTGTCAATTGGCCACAATTGACTTTTTCCCCAATACAGTTGATTTATAGGTCAACTATCCAATTGACTGGGCAAAATTTGGAATCAAGACTTGAAACTTGGTATGGATAAACTTGGGAGTCCAACATGAAGCATGAAAGTCATCTTAGTCATTTTAGGTCAAAATATCTTTGTGCAAACACAAACCCTAATTTGGGTCAACCGTGCAAAGAGAAGTCTTGAGCAGAGGAAACCCTAACTGGATCTTGATCTTCAAGGGTCTTATGATGAGAAAATGTTGAGGAAGTGGGAGGGCAAATTTTTGGGTACAACAGCAAGCCATCCAGCACCTTCTGTTGATCAACTCCAGAAAAGACCATCCAGAAGCAGCATGGATCACCCAGAAGAAACAATCTTAGGAAGAAAGGAAGATCCAATCAGAACAAGATCTAGCTTCAGAAACTCTGAAGAATCCCTCATGGGACTGGTTTCTCTAACTGAACCAACAACAATTGATGAAGCACTTCTGGACAATGACTGGATTCTAGCAATGCAAGAGGAGCTAAATCAATTCACAAGAAATGACGTATGGGATCTAGTTCCCAAACCAAAAGGATTCAACGTCATTGGAACAAAATGGGTGTTCAGAAACAAACTGAATGAACAAGGTGAAGTCATCAAAAACAAAGCACGATTGGTAGCATAAGGTTATAGTCAGCAAGAGGGGATAGACTATACAGAAACCTTTGCTCCAGTCTCCAGGTTAGAATCTATCAGACTCTTAATTTCATTTGCTGTTAATAAAGGCATCACTCTGTATCAGATGGATGTTAAGAGTGCATTCTTAAATGGCTATATAGAAGAAGAGGTATATGTGCACCAACCCCCTGGTTTTGAAAGTTCCAAAAATCCAGAATATGTATTCAAACTAAAGAAGTCACTCTACGGTCTGAAACAAGCTCCCAGAGCTTGGTATGAAAGACTAAGTAACTTCCTGTTAGAAAAGGAATTCACCAGAGGGAAAGTGGACACAACCTTGTTCTGTAAGACAGTTAAGAATGACATTTTAGTATGTCAGATTTATGTTGATGACATCATATTTGGATCTACTAAACCTTCTCTGGGAAGAAAGTTTGCTAAGTGTATGCAGGCAGAATTTGAGATGAGCCTAATGGGGGAACTAAAATTCTTTCTGGGCATTCAGATTAATCAAACCCCAGAAGGAACTTACATTCATCAGAGCAAATATGTCAGAGAACTTCTGAAGAAATTTGATCTCTCAGAATGTAAGCCATCAAAGATTCCAATGCATCCCACGTGCATTCTGGAAAGAAAAGAGGTAAGTAAAAAGGTATAACAGAAGGTCTACAGAGGTATGATTGGTTCTCTTCTATATCTGACGGCTTCAAGGCCTGACATTTTATTCAGTGTATGCATTTGTGCTAGATTCCAATCAGATCCTAGAGAATCTCACTTAACAGCAGTTAAGCGAATTTTCAACTATCTGAAAGGTACTACTAATCTGGGTTTGTTTTATAGAAAATCAAGTGATTACAGCTTAGTAGGATACTGTGATGCTGATTTTGCTGGAGACAGAGTAGAACGTAAAAGCACTTCTGGAAGCTGCCAGTTTCTGGGAGAAAATCTGATCTCTTGGTCCAGCAAAAGACAATCCACAATTGCTCTATCAACAGCAGAAGCTGAATACATAGCAGCAGCTGGATGCAGCACACAAATGCTCTGGATGAAAAGTTAACTTGAGGACTTCCAGATATTTGAGAGTAACATTCCTATCCTCTGTGACAATACTTCTGCTATTTGTCTTAGTAAAAATCCAATTCTGCATTCTAGGGCTACGCATATAGAAATAAAACATCATTTTATTAGGGACTACATTCAGAAAGGGATTTTAAATTTTAAATTTATTAACACAAACCATCAATGGGCTGATATTTTTACAAAACCTCTTTCTAAAAATAGGTTCAACTTCATTCTGAAACATCTCAGTATGAAGCTCTGCCCAGAATAAAATTGTTTTGATTCCATATCTTAACCTTCAGAACTTTGTTTATTTTTCTGTGAACTACTGATCAATCTTTCTTCAGATCTTTAGAAGTACAGATTGTATCAGAATCTATCCATGAAGATCTGAGCGCTTCATTTCAAGGATAGAAATGTGCTGTTCACTCAAGCAAACAAGTGTCATCCAGTCATCAGCTATTTTCTGAGGCTGAACACGCATTCACGTTTCTAAAAAGGAAAAAGTGCTGATTGGATGCATTGAGACACATGTCATGGGTAACCGTTCCAAATATCTTTCTGAATCCCCTAAAATCAGCTATCATTAAATGCTAATAATCATTATTAATTTCTCTCTCTTGACGTTTATGTTTTCAAAATTGTTTAGAAATCTATTTAAACACACTTCACACCATTTACACTCTTTTACCTTCACTTTCATTTTCTCTCAAACTTACTAATTTCAGCATTCTTACTTTCTCAAAAAACCCTTTCAATCTTTTTCACAAAAACCTTCGTGTGAACATGGCTTCTTCCAGCATTCCTACTTCAAGTTCCCAGAAAACTATTTCATCTGAACAATATGAAGAACCCCAGAGAATGCTTCTAACTCCAATTAAAAACCTAGAAGTTCTGTCAGAATTGATCGTGGATTTCAACATCCTTCAAGAGAATGGGTTTGATCTATCTGAAGAGGTTAAGGCTCAAGGTTGGGAAAAGTACTTTGACAGACTGGTGGGTCCAACTTTTCCTATTCTGGTAAAGGAATTTTGGATTTATGCTTCTTCTTCAAATCATCAAGTTACTTCTTACATCATGGGGAAGAAGATTGTCATTACTGAAGACCTCATTGCACGCTTAATAGGGTACAGTGGTGGTGGTGTTCATTGCATTGACATGGCAGAAAGGTGCGCTGATGCTGCCCTAATTGCAAGGGAAATCTTCACTCTGGGGCTTCCCTCCAGCAAGATAAGGGATTTGAAAGACAAACACAAAATTTGGGCCAAGATCATTCTGGGGTGCTTCAATCACAGGAAGCCTACCAGCTCTCCTGACTATATTAATATTGATCGGCAATTTCTGATTTATTTCATCTTTCAGAAGGTCAAGATAAATCTGGCTCATCTGCTGTTTAACTATCTCAGAACAAGTGTTAAGGAAACAAGAGAAGAGGAGCGTACAAAAAGGGATTGGATACCCTTAGGAAGACTGATATCAGATATTCTAACAGAGAATAAGCTGATTGATCATCTTACAGAGGCTCAAGAAATCAGCTCTTTGGAAGCTACTGTGTGCAAACAGCTGAATGCTAAGAATCTGAAGAAGATGAAGTTGATTGAGAACATTAAGAAGGAACCTAGTGTCACTCCTTTTGCTGCAATCTCCAACAGAAGAGTCCCTCTGGACAACTTCCCTCTGTTCTCAGAAATTGACTCTAAACCAGATATAATTCTCAGATATCTGGATGCTTGCAAGGCTGATGGTACAACACCAAATCTGAATATTCAAGATCTTCAGCAGAAGGCTCCAGAAGTTGTGCTGAAGAAAACCAAGAAAAGGAAAGCTGCAGCAGAAGGATCCTCCCAGCAGACTCCTAAAAAGAGAGGTAATCTTTCTTCTGTAACTGTTTTAGATTCAATTGATGTATCAACATCCATCCCAATTCCAACTCCATCTGAAAACCCCACACCACAAACTTTTGATGATTTTGACTTGATTTTGACCCCTCTGAATCATTAACTCTAAGAAAATCTCGCTCCCAACCTCAAAATCCAAATATTGTTGAAATCCAACAAGAACTTGAAAAAGTTCTTTCAGATATAGACCAACACACTTCTGCTCCCACTCCAGAATATCCAAATCCTCAAACTACCACAGAAATTCCCATCTCACCACAACCAGAACTTCCACTCTCTCCAGAACCAGAAATCCCGCTACCTTCATCTCCTCAACCAGAAATTAATCCACCTTCTCCACAACCTGAACCATCTCACCCAGAAGTTCAAACTTCTGAGACTCAACCCTCTGAATCCCCTGAACCAGAACCTCTGGCCATTCATTTGCCCTGTGACACCATTGTGAATTTTCCACAACTTCCCTCTTCACCAGAATTAACTCCACCAAATTCCCCATCAAGTCCAATCATAATTCCTGACTCTCTCACTCCCTCACCAAAGAAAAATACAGAAGATAACATCAAGACTGTCATTGACTTAACAGTTTTTGAACGTCTTGCTTCCATCAACCACAAAACAGCTATCCCTAAACCGAAACATCCAGATGTTGGTACCAGCATATTGAACTTTGAAACAGAAGTATAGAAGTGGATCACTTCTCTGAAACAAGCTAGTCTTGAGCTGGTTGATCATGCTGCTTCTGACTACCTTTGGACAAAGTTCAGAAGATGGGTATGTGCTGAAACTTTTAAGTTGCAAGAACAAAGCTACGGACAAGCTCAACAGAACTTCAGCAATCTGCTGAAAGAAATTGAAGTTCCAGTTCTGAGAAAGCTTCTTAAAGAAGAAGTTCTCCCTCTGGACAATGCTTCTTGGTCTGAACACCGTCCAGCATCCAAAGTTCAACCTGATACTCAAGATCTGTTGATTCCTGCTGAAGCACTGGTTCAAGAAGAAGATATAACAAAAAGCTCTGAGAAACATCATGTTTCTGAAGATCCTCAAGCTTCCTCCATTGACAAGCAGACTCTTGAAGACTTGAAAAGATCTGATATGCTGATGAATGAAAGAATGGATAAACAGGACAGCAAAATTGATGCAATAGCAAGCATGTTAACCCAGCAACAGGAAACCAACACCCAAATCAAGAGCATGTTGGAGGCTTTGTTCACACGACTTCCTCCTCCTTCTTAGAATTTCCTTGTTTTTATAACTTATTTATCTGTAATACTTTTACAATGTTCTGAACTTATCATTACTTCTGTTTTTCAATATAAATGCATTTTTGACTCTGATTATTTGTGCTTTTTGATAACTGACAAAAAAGGGGGAGAAAGAATGATATTTTTCAATAACGGATTACTGAGACATAAGTCTTAAACATTTTAACATTCTGATCTATTTGAATTTCTTTCTTCTGAAAAGCTTGAACAGGTACAAAATTCTGACGAAAGATACAGTAAAGTACAGTAAAGTTCTGATGCTCAAAGACTCATGGAATTAAAGGGAAGTTATCAACTCAGGGGGGGGGGTTTTCTCCTCTTAGCTCTGATACCTTTTATTCTTTATTTTTAATTGAAAAAAAATCTGGTTTTTGTCATCATCAAAAAGGGGGAGATTGTTAGAACATAGTTTGATTCTACATCCCTTAATTAGAGTTTTGATGATAACAAAATACAAGAATAAATAAATTCAAAGATTTATATATAAGACATATATGCTACTTAAAATTATGTTGTGTATTTACAGAAGTTCTGATGGAATCAGCATCAGAAGATCAGTATCAACATAAACATCAGAAGATAAGTAATACGTAAGCATCAGAAGATCAATAACATGTGCTACACGCTGAAGCTACCAGATCATACACTGAAGCTTGTTGAACAGAATCTGCGCATAAAATACTTTGACTCTGATCAAGATCCTTACCAAGTCATCAGCACTCAGAAGCGTCAGCATAAGTTAAAGCAAAGAACACTCTGATTATCATAAAGAAGACTATAAAGCGTTACTAAACATTCAAGATAGATTAATTGCCAACGGCTTTATTCAAAGACAAGATCTTCTCAAAAAGGAAAGAACGTTATTATCATTGAAAGTGCTTTATGGACAACAACGTATCTTTGCCTTGGCTATATAAACAAGTCTATGTGAGAAAAGAAAAGGCTAATAATCTACGCGCACACACTCATACAATTTGCTAAGCTTTCCAACCACGCTTACTCAAACGCATTAGCAATCCAGTTTCATTCTAAGCTTAAATTTGTGTATTATCACAGTTGTGGTATACTGTTTTATTAGAAAACAGCAAACACATTATTGTTCAATTATTTGTAAAGAGATTTCCTTGAGATAAACCGGTTTGTGGTTATACTCAAGAAGGCTTTAACAATTGTTAAAGTGACTGTGTAATCCTTTGATTATAGTGGATTAAGACCTCGTTGGAGAGAGGCGAAATCACCTTGACGGGTGGACTGGAGTAGTTTGAGATCAAATGAACCAGGATAAAAGTACAGTGTTGTCTGCATATTTGATTTAAGTTTTACAATTCAACCCCCCTTCTTGTGTTTTTCACATCTTCACCTATTGGCAAGGTCCCTCCACTTTTGGGCATATATTTTAAGTCCTTCGTTACTTCCCATGGTCATATTCTGAAGTTGGACTCTCGTTGGTGCCAAGTCGGTGTTGTATTGATACTGGTGATTGAAGGCAGTGGCCAAATCCTCCCACGTATGGATGCGGGAACCTTCTAATTGATAAAACCACTCTAGCTGAGTTCCAACTAGACTCTCTTGGAAAAAGTGAATCCACAGTTTTCTGTCAGCAGTGTGTGGTTGTATTTTGCCCATATAAGCTCTTAGATGTAGTTTAGGACAGGAGACCCCGTCATACTTGGCGAAGACTTGTGCCTTGAATTTATAAGGAATGACGACCCCAGTAACTAGGCCCAAATCACTAAAATCCAAGCCAGGCACAGCTTGAATTTCAACTGCCTTTAGCCTATCCTCCAATTATTTATGCTTTTCCTCACCAACAGGTGGGTATTGTTCATCAAATTGATCCTCATCTTCAGAAGCTTGATCAATCACACCCTCAGCATGGGTGCTTCTTGCCTCTTCTGCTTGGTTCTCATCCTCCTCAGACGAGTCTTGGACTATTTGCACGGCGAATCGATTCTTTGAATCTCTTCCCTATGTTGATGAGGGCCTTCTTTTTCTTCTTTTTGGTTGTCAATGTTGTCATTAGCTCTTGTGCCCTTTGGCCAAGGTTATCAAGGTGGCTTGGAACTGAATCTTCTGAGCTTGCAAGTCCTTCACTGTTTGTTCGAGATCCATTCTTACTTAAATAAACAGTAGAAGGATGAGGAAACCTGTTTGTGAAAAGCTTGCTTATGATATGATGCACGAATATGTATATGCAAATGATTTCAAGGATTTAAAGAATTTAAATTTGTATAGACAAAGAGTGAACAAACGTTAACTTTCATTAAAGAGTTCTAATTTGAACACAAACACACCTCTTGGGCTTACAACAATAGAAATAAGCATAAAGTAAACTCCTAATACAGAAAAGTTGTGCGCATCCTCTTTGGCGCAATGTAGGTTTTTAAACTCCTTTCTTCATGAAGCTCCCTTGTAAGCTCTAATATATTCTTCTCGACCGCATAGAACTTGGCTTCAAAGGTGTCTCTCTCTCCTCTTAACTGAATCCAAGCATTTTGCAGATCTTCAATAGAAGTAGGCATATCAGGATATAGGATAGTATGTGGAACGTCTCCCTCAACTACCGGCTCCATGATAACAGGTAAGACGGTGTTGTACCCCAAAATTTTCCCTCTCAATTCTCAAGGCATCTCTCACAATGATTCTCAAAATTCAAGCTTGCACAAGTACATTGGGATTTTCCAGCACCAGAATTAAAAGGAAACTGTCAAAAAGGGAGAAAACAGATAAAAATAACATTTTGACAAATTTGGAGGAAAATAGGTCTCCTTCGATTCAGCCCCCTTCGATTGGACTTTGCACCTCCTTCGATTGCTCAAAAGTTTCTTCTAGCGTGCCTCTTTCGTCTGGGCATGTGACTTCTTGTTGTAGGCTTCGTATGTGTCTTCCACTGCCTGCATGTTTGCTTTGAGTACCAAATTTTCTGCCACAAGTGCCCCCTATAAGGCAAGCCTTTCGATTGGACAAGTTTGTTGCCTGCATGCTTGCAATCGAAGGCCATGATCTGGTAGCCAAATGTGCCTCATGCATACAAGCCTTCATTTGGGAATTCACCTCCTGCATATTTGCGTGTAAGCCTTCATTTGGGCATTCATCTCTGGCCATGCTTGCATGCAAGCTTCAGTTGAGTAAGGGCTTCATGCCACTTGAGTTACATCTTTCATTTGGGTATTGAAGCTTCCTTCGATTCATAAGGAAATGGTCTTCATACAAGCTTCAATTGAGTTTTAGTTTCCCTTTGAAACAGTGTCCTTCGACTCAGGAAGTAAAGGCCTCCTTTTGGTTTTCTTCAATTCAAAAAGTCAATAATCTTCTGAAAGCTTTCTTCAATTCAGAAGGAAATGATCTTCATACAAGCTTCAATTGAGTTTTTATTTCTCTTTGAAACAGTGTCCTTCGACTCAGGAAGTAAAGGCCTCCTTTTGGTTTTCTTCAATTCAAAAAGTCAATAATCTTCTGAAAGCTTCCTTCGATTCAGAAGGAAATGATCTTCATATAAGCTTCAATTGAGTTTTTGTTTCCTTTTGAAACAGTGTCCTTCGACTCAGGAAGTAAAGGCCTCCTTTTGGTTTTCTTCAATTCAAAAAGTCAATAATCTTCTGAAAGCTTCCTTCGATTAAGAAGTTAATAACCTTCTGAAAAGTGTCATTAGATTGCACCATTCGCCCCTCACCTGTTGGTCTTGGATTCATAAGTTTTCGATTGGATGAATGGCTACCTTCCCGTGACTTTCAAATTCATCTTCTTGTATGATTCGAATGCGCTTTCATATCATTTTCGAATCCATCTGTAAACCCTTCAATACGCCATAGTCCTACATTATGACACATAACTTGGTGGTCCATTCGAAGGACTTGCCATAAATGGGGAATAATTGTTCTCTTGCTTTGGAGTCTGGTCGAAGGTTTGGTCCTAAGTTATTAAAAGCAAGAAGACTCAAAATTGCATATTCAGCTAAAAAGGGCCATTCGAAGAACACACAGTTGGTTCATTCGAAGGACACACAACTGGTGAAAACGAATGTTGTGTTGTTCTAGTCTGGTCGAAAGGTGTAGAAGGATGGATGATTCGACTCAAAAGATCAAGTTGAACATTTAGACCCATAGGCCAGGCTACGTGTTTTCCCTTTTCAGGCCTCAAACCTATGACTCACCCTATACTTATTTGTTTATGCAAGTTAAAATAGGCCTTTACCCATTTGTTGTCCAAGACCACTTGCACTTAATAGCATAATACTACCTTTTAGAAAAGTTTGTCTTGAGCCTTGCGCCTGTTTTCCTTCAGAAAGAAGCAACCCATCTGAACCATTCATCTTGCTTTTATGGCACAAGTGGACACTCACTTTCCAGTTGAGCCTTATTTTATTATTTTTTTCTCCCCAAGCTTCCCAAAAGCCTTTCTCTATAAATAAAGAGTTCATTTGCACAGAGAAAAGAGGGAGGGGAATGTATCTTCAAAATTCTCACACACCATAAAATTCTCAAACACTTCAACACGTGTGAAATCACAAAAATCCAGAATCATCGTTACCTCCTTCAATTCTAAAGAACAACACATTCCAGTTTCCTTCGACTCAAGAAGCATCCCACTTGTTCCTTCCTTTGAATCCAGCAAAGAAGAATATTTCACTTGTTTTGCTCTTTCGAATCCAGTGTCGAAGGCCTACCCTGGGTCTTTTCCTTCGAATCCAGAGGCATTCAAAGCAACCGCTTCAAAGTGCAGAACATACTCCAACCTCTAGCAAGGTAAGTCATTTTTAACCTTTGGTCCTTCGTTTCCAACATAGCATGTAAATAAGTTTTCTTTTTTCATTTAAAACATGTACACACTATTTTCTTCTTTTTGTTTTCACTCTCTTAATATGTGTCATGGTTAACAATCTTCTTGGATTTTGCTCTTGGTACATTTAAATACGCTTTAAAGAACTAATATAGTCTTAAGGTGATGTTGGCATGGCCTTGGGCCATGTTGCTATTCGAACTCAAATGAAAGAAACAGGAGACAGAAAAGTTAGAAACGAAGCCTCTGGCTTCCATACTAACCTTCAGGCCAAATGAAAGAGGCAAATGAGAGGCACAACATGCTGGCCTCCAGGCCCTAATTGAAAGGCACGACATGCTGGCCTCCAGGCCCCAGTCGAAACTCATTCCTTCACCCCTTTTCAGGTAAGGTCAAAGAGGGCCAGAAATGGTAGAATCGAAGGGTTTGCTGCCCTAAATCGAAGGATCCATTTTTTCTTGCTTTTACCTTATTTTTTATATTTTCATGCAATTCAATATGGTTGTAATAGTGTAGGATTTATTTTTTGCACTCTTTTATTACCTTCATATAAATGTTAAGTAATTAGGTGTGTATGGCAAGATAAAGTCAACAAGTAGACAACCCAAAAATCAAAGACAAAATGCATGCAATCAAACACACTTGCACACATGCACCCTTAGGGAAATTCTACTTGTTGCCTTATAAAAATGGTCATGTTATGCATGTGGGGTATCTTAGAAAAAAACAATCACAAATACAAGATCATAGTCCCTCGATGACGCTACAAATGTTGCCTTACAAGTGATCTTATTCCCTACAAGAGAATGCTAAGATATCTCACAACATTGCTATCATGACTATACGATGACCCACGTCTGTCCCTTCACATCCAACGATGGGGCTTCTTATAAAATCAATGGTAAGGTAGCAACATCTAAAGGAGGAGGAAAAACACATCTAAAACCTTTTGAGTAGGTAGATTACTTTTAGTTACTTGCTCAATTTCAAAACAAACATCCTTGCTATTTTCAAAACAATCACATACATCTTTCCAAAATTTGCAATATTTTCAAAAGCTAAACACTTTGCATACATTTCAAACAAAAGCAAGTGATCTAACAAGTAACTAAGAGCCCATGGAAAACCATAGATGGAAAGGGTGCTAATACCTTCCCTTTTCATAATCTACCCCCCGAATTCAGAAAACATATCGAAAGGTATTTCCTGTGCTTTTTCACCTTTCCTTATTGGATAAAAGAAAAGTCAGTGGCGACTCTTGCTAAACCGCAACATTTTGCGAACACAAATGCAAAAGCCCAAGTCAGTTCTCCCACCGTATCACAGAACTGGCGACTCTATTGGGGACAGTTTTAAAAGTGGGGTTACCTTAGGGAAAGATCATATTTATTTGCTTATATTGTTTGATTTCCTTGCTTTATATTTTGGTTCCTTGTTTGGGTTATTGTTTTAAATCTTACACCCGGATTTGGGGGATACATTTTAGGTAAGTAGCAATAAACTGTGAGGGAACTGTGCGGGGTATACCGACACGGTTGAAGCAGTAGCTACGTTGATGTGGCACTTTGATTGGTATCGGTAACCCTTGAGTCAGTCAAGGAGAGTATTGGGCCCCTGCGTGGTGTCATAAAGCATCAACTGACCTTAGAACCTTACTTGACCAACTTGGCCATTAGGACGTAGCGAGATGACCGACTTTGGTGCAGTCCGAAGTTGGTTGATACTCTATGCTACACTCATTAAGGTTTGACTCTTGAGTTTTGTTTGGTTGTGAGTCAATCGCTTATCGAACGAAACTTGGGGGAAAGATCAGTGATATTGAGATCCTTTAGAACTCGGTTACTTTTAACTAGGACAGGTTGAGCCAACTAAAACTTCAAGAGGGTACTTACCTGAAAACCCCATGCAAGCCCAAACCGAGGACTTGTTTGCTTTATATATGCACTTGTACATAAACATCATAAACATCATGAACATCATAAACATCATAAACATCACTAACCATTTCAAGGATTTTTGGATTTATCTTTGTTCTGTTTTGTAGGACATGGCCTCCGCTCGTAGGAGCACTATCCAAGTTAGTCTTGTGAGGGTACCTCCACAACTCAAGGATTTAGTATCAAGGGTCCCTGAAGATTCCCCGTTCACCAAAATACATGGCCGACTCCTTAGTTTGGTTACCTCAAGTATTGAAGAAGATATGATAAAAGTGCTTGTCCAATTCTTCGACCCTTTACATCATTGCTTCACTTTCCCTGATTACCAACTTGTGCCCACTTTGGAGGAATTTTCTCAACTCATAGGGATCCCCATTCTTAATCAGTTCCCTTTCAACGGTATTGAAAGAGACCCTAAACCTGAGGAAATTTCCCGAGCTCTACATTTGCAACCATCTGATATAGTAGCAAATTGGGTAACAAGGAGTGGTGTTAAAGGATTACTAGCAAAAATTTTATTGGAGAAGGCTCAAGAGTGTTGGGATATTTTGGATCTACAAGCCTTTGAGGAAATTCTGGCTCTTCTCATCTATGGATTGGTACTATTTCCAAATCCTGACCAATTTATAGATGTGAATGCGATTAAGGTTTTCATGTCTCGTAATCCGGTGCCTACATTGCTTGGAGACATATTGCATTCTCTTTACTCTCGTACTTTGAAGAAAAGGGGGACTTTGATGTGTTGCACTCCTCTGTTGGCTAGGTGGTTTATTTCGCACCTACCTTGATCTGTGGTGAAAAATGAACAAGGTATGAGATGGTCTAAAAGATTGATGTCACTTTCGCATGTTGATATCCGTTGGTATTATCGCTCCTTAGAAGACATTACCATTATTGATCGCTGCGGGGAATTCCCTAATGTCCCTCTACTTGGAATTAGGGGAGGCATTACTTATAACCCTTGTTTAGCTTTGGATAATTTGGATATGCTAGAAGAGATGGCCCTCATGAGGTACTTATCCAAGGAATTGTATTTGACTACGAAAGCGACACCCAAGGTTACCGCCAAAGATATATACGAGCTTGGGGTATGGTTAACAAAATTGATAGTAAGACATTAGGGCATAAGAATTCCATTCCTTTGGAGCCTTATCTTAAATGGGTGAGGGCCCGCGCTCAAAGTCTTAAGATTCCTTATGAAGCCGTCTTACCTATTATCATGGAGCCAGTAGTCGAGGGAGACATTCCACATACGATCCTCTATCCTGATATGCCTACTTCTCTTAAAGATTTGCAAAACGCTTGGATTCAGTTAAAAGGAGAGCGAGACACCTTCGAAGCTAAGTTCTATGAAAGCGAGAAGAAGATATTGGAGCTTACAAGGGAACTTCATGAAGAAAGGAGCTTAAACACCTACATTGCGCCAAAGAAGATGCGCACAACTTTTCTGTCTTAGGAGTTTACTTTATGCTTATTTCTGTTGTTGTAAGCCCAAGAGGCATGTTTGTATTCAAATCAAGATTTCTTTAATGCAAGTTAACGTTTGTTCACTCTTTGTCTATACAAATTTAAATTCTTTAAATCCTTGAAATCATTTGCATACTGCATATTCATGCATCATGACATGACAGGCGTCCGCATAACAGGTTTCCTTATCTCTCCGCTGTTTATTTCAGCAAGATGGATCTAGAGAGAACTGTGACGGAACTCCAGGCTCAGAATTCTCAATTTCAGGAAGCTTTACTCGCCCTGGACAAGGGGCAGCAGGATATGATGGCCTTGTTGGCCGCTAAGAAAAATCCAAAGAAGAAAGCTCTACTCAACATGGGTAAAAGGTTCAAGGAGACAATCTGTCAAATTCCAATAGAGGAAGATTCATCCGAAGAAGACGAGAACCAAATTAGTGAATTCAAGAGTACTCAGGCCGACTGTATCAATGACCAAGAATCTGATGATGATTATTTCAATGAACAATATCCACCCGCGGACATCAAATACAAGCAGCTAGAAGACAGATTGAAAGCAGTTGAAATCCAAGCTATTCCCTGTTTGAATTTTGACGATTTGGGCTTAATCTCTGGGGTAGTCATTCCCCACAAGTTCAAAATACCAACCTTTGAAAAATACGATGGGGTTTCTTGCCCAAAGCTCCATTTGAAGTCCTATGTGCGCAAGATACAACCACACACTGCTGATAAAAAACTCTGGATTCACTTTTTCTAAGAGAGTCTGGCTGGAACACAACTTGAATGGTTTTATCAGTTGGATGGCTCTCGCATCAATACTTGGGAGGGTATAGCTACTGCCTTCTACCATCAACATCAGTACAACGCCGACTTGGCGCCGACGAGGGTTCAATTACAAGGTATGACTATGGGGAAGGATGAGGGATTTAAGGAGTATGCGCAGATGTGGAGAGACCTTGCAAGTAGGGTCCAACCTCCCTTGACTGATAGGGAACACATTGACATGTTCATGAGCACATTATCTGGTCCTTTATTTAATCTGTTGGTTGGCTGCTCTTCTTCTGGTTTTACCGAATTAATCCTAACTGGTGAGAGAGTAGAAAGTGGCATTAAGAGTGGAAAGATATCTATGGCATCTACTTCTACTCCCAATCCTATCAAGAAACATTTTGCCGCGAAGAAAGAAGTTAATGTTGTGTATAGAGCAAAGGCCCATACTAAAATGAATAATCATCTGTCTGTCAATGTTGTCCGAATCTCCAATCCGACTGCTACTCAAAGACCATCTACCAATCATCAACGGGTTAAAGCTCCAAGAAGACAGTTCACAAGGTTATGCATGTCATTATCTCAGGCCCATCAACATCTGCTCAGGGCCAATTTAGTGACATTGTGGGATCCTTCTGCCAACCCTGACACCTCGTCACCGAGATATAATCCAAATGCAAAGTGTGCTTATCATTCAAACAGCCCAGGGCATGAGACTGATCAGTGTTGGGCTCTGAAGAACAAAATCCAGGATTTAATTGACAACAAGACTATTGAATTTGATCCTCCTCCAACGCTAAATGTAATTACCGCTCCAATGCCGGAGCACGACAAAGGTGTTAATTCCGTCGAAGATACAACTTTCATTACCTCTATCAAAGGGTTAACTACTCCATTCAATGTAATCAAGAGCAATCTGTTGAAAGCTGGGACTTTCCCCGGCTGTGAAAAAGACTGTGTGGGTTGTATGAGACAATCCGATGGGTGTGAAAAATTTAGGAAAGGTATACAACGTCTAATGGATGGCCGCGAAATTCTATTCGAAAAGAATCCCGCTATCAAAAATTCAGTCGACAAAGCTGAAGACTTGGCCATCATAACAATTTCAAACAAACCTTTTAGGATCTCATCCAAAGGTCCTATTAGGATTTCAAACGAACCAATCATTGCTCCTCTCATAATCAATGATGTCGGACCCGTTCCATACACCTCTGATAAAGCGGTACCATGGAATTATGGTGTCGAGGTTTATTACCATGGGGTAAAACAAGATTATTGGATTGATGATAATGAAGAGGGTGTTACTAATATTACTGGTTCTAGTAAAGTCACAAGAACAGGAAGAGTCTTTTCCCCTGATATCTCACCACCAACCACTACCGCAGTTCCAATCCGCATAACCAACAACAATGTTGGTACCAGTACTAGAGGGAAAGAGAAATAAAGTGAGCTTGCCAGGGAAGAGGTACTTGCTAAAAAGACTGTTATGGAAGAACCATCCACTCAAGAGATGGAGGAGATTTTGAAAATCATCAAGAAAAGCGACTTCAAAATAGTAGAGCAGTTGGGACAAACCCCTTCTAAAATATCAATGTTGTCCCTATTGCTATGTTCTGACGCCCATGCACAAGTATTTGATTAAGTTCTTGAAAAAGGCTCACGTGCCTCAAGAAACCACAGCCGACCAGTTTGAGAACTGCGTAGCAAGTCTGACAGCTGACAATGGTCTGGGGTTCTCCGACACAGATTTAACTCCAATGGGAAAGAATCATAATAAAGCCTTGCATGCTTCTGTTGAATGTAAGGGGACCACTCTGGCACATGTTTTAGTGGACACAGGCTCATCTTTAAACGTGTTACCTAAAGGCGCTTTAGATCGGCTAGACTGTGAAGGTTTGGTTTTAAAGCCAAGTGATATTGTTGTGAGGGCATTTGATGGGTCAAAAAGGATGGTTCATGGAGAGGTGGATCTCCCAATTAAGGTTGGTTCACAGATTTTCAACTCCACATTCTACATAATGGACATACGACCTGCGTATTCTTGCTTACTTGGTCGCCCATGGATCCATGTGGCAGGTGCGGTCACTTCTACTCTCCACCAGAAGTTAAAATACCCAATTCAAGGGAAGGTTGTCACTGTTTTCCGTGAAGAAGAATTTATGGTAAGCCACCTCATTTCTTTTAAGTACGTATAAATGGATGGCGAATTCATAAGAGACTCCTTGCCAGACATTTGAAATTGTAGCCACCACCAAAATCTCCTCCGACACTCCAAAAGCCGACAAAGTTATTCCCAATATGGTTTCTCTTAAGGATGCCCGTGCTGTGGTAGAAAAAGGAAACAATGAGATATGGGGTCAACTCCTCGACATCCCACTCAAGATAGATAAGTTTGGGATAGGTTTCACCTCAAAAGCTCAGAAAGAAATTAGATGTGCTCGTACAGGAAAGTCGTCTCTCCACCTCAAGAGTCATGAAGTGAACGCTGTAGAGGATTCCGATGATGAGTGTGCTTTTGAAGACTGGATCTACCCAACAACTGAAGGGAAGCCCAACAATTGGCATGCGAAGGACTTTCTGCCCATCTCCTTTATTGAGGAGTAATCTACTTATTTTTGCTTTTAATCAATTCAAGAACTCGTTGTCTGTAATATTTTGATATTGACTTTTAAGCCATGTGCCTAGCTTGGGGCACTTTGGTTCTTTTGTCAAGGGTTTTATATTTTGTTCATCTAATCATATGACCATTCAGTACATTGGACTCTTTTGCATTCAAATATTTGTATTCATTGTCTTTCTTTTCTTTTAAATACATTTCTAAAATATAGCCATGTATCTTACATGCACACACACATACACTCTTGCAGGTCTACATCCACTCAGGATCCTATTGCCAACAACTCTATTATTGCCAACTATGACTTTAAATGTCCTATCAACCAAGCCGAAGACAAATGCGAGGAAGATTGTGGCATACCAGGAGAACTAGCCAGACTTCTGTTACAAGAGGAAAAGGCTATTCAACCCCATGAAGAGTCAATTGAGGTTATCAACCTGGGTACTGAGTCGGATAAGAAGGAAATCAGGATCGTTGCTAATTTGGAAAGCAGTGTCAAAAGCCGTTTGGTTCAGATGTTGCGCGATTATGTGGAAGTATTTGCTTGGTCGTATGAAGATATGTCTGGGTTGGATACTGACATTGTGGTTCATCGTCTGCCAACTAAAAAAGACTTCCCTCTTGTTAAAAAAAAGTTCATCACATGAGGCCTGACATGTCTGAAAAGATCAAAACCGAAGTAATGAAACAGTTTGATGCAGGATTCCTAGCTGTAACATCCTATCCTCAATGGGTGGATAATATAGTGCCAGTGCCAAAGAAAGAAGAGAAAGTTCGCATGTGCGTAGACTATAGGGATCTGAATAAGGCAAGCCCCAAGGATGATTTCCCTCTACCACACATTGACGTCTTAGTCGATAATACCGCTCAGCATAAAGTCTTCTCATTCATGGACGGCTTCTCGGGCTATAATCAAATAAAGATGGATCCCGAAGATATGGAAAAAACTACTTTCGTTACACAATTGGGAACTTTCTGCTACAAGGTCATGCCGTTCGGATTAAAGAATGCAGGGGCAACATATCAAAGGGCTATGGTGGCTTTATTTCATGACATGATTCATCATGAGATAGAGGTATATGTGGATGATATGATCGCCAGATCACAAACCGAAGAAGAACATCTCAGTCACCTGCACAAACTATTTGAGAGACTGAAGAAATATAAACTGAGGTTAAACCCTAACAAGTGCACATTCGGAGTACACTCTGGAAAGCTTCTAGGATTTGTTGTCAGCAATAAAGTCATTGAAGTTGATCCCGCCAAGATAACGGTCATCCAAGAAATGCCAGTCCCTCGTTCTGAAAAAGAAATCAGAGGATTCTTGGGTCGTCTCAATTACATTGCCTGTTTCATATCACACTTAACTGCTACCTGTGAGCCACTCTTCAAACTCTTGAAGAAAGATCAGGCAGTTAAATGGAACGATGAATGCCAGATTGCCTTTGACAAGATCAAGGAATACCTGCAGGACCCTCCTATTCTCATGCCTCCGGTTGAAGGAAGACCATTGATCATGTACTTGACAGTACTAGAGAATTCTATGGGGTGTGTTTTGGGCCAACATGACGAGTCTGGCCGAAAAGAGCATGCAATATACTACCTAAGCAAAAAGTTTACCGACTGTGAAACTAGATATTCACTGCTTGAGAAAACTTGTTGTGCTTTAGCGTGGGCTGCTCGCCGACTAAGGCAATACATTTTGACTCATACCACTTTGTTAATTTCTAAGATGAATCCGATTAAGTATATCTTCGAAAATCCTGCCCTTTTCGGACGAATAGCCAGATGGAAAATGATCTTGATTGAGTACGACATTCAATACACAAATCAAAAAGCCATCAAAGGAAGTGTAATAGCAGATCATTTAGCCCATCAAGCTGTGGATGATTATCAGTCAATGAACTTCGACTTCCCTGACGAGAATATTATGCTGGTAACCGACTGTGCAAAACCTAGACCGTATGACGGACCTGAACAAGGATCCCGATGGACTATGGTGTTCGATGGGGCTTCCAATGCCTTGGGTAACGGAATTGGTGTTGTGATCATCTCTCCTGAAGGTTGCCACACTCATTTTACCGCCAGACTATGCTTCGACTATACAAATAATATAGCCGAGTATGAAGCATGCATCTTAGGTCTAAAAGCTGCTATCGACTTAAGGATCAAGCATTTGGACGTGTTTGGAGATTCCGCTTTGGTGATCAGCCAAGTAAAAGGAGATTGGGACACTAAATACCCTAATCTTATCCCTTACAAGGAACTTGTGCTATCCCTAATTCCTCACTTCGGAGAGATCACTTTTGAACATTTCCCTAGGGAAGAAAACCAGTTGGCTGACGCTCTGGCAACCATGTCCTCAATGTTCAAAGTCAGATGGGACAACGAAACCCCTATAATTACAATTGAAAGATTTGATGAACCTGCACATTGCTATGAGCTTCACACTGATGCGGAAAAGCCATGGTACCATAAGGTAATGAGATACCTTGAAGTGCAAGAGTATCCAGAGGAATCATCTATCAATGACAGAAAGTTCTTACGAAGGTTTGCAGCCAAATTCTTCCTAAGTAACGGGATATTGTACAAGCGCAACCATGATTCGACTCTACTCCGATGTGTGGATAAGAGGGAGGCAGAGGAAATCATGGAAGACATGCACGATGGCCTTTTTGGTACTCACTCAAGTGGACATACAATGGATAAGAAAATCTTAAGAGCTGGCTACTATTGGTCAACGATGGAGACCGATTGCCATCAACATTCAAGAACTTGCCACAAATGCCAAATTTATGCTGACAAGGTCCATGTACCTCAAATCCCTCTAAATGTCATGACCTCTCCGTGGCCATTTGCAATGTGGGGTATCGACATGATCAGAGAGATCAAGCCCACAGCTTCTAACGGACACCGCTTCATTCTTGTTGCTATCAACTATTTCACCAAATGGGTCGAAGCCGCCTCATTTGCCTCAGTCACCAAGAACGTGGTAGCCAGATTCATCAGACACAATCTTATTTGTCATTATGGTATCCCCGAAAGGATCATCACCGACAATGGGACTAACCTCAACAATACCATGATCAGGGAATTGTGCACTCAATTTAAGATCAAGCATCACAATTCTTCTCCGTATAGATCGAAAATGAATGGCGCAGTCGAAGCAGCCAACAAAAATATCAAGAAGATTATGCAGAAAATGGTAGTGACCTATAAAGATTGGCATGAGATGCTACCATTTTCTCTACATGGTTACCGTACTTCAGCTAGAACATCAACTGGGGCAACTCCCTTCTCTCTAGTTTATGGCATGGAAGTCGTTTTGCCAGTGGAAGTTTAAATCCCCTCACTGAGGATTATGATTGAGGCAGACCTAAGTAAAAATGAATGGATTCAAACGAGATTGGATCAGCTGAACTTGATCAATGAAAAACGATTAGCTTCTATCTGCCATGGTCAGACGTATCAAAAACGGATGGTCAAAGCTTTCAATAAAAAGGTCAAGCCTCGAGTATATCAAGTTGGTGACCTGGTGATAAAACGCATCATTTTACCATGAGGTGACCCCAGAGGAAAATGGACCCCCACATATGAAGGGCCGTTTGTTGTCAAAAGAGTTTTCTCTGGTGGTTCCATGATACTGGCCACCATGGATGGTGAAGATTTCCCACATCCTATAAACGCAAACATAGTTAAAAAATACTACGCATAAGAGACCTGTTAGGTTGACACACCTAAGCAGAAAAGGGCATCCCGGCAAACCAAAAGGTTTGGGCAAAAATTAAGGATATATACAAAAGATTGTACACCCGACAAGTTGAAAACCCGAAAGGGCGACTTGGGCAAAAAAGGGCATCCTGGTGAACCGAAAACCCGAAAGGGCGGTTCAGGCAAAAATTAAGGATTAAAAGCGTACGACTATGTCCCGTGAAATCAACACGGTCAATACTATCACCAAGGTCCAAGTTCAAATGGTCCAGGATCAATCCAATCAACTTAGATCAACAGCAAGGGACGTTCAAAGACATTGGGGCAATAGTAGAGCCGAAAGGCCATGAGATCATTTCACATGGCTATTTGTTTTTCATTCTCAATTTTGTTTTCTTTTCGGAGATTTCCTCTTACTAGGATTTCCGTCTCTATGTACAAAAACGCCTATTCATGGGCAAAATATCAATACAAATACACTTTGAAGTGCAAAATTGTTTATCTCTGTTTTGAATGCAAATTTGTTCAATGACTAAAATTGAATGAATATAGGCATATGAACATAATTAAAGCTATTTGGCACATGTGTCCTGCCAAGCAACAACCTCAACAAGGCATCAGTGCACAACAGCAGTAAGCATCCCTTTAATGTATGTGAAATAGCCCCACAGAGTTATCTCGCCATCATTATACACACCAGGGCGTTGGTAATAAACCTTTCCCCAAAGGAGTTGCCCACAAAATATCCTTGCAACGGGACGATCCTTGGCCAGAGTCTCAATCTCTTGACAGCTTTTTCCCAACTAAAACCTAGAAGATCTCTCCCCAAAGGGAACCCACCTCCTCAGCAGATTTTATTCCCCACAGAGTTATCTCGTCATCATTATCCCTATCGGGGCAACCCCAATGCAACCTTTCCCCAGCGAAATTGCCTACAAAAATTTCTTCACATAGGATAAACCCCTGCCAGAGTCTCAATCTCTCGACAACTTTCTCTAGCTAAGTAAATTTCTACAAAATTGAAGCCTAGGGGTCTCTGTCTAAAGGAAATTCACCTCCTCAGCAGGGTTTATTTCCACAACATAATTATTTCCCCGGGCCAGGTGCAAATTCCTCAATGTACGAAACACCCTGATTTCCCCAGTCGAGTAAGCACTCCCCGTTGAGTCCAAAATTGCCCAGATAATCCCATCATTCCCATCGGAGTATATCTCCCAACCAAGGTTTTCTGTCCCCAGTGGAGTATATCTCCCAACCAGGGTTTTCTATCCCCAGCGGAGTATATCTTCCAACCAAGATTTTATTCTCCAAGCTGAGTCCATCCTCTCCAACTGGATAAACACTCCCCACTGAGTCCATCTTCCCCCAGCGGAGTATATCTTCCAACCAGAATCTATTCCCCAGCGGAGTCCAAATTCCTCAACGGAACCCAAATTTCCCATTTGAGTCTGAATTGCCCAGTTGAGTACATCTTTTCCCACCAAGGCTATCTTCTCCAAACAGAATCTATCCTCCCCAGATGAGTCCATCATCCCCGGCTGAGTATATCCTCCCCAAGCTAAGTCTGACTTGCCTGACTGAGTCTATACTCTCCAGTTAGAATTTCCCCTTCAAATGACTGCAAATCACAGGGCCACAACCCCTAATCCCTAGTAAAGTCTTCAACAAAGCCTTTATTATTACCAAGAAATGCTATGAAGCCTAGATCCGACCAGATATTAGCACAATGTTCAAGTTATTCTGAAGCATGGAGCCGACCAGATAACAGTTTGATTTCTTCGATTACTGAAGCCTGGATCCGACCAGATAACAGTCTGACTTCTTGAGTTACTGAAGCCCGGATCCAACCAGATAACAGTTGATCTCATTTCTCAAAAAGCTATGAAAACCTGGACACGACCAGCCCAACTCTTCAAAGATATAGAAGAATCTAAACTTAATCCAACCAAGATCCGACCGGATATCATTCCTCATTTCCATCTTTTCAAGAAAGTCATTGCGAAGCCTGGATCCGACCAGATAGAAATCATCCTCAGAGTTTGTTGTGAAACCTGGGACCTGACCAGATAACAACTAAATCCCCAAGCAGTTCATTGTGAAGCCTGGATCCGGCCAGATAACAATTAACTTCATCAGAAATCAGCAAAGCCTGGACCCGACCAGATAACAGTTCTTAACCAGTTCATTGTGAAGCCTGGACCCGACCAGATAAAAATTAACTTCATCAGAAATCTGAAAAGCATGGACCTGACCAGATAACAGTTTTCAACCAGTTCATTGTGAAGCCTGGACCCGACCAGATAATAATTAACTTCATCAGAAATCTGCAAAGCCTGGACCCGACCAGATAGCAATTGACCTCATCAAACCTCAGGAATCTGCAAAGCCTGGACCCGACCAGATAACAGTTTTCAAACGGCATATTGTGAAGTCTGGACCCGACCAAATAACAATTGACCCTGATCCCCAGAAAGACACTATGAAACCTGGATTCGACCAGACAATAGTACAACTTTCCAAAAGACCATAAAGCCTGGACCCGACCAGATAGCAGTCTTCAAGAAGTTACTGTGAAGCCTAGATCCGACTAGATAACAGTTAATTCACCCTTACCTCCAACAAGTTACTGTGAAGCCTGGATCCGACCAGATCACAGTCAACCTCCACCTCCCCAACAAGTTGCTATGAAACCTGGACCCGACCAGATAACAGTTTTCAAGGAATTTTCTGCAAAGCCTGGATCTGACTAGATAATAGTTAATTCATCCCTTCCCCCAGTAAGTTGCCATGGAACCTATACCCGACCAGATAGCAACCCGACCAATCAAGGATTCAACCTCCGAAGATTTCCTCAGCAGTAGTCAGGGATTTATTTTCCCGGACAAAAACACACATTTTGCATTCATACATCATAGCATGTACATAACAATGCATTTAGTATGATACCACATCTGGTAAGCATCATGCAAGCATCTGCATTTTTCTAACCCCCTTTCTGACAGGTAAATCAGCAAGTCTAGTATGAATCAACAGGAGATTTGTGCTGATACTTCTTCCAGAGTTTACCAACATTCCTCCAAATGGTATCTATAAGCCCATTCACCATCCATCTTCGAGTGCAAATTTTTGGGCACTCTAGTATTCAAACATATTTCACCATCAAGTCACGGATGTCAGATCCGCCAATCTAACTCTTCAGGTTCAAGAAGTTTGAACAGAGGCAGCTGTTGTACCCCAAAATTTTCCATCTCAATTCTCAAGGCATCTCTCACAATGATTCTCAAAATTCAAGCTTGCACAAGTACATTGGGATTTTCCAGCACCAGAATTAAAAGGAAACTGTCAAAAAGGGAGAAAACAGATAAAAATAACATTTTGAAAAATTTGGAGGAAAATAGGTCTCCTTCGATTCAACCCCCTTTGATTGGACTTTGCACCTCCTTCGATTGCTCAAAAGTTGCTGCTAGCGTGCCTCTTTCGTCTGGGCATGTGACTTCTTGTTGTAGGCTTCGTTTGTGTCTTCCACTGCCTGCATGTTTGCTTTGAGTACCAAATTTTCTACCACAAGTTCCTCCTATAAGGCAAGCCTTTTGATTGGACAAGTTTGTTGCCTGCATGCTTGCAATCGAAGGCCATGATCTGGTGGCCAAATGTGCCTCCTGCATACAAGCCTTTATTTGGGCATTCACCTCCTGCATATTTGCGTGTAAGCCTTCGTTTGGGCATTCATCTCTGGCCATGCCTGCATGCAAGCTTCAATTGAGAAAGGGCTTCATGCCACTTGGGTTACATCTTTCATTTGGGTATTGAAGCTTCCTTCGATTCAGAAGGAAATGATCTTCATACAAGCTTCAATTGAGTTTTTGTTTCCCTTTGAAACAGTGTCCTTCGACTCAGAAAGTAAAGGCCTCCTTTTGGTTTGCTTCAATTTAAAAAGTCAATAATCTTCTGAAAGCTTCCTTCGATTCAGAAGGAAATGATCTTCATACAAGCTTCAATTGAGTTTTTGTTTCCCTTTGAAACAATGTCCTTTGACTTAGGAAGTAAAGGCCTCCTTTTGGTTTTCTTCAATTCAAAAAGTCAATAATCTTCTGAAAGCTTCCTTTGATTCAGAAGGAAATTATCTTCATACAAGCTTCAATTGAGTTTTTGTTTCCCTTTGAAACAGTGTCCTTCGACTCAGGAAGTAAAGGCCTCCTTTTGGTTTTCTTCAATTCAAAAAGTTAATAATCTTCTGAAAGCTTCCTTCGATTCAGAAGTTAATAACCTTCTGAAAAGTGTCATTCGATTGCACCATTCGCCCCTCACATGTTGGCCTTGGATTCATAAGTTTTCGATTGGATGAATGTCTACCTTCTTGTGACTATCAAATTCATCTTCATGTATGATTCAAATGCACTTTCATATCACATTTGAATCCATCTGTAAACCCTTCAATACGCCATAGTCCTACATTATGACACACAACTTGGTGGTCCATTTGAAGGACTTGCCATAGTTGGGGAATAATTGTTCTCTTACTTTGGAGTCTGGTCGAAGGTTTGGGCCTAAGTTATTAAAAGAAAGAAGACTCAGAATGGCATATTCAGCTAAAGAGGGCCATTCGAAGAACACACAGTTGGTTCATTCGAAGGACACACAACTGGTGAAAACGAATGTTTTGTTGTTCTAGTCTGGTCGAAAGGTGTAGAAGGATGGAGGACTCGACTCAAAAGATCAAGTTGAACATTTAGACCCATAGGCTAGGCTACGTGTTTTCCCTTTTCACGCCTCAAACCTATGAATCACCCTATACTTATTTGTTTATGCAAGTTAAAATAGGCCTTTACCCATTTGTTGTCCAAGACCACTTGCACTTAATAGCATAATACTACCTTTTAGAAAAGTTTGTCTTGAGCCTTGCGCCTATTTTCCTTCAGAAAGAAGCAACCCATATGAACCATTCATCTTGCTTTTATGGCACAAGTGGACACTCACTTTCCAGCTGAGCCTTATTTTATTATTTTTGCTCCCCAAGCTTCTCAAAAGCCTTTCTCTATAAATAGAGAGTTCATTTGCACAGAGAAAAGGGGGAGGGGAATGTATCTTCAAAATTCTCACACACCATAAAATTCTCAAACAATTCAACACTTGTGAAATCACAAAAAACCAGAATCATCGTTACCTCCTTCAATTCTGAAGAACAACACATTCTAGTTTCCTTCGACTCAAGGAGAATCCCACTTGTTCCTTCCTTTGAATCCAGCAAAGAAGTATATTTCACTTGTTTTTCTCTTTTGAATCTAGTGTCGGAGGCCTACCCTGGGTCTTTTCCTTCGAATCCAGAGGCATTCAAAGCAACCACTTCAAAGTCCAGAACATACTCCAACCTCCAGCAAGGTAAGTCATTTTTAACCTTTGGTCCTTCGTTTCCAACATAGCATGTAAATAAGTTTTCTTTTTTTATTTAAAACATGTACACACTATTTTCTTCTTTTTGTTTTCACTCTCTTAATATGTGTCATGGTTAACAATCTTCTTGTATTTTGCTCTTGGTACATTTAAATACGCTTTAAAGAACTAATCTAGTCTTAAGGTGATGTTGGCATGTCCTTGGGCCATGTTGCTATTCGAACTCAAATGAAAGAAACAAGAGACATAAAAGTTAGAAACGAAGCCTCTGGCTTCCATACTAACCTTCAGGCCAAATGAAAGAGGCAAACGAAAGGCACAACATGCTGGCCTCCAAGCCCCAATCGAAAGGCACAACATGCGGCCTCCAGGCCCCAGTCGAAACTCATTCCTTCACCCCTTTTCAGGTAAGGTCGAAGAGGGCCAGAAATGGTAGAATCGAAGGGTTTGCTGCCCAAAATCGAAGGATCCATTTTTTCTTGCTTTAACCTTATTTTTTATATTTTCATGCAATTCGATATGGTTGTAATAGTGTAGGGTTTATTTTTTTCACTCTTTTATTACCTTCATATAAATGTTAAGTAATTAGGTGTGTATGGCAAGATAAAATCAACAAGTAGACAACCCAAAAATCAAATACAAAATGCATGCCATCAAACACACTTGCACACATGCACCCTTAGGGAAATTCCACTTATTGCCTTATAAAAATGGTCATGTTATTCATGTGGGGTATCTTAGAAAAAAAACAATCACAAATATAAGATCATAGTCCCTCGATGACGCTACAAATATTGCCTTACAAGTGATCTTAGTCCCTACAAGAGAATGCTAAGATATCTCACAACATTGCTATCATGACTATACGATGACCCATGCTTGTCCCTTCACATCCAACGATGGGGCTTCTTATCAAATCAATGGTAAGGTAGCAACATTTAAAGGAGGAGGAAAAACACATCTAAAACCTTTTGAGTAGGTAGATTATTTTAGTTACTTGCTCAATTTCAAAACAAACATCCTTGCTATTTTCAAAACAATCACATACATCTTTCCAAATTTGAAATATTTTCAAATGCTTAACACTTTGCATACATTCTTATGAACGGGAATCATTGCAAAGTTCGCCTAAACGATGGAACCTTTTCAAAATACTTTCAAAAACCACACAAAAGCACAATTTTCAAACATAAGCAAGTGATCTAACAAGTAACTAAGAGCCCATTGAAAACCATGGATGTAAAGGGTGCTAATACCTTCCCTTTTCATAATCTACCCCCCGAATTCAGAAAACATCTCTAAAGGTCTTTCCTGTGCTTTTTCACCTTTCCTTGTTGGATAAAAGAAAAGTCGGTGGCGACTCTTGCTAAATCGCAACATTTTGCAAACACAAACGCAAAACTCCAAGTCAATTCTCCCACTGTATCACAGACGGCTTCATAAGGCATCTTTAGACTTTTAGCGCGAGCCCGCACCCATTTAAGATAAGGTTCCAAAGGAATGGAACTCTCACACCCCAACGTCTTGCTATCAACTTTGTTAACCATACCCCAAGCTCGTATAAATCTTTGACGGTAGCCTTGGTCTTCTTTTTCATAGTCGAACACCAGACCTTGAATGAGCATTTCATGAGGACCATCTCTTCAGGCATACCCAAACTGTCGAAGAGCTAAACAAGGATTGTAGGTGATACCTCCCTTAATACCAAGAAAAGGGACGTTGGGGAATTCCCCACAGCGGTCAATGATGGAGACGTCTTCCAAGGATCTGGAACACCAACGGATGTCAGAATGGGTGAGGGAAATTATCCTTTGAGACCATGTCAATCCTTGCTCATTCTTCAGTACTGGTTGAGGTAGATGTGAGACAAACCATTTGGCAAGTAAGCGAATACAACACAAGAGAGTGCCTCTTTTCTTCATGGTGCGGGTATGAAGGTGTTGTACCCCAAAAATTTTCCCTCCCATATTTCTCAAAACATTTCAAGAAAGATCCCCAAGTTGATCAAGGTAGTCCAAGGGTTGGCCAGACAAGCTCTCTCCTAAGGCAGTCTACCTCAAATTAGGGTTTCATGTTGCATCAAGATACTTGAGTCCAAGTGACCCAAAATTCTCAACATTGTCCTAATATGTTCTCAAGATCATCCATGTCAAGTTTCAAGCCTTGCAGAGGAAGTTTGCTCAGTCAATTGCTCAAAGGCCTGAAAATCGACTGTGCTAGGGCAAAAGTCAACTGTGGCCTACATACAGTCAAACTTCAAGATTTTTGGTCAACATCCTCATTTTGGAGTATGTTTCATAATTTGATCAAGGGTTGATCATGATTCATCAAGGATTGCTCATAATTCATCAAGACTTAAAAGTTGCTAAATTAGGGTTTTGTAGGAAAAGTCAACTCAACTTTGACCAAGTATAAATTTCTCATACTTTATGAGAAATGACCCATACAAAGCTCATTTTGAAGAGGATGCAATTCTCTACAACCCATCTTCATCTCCCAAGTTCAAAATATGCACTCACAAGAAGTTGTGAATTTGTACATTATAGGTCATTTTGAAAAGTCAACAAAAACACCTTTTTTGTCAAAGCTTCATACATGAGCATGGAATATCAAATTGAGATGAGACCAAAAGGGTTGATTATAGGACATCTCAAGATTTCTAAAAAGTCCAAGAACACCTCCAAAGATTAAAAATTGAGGAAGTTATGCATTTTTTATGTTGACCTATTTTGCAAAATTGCCAAAAGTCAACTATGCCTAAAACTTCAAAGTTTGCCAAATGGGCCCAATCTTTTTCACTTGTTTTGAGTTGGCAACATAGTCCACGAGCTCTAGCCCTTCCACTTGTCCTTATCATGTTTTTATTATTTATTTTGATTTTTTATTTGAATTAATTCAATTTAAATCAAAACAAATCATATAAAATCAAAAATATTGAAAACACAAGATTTTGTGCTTGTTTTAGGTTTCAACTACAGCTAGCAGGTATTCAAACTCGTGCAAGGCATTAGAGTGGACAAAAAGATTGAAAAAAGCTGTTTTTGGAATGATATTGAAAGTGAATCAAATCAAATCAAAACTCATTGATGGAGGAAGATTGGGTGCATTCTTTCAACCCTAATGCATTCCTTGGTACATATAGAGGCGAGGCAGACCTAAAAACAAGTTGGGAAACAGGCGCAGCAAGCAAAGCAAAACTCAAAAAAATCAAGAAAAAGTGTTGAAACGAATTTGCACTTAGAGGCCAATACAAGACTCTTTGCCTATCCCAATCGATTCCTGGGAGTCTCAGCAAGCTAAAGCGATCCAGACCAAGCATTTTCAAGCCCCATATTGCATTGTAAGTCCATCATGATATCCATGAAATGTTGAAATCGGTTAGCATGATTTAGGCATTGTTAGGTTAAATTAATCACATATTCTTGATCTATGAGACATATGCAAGCTTTTTGTATGACTTAATTGCATTTATTTGGTTTGTACTGGAATATGCCATTATTAGGTTTCATAGCTTCGAATTTGGGATTTTGCTTGCAGGTGAAATTGGCCTTGATAAAAGGTACCATCGTGTTCAAAAGGATGAGACGAATCTAACCATGGCCTTGGTGGTCATTTATATCATGTGTATGTGATTTTGAGAATTGAATGGGCTGTAGCGACGGACGTTGTCCATAGGTATAGGGTATCAAGACTTTTAGCCACAGAGAGAGGAAGGAGACGACTGCATGTCACTCCCCTATTGGCCTATTCAAACCTGGCGCGCATTTTCTTTTTGTTTTCCACTAACTTTTGTTTTTTAGATATTATTATTATTATTCATTCCATGTACAAAAAGAATAGTTGGCTCAGATGGTTACAAGTGTTGGAAATTGCCTTCAGGATCTGGGTTCGAATCCCAGGTCCCCCATTCCTTTGATATTATTTTCTTTTCAGTAATCAGGTGCGCTTGCAAGCATAAAGACTATCATACTCCCTCCAGATCTGGTACGTCAAGTGGCCAGATGGCCAAATCTGATGGCCATCCAGGAGAGACCACCATGAAGCCTCAGTCAACACAATACACTGGATCTCAAAGGTCAACGTGGACCTTCCCAAATGGGCTCAGATTCTGCTATTCACACCTCCCCAAAGTTGCTAAACTTAGACCCAATTTCTTTCTTCATTCTTTTTTATTTGTTTTAGTTAAATTATTTATTTATTTACTAGCCAATTAAATTAACTTTCTTTTTATCAAAAAATCACCAAAAATATTATTTTTCACCAATTAGATTTAGGTATTATTTTTCATCAATAAATTAATTAACTTAATTAGGTTTAATTTTAGACAACTTTAATTATTTTGTACATAATTAAAAATGATTAGAATAATTAGGTTTTTATTCCACATTTAATTTTTCTTTCTTTTTCCTAAAATAATCAAAAAACCAAAAATAGGTCATTTAATTATTTTTACTAATTAATTTAATCACTAATTAATTTTTGTATTTAATTTAGAAAACTTATTTCTTTTATTAAAAACAACAAAAACATCTTTCTTTTGGTTAGGAGGGTCAAAACCCTAGTTTCTCGTCGATCTAATTTTTATCGCGCGCTTTATTATTATTTTTATCCAATTATTGTATCTGCTCATAGTTTGTAATAGTTTTAATTAGGGCTTTTACTTTTCATTATCGCTTTAATTTGAAAGGGTTTGTTTTTGGCTATGTAAATACCCGAAGCCTTGTAATAGCGTAGTTTAAATTCCACATTTTAAATTCCACATTTTAAATTCCGCAAATTATTAACTGTTAGATGTATGAATAATTAGGGTTTGCATGACAAGAATGTATGACTAATTTTAAAACAGTTAGATCACCCTAAATATGCAAAGATAAATAATCTGAACTGAATCATTCGCACATCCGTACTCCTAGGGTACACTCCCACTTGGTTACCTTCGGTAAACGGTCATTGAGTATAGGATGTTTTAGTGGCCATCCTTTCATCCAAAGATCAAAGCTTCCTTGAAAAGGTTGCCTCGGATATTGTTTCCTCGGATAAATGATCTAAGACATTAGGGTTACTACTAAGACATCCTAACATTGCTTTAGTGATTGTACGTCCCTTTCGAATTGACCATCAAAACTCCAACGACGGTGCTACCTACTCACTAATAGTGGGATAGCATTGTCTAAAGGAAACGAATACAGAACAATTCTTTTTTCGAGTAGGTAGATTAGTTCTTAAGTACTTGCTCACTCCAAACAAAATTTTTCACACTTACACTCCTTTATAAACAAAGTTTTCAAAAACAATTCATTACACTCTTGAAGACAGAAGCAAGAGTTAAATTGAAGTCAAAACAAAAACTTTTCAAAGCCCACAAACACAAAGAAAATAATTTTGAAAATGATGAGCAAGTACCTAAGAGCCCGTAGATAACTACGGATAGAAAGGGTGCTAATACCTTCCCTTTCTATAATCTACCCCCCGTACTCAGAAATATCTCGAAAAAGGAATTTTTTTGTGCTTTTTTCCTTTCCTTGTTGGATAAAATAAAAGTCGGTGGCGACTCTTGCTTACCGCGACATTTTGCGAAAATAAATGCAAAACGCAAACCAGCAAAATTCCTTAACAAAATAGGGAAACACGATCCCGGTTCTGGCCACCGTATCACGGAACTGGCGACTCTACTGGGGATTGTTGATAAGTGGGGTGTACCTTAGGAATAGTTCATTATATTGTTTTCAATTGTTTGATCTGTTTGCTTTATCTTTGTGGGTTTCGTATCAGAGTTACTATAGATCCTAACCTGGATCTGGGGACACCTTTTAGGTAAGTAGCAATAGACTGTGAGGGAACTGTATGGCGTAGACCGATACGGTTGAAGCAGTAGCTACGTTGGTGTGACACATTAGTTGGTACCGATATCCCTTGTGGAGGAACAAGTAGAGTATGGGGCTGCTAATGGGTCATTAAGCATCAACTGACCTTAGAACCTATAATTGACCAACTTGGCCATAGAAAAGTAGCAGAATGCTACACTTATTGAGACCATACTCTCGCGATGATTCTGGCCGCAAGAAAAGATTGCTAAACTGGAATTATGACCGATCGAGGATGGTCAGTGATATTGAGAACCTCTAGAACCCGTTTATTATTACTAGGACAGGTTAAACCAACTAAACTGCAAGAGGGTAGTACCTAAACTCCATGCCAGCCTGAAATTTAAGAGCTATTGTGTGACTTGTGTGCTTTCAACTTGAACTACTTACACATGTTTATTATCTGACAACATGAGTTCCTTACAGGTTTTGTTTACAGTCCTTATCCAAAAACTTGGATTTCTTGCCGGATTTACTTGTTTACATCACCTCACATTTTTGCTTAAACGCATAGCATACAGATCATAACATCATGCCTTAACATTTCCTTAACCATTTCAAGGATCTCAAGAGTTTGTGATGCAGGTTATGTTAAATCAAACGTCTAGCGAGGGGCAAAGAGGATTTATTTTCCTCTAGCCAATGGCGTCTAGAGATCAAAACACGATAACTTGAGTCAGTGGCTATGACCCAATCGATATGGTGAGCTTAACTCTTGAAGAAGGATTCTCAACGACACGAAGTTTTCTTCAAACAAATTCTAACAGTTTCTTGTTTACCCTGCGAGATCCTTGAAAACATTGCATATATACATTGCATACATATCATTGCATAACAGGTCTTCCAATACTGGTCCTTCATGTTCTCGCTGTTCATTTCAGTAATGGCTCTCAAACAAGATAGCCAAGATCTTCATACTCAAGAAGCTCAGTTCAGGGAAATATTCCTAAACCTATCCAAGGGGCAGAAAGAGTTGAAAACACTCCTCGTTAGGAACTTGGTCAAGAAAAGTCCTGAAGACAATAAGGACGAACGGCTGGAACAATTGCAAGCTGAGGTAGATGCAATGAGAACCCAAATGCTGGGGCAGATGGCCCTTATCCAAGGTTTAGCCCGGGAATAAGAAGAGCTGAGAACCATTATCAACCAGCTTCATCAAAACTAATACAACAGTATGAAGCAAACAGTCGAGGCCGGGGACCAAGTCATTTATCAGCCTCGAAGAAGACAAGGGTTTGGTTTGGTGAAGAATGGACCTATCCAAGTTGCTACTACCTCACGGGTCCAACAATAACCTCGCCAAAAGCAACGGGTTAATCAGAGTAAGCCAGATACGCCCAAAAGGCAGTTCACCGAGCATAACATGCCGCTGTCTCAAGATTTACAACACCTGTTGAGATTGAATCTGGTGATGTTAAGGGACCCTCCTCAGAATCCCCACATAGCCTCCCCAAACTAGAATCCTGATGCTAGGTGTGCATACCATTCCAAAAGCCCTGGACATGACACCAACAGCTGTTGGGAGTTGAGAAACAAAATTTAAAACCTGATTGATGAAGGAGCATTGGAATTCACACAAGATGGTCAACTGGAATGTTTCTGTCAATCCTCCAAGGCTCACCATTTGAAGTGACAAGTTCTGACAAGATAGGCTTTTGTTCATTAGAATTTTCAATTTGTAATTTTTTTTTGATTGTTCGAATATTTATTCATGTCAAACTTTATTACTTTATCAATGCATTGCATATGTCTGTTTTGAATCAATCCATTCATATTCACTATATTAAAATTGATTTCATTTTTGTGATGTTCAACTCTCGATTAAAAAAAACTCTAAGCCTTTAGAGGGAGGATGACGAAAATGATATCAAAATCTCTACAGTATGCTTTTGAACGGACCCCGCTGACGATGTACAGGCGTTGTTTCAAATCCTAAACAGTGGAGTTATAAGGAAGATAATACCTAGTCAACCCCTTTGAGCCAAAGAAGTAGGAGCTTTTTTCTTTTCACGCAAATTAAAAGAAACCTTAATCACAACCTGGGGCAGGGTAATTTTCTCAGTTAATTCAGGTGCACAATGAATGGCTTCGAAGACGTCCTTCCAAAACGAAAGACGGTGATGGTTCCCTATAATCGTCAAGACAAGCAATCATTATCTCTCAAAAATAAAAGCCCATTAAGTCAAAACCTATGAAGGAGACTTAAAAGAAAAAAACTGGGGCATCCCGCTGACTATAATCACAAAAGAAGCAGTTCAGGAAAAAGACAGGGATAATAAAATCAAAAGGAAAGAGATCCTGCAAAATCTCAAAAAAATGACTGCCTGTTCAAAATAAATTGTTAGTATCTGAATCATCACTGGAATATCAGAGCAAAGACTCAAACGGGATCTAAATGCATGATTAGTTGAGTTTAGGATCGAAGAACATCATGAAGAACGGGTGGGTACAAATAAAATTTTGAGCCTTTATCCTTTGTTTCTTGAACCGTGAACCGGGCCACGTTATAACCCTTAAAAGTCCTAGTTGAAGCATGGGTTAGTTCGAAATAATACTGTTACAAAAGGTATCCTAACTCCTGTAGGACTTGCTATAAATCCTGAGTTGACATCACATTTTATAAAATTTGCTTGGTCTATTGAAAAACGCATTTTCAAAACTTCCAGACAGACGTAAGCTTTTCATTCTTAAAATAACATTGTTTGCATATGACTATTTGTTCAAACAGCAGAGAAATTCGCACGACGAATATCTAGTGAACAAAAACCTTCTCAATAAAAAGGATCACCTCAATTTAAAAAGCACTTCCAACCAGGGGACGCGGTATGATCATTGTCCATCATCTGGGGCAGCCAAGTCGAGATTCAAGGAATCTCTCAAAGATGCCAGATAGCCAGGGGCAAATCTCCATCTGAATCACTTGGGACATTGGACATAAATTCCAGCAACGAATCTTGCATGATCAAACGAACATCTTCTGGTAGTATGGCGACACAACTCTACCGACAGTGACAACTCCCTACACTCTGAGAGTGTGGACATAGTCAAAAAATACTGCGCGTGAACAAAGACCCGCTAGGTTGACTGGTGTTGTACCCCAAAATTTTCCCTCTCATTTTATCAATATTTTTCCTCACAAGGCCTCTTGGACTCCAGACAGGATTAGGGTTTGCTCAGCTCAAGACCTCATCTTGCATTGATGACCTGAAATTAGGGTTTGAGTTTGTACAGGGATTTTTGGACTTCCAATGCCTCATATGACTTTCATACTCCATGTTGGACCTATAAGATTGCTCATACCAAGTTTCAAGCCTTGAATCACATTTTTGCCTAGTCAATTGGACAATTGACCTAAAAATCAGTTGTATTGGGGAAAAAAGTCAACCATGGCCAATTTACAGTCAAACTTCATAATTTTTTATCCAAATAAACATTATAGACTCATATTAATCATTTGATCAAGTTTGGACCACAACTCCTCAAGAAATTTGATCAGATCTTCAAAAGGGCAAAATGGTCAAAATTAGGGTTTTGACTGAGGAAGGGCAATTTCTGATTTTTCACCTAGATAATGGAAAATTGGGTTCAAGCATGGTTTCAAGGACTAAATGGAATCATCTTTATCTAATCACAAAGTTCAAAAGATCTCAAATGCATTGGATTGACAGATGAATTTTGCAGTCAACTGATCAAAAGTCAATTGTACACTGAAAAGTCAAACTTTGACTTTTTGGTCAAAATCAAGTGCCAAGGGTCATATTTCATCAAGATGTGTCAAAACATGAAACTTGTTCACCAAGAAACTTATATTTGGAAATTAGGGTTTAAGTTTGGAAAATTTCATAACTTAGAATATTTCTAAGTGTTGAAAAATTCTCATTTTCCCCAACTTTTTCACCATGATGCAATTGGATTCAAACAAAACTTCCAACATGAAATTTGTAGTCCTCCACAAAATATATAACTTTTATTCACAAAGTTTTCCCAAAATATGCATGGATCTCAAGTTATGATTTTGTGAATAAGGATCCATAAACTTTTTAACTTAGTGAAAATTTGCCCTAATTTAGGCAAATTTTTGACCTAACTTCATGGCAACTTTTCACCTAGTTCCAAGAGTAATATAAAAATGCATTTCAAATATGGATTGTAGAGAATGTTACAATATTTCCAAAATGTCCAAGAACTCTCTAAGATCATTTATGGTTAGGGAGAATCGAAGAAATGAAAATGGCACATTATCACTTTTGTCCAAGGCATTTTTCACAATGTTACAACTTGCAAATCAGTTTCAAACATGCTTGTACTTGCATTAAAGGTCCTAATCCTTTCTACACTCCAAAATTTAATGCTAATTCAGTGGACAATGGCTTTAATTTTTATCTTTGGAGCATTGTACATTGAATTATTCCATTTATGGCATAAAGTTCACATTGCTACTTTGATAAAGCATGCTTTATGTAACATTTCAAATCTTGAGCCATCGACCTGATCTCTTGTTGCCAACAATATCCACAAACATCAGGAAATTTGTACCAAATCTCATCATACCTCAAGCTAGCCTGTACAGGCTTTGGCATTGTCACTTCCCACTTTTCTTCAAAAGCAAGCAATTTGGCAAAAGTCAATACAACTTGTGTATCTGATAAAGGCAAGCTTGGGACTTATTTAAAACAACCTCAAAACAGTATTGCAAGCCTAAGACACGAATTCACAACCTCTCAAACACCCTTAAACACAAGAAACACCATTTTCTGCCCAAACAGGGCAATCTCTGCAGAACTCAAGCCATTTCCATTTTGCCTCGTGCGTTTTGCTTGGAATCACTTCAAACACATTCCATACAACACACATGAACTATCTAGGCCCCTGTCCAGCAATTGTGAGATCAGTTTCAAGCTTCACCATTTTCACCTTTTGAGTTTGCAGGTTGACTTCTATAGGAAGATTGAGACATCTACAAGGCAAGCTGAGCATTGGGAAAGGTTGAGGGAACTTCAAGCAAGCTCACACGAACTTCAGGCCTCACTCAAAGTTGCTACATTTCTATATCTAAACTCAACTGAACAAGGTATTTGTCAAGTTTCTATCTCCTTATTTAGTCATCCTTAAGCTTAGGTTTGTGAAGCAAAAATGTAGTCCTTAACATGCTTGAGCTGTACATATGCATAGTTTGTATTTATATTAACTGAGCTAGGAGTATTTGGATGTTGAACATGCTGAAAAAATTAGGTCAGAAATTAGGGCCAGTAAAATTCTCCTTGATCTTTTAGAGTTAGGTCATGTTTTTTATATCATTAGAATCGTGAGTTAACATGCTACAAGTTTCATGTTGCAAGATTTTGTTTTTATGCACGTATGCAAGAGATACAGTTTGAAGCAGGGCACGCGCGTTTTTTTGTCTGGAGGACAGGGATGAAGTGGTGTCTGGGCCTGGCGCGTTTGGGCTTGGCTTTTCTGACTTTTTGCACCCCCTTTTACTTTTTGCACTCCCCTGGCCTTTTATTTTATATTTTTTGTATTTTATTGCATAATTTATATTTTCTGACTTTATTTATTTATTCTGAACATTTAAAATCACAAAAAATATTTTCTTTATTTTTTGCATTTTATCATATTTTTTATTTTATTTTTTGCATAATAAATAGTTTGTTAGGATTTTATACTTTATTTTCTAAAATAAAACTTGTAAATAATATAAAAATATTATTTATTTTTATTTTTATTATTTATACACTTAAAATAATATTTTCATACATATTTCAATTCTTTTTACATTTTTGTATATATTAATATTATTTTTCTTAAACAAAAATGGACAAATAAATAACTAGAAAATAATTTTTTTCTGTTAAACAAAAATTAGGGTTTTCACCCTTTCAAGCATAATCATTTTATTTTTCCTTATTTTTTAAGACTTAAATAAACTTATTTTTACATACATAAAATAAATACAAAAAACATTTTTGCATACTTACATTTTATTGCATATTTAAATATTTGCTTATTTATTTATTTGTACAATAAATTCAATTGGGTTGTAATAGTAAATTAGGGTTTTATTTTGTGCAAATATCCCCCATTCAAAAATTGTATCCCCCTTCCCATAATATTGTTGTAATAGTCTAGATTTACTTTACGCATTTTATTGCTTTCATATACCATGATAGTAAACTAGGGTTTTGAATGAAAAGACCAAAAAACAAACAAATAGCATGACCTAAATACAAGACAAAAATGCATGAAAAATGACAACACATTGCACACAAGCACCCCTAGGGTTTCATCCACTTTGTTGCCTTACAATGGCCATGGTATGTATGCTAGGTATCTTGGCAAAACAAAACAAAACAAAAGATCATAGTCCCTCAATGACGCTATCAAAATGTTGCCTAAAAATCAAATGATCTTAGTCCCTAAAACTTGCTAAGATACTTGGCCCCATTGCTATCATGGTCAAACGATGACCCACGCCCATCCCGTTTAACATCCAAAGATAAGGTTGATTACCAAATGCAATGGTAAATCAACAATGTCAAAGGAATAAAAATGTGTAGGAAAGACTTTTGAGTAGGGTAGATAACTCCTAGTTACTTGATCTCTATCAAACAATCCTTGCTATTTTCAAATAAATACACACAATTTCAAAACATTTTCCAAACAAACTTTCAAACATTGAAACATTTTTCAAAAGACAAACATCTTTATATACATTCTTACGAACGAGAATCATTACAAATATTGCCTAAACAAAGGCCTCTTTTCAAAATACTTTCAAAACCACACAAAACACCATTTCAAACAATTGAAAAAGCAAAGCAAGTGATCTAAAACAAGTAACTAAGAGCCCATGGAAAACCATGGATGAAAAGGGTGCTAACACCTTCCCTTTTCATAATCTACCCCTCGAACCCAAAAACAATCTCAAAGGTCTTTCCTGTGCTTTTTTACCTTTCCTTTTGGATAAAATAAAAGTCGGTGGCGACTCTTGCTAAACTGAAACATTTGCGAACACAAACGCAAAACCTCAAGTCAGTTCTCCCACTGCATCACAGAAATGGCGACTCTGCTGGGGACATTCTAAAAAGTGGGGTTACCTTAGGGTTTTAGATCACCTTTACATGCTTATCTTGCTTGACTTGTTTGCTTTACACTTTGGTTCTATTGTTTGGGTTTGAATCCTCTACCCGGATTTGGGAAACATTCATAGGTAAATAGCAATACGTTGTGGAAATTGTGCGGGGTATACCGACATGGTCTAAGAAATAGCTATATTAGTGCGACATATTTGTGGGTACCGGTAGCCTTTGAGTCAATCAAAGAGAATATGGGGCCGCTGAGTGATGTCATGAAGCACTAATGGACTTTTAGAACCTTTACTTGACCAACTTGGCCTTTTTAGGATGTAGTGAGATGACCGGCTTTGGTACAGTTCGAAGTTGGTAGATACTCGATACTACACTCATTGAGGGTTGTTTTCTTGGAATATTTCGGTCGCCAGTAAAGTGGCTAAACTGAAATAATGAACACAGAAAACAATCCAGTGATATTGAGCTCCTTAGAACCCGGTTACTATTTCTAGGACAGGTTGAGCCAACTTAACTTCAAGAGGGTACTTACCTATGAAACCCCATGAAAGCCTAAAACTAGGAACTTGTGTGATTTGTTTGTACATATATACTTGCGCATAACATCGTGGACATCATGAAGCATCATATGCATCCACTATCCATTTCAAGGATTTTGGATCTTCATCTTTGTTCCTGTTTTGTAGGTTATGGATTCACTTCGCAGGAAAACTATCCAAGTCAACCTTGTGAGAATTCCTCCTCAACTTAAGGAGCTATCTTCAAGGATTCCTGAGATTTCTCCGTTCACCGAGAGGCATGGTCGTCTTCTCAACTTAGTCACTGCCAACACTGAGGAGGATATGCTGAAAGTTCTCTTCCAGTTCTTTGACCCTTTGCATCATTGCTTCACATTTCCTGACTACTAACTGTGCCTACTTTGGAGGAATTTTCTCAACTCTTGAGGATTCCTATTCTCAATCAACTACCCTTCAACGGTACGGAAAGAGATCCAAAGCCAGAAGAGATTTCTCAAGCCTTACACTTGCAATCATCTGATGTCACAACACATTGGGAAACCAGAAGTGGAGTCAAAGGCTTCTTGGAAAAGTTCTTGTTTGAGAAGGCCCAAAGCTACTGGAATTCTTTGGACTTACAAGCTTTTGAGGAGATTGTAGCTCTTCTCATCTATGGGATGGTCTTGTTCCCCAATCCTGACCAACTCATAGATGTGAGTGCTGTCAAAATCTTCATGGCTCGCAACCCGGTGCCTACTTTGCTTGGGTATATCCTCCACTCTTTTCACACTCGAACAATGAGGAAAAGAGGTGTTCTAATGTGTTGCACTCCTCTACTGGCAAGATGGTTTATTTCTCATCTTCCCCAATCAGTCTTGAAGAATGAGCAAGGTTTGAGGTGGCCACAACGATTGATGACTCTTACCCATTCAGATATTCATTGGTGTTCTCGATCAAAAGAGAATGTTATCATCGTCGACCGTTGTGGGGAATTCCCTAATGTCCCTCTACTTGGAATTAGGGGAGGCATCACATACAACCCTTTCTTGGCTCTGAGACAGTTTGGGTATGCCCGAAGGGATGGCCCACATTACATGCTGATTCAAGGTTTGGTTTTCGACTTCGACAACGACAACCAAGGACTTCGACAAAGGTTCATTCGAGCTTGGAGGATGCCCAACAAGGTGGACAATAAGACCTTGGGACACAAGAATTACATCCCCCTTGAGCCTTACCTCAAGTGGGTATGAACCCGCGCCCAAAGTCTTATGATGCCTTACCCATACATTCTCCTTATGATTATAGAGCCTGTTATGGAAGGAGAGGTTCCATACACCCTCCTACATCCTGACATGCCAACATCACTCGAAGATCTACAAAGGAGTTGGATACAGCTCAAGGGAGAACGCGATACTTTCGAAGCCCAATTCTACGTAAGCGAGAAGAAGAGGATGAAGACGAGAGGAGAGGAGCGTCGTTGTACAAACTATAAAACCCTAATTTCCAAACAAATGAACGAACCCTAACAATGTTGTTCAACCCATCATGGGCCTTCCCCCAAACTAAACTAAAGCCCAAACACATTTCTGGCGCCTACACCCCCCTTCCCTCTTTTTTTTTTAATTTGTTGTTTTCTTTACCCTTTTTATTTGGGCCATCCAAAAAGGTATTCCCAAAAGCCCACTTATTTTTTTTTCTTTTAAATGTTTTAAAACCAATACTTTTTTTATTATCACCTTATTTTCATTTTTTATAACCTAATTCTTTTTCTTCCCTTTTGTTAAATAAAAACAATATATTAAATTTTTGTATAAAATGTTCTTAATAGTTTTTTTTTAATATTTATTACATTTAAAAGTATGTAAATAATAGATTTTTAACTTAAATAATTTTTCTTTTCTTTAAAGCTCATTGTTTATATAATTAACAAAATACAATAATAATAAATACTTAATCTTTTTAAGTTACAATTTTTATTTGATCATTTGTAAATAAATACATACATCTCATATTTCTCTGATTTTCTTTATCTTATAGTTTGTTAATATTTGAATTGCGTTGATTCGATTTGGTTGTAACCCATAATATTTGGGACATTATTCTGATAAGACTCATCCCCATTTATAAATGATTTGTACCCCCATCCCCGGATACTCTTTTGTAATAGCTTAGGATTTAATTCTCGCACTTTATGCTTTTTAAATATGCCATGATTAGAGATTAGGGTTTGTATGTGAAAATCTAAAATTGATCGCTAGATGACCTAATACAAAGACAAATGTATGAACATGACAAACACCATTCACACTTGCACCTCTAGGGTAACCTCGCTTGTTGCCTCGGAAAATGCAATCATGTCCCTCGAGTATGAGACACTCTATCAAATGCCCCTTCGATAAACAAAGATCGTAGTCCCTCAATGACCCTCGATGTTGCCTTCGATAAAATGATCTCATCCCTTACAAAATTGCTAGAGCGTCTCACAAGTTTCCTTCAATGATTGTATACGATGACCCGCTCCTGTCCCGTTTAACATCCTAACGCAAGGTTATTCACCAAATACAATGGTGAAATAACACTGTTAAAAGGGTTAAAAACATAAGAAAGATCTTTGAGTAAAATAGGGTAGACAACTCTTAGTTACTTGATCAAAAATCTTGCAAAACATCCTTGCCATTTTTCAAACACACTTCACAACACAACTTCAAAATAATTTCAAAACAACTTTCAAAACATTGAATTATCTTTTCAAAAAGACACACACCTTTGTATATATTCAAACAAGAAGCATTACAAAGGTTGCCTAGACAAGGCATCTTTTTCAAAACATTTTTCAAAACCACACACACAAAGCACCATTTCAAACAATTGAAAAGCAAAGGCAAGTGATCTAAAACAAGTAACTAAGAGCCCATGGATAACCATGGATGAAAAGGGTGCTAGCACCTTCCCTTTTCATAATCTACCCCCCGAACCCAAGAAAACATCTCAAAGGTCTTTCCTGTGCTTTTTGACCTTTCCTTTGGATAAAATAAAAAGTCGGTGGCGACTCTTGCTAAACCGAACAAGTGAGAAAACAAACGCAAAATCCTAAGTCTATTCTCCCACCGTATTACAGAACTGGCGACTCTGCTGGGGATATATTCTAAAAGTGGGGTTACCTTAGGGTTTCTAGATCACCTTTTGCATGATTATCTTGTTTGTCTTGATTGCTTTATGTTGTACCCCAAAATTTTCCCTCCCATATTCTTCAAGAAATTGCCAAGCCAAGTCACACAAATCCCCAAGGGTTGCACAGTCCAACTGTCTCCTATACAGTCAAAACTAGGGTTTGTGTTCTGATCAAGGGAAGGAAGTTTTCAAAGGCCCAATCAAGTCTCACATGCTTATAAATATGGTCAAGTATCCTCATATCAAGTTTCAAGGCAGTCAGCTCAAAATTGCACAGTCAAAACCCTAAATTGCACTACAGTCAACTGTAGGGGCAAAATGGTCATTTGACAGTCAAAAGTTCAAATTTTTGGTCAATATATCATTTTGAAGCCACAAACATCATTTGATCAAAGCTTGATCATGATTCTCAAAATTTGGCTCAGAAATCATCAAAGATGCAAAAGTTACTATATTTGGACAGTTGGAAAAGTCAACTGAAATTGACCAGGGCATAACTTTCACATGGATTATCAGAAAAATTCCATCCAAAGCTCATTTTGAAGAGAAAGACATTTCCTACAACTCATCTTCATACTTCAAGTCCAAGAAATGCTCTCACAAAAAGTTACCAATTTCAACATTATAGGTCATTTTCAAAAGTAAAAAAAAAGGGACTTTAAGTCAAAGGCCATAACTTGAGATTGGTAAATCAAAATGACATGGGACCAAAGGCATTGGTTAGAGGACTCAAAGACCTTTCCAAAATGTCCAAGAACATGAGAAAAGCTTAAAAATTGAGCAAGTTATGCCTTGTGGAAGTTGGGAAATTTTTGGATATTTTGAAAAGTCAACTTTGATCCAAATGACCTAAAATTGCTAATGGGCCCATTTTTCTTCCATGATTCATCATTCTAAGCATATGCACGACCACTTGGCCCAAAGGGAAGTATTTTCTCATTTTTTATTTATTTATTTGAATTTTTATTTATATTAATTCAATTAAATCAATTAAATATGTGAAAAATATCTAAATGAACCAAACAAATCTTTTTGTACACATTTTCAGCTTCAATATTTCGTGCACATCCCAACATGGAAAGATTTGGTTTAATTTGAGCATGATTGAACAAAGAACACATGGAAAAAAGATATGGAAGATCCTTAAGAAATCAAATATTGAAAACCATTATTGCCATGGATTTGATTGAAATTTCTTAACCTAATTGCTTCAATACATAAACAGGAATCAAACCCTAATCACAACACACAAAAAGCTGCGCTAGAGACCAATATACAAACTTGAAAAATTCTCCATAAAATTCAATTCTGAAATCATTGGTAGAGGGCGATTCAAGGCACAAAAGCTTTTCCAATAGCTTCCTCAAGTCTCCCTGATCACATTCCAATCAAGAACAGCCATTCAAACGCCAGGAATTGGTATATAGAACCTTCCCTGTACAGAGAAAAAGTCAAGATCGTATTTTCAATTCTAAGCATTCTCATGACATTCTAATTGTGGATTTATATTCATTGTGATGTTTTAAAGCTAACCATGGTATTTAATTTGATTTTTATGCTGTATATGCAATTGTACCATGCGCGATTTCTAGGGTTTACAGGTTTGTAAATTTAGGGCTTTTGCAAAGAGGAAAAATTAAGCCCTAAGACCACCATGGTTGCACTCAGCATGTTCAGACGAAGGAGATAGGACCATCGCGCCCAATTTATTGACCCTATGGCGCTAGTCACTATTTTCTGGAAACAGGCCTAAGAAAACACCATAAAAACCGTTGCTCTATAGTCTTGTTTCAGAAAAAAAAAGAAACACAAGGAAGAAGACGGCGTGGTGTCATGATCTGACTGGTCTATTTAAAAGTTGGCGCGCAGGACCCACTAATGCTTCACTTTTCTTTTATATTGTTTATTTGTTACTAACATAATAAACGCGTTAACATAGCTCAGCTGGCAAGGTGTGATGTTGGTAACCCCCATGACCTGGGTTCAAGTCCCAGGTCTTGCATATTTCAATATTGTTTTTCTACGTGAATTCCTATGCAGCATTTACACTGAAGCGCATGATGCACCATCATAATCAAGGCGTCCACGTGCCCCTGATGACCAAACCAAAGGTACAGATCTAAGGAGCACGCTGTACCCTAGTCCACGTTTCAGCATACGATACAAAAAGTCAAACGGACTCAGGATATTTTGGGCCAGATTATTCAAAACTATACCTCCAAATTGGGACTTCCACCCCCCCTGGTTTGCAATTTCCTTTTTTTTTTTTTATTTTGTTTTTAATTCTTATTTTATTTATTTTATTGTTTTAATTTAATAAATTATTTTTACCATATATATAAAATGCCTAAAAAATCAGAAAAAAAGATAAAAACATGATAAATAATTTTTATTTTAATATGTTCATGTAAATAAATTAATTTAGATTCGAGTTTTAATTTTAATTCTTTTAATAACAAAAATACAAAAATATAGAATTAGGTTTAATTTTTATCCCTTTAATTTGTTTCCTTTTTTTTACCATAATATTTATTTATTTATCTTTATAATTAAATTGTACATAAAAAACTTAGGTTTAATTTAGGTTAAATTTTGATACTTTCATAGTAAATTTAAAAGCTATTAGAATTAGGGTTTGCCCTTTTAGTTTAATTTTAATTAACTCCTTTTTTCATCCAATTCCTAAAAAACACTAAAAATACCAAAAGCATTTTTTTAATTTTAATTCCTCATTAATTTAATCTTTTTTTGTTAATTAAATTCATTAACTTTAATTTTTTGCAAAAAGGGTCCAACGCCCTCGTTCGTAATTTATTTAATTCGCGTATTTATTTTCTTTCGTTTAAATAATTATGTACCTCTCCCAAAGCCTTGTAACATTTACTTTTCGCACTTTTCAATTTCTTTACTTTATTTGCTTTATTTATTTTCCGTCAAATCGGGTCCTGGTTAATTTTGGCGATGTGGACCCGCGCCATTTGTAATAGCCTTAGATTTACTTTCCCGCAAATATTAACTGTTAAACAAAGCATGCAAGAATGAATGACTTAAATAAAATCAAGCGTAGATCACTTTGACATGACAAGACAAATATCAATGAAAACGACACACGAATCGCACATACCACCCCTAGGGTACGCCTCACTGTTGCCTTGCCTCGAAAGGTGATCGTCGAGTAGAGGATGTCTTAGTAAGTCCTCATGATCCGGGAACCTGGCATGAGGGTAGCTTCTAAGGTGTCTTCCCATTGCTCCGGTGATCACCATGTCCCGAACCTTCGAATTGACCCGAACAACTCCAACGGTGGTGCTACCTACCTCTCAATGGTGGGATGGCACTACTTTAAAGGACTTTTACACAGACGAATTCCTTAGGGTAGGTAGGTTCTCAAGGATACTTGCTCTAATTTCAAACAAAAATACTTTTCACACCAACACATTTTCAAAAGCTTTCAAAGCCATTTTTTTCAAACACTCTGACGCACGAGTCGAACTGAAATTTTTCAAAGAAACTTTTTAAACCCACAATTGAAAAGCAAACAAACCATTTTTGAAAACACAAGTGAGCAAGTATCTAAGAGCCCATGGATAACCATGGATAGAAAGGGTGCTAACACCTTCCCTTTCTATAACCTACCTCCCGAACCGAGAGCAATCTCTTTAAGGAATTTTTCTGTGCTTTTGTCCTTTCCATTTGGAGAAAATAAAAGACGGTGGCGACTCTTGCTTCCGCGACATTTCGCGAACCAGCGTTAAACAGTCAGTTCCAGATCCACCGATCACACTTTACATTTGGTTCTTTTGTTTGGGTTTGAAATCCTCTACCCGAATTTGGGGAAACATTCATAGGTAAATAGCAATACGTTGTGGAAACTGTGTGGGGTATACCAACATGGTTGAAGTAATAGCTATATTAGTGCGACATATTTGTGGGTACCGGTAGCCTTTGAGTCAATCAAAGAGAATACGGGGCCGCTGAGCGATGTCATGAAGCACTAATGAACTCTTAGAACCTTACTTGACCATCTTGGCCTTTTTTTAGGAGTAGTGAGATGACCGACTTTGGTACAGTCCGAAGTTGGTAGATACTCGATACTACCCTCATTGAGGGTTGTTTTCTTGGAATATTTCGGTCGCCAGTTAAGTGGCTAAACCGAAACAATGAACACAGAAAATAATCCAGTGATATTGAGCTCCTTAAAACCCGATTACTATTTATAGGACAGGTTGAGCCAACGAACTTCAAGAGGGTACTTACCTATGAAACCCCATGCAAGCCTGAAACTAGGATCTTGTGTGATTTGATTGTACATATGCTTGTGCATACATCATGAACATCATGAAGCATCATTTGCATCCACTAACTATTTCAAGGGTTTGGATCTTCATCTTTGTTCCTGTTTTGTAGGTCATGGAATCTCTTCGCAGGAAAACAATTCAAGTCAACCTTGTGAGAATCCCTCCTTAACTCAAGGAGCTTACTTCCAGGATTCCGGAGAATTCTCTCTTCAGTGAAAGACATGGTAGACTTCTCAGCTTGGTCAACTCCAACATTAAAGAAGACATGGTGAAAGTTCTCTTCCAGTTCTTTGACCCCCTACACCACTGTTTCACATTACCTGATTACCAATTGGTACCTACTTTGGAGGAATTTTCTCAACTCTTGAGGATTCCTATTCTTCATCAACTACCCTACAACGGTACGGAAAAAGAACCAAAGCCTGAAGATGTTGCTCAAGAATTACACTTGCAACCATCTGACATCAAAGGACATTGGGAAACCAGAAGTGGTGTCAAAGGCTTCTTGGAAAAAATTTTGTTTGAGAAGGCACAAGACTGCTGGAATTCTCTTGATCTACAAGCCTTTGAAGAGATTATGGCACTCCTCATCTATGGGTTGGTCTTGTTCCCAAACCCTGATCAGCTTATAGATGTGAATGCTGTCAAGATTTTCATATCCAGGAATCCTATACCTACATTGCTTGGGGACATCCTACACTCATTTTACACACGAACAATGAGGAAAAGAGGTGTTCTCATGTGTTGTACTCCTCTCCTAGAAAGGTGGTTTATTTCTCACCTTCCACAATCAGTTTTGAAGAACGAGAAAGGTTTAAGGTGGTCACAACGATTGATGACCCTCACACACTCTGATGTCCATTGGTGTTCTCGGTCCAAAGAAAATGTCATCATCATTGATCGTTGTGGGGAATTCCCTAATGTCCCGCTACTTGGCATTAGGGGAGGCATTACCTACAACCCTTGCTTAGCTCTGAGGCTGTTTGGATATGCTAGGAGGGATGGCCCTCATGATATGCTGATTCCTGACCTAGTTTTTTACTTCGACAACGATGCACAAGGACTTCGACAAAGGTTCATCAGAGCTTGGAGGATGCCCAACAAGGTGGATAGTAAGACACTGGGGCACAAGAATTCCATCCCTCTTGAGCCTTACCTTAAGTGGGTACGAAAACGCGCCCAGAGTCTTATAATGCCTTACCCCCACATTCTCCCCGTGATTAAAGAGCCTGTTAGGGAAGGAGAGGTTCCATACACCCTCCTACATCCAGACATGCCAACATCATTGGAAGAATTACAGAAGAGTTGGATCCAACTCAAAGAAGAACGGAACACTTTTGAAGCCAGCTTCTATGCCAGTGAGAAGAAGGTTTTGGAGCTTACCCGCCGACTTCACGAAGAGGAGACTCTTAACACTTACATCGCATCAAAGAGGATGCGCAACGTCTTTTTACCTTAAGAAGCTTTGTAATATTTGGCCCATGGGGCACTTATGTACTGACAAATTTCTTCTTATTAATATGACGTGTGTTCTTTTGTCTGCAACAACTTTGAATTTCTAAATCCTTGGATGCATTACATGAATAAACATATCATTCATCATATGCATAAACAGGTCTTCCCACCAGGTTTCCTTATCTTTCTGCTGTTTATTTCAACAAGATGGATATTGAGCAGACGGTCAAAGATCTGCAAGCACAAAATTCACAATTCCAACAACTCCTCATGACCTTGGCAAAGGGTCAAGAGGATCTTAAAGCACTGTTAGAGAAGAAATAGCAAGAAAAAGGAAAAAAGAAAAAGAAGAGAATTGGGGTAGCTACACTGGGAAGAAGATTTGAGAATGAAGCTAGGAGAGTTCTGGAGTTCCCCTCAACGTCTGACGAAGCGACCGACAAAGGAAAAGGAGCTGCAGTACCCTCTGAGTCTGAGGTTGAAGAGGAAAAGGTTGAAGAGGATGAAGATTATTCCGAGCAGCAGTACCCTCCTGCGGACGACAGGTATAAAAATCTGGAAGAGCGGTTAGCAGCCATGGAAGTGCAAAGGGTTCCCGAACTGGATTTCGAAGAGCTGGGATTGATTACTGGGATCGTCATTCCTCCCAAATTCAAAGTACCCACATTTGCTAAGTACGATGGTCTATCGTGTCCGAAGATGCACCTGAGATCGTATGTCAGGAAGATCCAACCCCACTCATCTAATAAAAACCTCTGGGTACACTTTTTCTAAGATAGTTTGTCTAGCACACAGTTGGACTTGTTCTATCAACTTGAGAGATCAGAGGTTCATAATTGGGAAGACTTAGCTGCTGCTTTTTATTGCCAATATCAATACAATGCTGATTTGGCGCCCACTCGTACTCAGCTACAAAGTATGGGGATGGCTTCCAATGAAGGATTTAAAGAGTATGCCCAGAAGTGGCATGATCTGGCTGGAAGGGTGCAGTCACCGTTGTCAGATAGGGAGTTAGTTGATATGTTTCTGGGGACCCTGTCCGGTCCTTTCTTCAATCATTTAATAGGAAGTTCCTCCGCAGGGTTCACTGAACTAATTTTGACCGGAGAAAGGGTCGAGGTCGGTATTAAAAGTGAAAAGATTCAAAAAGATGCCTCCGCATCCATCGCCATGAAGAAGACCTTCCCAGCTAAGAAGGAGAGCTCTGCTGTTTACACCCAGAGAAATCGGGAAAGAGAGGAACGTCGACCGACAGTGGGGGTCGTATTAATTCAGAAGCCCGCATCAGACCGACCTAGAAACAGTCAGCCGAGGAATGATCAGCCCAAAACCTATCAACAAAGGCCACCACGGAAATATACTCCGATAAATATGACACCCGCTCAGATCCTTCCACATCTCCTGAAATTAAACCTTGCTAATTTGAGAGAGGAACCTAAGAATGCAAACACCACTTCCCCACATTATCATCCCAATGCAAAATGTGCCTACCATTTAGACAGTGCAGGGCATGACACCAACGACTGTTGGGCCCTCAAAAACAAAATCCAGGACTTAATCAACGCCAAGGAAGTAGAATTTGAGGCTCCTGAGAAACCCAATGTGATTTCGGCTCCGATGCCTAAGCACGGTAATAATGTTCATGTTGTTATGGAGGACCTCCATGTTACTGATGTTGTTGACCTGTTGACGCCGTTACTTGTAATTAAAGAGAATTTGTTGAGAGCCGGGATCTTTCCTGGTTGTGGTAAAGACTGCTATTTTTGTTTGAACATACGAGGTGATTTCCCAATGTTGAAGTCAGGTGTCCAACGTCTGGTGGATACCCAAGAGATACTTTTCCAGAAAACCCCTGTTGATACCTTCAATCACGTTACTCCTGATACTTTTACTACTACAACCAACGATATTGCAATTATAACCATTTCCGACAATCCTCCCAAGGCTTGCAAAAGGCCTGTCAGGATTACACCCAACTCTGAATGTGTACCTTTAAAGATCACCATGCCGGGACCTGTCCCGTACCAATCAAGAAAAACGATACCATGGAACTATGGGGGAGAAATCTTCTACCATGGTGTCAAACAAATTGAGATAGTCCAAGAGATTTCTGAAGAAGAAAACCTTGATGTAGGGAACATCGTGGGTACAAGCAAGATAACCCGCAGTGGCCGGATCTTTTCTCCAGAGATTGCTCCCCCTCGAGCAGTTTTCGGACCCTTGAAAGCTTCTGCACCAGTTGGACCATTTGTGCAAGGCCCAGTGATTGAAGAACTGGATACTCCTGAAGTAAGACTGTGATACGGTGGGACAACTGACTTGGATTTTGCATTTGTGTTCGCAAATGTTTCGGTTTAGCAAGAGTCGCCACCGACTTTTTATTTTATCCTAAGGAAAGGTCAAAAAGCACAGGAAAGACCTTTGAGATGTTTTCTTGAGTTCGGGGAGTAGATTATAGAAAGGGAAGGTATTAGTACCCTTTCTATCCATGGTTATCCATGGGATCTTAGTTACTTGCTTTGCTTTTCAATTGTTTGAAATGGTGCTTTGTGTGTGGTTTTAAAAGATGTTTTGAAAAGAGGCCATTTGTTGTGGCAACCTTTGTAATGATTCTTGTTTGAATGTATACAAAGGTGTTTTTGTCTTTTGAAAAGTTTCCAATGTTTGAAAGTAGGGTTTTGAAATTGTGTTGTGAGGTGTGTTTGAAAATAGCAAGGATGTTTTTGCAAGCTTGATCAAGTAACTAAGAGCTATCTACCCTATTTTACTCAAAGATCTTTCCTTATGTTTTTAACCCTTTTAACATTGTTGTTTCACCATTGTATTTGGTGAACAACCTTGTGTTAGGATGTTAAACGGGACAGGCACGGATCATCGTATAGACCATGATAGCAATGGTGTCAAGTATTTTTGGCAATTTTAAGGGACTTGATCATTTTGTTTAGGCAACTCAGATAGCGTCATCGAGGGACTATGATCTTTTGTTTTATTTTTGTTTTGCCAAAGTACTTGACATGCAACCATGGCCCATTTTTGAAGGCAACAAGTGGATTGTAACCCTAGGGGTACAAATGTGCATTGTATTTGTTTTTCATGCATATTTATCTTGGATTAGGTCAAACTAATTGTTGATTTTATTTGCATACAAACCCTAGGTCTAAGCATGACATAATTGAAAGCTTTTAAATGTGAGAGAATTTAAATGCTACACTATTACAACATGATATAGGGAGGGGGGTACAAATTTGAATTGGGGGTATTTGACAAGAAATTAAATTCTAAGTTATTACAACCAAATCGAATGTATAGGCAATATTTAAATGTACAATAATTGAAATAAATACAAATAAATAAAAGTCAAATAAAATGTATTATGCAAAAAGAGTTTTTATGTATGCAAAAAGTATATTTTTTTTAATGTGAAATGTAAATAAATAAATAAAGTCAATTTTTATTATTTTTTGTTATTTAGGGCAAAACCCTAATTTTTAAATAAACAATATTATTTATTAATTATATACAATAATGTATTAATTTATGCATAAAATTAAAGTATATTATGAAAAAGATATTTTTTAGTGTAAACTATTAATAAAAGTAAAAAATGTAATATTTTCATATTTTTGACCTAATTATTTAATAAACTAATTATTAATATATAAAAATAAAAATTAATTATTTACAAAAAATGTGTATATTGTAGAAAATATTTTCAAATGCAAATAAGTGTATTTTTTTATATTATTTTTGAGTTTTATTAAAAAAAGAAATAATTCATTTACATATTTATACTTAGTAAAATAAAAATAAATATCAAATAAATATGAAAAATATAGAAAATAATTTTTTGGCATTTTTTTATATTTGGACAAAAAATAATAAAGTCAGAATAAAAAATAAAAATGATAAAATGATAAATATTTAAATAAATGGGCCAGGGGGTGTAAACAGAAAAGGGGGGTGTCAAAAGTAAAGAACAACCAGGCCCAGCCCAGTCAGACTTCATCTTCTTTCTCTTGTTCACAAAACGCGTGCCTCTGTACATCAATGGCTATCTCCCAATTCTTTGATTTTTTGACAAAACTCATAACATGAACATTGTAGAGAATTAAACAACGAATCCAACCATATAAAAAACTTGGATTAACTCTCAAAGACCAGAGAGAATTTCTCTGGCCCTAATTTCTAACCTAGTTTTTTCAGAAAGTTCATGAGTGAAATTCTCTTAGCACGATTAATGTAAATGGAAACTAAGCATATGTATGGCTTCAGGGCTATGAGTACAACATATTTCATTCACAAACCTAAGTCTAACCATTCCTAAATAGAGAGATAGAAGTCCATGAAATACTTGTTTCAGTTGACTTCGAGCTGGACAATGTAGCAACCTTCAAGGGTGTTTGAGCTTCTTTTGAGCTTGCCTGAGGTCCAAGGAAGCTTTTCCAATGCTTGGCTTGTTTTGAAACAGCTTGAATCGTGCTGTAGAACTCAACCTGCAGAGCTTTGAAATAAAAATGGCAAAGTGTGTTAGAGGTGTTACAGCTTGCAATGGGGGCCTGGGATAGTTCAGGTGAGTTGATTGGAAGGTGTTTGAACTATCTTTGGGAAAACGCACGATGGAATTTGGTTATGGCTTGCAAAATGCAGAACTTGCCCTGTTTTGCAGAAAAACTGTGATTCTGAGTATGAGGAGGTTTGAGTGATGAAAGGGTCGTGTTTCAGGCTTGTTGGGAGGTATAGAACTTGTCTGCAATGTTTTTGTAAGCTTGTTTCAACAGATATGAGAGATGGTATATGTTTGGCAACTTTCTTCTTTTTCAAGCAAGAGTGTGTCTCCTCCCAATGCAGGCTTGCACAAGCCCTAAATCATGCTGCAACTTTTGCTCTTGGTTACTGGAATTAGTGGACTTGATCTTGCCTCCAAGATCTGGCCCCATGCCTCAAGGATTTTGTTTTGACATAAAGTGAAGTTTAGGCAAAAATGGCATTGTTGCTTTTTCCTTTTAAGGCTTAAACTAGTGTATAATGCCCTAATGACCAAGGCAATACCTTAACTCAATGGATATGCATTAAATTAAGGAGTACAAATTGGTTTTGAGGCCTGTAATGGTTAACCAAGCTAGCTAGATCAGAATTGCAAATTGGTATGAACATGTAATGGCCATGGACAAAAGTGAGTTTTTGCCAACTTCAAGCATTCGATTCTCTCTAACCACAAGGGTGTTTGAGGAGTTCTTGGACAATTTGGAAAGCTTGGAATATCTACAATCCATCTTTGAAATGCAACTTGAAATTCCAAGTGGAACTATGTGAAAAATGGCCAAGAAGATGGGTCAAAATCCTGCCTAAACTAGGGCAAAATTTCCCTAAGTTAAAAGTTTTAGGTACCCTTGTTCCAAAAATCATAACTTGAGATACAAGCTTCTTTTGAGAAAACTTTGTGAATAAAAGTTGTATACTTTGTGATGTAATACAACTTTCATGTTGCAAGTTTTGTTTGAATCCATTTGCATCTTGGTGAAAAAATGGGACAAAGTTAGGAAAAAATAAGAAAATTTCATAACTTAGAAAATTTCTAAGTTATGAAATTTTTCCATTTTAAACCCTAATTTGCATTTTTGGGTTTCTTGATGAACAAGTTTCATAATTTGACATGTCTTTATGAAAAATAACTCTTGGCACTTGATTTTGACCAAAAAGTCAAAGTTTGACTTTTCAGTGTACAGTCAAATTTTGATCAGTTGACTGAAAAATTCATCTGTCAATCCAATGCATTTGAGATCTTCTGAACTTGTTGAATGGGTCAAGACAATGTCATTGAGTCCTTGTGTCCATGGTTGAGCTTGATTTGCCATTGGTTAGGTCAAACAGTCAAAAATTACCTTTGTGCAGTCAAAACCCTAAAAATGACCATTTTGCCCTTTTGGTGATCTGATCAAATTTCTTGTGGAATTGTGATCCAAACATGATCAAATGACATATATGAGTTTATTATGTTGATGTGGGTCAAAATTCAGGAGGTTTGACTGTCAATTGGCCACAATTGACTTTTTCCCCAATACAGCTGATTTTTAGGTCAAATGTCCAATTGACTGGGCAAAAATTTGAATTAAGGCTTGAAACTTAGTATGGACAAACTTGTGGGTCCAACATGGAGTATGAAAGTCATTTTGGGCATTGTAGGTCAAAATATCCCTGTGCAAACTCAAACCCTAATTTAGGTCAACAGTGCGAGGAAGTGTCTTGAGCAGAGCAAACCCTAGTTTGATCTTCAGTTCCAAGAGTCTTGTGATGAGAAAATGTTGATGAAATGGGAGGGCAAATTTTGGGGTACAACAGTTGCCCCTGTTCAATCTTCTTGAACCTGAAGAGTTAGATTGGCAAGTTGGTCTTTCGTGACTCGAAGGTAAAAGAGGATTGGACATTAGAGTGCCCGTAAATTTGCACTCGTCAAAATATAGTTGAGGAAATGGGCTTAAAGATGCCATTTGGACATAGTAGAATCTTGCTGGAGATGGGCTTAAAGATGCCATCCAAGAATGTTTGTTGAATTGCAATGTTGTAGGTCAGAAGAATGAGCACCAAAATGGTATCTGTGTCTAGAATGCCTTTGAACTGTATCTGGAGACTGAGTTTGTATGAGCAAAAGAATGGCGTCCGTGTTTGGCGCATATCTGAGCTGTAACTGTATTTGAACCTCGAATGAATATCAGAATGACTACCGTGTCGGGAGTGTATCTGTATTGCATTTGGGTAACAGAGAAACATCTGTGTACAGAGCAACTGTGTGCTGGGGATAAACTCGGAATGAGTGACAGAATGGCATCTGTGTATGGAGCGTATCTGAAGTTGAGATCTGTATGAGTAGCAGAATGACTTCCGTGTCTGGAGTGTATCCGTACTGTAACTGGGATCTGAATAAGCGACAGAATGACTTCCATGGAAACTGCACTAGGGAGAATCAGACTGCTTGATGTAAGGGCTAGAATGTCATCCGTGTTTGGAGCGTATCTAGTCTGTATCTGACTGCTGAAGTCTGAATGAGTAGTAGAATGACCGCCGTGTCTGGGGTATATCCATACTGTATTTTGACTTAAAGTTCTGAATGAGTAATAGAATGACCGCCGTGTCTGAGGTGTATCCATACTGTACCTGAACAATTGTTAATGATAGCCTTTTAATCTTATCCTGAAAAGGGTAAAATGTTAGCTAAAACACGAAGTTATATTGCATGATATGTATGATGCAATGAATTATAATCCATGTTTATGATATATGGATGTAATGGTTATGCATGTAAGCTGAGCAGCTGTCTTGCTGAGGAAAATAAATCCTTGATAACTGGAGATAACAAAGTCTTTGACTGCTGTCGGGGAAAGTAAATCTTTGACCGAAGTTGGGGATTCCAAAAATCTTTGATTTGTGCAGATGAGAAATCTTTGCTGACTGCTTGGGGATTAAAGCTCTTTGATTGTTTAGAATGAGAAATCTTAGGACCACTGCTGGGAATTGAAAATCCTTGGTGACTTGTGGGGATTTTAACAAGAGCTTTACCAACTCCCGCGGGGACTGAGCATTCTTCATGACTTCCCTGGGGAATAAGGTTCACTCTGACGACCTCTACTGGGAAATTAAAACCTGGGAGACTTCTGCTGAAGAAATGAGACTGAGAATCTTCAATCTGTTGGGGAAATGACCCTGTGGGGGAGAAAGTTTACTCGGCCGGGGAAATCAGGAGCCTGGGTTGTGCATCATTCTACTGGGGAATCATCCTAGCTGTAGGGGAAATTGAGGGAGTTTGATCAGTTGGAAATTTGACTTCGCTAGGGAAGGAGGTTTAGATTATTCTGGCTCCGCTGGGAATCGGGAGTTTGAACTCTGATGGGAACTTTGAAGCTTGACTCGGCTGGGGAATCCAGTTTGGAATGTACTGGTTTTACCGAGGGTTCTTGAAGCTTAACTCCGTTGGGGACATGTACTCCGAGGTTTTTGTAGATCTGAATGATGTCTTGTAAGGTACTTCTTCTGGAATGGCACGAAGATATCTTCCTACACCCTCAACCTATAAGTAATTATCCTTTTTCAATTTCTCTTTTCTTTCCAGTAATGATTATATTCAAATGCATATGCCTATTTAACAAAACATTGGACGTTTTCAAATAAAACATAAGTGTAAAAAAAAGAAAAAGGAAAGGCAAACAAATTTCTATACTTTGAAGTATATTTGTATTAATTTTTGGTAAGTATCTTTGTACAAATGAGACAGACGTCCTAGTAAGAGAATGTTGTCGTAAAAATTGAGAAAAATTGATACAAAAAGAAAGATGGCTATGTGCAACAATTCCATGGGGTTCCCATTCTGCTATAGCCTTCACAACTCTGAGTATCTGTCCATTCGTTGCTTCGCCCGTAGATGATTGGATTGATCAGAAGCTTGGAGCTTGTTGGTGAAGAGATTGTTCTTAACGTGATCCGACGAGACATAGTCATACGCTTTAATTCCCTAACTTTTGCCTGGACCGCCCTTTCGGGTTTTCAGTCCACCGGGAAACCCTTTTTTGCCCAAGTCGCCCTTTCGGGTTTTCAACTTGCCAGGTGTACAGATTTTTTGTTTTATCCCTAATTTTTGCCTGAACCGCCCTTTCGGGTTTTTGGTCCACCGGGATACCCATTTTTGCCCAAGTCGCCCTTTCGGGTTTTCAACTTGTCGGGTCGTTTTATGCGTAGTATCTTTTGACTATGTCTGCATTCGCAGGGTGCGGCAAGTCATCACCGTCCATGGTGGTCAGAATCATTGCCCCACCAGAAAAGATGCTCTTGATTACAAATGGTCCTTCATAAGTAGGAGTCCACTTGCCCCTGGGATCACTTTGCGGTAAGATGATCTGTTTGATTACAAGATCTCCGACTTGATATACCTGACGCCTAACCTTTTTGTTGAAAGCCTTGATCATCCGTTTTTGATACGTCTGACCATGACAAACACCAGTAAGTCGTTTCTCATCGATCAAGTTAAGTTTATCAAGCTGGGTCTGAATCCAATCATCTTCACTCAAACCGGCATCCTTCATAATCCTCAAAGAAGGAATCTGAACTTCCATAGGCAGAACAACTCCCATGCCATATACCAAAGAAAATGGAGTTGCCCCTGTTGAAGTACGTGCCGTGGTATGATATCCATGCAGAGAAAACGGTAACATCTCATGCCAGTCCTTGTACGTGACTGTCATTTTTTGAATGATCTTCTTAATATTTTTGTTTGCGACTTCAACAGCACCGTTCATCTTCGGCCGGTAGGGAGATGAATTGTGATGATAAATCTTGAACTGCTCGCATAGAGCAGTGATCATAGTATTGTTCAAATTTGTACCGTTGTCTGTGATGATCCTGTCGGGGATACCATACCGGTATATGAGGTTCTGCTTGATGAAGCGGGCAACCACATTCTTTATAACTGAGGAATAGGAAGTTGCCTCGACCCATATGGTGAAGTAATCAATAGCCACCAGGATGAAGCGATGTCCATTGGATGTCGTGGGCTTTATCTCTCCAATCATGTCAATGCCCCACATTGCGAATGGCCAGGGAGCTGTCAGAACGTTGAGAGGAACAAGAGGAATATGTACCTTGTCGGTGTAGACTTGGCATTTGTGGCAGGTGCAGGAATGTTGATGACAATCAACTTCCATGGTAGACCAGTAGTAGCCTTCCCTTAGAATCTTCTTTTCCATTGTATGTCCGCTCAAGTGGGTGCCAAATGTGCCACTGTGTATATCGGTCATGATCAACTCTGCTTCAACCTTGTCCACACAACGAAGTAGAACACAATCATGACTGCGCTTATAAAGGATGTAATTGCTCAGGAAGAACTTGGCAGCAAATCTCCTTAAGAACTTTTTGTCATTGACGGAAGCTCCCTCAGGATATTCTCTGGTCTGGAGATACCTTTTGATCTCATGAAACCAGGGTTGTTCCACTACTTCTTTGGTATTAATCTCATGACAGTGCGCAGGTTCGTCCATTCTCTCAATGGTAATTTGGGGAGTCTTGTTATCCCAGTTGAGTTTAAACATGGAAGACATTGTAGCCAGAGCATCAACTAACTGATTTTCTTCTCGCGGGAAATGCTCGAAGGTAATCTGCTCGAAGTGAGGCAACAGCGTCAAGACATGTTCTTTGTATGGGATAAGATTAGGGTGTTTAGTGTCCCACTCTCCTTTGACTTGACTGATAACCAAATCTGAGTCCCCAAATACGACCAAAGATTTGATTCCCAAGTCTATAGTAGCCTTGAGACCAAAGATGCAAGCCTCATATTCAGCCATGTTGTTGGTACAGCTGAAGCAAAGTCGGGCAGTGAAGGGTGTATGACAACCATCTGGAGAAATGAGTACTGCACCGATACCGTTGCCAAGCGCATTTGAAGCACCATCAAAGTATATGGTCCATCGGGATCTTTGTTCAGGTCCGTCATACGGTCCGTTTCCTTCAATGTTGTCCAATGTCATGATGTCCTCGTCAGGGAAGTCGAATCTCATAGACTGATAATCTTCGACGGCTTGATGGGCTAGATGGTCAGCTAGTACACTCCCCTTTATAGATTTTTGGGTAGTATATTGGATATCATACTCAGTCAGGATCATTTGCCATCTAGCAATTCTTCCAGATAAAGTCGGCTTCTCGAAGATATACTTGATCAGATCCATCTTGGAAATCAGCAAAGTGGTATGAGTCAACATATACTGCCTTAGCCGGCGAGCAGCCCATACCAAAGCGCAACAAGTTTTCTCGAGCAGTGAGTAGCGAGTCTCACAGTCGGTAAACTTTTTGTTAAGGTAATAAATGGCATTCTCTTTTCGGCCAGACTCGTCATGTTGGCCCAGTACACACCCCATTGAGTTATCCAAAACAGTCAGATACATGATCAACGGCCTTCCTTCGACAGGTGGCATCAGAATAACATGTTCTAGTAAGTACTCCTTGATCTTATCAAAAGCAACTTGACAATCATTGTTCCATTCAACTACCTGATCTTTCTTCAGCAGTTTGAAAATTGGCTCGCAGGTAGATGTCAGGTGAGAGATCAACCTCGCAATATAGTTCAAGCGTCCCAAGAATCCTCTAACCTCCTTTTCAGTACGGGGGCATACATTTCTTGTATAGCCTTTACTTTAGCTGGATCAACCTCAATGCCCTTGTTGCTGACAATAAATCCCAGAAGTTTACCAGACCTAACTCCAAAAGTGCACTTGCTTGGATTCAGTCTGAGTTTATACTCCTTCAACCTGGAAAACAGCTTTTGCAAATGACAAAGGTGTTCTTCTTCTGTCTGTGATCGAGCTATCATGTCGTCTACGTAAACTTCGATCTCATGATGGATCATATCATGAAATAAAGCTACCATGGCGTGTTGATAGGTTGCCCCTGCGTTCTTCAGTCCGAATGGCATCACTTTGTAGCAGAAGGTACCCCATTGCGTGACAAAGGTAGTTTTCTCCATGTCCTCGGGGGCCATTTTAATCTGATTGTAGCCTGAGAATCCGTCCATGAAGGAAAAAACCTTGTGTTGAGCTGTGTTGTCAACCAAGATGTCGATATACGGTAGTGGAAAATCGTCCTTAGGGTTGGCCCTGTTCAAGTCCCGATAATGCACACATATTCTGACCTTGCCGTCCTTTTTAGGTACTAGCACAATGTTAGCAACCCATTATGGATAGGTTGTAACAGCCAGAAAGCCAGCGTTGAATTGCTTCATTACTTCAGCCTTGATTTTCTCAGACATGTCAGGCCTCATTCGGCGGACCTTTTGCTTGATCAGTGGACAGTCTTCTCTTGTAGGGAGACGGTGAACCACGATATCTGTGTCTAGCCCTGGCATGTCTTCATAAGACCAAGCGAAGATTTCAATGTATTCATTCAATAACTGCACTAAGCGCTCCTTGACATCTGGTTCCAGGTTGGCACCCACTTTTACTTCTTTCCTGTCCTCCTCTGTCCCCAAGTTGATGGTTTCTAGCAACTCCTCGTGAGGTAGAATAGCCCGCTCTTCTTGTTGCAAAAGTCTGGCTAACTCTCCCGGCACTTCACCATCTTCGTCATCTTCGTACTCAACGTGATTGACCAAATCCTCAGAGTTATTGAAGGCTGAAACAACACAGTTGCCCATGGAATCCGGAATGGATGGGTACCTGCATTTGTGAGTGTGGGTGTGTGTAAGGGATAGCCATCCTTAAACAAACAAAAATGCAAAGAGGAAAGAAAAATGAACACAGCAGTTTATAGATGAAAAACGTCCAATGATTCATTAAAACATGGCATATGATAATGAAGAAAATCAAGCCCTTACAAATGGACCTGCATGCCCCGGGCAAGGCGTGAGGTGAAAATAGTGTGCGAATTGTTTTAGTTATTACAGACTATAAAAATGGGAAATTGTTCAAAGATAAAATTACTGGTTGATAAAGGTGATGGGAACAAAATCCTTTGCTTCCCAGTTGCTTAGACCCCCTTCGACGGTCGGAAAGATCCAATCTTCGAAGTCGTTCTCTTCATCTTCATCTTCAACAGCATTAATTCTGTGATGAGTGATCTTTATAGGTGGCCCTCCAGTCTTGGAACGACGCATAGCCTTTTGTTCTGCAACTGTAAACCCTAGTCCAAATTTGTCCGTCTTATGGGGAAAATCTGGCAATTGCCCCCATGCTGTACTCTTCCCTTCTTTGATCACTGCCTCTGCGTCCTTGAGAGATGCCATCCTAGGCACAAGCTTGGGAATGATGGGTACCTCAACCATTATCTTCACAACTGCTACTTCGGGAGAAACTTCCTCAAAATGCTGGAAAGGTGTTTCGATGAACTCGCCATCCAGCTCCACATAACGGAAGGAGTTGAGATGACTTATCATGTACTCTTCCTCGCCGTGCACCGTTATAATTTTACCCTTAACAGGATATTTCAGCATCTGGTGCAAGGAGGAGTTAACTGCCCCGGCATAATGGATCCACGATCTTCCTAACAAGCACGAATATGACGGACAGATATCCATCACGTAAAAGGTTGAGTTGAAGACCTCTGTGCCTACCTTGATAGGAATATCAACCTCTCCATGAACCAATCTTTTGGACCCATCAAAAGCCCTAACCACGATGTTACTAGGTTTGAGAGTTAATCCTTCGCAGTCCAAGCGGTCTAAGGCTTTCTTTGGCAGCACGTTCAAGGAAGAACCAGTATCCACTAAGACATGGGCGAGAGTGGTTCCCTGGAATTCAACTGAAACATGTAACACATCGTTATGTTTCCTTCCTTTGGGAGTTAAGTCAGCATCGGAAAAGCCAAGGCCATTATCAGCAGTAAGACTGGCCACACATTCCTAAAACTGGTCAGCCGAAGTCTCTTGGGAAACATGTGTCGCCTTCAAGAATTTGATCAGGGCCTTGGCATGGTCCTCAGAACAGAGCAGAAGAGCCAATATCGAAATTTTAGAAGGGGTTTGCCCTAATTGTTCCATAATGTCGTAGTCAATTTTTCTGATTATTTTCAGGATTTCGTCCATTTCTTTTTGAGTGGTTTCGGTGATAACCACAACATGAGCCTTCATCATGACAGGCCCTTCCAGTATCCCCTTACCCTTGTCGGTAATTTCAGAATATGGTCTTACTTCAGGAGTATCCAATTCTTCAATCAATGGGCCTTGCGCAGATGGTCCAACAGGTGCAGAAGCTTTCAAGGGTCCGAAAACTGCTCAAGGGGGAGCAATCTCCAGAGAAAAGATCCGGCCACTACGGGTTATCTTGCTTGTACCCACGATGTTCCCTATATCAGGGTCTTCTTCTTCAGAAATCTCTTGGACTGTTTCAATCTGCTTGACGCCATGATAGAAGATTTCTCCTCCATAGTTCCATGGGATTGTCTTGCTAGATTGATACGGGACTGGCCCCGCCACGGTGATCTTTAATGGTACACACTTAGAGTTGGGTGTAATCCTGACAAGTCTTTTGCAAGCCTTGGGAGGATTGTCGGAAATGGTTATGATTGCAATATCGTTGGTTGAAGTAGCAAAAGTATCAGTAGTAACAGGATTGAAAGTATCAACAGGGGTTTTCTGGAAAAGTATCTCTTGGGTATCCATCAGGCGTTGGACACTTGACTTCAACATTGGACAATCTCCTCGTATGTTCAAACAAAAATAGCAATCTTTATCAAAACTAGGAAAAATCCCGGCTCTCATCAAATTTTCCTTAATCACAAGTAGCGGTGTCAACAAGTCAACAACATCAGTAACATGGAGGTCCTCCAAAACAGCATGAATATTATTACCGTGCTTGGGAATTGGAGCATAAATCACATTGGGCTTCTCAGGCGCCTCGATTTCTACTTCTTTGGCATCAATTAAGTCCTGGATTTTGTTCTTAAGCGCCCAACAATTATTTGTATCATGTCCAACACTGTCGGAGTGGTAGGCGCACCTAGCATTGGAGTGGTAGTATGGAGAGGAAGTGTTAGGGTTCTTTGGCGCTTCCTTCAAACTAGTAAGATTCAACTTCAATAAATGAGGGAGTACTTGCGCTGGCGTCATGTTGATGCGGGTGAACTGCCATTGTCGCCTTTCCACCCGTTGTTGATTAGGTCTCGACTGATTTTTATGAGGTTGATCATTTGACGAGTTTTGAATCATGACGGCCCCTACAGTCGGCCGGCGCTCAGTTCTTCCCAATCCCTTCTGAGAATACACAGCAGATGCTTCCTTCTTGGCTGGGAAAGGTTTCTTAACAGCTGTGGATGCAGAAGCATCCTTTTGAATCTTTCCACTTTTAATACCGTCCTCGACCCTCTCGCCGGTCAAAATTAGTTCAGTAAATCCCGTGGAAGAACTCCCGATTAGATGATTGAAGAAAGGGCCAGATAGGGTCCCCAGAAACATGTCAACTAATTCTCTGTCCGATAGCGGTGGCTGCACTCTTCCCGCCAGATCACGCGACTTCTGCGCGTACTCTTTAAACCCTTCATTGGAAGCCATCCCCATACTTTGTAACTGAGTACGAGTGGGCGCCAAATCAGCATTGTATTGATACTGACGGCAAAAAGCAGCTGCCAAGTCTTCCCAATTGTGAACCTCTGATCTTTCAAGCTGATAAAACCAATCTAACTGCGTGCCAGACAAGCTATCTTGGAAAAAGTGTACCCAGAGGTCTTTATCAGATGAGTGGGGTTGGATTTTTCGGACATAAGATCTCAAATGCATTTTCGGGCACGACGGACCGTCATACTTGGCGAATGTTGGCACCTTGAACTTGGGAGGGATAACAATTCCAGCTACCAGCCCCAGTTCTTCAAAATCCAAACCAGGAACCCTCTGCAACTCCATGGCTGCCAATCTATCTTCAAGGTTTTTGTACTTGTCGTCCGCTGGTGGATACTATTGTTCGGAGTAGTCTTCGTCTTCTTCCTCTTCCTCCTCTTCCACTTCAGATTCAAAAGGCACAGCAGTCCCTTTCCCTTTACCGACCCCTTCTTCAGACGTTGAGGGGAACTCAAGAACCTTCCTAGTATTGCTCTCAAACCTTCTTCCGAAAGTAGCCACTCCAGGTCTCTTTTTCTTTTTCTCTTTATTCTTCTCCAACAAAACTTTGAGGTCCTCCTGACCCTTTGCCAAGGTCATGAGGAGTTGCTGAAACTGTGAATTTTGTTCCTGTAGATCCTTTACCGTTTGCTCCAAATCCATCTTGCTAAAATAAACAGCAGAAAGATAAGGAAACCTGGCGTGAAGACCTGTTAATGCATATGATGAATGGTATGTTATTCATGTAATGCATTCAAGGGTTCAAAAATTCAAATTTGTCGCAAACAAAAAGAATGCACGTCATATTAAGAAGAAATGTGTTAGTACATAAGTACCCCATGGGCGAAATATTACAAAATTCTTAATGTAAAAAGACATTGTGCATCCTCTTTGGTGCGATGTAAGTGTTGAGAGTCTCCTCCTCGTGAAGTCGGCGGGTAAGCTCCAAAACCTTCTTCTCACTGGCATAGAAGCTGGCTTCAAAAGTATCTTGTTCTTCCTTGAGTTGGATCCAACTCTTTTGCATTTCTTCCCATGATGTTGGCATGTCAGGATGTAGGATGGTGTATGGAACCTCTCCTTCTGTAACAGGCTCTTTCATCAAGGGGAGAATGTGAGGGTACGGCATCATAAGATTCTGGGAACGGGTTCGTACCCACTTGAGATAAGGCTCAAGGGGGATGGAATTTTTGTGCCCCAGTGTCTTACTATCCACCTTGTTAGGCATCCTCCAAGCTCTGATGAACCTTTGTCGAAGTCCTTGCGCATCATTATCGAAGTCAAAAACTAGGTCAGGAATCAGCATGTCATGAGGGCCATCCCTCCGAGCATATCCAAATTGTCTCAAAGCTAGACATGGGTTGTAGGTGATGCCTCCCCTAATGCCAAGTAGTGGGACATTAGGGAATTCCCCACAACGATCAATGAGGATGATATTTTCTCTGGACCGAGAACACCAATGTACATCAGAATGTGTGAGGGTCATCAATCGTTGTGACCACCTTAAACCCTGCTCATTCTTCAGAACTGATTGTGGAAGGTGAGAAATAAACCACCTTGCTAGGAGAGGAGTACAACACATGAGAACACCTCTTTTCCTCATTGTTCATGTGTAAAATGAGTGTAGGATGTCCCCAAGCAATGTAGGTATAGGATTCCTGGATATGAAAATCTTGACAGCATTCACATCTATAAGTTGATCAGGGTTTGGGAACAAGACCAACCCATAGATGAGAAGTGCTACAATCTCCTCAAAAGCTTACAGATCTAGAGAATTCCAGCAGTCTTGTGCCTTCTTAAACAGAAACTTTGCCAAGAAACCCTTGACACCACTTCTGGTTTCCCAATGTCCCTTGATATCAGATGGTTGCAAGTGTAATGCTTGAGCAATATCTTCAGGCTTTGGTTCTTTTTCCGTACCGTTGTAGGGTAGTTGATTAAGAATAGGAATTCTCAAGAGTTGAGAAAATTTCTCCAAAGTAGGTACCAATTGGTAGTCAGGGAATGTGAAACAGTGGTGTAGGGGGTCAAAGAACTGGAAGAGAACTTTAACCATGTCTTCTTCAATAATGGTGTTGACTAAACTGAGGAGTCTACCATGTCTTTCACTGAAGAGGGAATTCTCTGGAATTCTGGATGTAAGCTCCTTGAGTTGAGGAGGGATTCTCACAAGGTTGACTTGAATTGTTTTCCTGCGAAGAGATTCCATGACCTACAAAACAAGAACAAAGATGAAGATCCAAACCCTTGAAATGGTTAGTGAATGCATATGATGCTTTATGATGTTTATGATGTATGCACAAACACATGTACAAGCAAGTCACACAAAACCCTAGTTTCAGGCTTGCATGAGGTTTCATAGGTAAATACCCTCTTGAAGTTAGTTAGCTCAAACCTGTCCTATAAATAGTAATCGGGTTCTAAGGAGCTCAATATCACCGGATTGTTTTCTATGTTCATTGTTTTGGTTTAGCCACTTAACTAGCGACCAAAATATTCCAAGAAAATAAACCTCAATGAGTGTAGTATCGAGTATCTACCAACTTCGGTCTACACCAAAGTCGGTTATCTCTCTACCTCTAATAAAGGCCAAGATGGTCAAGTAAGGTTCTAAGAGTTCATTAGTGCTTCATGACATCACTCAGCGGCCCCGTATTCTCTTTGATTGACTCAAAGGCTACCGGTACTCACAAATATGTTGCACTAATATAGTTATTGCTTCAACCGTGTCAGTATACCCCGCACAGTTTCCATAACGGATTGCTATTTACCTATGAATGTTTCCCAAATCCGGGTGGAGGATTTCAAGCCCAAACAAGAGAACCAAAATGTAAAGCAATCAAAGCAAACAATAATCATGCAAAAGGGTGATCTAAGCCCTAAGGTTACTCCACTTTTAAAGTTCTCCCCAGCAGAGTCGCCAGTTCTGTGATACGGTGGGAGAACTGACTTGGATTTTGCGTTTGTGTTCGCAAATGTTTCGGTTTAGCAAGAGTCTCCACCGACTTTTTATTTTATCCTAAGGAAAGGTCAAAAAGCACATGAAAGACCTTTGAGATGTTTTCTTGAGTTCGGGGAGTAGATTATAGAAAGGGAAGGTATTAGCACCCTTTCTATCCATGGTTATCCATGGGCTCTTAGTTACTTGCTTTAGATCACTTGCTTTGCTTTTCAATTGTTTGAAATGGTGCTTTGTGTGTGGTTTTAAAAGATGTTTTGAAAAGAGGCCATTTGTTGTGGCAACCTTTGTAATGATTCTTGTTTGAATGTATACAAAGGTGTTTTTGTCTTTTGAAAAGTTTCCAATGTTTGAAAGTAGGGTTTTGAAATTGTGTTGTGAGGTGTGTTTGAAAATAGAAAGGATGTTTTTGCAAGCTTGATCAAGTAACTAAGAGCTATCTACCCTATTTTACTCAAAGATATTTCCTTATTTTTTTAACCCCTTTTAACATTGTTGTTTCACCATTGTATTTGGTGAACAACCTTGTGTTAGGATGTTAAACGGGACAGGTACGGATCATCGTATAGACCATGATAGCAATGGTGTCAAGTATTTTTGGAAATTTTAAGGGACTTGATCATTTTGTTTAGGCAACTCAGATAGCGTCATCGAGGGACTATGATCTTTTGTTTTGTTTTTGTTTTGCCAAAGTACTTGACATGCAACCATGGCCCATTTTTGAAGGCAACAAGTGGATTGTAACCCTAGGGGTGCAAATGTGTGTTGTATTTGTTTTTCATGCATATTTATCTTGGATTAGGTCAAACTAATTGTTGATTTTATTTGCATACAAACCCTAGGTCTAAGCATGGGATAATTGAAAGCTTTTAAATGTGCGAGAATTTAAATGCTACACTATTACAACATGATATAGGGAGGGGGTACAAATTTGAATTGGGGGTATTTGACAAAAAAAAATTCTAAGTTATTACAACCAAATTGAATGTATAGGCAATATTTAAATGTACAATAATTGAAATAAATACAAATAAATAAAAGTCAAATAAAATGTATTATGCAAAAAGAGTTTTTATGTATGCAAAAAGTATATTTTTTTTAATGTGAAATGTAAATAAATAAAAAAAGTCAATTTTTATTATTTTTTGTTATTTAGGGCAAAACCCTAATTTTTAAATAAAAAATATTATTTATTAATTATATACAATAATGTATTAATTTATGCATAAAATTAAAGTATATTATGAAAAAGATATTTTTTAGTGTAAACTATTAATAAAAGTAAAAAATGTAATATTTTCATATTTTTGACCTAATTATTTAATAAACTAAAGTATATAAGTATATATATATATATATATATATATATATATATATATATATATAATATAT